>OY757921.1:79122315-79856426 GCA_963585895.1 Sepioteuthis lessoniana | reverse complement strand
GTTTCTTTGTTTAATGACATCTGACCCATCTTTGGTAATTTAATACCAAAGCCATCCTTATAGAAGAACAGCAGTTGGTTGGTTGTTTGGTTGTGTTTTATGGCACATCAACCTTTGTAGGTTATTTAATCCCAAATCCATTTTTTATAGAAATGAACAGTTCTATTTCAAACAATTTAGTTTAGCATGAGTACAGTTTAATTGTCAAAAACATTTCTTTTTAAAGCTATTCAGTTTAGTCAAACAGTTCTAATTAAGCTAATTCGGTTTAGTATAAGTAGATTTTGTTTACACATAGTTAAATATCAAAACAGTTCTATATTAAACAATTCAGTTTAGTGTAAGTACAGTTTCAATATCAGAAACAGTTCTATTTCAAGCGATTCAGTTTAGCATAAGCACGCTTTTTAAATGTAAGTACAGTTTAACTGTCAAAAACATTTCTATTTCAAGCTATTCAGTTTAGTCTAACAGTCATAATTCAAACAATTCAGTGAAGTATAAGTTTAGCATAAAGTTTTATTTCAGATAATTCAGTTTAGCATAAGTACACAGTTTAGATGTCAAAACAGTTCCATTTGGAGCAATTCAGTTTAGGATAAGTACCCAGTTTAAATGTTAAAACAGTTCTATTTTAAACAATTCAGTTTAGCATAAATACAGTTTAAATGCAAAAAACAGTAATTTAAACCACGCTTTAGTTCTATTTAACCCATAGATAGGACCCTTATCAGGTGCTACCACTGTGGACCTGAGTGGACCAGGGAGTGATGGCAATGAAAGGGGTACTCCCCAAAGCTCCAGCATTACTGTAACCTCACCTTCAGATTGTTTAGTGTCATATCCATGACACTTGTTGAGGAAGCCTTACCCCTCTGCAGAGCAGCAGTCAGTGTATTCTACAGCCCCAGCTGACTGGGAAAAAGAACAGCTGTGTAACTATTTAATCCATAGCTGGGAGAGATTTCCTTTGAGAGTGATTGTAATAACACATGAGAATTCTGAACTTGCTTATTACAATGTCACAGTCCAACATTTTAGCTACTACACCACACCAACTCCCCCATATTATGAAGATGCAACTCACTCTCCAGTCACAATGAGCCTGAGTGAAGAGCTTGCTAGCACATCATGGCAACAGATAGATTCATGCCTTTCATAAGATCATTAGCATGAAGTGAAGCACAAACATAGCCTCATTCTGAATTTGGACATAACTCACTAAGCCCTTTGCAGAGTACAACGATAATCATTACGCTACATGTCTTTTTTATGATATGACATTATTTTATTAAAAAAGAATTCAATCACAGCTTATAAAGAATTATAAATTATATACATCTTCAGCTTGCTACTGCATTTTTAAGTAGCAGTTTTACTTTGATATTTTAATGGATTGGTTAGTTGTTCATTTTACAGTGTATCAACCCTTTTCGGGTCATTTAACACCGAATTAAATTTCAAACAATTCAGTTTAGTATAAGTATAGTTTTTTGTTTACAAGCAGTCAAATGTCAAAAGTTCGGTTAAATGTCAAAACTTCTATTTCAAACAATTCAGTTTAGCATAAGCACACAGTTTAGTTCTATTTAAAAACAGTTCTATTTTAAACATTTCAGTCTAGCATAAGTACGCCATTTCAATGTCAATAACAGTTCTACTTCAAACAATTCAGTTTAGCATAAATACACAGTTTAGTTCTATTTGACCCATAGATAGGACCCTATCAGGTGCTACCACTTTGGGCCAGAGTGGACATGGGAGTGATGGCAGTGTAGGAGTGCTCAGCATTACTGGAGCCTCACCATCAGATTCTTTTAGTATCATGTCCAAGACACTCATTGGGAGGAGGGGGTATTATGT
This sequence comes from Sepioteuthis lessoniana, assembly GCA_963585895.1. Taxonomy (NCBI): domain Eukaryota; kingdom Metazoa; phylum Mollusca; class Cephalopoda; order Myopsida; family Loliginidae; genus Sepioteuthis; species Sepioteuthis lessoniana. The sequence continues at coordinate 79,854,563 of OY757921.1, read as the reverse complement.
CTGCAGTCTGCAGCTCCAACCGACTAAGCAATTTAATATTTTGAACACCTGAAAGTGAACAATTTGTAAAAAAAATAAATACAGACACTACCATCAAAAAGTATACAAAATTAAGAGAGATATGCCTGCATCTAAATATTTCTCTATAATGAAGCCTGTCTTAAATACGGTTGGCATGGGATCAAGCCCGTGTTGGTATGTAGGTTTTAGATTTATTTAGGCACCTCTGGTGGTGTAACGGTTAGCAAGCTAGACTAGCAAACCTACACGAGTGAGTTCGAGTCTCATTGGGTGCCCCTTTCATATGGCCTTGTGCCACATCTAAGCAAAAAGTAAATTGGTAAATTATCATAGCAGTTCATGAGTTTGTAAAACTTGCAACCCCCCAAAAAGAATGCATCAGTGTTCATTCCTACATTTTATTTACAGTTGAACAATTTTTATACAGGGTGATTAAAAGAAATATTAACACTAATAAGAGTACCTTTATGATATAATTCAAAGAGTCTCCCCATGTTCAAAATTCTTGGAATCTTCCACAGGTTAAAAAAAAAAAAAAAAATTTTAGATTTTTATAGGAGTTTTGCCTTTGTAATAATTATATTATTGAGACCATCTTAGATTTTACAAGTACATTAATGCAATGATAGCTAACAAGGTGGAGAATGTTTTTACCAATCTTAAGTGAGAATTATTTGCCTTGGAAAATCAGCATTCACTTCTAGCTGGGCTTGAAAACCAAGTAAAGGGCAGAGGAGCAATGTTGAAAATGAAGTCTTATCAGGACTGTGGACGTTAGAACTACCAAACTTTATTTAGGTAGGTTTGAAATTAGTATAAATTTCAATTTATGGAAACATCAATGCATTTGTGTAGGTAGTCAACTATTGAAATTAAAGAATTATACACACGTGTGTGAGAGGGAGAGAGAGAGCATTGGTTATTTTTCAGCACATGGTTGCAAGAATAGTGACTAATGAGGATTAAAATTTCCTAAGTAACAAATGGGCCTGCAAAGCTAGCTTGCTAGTATATCATTACAGGATGCTCACAAGATGGATTCATGCCTTTCATGAAGTACATCACAGCAAGTGATCTGCTCGGAACCAGAGCATCAACATATATTTAGTCAACCGAATGTACTTGTACAAAATATCTCACTAAAAAGGTAAAAAAAAAATTTTAAACAAAAAAGAAAAATGAATAATAAAGTGCCATTTGCTTCATTTTTGTATTGAACATTCATATTTTCATCCAAAATTATAATTTTTAAAAAAAGTAATAATTCACCATCTCTTGGTGGTTGGAGTAAAGAAGGACTCAAAGAAATATGGCAGTTGTGTGTGTGGGGGGGGGGGTAATGTAAATATTCAATTACAAAAAAAAAAAAAAAAAAAAAAAAAAAGCAAATGACACTTATTTTAGTTAAGATTGTGAAGACTAGCTTTTAAACTTTACTGTCCTTTAGGGTACCAAATTGAAATTTATATATTTATTTCTGATGTGTACTGGCAACATCTAGACAGTTACAGGCAGTTTTTCTAACATCCAAAATTAGACAAGTTGAAAATAAACAAAGTAATCCAAAAGTGACAAATTTAATATAATGAAACGTCAATGTTAAAACGTTTTGGTATACATAAACCTTACAATTGTAAAGTATCTAGTGATAAAAAAAAACTCACTTTGACAACTTGCTAGACGAGACTGCCAACTACCAAACAATTATTTACTAAAATCTTTAGTTTGGCACAGGCACTAAGGAGCTGCATACTTAGTTATTCACTAAGCTTTTCCAGGTGTGGCAAACAGTCTACCATCTGCTTCTAAATGGTCACCATCTCTGAACAAAACTGGCTTATCACTGCTTAATTTCAGTGACCTGTTAGAAACCAGTGCTTCAGCCGAATGTACATATATAAACTAAGGTATAACAAAATTATACTAACTTTGTCACTTGATTTGTTTCCAGTCTCCAAAATTATATCTGCAATAAGTCGCTATCTCTTAGTTGGAGGAGGGAAGAACTAAATATATAGCAAGTGAATGAATTGTAGACTTTTCCAAATATGAAAAGTTAAGTGAAGCAAATGAATGAAACTTACTCTTATCTGGGTAGCGAATAAGTATTAGTTTTATGTAAATTTTTTGTACATTACGCAGATATTTCTTTAGAGAGAGAAGCGGTGTATTGGCCCTAAATAGGATATTTTTTATATTTATTTTTACAGTATTTCTTGTAAATAAATTTTCAATCATTCCTTTAATCTTATGAAAGATAATATATATGGTATTAGTTTGGGATCTCAGTAACTAGTGTTTTAGAGACGTTTGAAAGAATTTTTGAATACATGTGACGTTATGGTGAAACGAAGATAAGAGTCGGTGAATAGAACTAGTTAAATATATATATTAATAAGACTAGCCTCCCCCACAAATTTTCTAGGCCTCGTGACATACAAAAAAGTTTGCTTTTTAACTGAACCACAATTCACACACCGGCTATATTTTTTACTCCACTCACTAAGATGGTCGATTACCAATATAGTTGGGAGGTATTAAAATATAATCTAAAATTAAAGTAAATGAGTTATCCGGATGGTGAGAGTACATTTCTATAATTTTTGTTGTATATATTCTGGACAATTACAAAAAGTTCTTTATCTCCACAGTGAGGCTTCTCTTATGCAAATAGCAAGCCTAATTAAATCACTTGTTTATATTTGAGGATGTTACTGTCGGGATTAATTTGTAGATCATTGAATTTTGTACAGACACGGAATCCCTCAGCTATTGTATATTTCGTTTTGTGTGACAATTTCTATTAAAATAAAAAATCCGAAATACAGAAAAATGTGCCGGTTTAAACGTGGGATGCTCATGTAGAAATTTCTACGGTAATGTAGAAGTCAATTACTTACATTCAAATAAATGAGAATTTTGGTCATTTGCTTTTAAATTAAAAGAGTTCAATCTTTAAAATTACTTCGGACAGAAGTCTTACGAGTGTGAAAAACGGTTTCAATAAAGCAAATGGATGGTTAATCAATTTTTTCTACATTATCGATGAAATCATGGAAAATAGATTTCTATATAAGCACCGGTTGTTGGTTCAGTAGAAAAAAATAGCTACTTCAAAATGTAGTCTAAAAAGAACGCTGAATTTTTAAATAAAGCTATTTTAGTGAATCTGAATTCAGGCGCTTAAAACTAAACTTGCATCACCACCACAAAAAAAAAAAAAAAAAAAAAAAATTATTTACACTTTACAAGAAAGGGTTAAATAATGGAGTTACGTTTTTAGCAGCACTATTGAAGCTACTGCTACATCCATAGAGACTCCTTCAAAGTCTTTCATTTAAAGGGAGGCAAGACTGGTTTAGAGGTAACTGCTATATTTTTAGTTAGTACATTTAACGAAAATGGCCCCTAATTTTATTAGTTCAGGTTCTTTTGATTTTAAAAGAAACACTAATAACTCAAACCCTAGATATTATCTGAAATCGTTCTAGTCACGAAAGTTAGTTTAGCAAATTTGTTTATAGGACACGAAGTTTATCGAGCGAAAAAGTGCACGTCCGTAGTCCTTAGTAATATCCACGTGGTACATTTTTTTTTATGTCGAAGTCATTCACATTTAAGTGAAAATTAGTTCCAGTTTGTGGCGACTGCTTAAAAAGTGTATAAATTACTAAGATACCACCAGGTAAGGCTAACTTACTGACGCCAGTGGGAATTGCAAGTGTAGTGTTATTAAAAGTAGAAGAGTTTACGTCAGTAAAAAAATAAAAAAATAGAATTCGGATGCATATCAAGCAAGGAGTGAATCACTTCCGTAAAAAAGTGGGTGGCCCTTAAAAGGGCCGATCAAGAAGTTTTGTTTTAAGTTTTTAACCTCCGAATCCATAAAGAGTTCTGCCTTGCCTCTTCAGGGCATAAACAACATCCATGGCGGTTACCGTCTTCCTTTTAGCATGTTCAGTGTAGGTAACAGCATCACGGATGACATTCTCAAGAAAAACTTTCAAGACGCCACGGGTCTCTTCGTAAATAAGACCAGATATACGCTTCACACCACCTCTGCGTGCAAGACGACGGATAGCAGGCTTGGTTATTCCCTGAATATTGTCACGAAGCACCTTACGATGACGTTTTGCACCTCCTTTTCCTAAACCTTTACCTCCCTTTCCTCGGCCAGACATGTTCAATACAAGTGGATAGCTAGCTTGAAAACTACACTAACAAGCCCTGGTATGTCTATATAATGGTTAATGCGGACGTAGTTGGAAGCATACCACGTGATAGGAAAGGTAATTAATCAGCCAATGGGAAAGCTAGAAAAAAATTATTGCTTTTAGCGCGCGAGATTTGTAAAAGTTATTAGCAGCAGCAGCCGCTGACAGATCCAATATTATAAAACTTGCACCTTTGCGGAGGACAATACAAGTTTCATACACCTCAGCAATGGCACGTACTAAACAGACAGCTCGTAAATCCACAGGGGGAAAAGCTCCTCGTAAACAACTTGCTACAAAGGCCGCCCGTAAAAGCGCCCCCGCCACTGGTGGAGTAAAGAAGCCCCATCGTTACAGACCTGGTACTGTGGCACTCCGTGAGATCAGACGATACCAAAAATCTACAGAACTTCTCATCAGGAAACTTCCATTCCAGCGACTGGTCCGTGAAATTGCCCAGGACTTTAAGACCGACCTTCGTTTCCAAAGTTCTGCTGTCATGGCTTTGCAAGAGGCTAGTGAGGCCTATTTGGTCGGACTTTTCGAAGATACAAACTTGTGCGCTATCCATGCCAAGCGTGTCACCATCATGCCTAAGGACATCCAACTTGCTCGCCGTATTCGTGGTGAACGAGCCTGAAGTAATTTCATTTGGCACGTTTCGATACAAACTCGTTTTAAGGGCCCTCTCTCAAATTATGAATTTTCTCAATTCTGTTTCAGTCTTAATTAAAAAATCTACGATTTCATGGACAGTTAAAGCCCTTAAGACTAAGCTACTTGAAGCTTAAAAATGTAAATGGGATGTAAATATTCCTTACGGTTACTTAGGACTTGAAATTTCAATTTTTTTTTTTTTCCTCCACTTCATGTCCTTTTCATAAATAAATTTTCATGTAAACGTAACTTTCTGACTTCGCCTTTATTTTTCTACCACTTACGGTAACTTACCTTAAATATAGAAGCAGTTCGGGGCTCTTCAGTATCTAGACGAGACCCGAATTCGACTTTTCGTGTGAAACGCTCTGTCTAACAAAACGTGTATTAAAAAAAAAATCAGATGCTGCAATGAAGAATTAGTGCAGTTTTTTTTTTTTTTTTTTTTTTTTTCCGGTTGAGGAATGGCAACATTGAGTCCATGAGAATTGTAAGGTAATTAACTTTATTTTTGTGATAAAATTTCACCGCAATTTGTAAGTAAAAAATTTTTTTCCTAATCTACCTACCTGTTAAGCTTTTTCTTTTTCCAACACTGTTCCGGGACTGGGTAAGTTGACTTGAAATATCTAAGTGAACCTTCTAAAAACATTAAGAAAATTATCAAATTTGCATTTTTTTTTTTTTTCCCCTTTTTACACCTATTAAAAAAATTTAACGTATAAAGGGAAGTAATTCAGTTCCGTGAGTTATGTCCAGTTTCTTTATAGAGAGAGAAATACACACGTGCGCTAGTCTCTTTAACGCAAACGTTTCGGAAATAAAGGTGACAATTTTTCACTGAATTAATGTTAACGTGACCGAACTTCCTGCGAGATTAGTTCAAATCAATTTGAAAGTTTTCTCCAGGTTTTTTGTATCCGTAAACCTTAAAAGTAAATTTTACGTGGAATACACCTCTTTACTTAGCCGCTTAATATTGAATTAAGATTTTATTCTGTACACTAACCCTTATTTTCTTAACTTTAAAATTCTTTCTTACCGAGTTCTCTTTAGGCAAAGTAACAGTAGTACAACCATTGTTGTCTAGGGCGCTAAACTTCCAAAGATCAATATGTTCAGTGACTAAATTTTAACCATTTTCAACTCTAGCCGCACGACTCCAATCGTAATTGAAATACGAAAACTTCTTTCTAAACTATATAATAACTACACGTGGTTTTTACATTCATAATTTCCCCCTTCCTACTAACCAGCATACATAAGCGAATACTAACTATATAATTAATGTAGTCTGAAAACGTGGGATATTTCGGCCGAAGCTGTAAGATGATACGAAGTCACTTGTCGGTAAAATATAGAACTAAAAGTCCTTCTTCAAACTGAGCCATTGCTAAAAAAGGTTAAACAGAAATATCAGATTGAAATATATTGAAATATTTAACACATAACCGATAAGTTTATCCTCGATTTTTTTTTTTTTTTTTGTAACCCAACTTTTTATTTGCTTGGTAAAAAAACAAGGCTAAGCCGTAGCTTGAATGGATTAGTTTAATTTAAGTGAGATATTCAGGATCAGACAAGACAAAGATGTTAATGGATTTTACGAACAACGTAAAACTAGTCAACTTGTTTTGCATGCGAATTAAATCGTTTAAATTACAATTTCAGAATTTTCAAACGAGAATATTACATTTTCAATTGATTTATTAAATTTACGAGTGATGAATATAAAAAATTACAATAAAAGCATGTTGCCTTTAGAAACTTTGCAAAAATCTTAAAACTAGTTATTTAGAAAACTAGTTTAATTTCTATGAATAAAGTTTTCAAAAGAATTTTTTAGAAGATAAGTGAAATGACAATCAGTAAAATGTGTGTGGCCCTGAAAAGGGCCGGGTTTTTTTTTCTCCAAAAATGTTTATAAAGAGAACTTATTTACTTGGTGCTGGTATACTTAGTAACAGCTTTAGTTCCTTCAGACACGGCGTGTTTGGCCAATTCTCCGGGCAAGAGTAGACGAACAGCGGTCTGTACTTCACGGCTGCTAATAGTAGATCGTTTGTTGTAGTGGGCCAAACGACTGGATTCAGCAGCGATTCTCTCGAACAAATCGTTGACAAAACTGTTCATGATAGACATAGCTTTGCTGGATATGCCAGTATCGGGGTGGACCTGCTTCAACACTTTGTAGATGTAGATAGAGTAACTTTCCTTCCTCTTCTTTTTCTTTTTCTTTCCATCAGCGCGGGGCTTTGCCTTACCGGCCTTTTTAGCACCTTTCGAGCTTATTTCAGGAGCCATTTCACAGTCAAATGACGAAATACTCTTGTTTGCGTGACTTATATATCAAATAGAGAGGCTCCAAGAAAAACCAGGAGCTAGACTCTAAATTTAAATTCTGATTGGCTAGAAAATACAGATAAATATTTTTCTTTCTTTCATGTTTTAAAGCAAGCGCGCTTAAATTTAAAATCTTAATAGTAACCAATAGAAAGTTTTTGTATCGATGAATCCTTCAAAGTAGAAACCTTGTATGTTTCATACAAAGTTTTAAAAATCGTGAACAGAATTTAATTTCGTCGGAAGAATAATAAATTAAACAAGTTTATTAACCAAAAAATACTACTAATCAATAAATGATTCAAATTATGTTGTAATTCAATTTTAATATTTTTAAGTTATTTTAAAATATTTCTGAAGATGCAATATTTTAATGTTACATAAAGTTTTTAAATATAAAATAAACCGCACATGAAATATTAAAAAAAACAAATCAACTAAACCACTCTACAAAAACTATAAACATGCGATGTAAAATTTTATATATATATATATATTCACATAAGGAAGGCGCTTTGGGTGATGTAATGGTTAGCAGGCTAGACTAGCGTGAGTTCGAATCTCACTAGGTACCCATTCATACAGCTTGGTGCGACATCTAAGCAAAAAAAGGTTAGTAAATTACTACTATATATACGTAAAGAAAGAAGGATGTAGTGTGTGAAGAAGCATTTTAAACTAATTAATAGATTATGTGTGTGTGTATGTGTTTTATCATTTTTTTTTTTTAATGAGCACAGGTAAACGTTTTCAAAAAAAATAAACAAGAAAAATCACATGAAAGCTTTGTTGTTTTTTTTCGGGGGAGGGGTCGCTTTTATGTGTATGAATAAAACCTAAAATTTTACGTTATCTGTTCCTCAGAAAAATTAATGCTGATTTAATTCCAATAATTTTTTAAAATGCCAATCACCCTAATTATTAAATTAGAAATTTTAGATGAATTAAATTTTTAAAGAATCTTATTGGTATTCATGAAATGTTCATATTTCAAATGTATTTTGTTAGTACAAGTTGTGGAATATCTGTACAAGTGGAGTAGCATGATTTTAATTTTTATTTTCACAGGTAATTTCACTGATTCTAAAGTTATAGACAGACAAACAAAAAGAATTGTTTTAAAAAGTTTTTAAAACTTGTTGGGAAAATGACTATCAAAATTGCATAAAACTTTTTAAGGGTCAATGTTTTCGTCAAAATATTTGCCATTAGTTTTTTTATTTAAAGTGATATTGAAGGAAAATTTTGACTCTTTGAAACACTATAAACAGAGATAATCGTAAAAAAAAACAAAAGTTAACGTTAATAAATTGTTTAAACCAAATATAAAATAGACTAAACATTTTTCTTAGAGAATTTTAGCCCCCCCCCCCAAAAAAAACGGTTGTAAAAAAATCTCTTAATTTATTCTCGCTCTTTCATAAAATGTTTTTGGTGGGTTTTATAAATTATGAAAACGTTTCTTTAGAAATAAACAGGTCTTTTCAATATTATTTTATTCTAATAATTTTCTTCTACCTTAAAATTAATTTCGACATATAATGTTCATAGTTACTTCATTCAATGTTTATTTCAAATCATCGATTTTGAGGCGTGTAGAGAAGAAATGAACAATATCAGCTGTGATTTTATTTTTTCATGTTGGAATCTTTTTTTAAACGTTGTTCCGTGAACTTTGGTCATTTCATTAAATTATTAATAACTACTATAACAGCAAACAAAATTTGGGTTTAAAAAAATGAATAAATTTCTTTTTGACTTTGAAAATTTTAATTTTTTTTTTTTTTTTTGACGTCTACTTGTTTTAATAAATTTTCGACAGAAAATGAACAAAAAATTGTAATAGAACAGTTTTCTTTGTTGAAATTTGAAAAAAATGATTTAAAATGAATCTAAAATTTTCCATTAAATCTTTAGTAAATAAACTTTCACTCTTTATGTTCACTTGCTTTGTTTTGGGTTTTTTTTCTTTCTTCACAGTGCTTCACATTTTCGTCTAACATCTAACAAAAATTTGTAAGCTAAATTAATTTTATCGCCATCATCAAAAAAGAACTGAAAAAAATATATATAAAAATAAGATTTGTTTAAAAAAAAAAGTTGCTGTAAAAAAATTCTGTTTTTTAGAAAAAAGTTTTAAGTCCAATTGAATTTTTTCTAAAATCTAAATACGTTTTTGGTACTTATTTAAATAATTTTTAAAGTGAAACATTTGTATCCGAACTTCCAAAACATTTTATTATTATTATTATTATTATTACTCCTCTCCCTTACAAATTCACACTTTTTTCCCCGCCCCCTGGTAAAAATAAATTCCTTTTCTTTCTTAAATCTTTGAAAATAAAAGCCTTATACAATCCTTATGGGTCTTTGCTTGAGAATTTTTTTAATGGTAAATAAAATATCGCTCTTTTAGGGTTATAAGATATTTCTTTTTCAAATCTTCGAAAATTTTTGTTTGCATTATTTCACATTCTACAATTAACTGAAGTTTTACTTTTTTTTTTAATCTAACGATAATTAATGATACAGAAAGAAAAATATTCATCGTTCTGTTTAATGTTTTTGATATTTTTATTTTTTATTACGTCTCTTTTGATTGGACACTATTTTTAGGTATGGATGTCTAGAAGCGTTGTAATTATATCATTTAGTTTTTTAAAGGAGTCTAAGTAAGCGGCTGAACAAGTGCGAGATTCTTTGTATATTCCTTCCAAGTTTATATTTCATTTTAGGCTAAAAGATTTCTTAAGAGATGTTTTCCTTAGTAATTTAGAAGACTAGACAGTTTAAAAGGATAAGTTTGCGTTTTTATCCCAATTTTGGAAGGTACACGCACGTCGCACGTGTACTTTAAATTTCCTGTTCTTGGAAACTTTTGTAGACATTCTGCTTTTTTCTTTTCTTTTTTTTAGATATTTCGTTTGCGTGCGTTTGATTATAGAGATCTAGGTATTTCCTGTTAGAAGAAAATTGGAACTACCCACCTTGAAGACTTAATCATCAACAACAATAGTGTTTCAGCAATTTCTTTGACTCTTCCTATTAGTACTACTACTACTTTATCACTTGAAGTTGGCGTCTTAATGCATTTGATTAAATGATTGCAAAAGTTGACTAATATTTTTAATGGCTAAACATTTATATTCTGTTTTCATTCTAATTTAGCAAATTTGGTTAATCGAGCTACCATAATTTTGTCTGAAAATGTAATCTGCCGTTTGAATCAAAACAAACTTCATTTCTTTTGAAAATGTTTTCATTTTCGATAAAAAAAAATTGTTTCATTTACACCCTCTTGATTAAATATCTTGAAAACCGGATATCTTCTTAGCACAAAAGATTTTATTTTTACTCCTCAAATATTGTATGTACACAATTCCATGGGTCAGTCTATTTTAAAACCCTGATACTGGTGTTCTTATTGTTTTTATTATCTAACTTTTTAGAAACGTGAAAGAACTTTTTTACGAAATAATAGATTTTTTTATCAAAAGAAAATTATGGCTTATTTATAATGGAAGAAAATGAGTTATTAACATTTAAAAAATGAAGTTTTTATACTTGAAGAAGCATTTAATTTATTTAAAGGAAAAAAACAACAGGTTGAAATTGTTTTAAAATAAAACGTTTTAAAATTTCTAAATGTTTTTTTTTAATCAAACCGGTTACAATAGCCTGTTTCTATTAGCAAGGAACACGAGTGCTATCAATTGTGTACGAATACCTTAAGTTTTCCCGAAGGATTACATTTTAAGAGTGCTCTCCACTTGGATTTTTAACAACTAATTTCTAAAAAGCATGACGAGTCTATTTACTTTGACAAAGTCAAAAGAATTTTTTTTACAAAAAAAAAAAAAAAAAAAATTAACTCTTGATAATGGCAGATTGGAGAGATCTTTTTTTTAAGTAGTGTGTCAAAGACCTGATCTATGTATTTACCCGACCCCTCCATCAAGGGCAGGATGTGACACAAGGTCAATTTTTAAACGGGGTACTGCTGGTTTGAAGTTAGTTTTCCTTCTTCTAGACTGGTTGCCAAATGAAGACTAAAGAACCCAGTCTCCTCTGCTTAGATGAAGTCATTCTTTCAGCCTACTATAAGTTTTTTTGTTTTGTTTCGTTTTTTCCCTCAGAATAGCACGCTGGTGAAATGTCTGCGGTGGTGTACAAAAAAAAGTATATAGGAATTTTATAATTACATTCGCCTTCTAGATAAAAGTAAATTTCAATCATTTCTGTTTTTTGTTTTTTTTTAAATAAACAGTTGCTTTTCAAAACATTTCCAATTCAGTACAATTCACAAATGCCATATTAATTGCTCAGTCGTCTTAGGCTATAGTATACACCAACTGAATCTCTGCAGAGTGGTAAGAGACACACCCCAACAAGTGCCCTGGATGTAACACTAAACAATCTGATGGTGAGGTTTCAGTAATGCTGAAGCTTTGGGGGATGCAAAGTACCCCTTCAATGCTATCGCTCCCAGGTCCACTCTGTCTCAAAGTGGTAGCACCTGATAGGATCCTATCTATGGGTCAAATAGAACTAAAATGCATACTTATGTTAAACTGAATTGCTTGAAATAGAACTGTTTTGACATTGAAACCGCATACTTATGCTAAACTAAATTGTTTGAAATGGAATTGTTTTGACATTTAACTGTGTGTAAACAAAAACTTTACTTATACTTCACTGAATTGTTTGAAATAGAACTGTTTGATTCAACTGAATAGCTTGAAATAGAAATTTTTTTGACAATTAAACTGTGTACTCATGCTAAACTGAATTGTTTGAAATAGAACTGTTCATTTGTATAAAAATGGATTTGGCATTAAATAACCTACAAAGGTTGATATGCCATAAAACCCAAACAAGCAAACATGGCATATTATCCCTTTCCCTTTCCAACCACTAAGAGGAAGAGTCTCCATGATGTGATGGCTAAAGTGTTGGATTGTGGCCTCAGAGTAAGCGAGTTCAAACTCCAGTCGAGCTATTACATTCACTTTCAGACTAATACTTTTAGGAAAGGTATAAACCTCTTTATTTACCCTCCCCCGCCCAGCAATGGGTTGAATAGTATCACTGCTGTTCTTCTACAAGGATGACTTTAGCATTAAATAACCCATGAAGATTGATATGCCATTAAACAAAGAAACCAAATCAAACCAACCACTAAGAAAGTGTCAACTTATTGCTGATATATAAATTTTGCGGCTTAAATGTAACTGATTCATAAAATAAAATTGAAGCAAATGATTGAAATTTACTCTTATATAATTTATTTGGTACATTACCAAAGAAATATTGGAAACTTTCTTTGTTATTTTATTCTGGACAAGTACCTATTGCTATGGTGTGCTTTTTAATTTTTTTTTTTTTTTTTTTTTTTTTGTTGGGTTACAGTTACATGCAAGAATAATTAGAACTTTATTAACCTTATCTACCAATCCAGAGTATACTTGTTTTTAAACACAAAAGAAATGTGGGTGAATTCTAGCAAGTTGATGTACTTTTAGGTTTTCATTGTTCAAAATAAAAAATTAAGCAAATGGTTTATCTAGATGGTGAATGTATTACACTTCTATATAACAGAAATTTTCTTTATATTCCTATTCTGGACGGGCATTACTTTTTTTTTTTTTTTCCTTTCTTTCCCTTTGAAAACATGAACACAAAATATTTTGATACTGGGTGGATGCAGAAAAGTTCTCAGTCCAGTCAATGTTATTTTGTCATGAGCTAAAAAGACAGGAACATCAATACATAATTGTAGCAAAAAGGGGATTTACTTAATAGACATTATACAAGAAATTAATTTGATCTATACTCTCATTGGCCTAGTGAGTAGAGTGTTTGCCAATGGTCTAAGAGACCTGAGTTCAATCCCAGGTCGCGTCATACCAAAGACTTTAAAAATGGTACTTGATAGCTCCTGGCTTAACACTCGGCATTATAAGGTATGTATCAAGAGTAAAGTGGAGCAATCCAGGGAAAGGAGTAGCATCCTCTCCTACACTTCAGTGTAGTAGCTATCGAAAAGGGAGCCTTCTGGTCACCCACTTTACTTTACTATACTATCAAAGTCTCTTATATAAAGTATGTGTAAGACAGGGGGAAAAATGAATTAACTGATAGATAGACAGACAGATGAAATATCCTTTGAGTGAAGTATATTTCATATATACGCTCTTGACAATTTATAGACTTAATGTCATTGTTTATGAAAATACCTTGATGAAATACTTAAAGTTAGATCAGAATCTCACAATGTTAAGTATTTTGAAAAATGTTATGTTTTAGAATTATTGTTTGAAGATGGTATCATTCCATTTTGAGAAGAGTTTTTTGTTTTGTTTTGTTAAAAGTAAATACATAGTTTCAATTGTAATTTTACACTAAAATGATATTGTGTTATTTATAGATTGCAATATCAGTTATATAAGTGGTTGATAAAATTTGATTTGTGGAGCACCTCTACACTAAACTGACCTTGTGCCACATTTTGACCTTGTGCCTAGATGAATAAGCCATGTGGCTAGAAAGACAATTTATTTTTAAGTGTTAGTTTGCTGGTTCCTTCTTTGCCTTGTTCTTATGTGTTTATTTATTTTTCAAATTGTTTTGCATCATTGAGTGAATCATATCAGCTGAAGAAATTATGGGATTTTCAAGTGTTGAACTTGGAGCTATCATAAAGTTCCTGTTCCTACAAAAGAAAGCCCCAAAGGAGATCCATAAGTGTATGAAACAAACATTGGCTGACAAATGTCTGTCATACTCAACAGTGAAGAAGTGGTGTTCCAACTTCCAGTGTGGATATTTTAAGAATCAAGATGCTGTATGATCTGGAAGGCCCTCAACAGTATCAACTCCTGAGATTGTTCATGACTTAATTTTAGCTAATTGACAAATCTCTGCCAAAAAATTTGCTAACACATTAGATATATCCAAGGAACGAGTCGGGTCAGGTCATACCAAAGACTTTAAAAATGGTACTTGATAGCTCCTTGCTTAACACTCAGCAATATAAGGTACATATCAAGGGTAAAGTGGAGCAATCCAGGGAAAGGAGTAGCGCCCTCCCCTACACCTCAGTGTAGTAGCTATTGAAAAGGGAGTCTTCTGGTCGCCCTCGACTACAGTCACCAACTTTACTTTTATAGAACCCACATTCCATTTTACCCATTACGCGAGAGGAAGGTAGAGAGCTTGCTGTTTTCCAGGGTGACTAGGTGCTTTGCCAGAGGTGTACCAATGGATACCCCTGCCCCAATGTTTATTATGGATCATTCTACAAAATTTTCTTTGGAATAACATCAATGAAGAACCAAATTTTCAGATTATAAACAAATATTTTGGGAAAAGTTGCCTGTTTAATTTTTAGAGAAGAAAGTGGGGTATTGTTTGTTACATTACTTTTACATCAGACCAGACACTCCTCAGCCATTTTGGTCAACAGTGTAAATCAAATAATCTAGTTTGAAAATGACAACCGCTACTCCAAACACTCTAAGAATGGAAATTGTAAATATGTTTAGCAATGATAATATTTTACAGTATCTTCAGGAGAAGAAATTAATTGCAACTATTCCATGGCATTGGAATTCCAAACAAAACAGCTATACAATGCCAAGATATTTGTACTGCTAAGATGTAGAAAGAAAGATCGAAGATAGCTAGGTAGCTCGAGACAAGAAATTCAGTGGATATGTACGGTTGGGGGGGGGGAATGGCCAAGATGTGTCCTCTTTGATGTAAAAGGAACATCACAAACTGATCTCCATCTCTAAAAACTTGTTTATAATCTGAAGAAAATTTTGCAGGACAATCTATGACAAAAATTTTAGTGGGACGGAAGCACCTGCAGACATGTAGTACCGTTGGAAACCCCCCCACTTCCAAAGGTATATATCTACAGGTGTTTTTGTTTTTGAACATTTTGGAAGTGTGATAAATTTAAAAATTTTGGAGGCTAAACATTTTTATTCAAAAAAAAAAAAAAAAAAAATTAGATAAAGAAAATAATCATTAGTAGATATCAATCTCTAAACTTTGGATTTTTTTCAGTATCTGAAATTGGGTTTTAAAGACACCTCAATAGAAAATGAATAATTTTCTGATGAATATTCAATTAAGAATATTGCTGTATTTCAAAAGTTAGATTTGGTTGGAATATAAAGGCTGGCACAGCAGAGTCTAACAATTCATGGTTTACACTGGCATTACATCTCTAGGCAATTGCAATTTATTTGATATCCCACCATGTCAGAATATGGTACAAGGCCATTATATAGTGGGGACCACCTACAAATCAAGACTCATGCACAGCAGGTGCAAAAATACTTGACCCCGTCAGCATTCTCCAAATGGGTTACCTCAGGCACCAAGCAATAAATTTAGTCTTGCAAGCAGGCAAAGGCCATGGTGTCAAAGTATGCAAAGACAACTGCCCACCACAAATATCAGGTGGGCAAGTCACAAACTAAATAATTTACTAACCTTTTTGCTTCAATGTGACTCAAGACCAAATGAATGAGGCACCCAATGAGACTCAAACTCACTCATGAGGTTTGCTGGTCTAGCTTGCAACTGATAAACAGGTTTATTTGTCTCTGCTTCTCACCAGACCGGACTTTACACAAGGTGAATGACCTGAAGGTCGGCTTATAGTGGGGTTAGGGAAAGGGAAGGTTGGACACAAGCCAAGACTCAAGCCCTGCTGAACTATGCTGGTCATCACCTTGCTTTGTGTAATGTAAGCCTGATGAACCTTGCTGGACACAGACTCAAACGCGAGTCCAGGTATTGATGCCTGATTATGGCCTAAGCTGAACCGCCGATCCTGCAACTGATACTCAGCAGTATTTGTTATCCGTCCCACCACCAGACAAGGCAACTGATACTCAGGTAATAATTTTCTAAGCGTTTCGCTTAGAAGTAGCACAAGGCCGAATAAATGGGGCACCCAATGAGACTCAAACTCACTCTTGCAGGTTTGCAAATCAATCTTACAAACCATTACACTATACGAGGTGCCCAACTGATACTCAGGTAACCAAGAAGAAATACACAGAACTTTAATAGAACTCCAAGGTAGAACTCACTTTGAACAAGCAAGGGTGCTGAGCTATCTTAAAGCTGATTGGTTGTTACATATATATGTGATATGGTATGCAAATCTAACAAATATGTCTTGATTTTCTTCTGACATTAACATTCATTTTTATTAAATAGGGAGTGGGGATTTTAAAAAAAAAAAGCAATTGAACCAAACTTTTAACAGCAGCCTTCATTATTGAAAGGAACAGATATATATATATATATATATATATAATTTTTTTTTTTTTTTATTATGTTATATTATATATATATATATATTTTTTTTTTTTTTTTTTTTTTTTTTTACACAACCTCGAGCTCAAATCTTGTTCAGAAAAAGATGAGGAATATAAAAACAAAACAAAAACAATTTATAATTTTTTTTCTAATTTGAAAAAAATATTTTGTTTGGTTTTAAGAAATCTTAAAATCTTTGTTCCTTTTTTATATTTAAAGTAAATTTTTTCCTTTTAATAAATTATATTGTCTTCTCATTTTATTTATTTATCTATTTATCTTTTTTACATTTTATATTCTTGTAAAGTGAAAAAATAACAGAGAAAAATATTGTACCTGGTAGAAATGGAGGACACTGAAAAAAAATGAAATAATTTTATATATAAAAAAAACAGTATTAATCAGAAAATAAAATTAAGAAAATAGATCTTTACTGGTTTCTATTGGATTATTTGGACAAAGATATTAGCAGAATTTGATATAACTAACCTAAATTACATACATCATATGAAATTATTCAGGATACTCAACTGCAAGGCCTAGAATATGTCAACTGTATCCCCTGCTGAGGGATAAGACCCCCCCCAAAAAAAAAGGTGTCCTGGGTATGACACTAAACTGCATCTTATAGTAAGGTTACATTTCTGGAGAGTGTGGAGTACCTCTACATTGCCATTACTCCCAGATTCACTCTGATCTTGAGTGGCAGCACTTGTTGGGTTCCCATCGATGGTTCAAATAAATCTATTTAAAAACTATTCATATTTGAATACTAATTGTAGTATGGTTCAAATAAATCGATGGTTCAAATAAATCTATTTAAAAACTATTTGGTTCAAATAAATCTATTTAAAAACTATTCATATTTGAATACTAATCATAGTATGGTTCAAATAAATCGATGGTTCAAATAAATCTATTTAAAAACTATTTGGTTCAAATAAATCTATTTAAAAACTATTCATATTTGAATACTAATCGTAGAATGGTTCAAATAAATTGATGGTTCAAATAAATCTATTTAAAAACTATTTGGTTCAAATAAATCTATTTAAAAACTATTCATATTTGAATACTAATCATAGTATGCCATATTTGAAAAGAACAAAAAAAAATCTCAATTACATAAAAATGTAAATATGAATGCAATTTCCTAACCTGTATGCAAAGAATAACCCTTGACAGGTTGATATACCATTAAAAACGATCAGTCAGTCAAATACTAGGAGTTGCCTGCCACCTGTCTATGACAATAAAAATAATCAAAATAAGAAAACACCCAGATGTTTAGTTTCGTTTGGCTGGGTTTTGGAGGCTCTTTAATACCAAATCCTGTTTATACATAATATATTAAATATATATATGATTTGTGAACACATTTTGTAGATAACATTCTTAAATGGGCCTGAGTTCTTTTTTGCACACAGTTAAATAGTTTCAAATATTGCTAAACAAGTCACAATTTAACATCAGTCATTTGTTTGCATACATAGTTTGTTCTATTTGATCCATAGATAGGACCCTATCAGGTACTACCACTCAAGGTCAGAGTGAACCTGGGAGGAATGACACTAAGGGGGTTTTCCACATTCACCAAATCTCCAAGGCTGAAGCCTCACCATCAAATGGTTTAATGTCATGTTGGGAGGGTCTTACCTTTCTGCAGAGATTTAGTCAGTGTAATTCTACAGCCCCAGCCAGCTGGACTGACACCCAGATATAAAGTCAGAGAGCTTGAGCCTTAGAGTTAAAGTAAGTGGGGTGAATCCAAGGTAGCAAGGGAATCTCTGGGTTATGCTTGTCTTCTATTTTATCATATGCATGCATAGCCAGGTAAATTACACTGTTTTACTCTCCCCTAAAGTGTAGTATCTGTTCTTTCTCAGCTGTGCTTTGGGCAAGTACCATGTTCTTGCCTTCAGAGAGGTCACAGTAAAATTTGAGGTTAGCCTTATCCTGCACTTCTACCTCTTGCAAGAAAAAGTTGAGGATTGAAGGAGACTTGATTCCAGCATGACTATGATCAAAGTGGGCAGGGCCTATTTCTGGCCTTCTTTATGTGTCTATGCATGGAACCCCTTTTTAAACTAACACTGTGTTGCATACTGAATCTAAGAAGATGCAATTAAATAGGGTTTTTCTCTTCCTCTTTGGTAGCTTTGTGTTTTGATTTGTAACTTCTGCATTACTTTCACTCACTATGGATGAACTTGTAGTGTAATGGTTATTGGCATAGGAAATGAACATGACAACCTGAATTCAAATCATGGAAAAGGCTGTTTGTATTTCACATAACATTAATATCCTTAAGAAAGGTATGAATCCAACTATTCTCCCTCTACCTATTAAGGCAGACAGGGCTCTTTAACCTTGGTATGACAACTTGTCTAAAAGGAAAACCCTGAATTCAAACTTGTTAAATTTTGCTTAAAAAACAATCTTGTGTCACATCCTGTTTATGATGTAAGATTTGTGTAAATATATATCCTCACCTGTTAAACATTAAAAAGTTCATTTTACCTGTGGCATCAGGAATTCAAAGGCCGACACTGGACTGAGATAGACATTAGGAACTACAGAACTTGTTTACTAGTAATTCATTTTTTTTCTTTCTTTTATAAGTATAAAGGATGATCAAAAAGTAATGCTTCCTTTTTATTTCCACAGAAACTACAAATACTGGCAGCACATTATCAACATTGGAAAGAGCAAGTTTTCAGTTTTAAAAAATGCTTTTTTTTTTTCACATAGTCACCACTGTATTTTCATCAAAGCCTGCAGAGTTGCACTCATAGAAATCTTCACCAGTTTGAGTGACTCATTTTTTAAATTTCAGCTCATAGATTAAGATATCACATTTTGCCAACAGTGATGATGCAGGTTAGTGGGTCTTGACAGATGTCCATTCAGTGATCTTTCTGTTTTTATATAAACATTAATGCCAACACTGTTTCCAAAGCCATTATTTGATAACTTTTTTTTAATCCTATTTACCAACCCCTCCGCTCGGGCAGGATATGACACAAGGTCAATTTTTAAGCGGAGTTCAACAGGTTTGAATTCAGAGTTTTCCTTCTGCTAGACTAGTTGCCTCACCAAGGCTGAAGAACCTAGTCTGTCCTACTATTTACCCATAGCTGGAGGGAGAATAATTAGATTCATACCTTTCCCAAGGGTATTAGTGCTATGTGAAATGCAATCAGTCTCGTCCAGGATTTGAACTCGTGTCGCCGTGTCTAATTCCTACGACGATAACCATTACTCCATGTGCACCTCAAAACTTTTTTTTTATAATGACCAAATCTGGTGGCCCAGTTGGTTGGGGCTGCAGAATACACTGACTACTTCTCTGCTGACTTCCCCAACGAGTGTGCTGAACATGACACTAAACAATCTGATAGGGAAGCTTCAGTAATGCTGGAGCTTTGGGGAATGTGAAGGCCCCGTTCATTGCCATCGCTCCCAGGTCCACTCTGGCTCAGAATGGTAGTACCTGATAGGGTCCTATCTATGGGTTAAATAGAACTGTTTGACATTTGAACTGTATACTTATGCTAAACTGAATTTTTTGAAATGGAACTGTTTTTCCATATAACTGTGAGTAAACAAAAAACTGTCAACTTATGCTAAACTGAATTGTTTGAAATGAACTGTTTGATCATTTAACCATGTGTAAACAAATGACTGATGTTATATTGAATTGTTTGTGATACATAGCAATACTTTAAAAGCATTAGACTCTATGCAAACAAATGATTAATAATGAATGGAACTATTTGTATTAAATAGAAATAAAGGAAACCATTTAATCATGTGGGGAAAAAATGAGAAGCTTGTTTAAAAATGTTATCTACAGAATGTGTTATGAAACATATTTAATATATATGTATAAAAAGGATTTGGCATTAAATAATATTTAATGGTTGATATACCTTAAAAACAAATCAAACCTGGTCATCTGGCTTGGAATAGGTGAGTCAAAGCACAATTGTTCATCATTTGTACTCTTTTAAAAAAAAAAAACAACCAAATCCTACCAATGTTAGTCAATTGATTTTCTTTGGGATTTGAACAGTTCTCAACAAGAATCTTTTGAATACAAGATATATATGGAATTTATCCACCCATTTTGAACCAGTTGTGTGACTGATGTAAATTGGCAACCAATCACAGGAGATCTTAATGCTCATTCATGAATGGACATATTTCCTTGGAGTCACTCAGTTGGCAGTGAAATGTCATCCATTGAGTGTGGACTTGTGTATTGTGTAAGAATTGCATTTAAAATAACCTGAATAAGTAGATTCTTCATATTTTGTTTTCCTCCCCACCAAACACTAAAGGGTGTCCTCATGATGTAATGGTTAAAGCGATGGACAGCGGAATCATAATAAGCGAGTTCGTACTCCAGTTGTGCTATTACGTTCACTTTCGGACAAATACCCTTGGGAAAGGTATGAACCCCCATATCCTCCTAGCTATGGGTTAAATAGTACTACTACTGTTCTTCAAGAAGAATGGCTTTGGCATTAAATAACCCACAAAGGTTGATATGCCATTAAAAACAAAGAAACCAAACCAAACACTAAATCAGCTGGGTGTATTACTCTCTTCTCCACTCTAATCTAGATTTGGTATCCTGGTCTCCCAAAGCAAAAAACCACATTTAAAATGTCATGAAAAAAATTAGATAATAGAGTATCAATTATAGATTTAATACTGCACATGCAATTAGTGTGTGTATGTATATTTGTCAAATTGAGTCAGACTATAAGTTTAGCTCCAAAGTAAATGACATGGTTTACCTTTGAAAGGCATAATTATTAAAATAAGTCAGATTTCTTTGGAATTACTCTCTTGAAATGGTAAAGACCTTTTGGAAGTTGATCTGATAATAATAATAATAATGATGTAGGGTACCAATTCTGAAATAGTTGTTTACTCAGCTTAGTTGGGCATCAGGCCAGAAATATGGGGCACCCAATGAGAATTGAACACACTAACAATGATCTTCTAGTCTAGCTCACTAACCATTATACCATGTGAAGCAGTCATTATCAATTCTGAAGTAGGCATCAAAAGTTAATGTTAAAAAAAAACTCGGAAAATGTTATTAAACTACTTACATCAGACATGGTCAACGACTTAGCTTAATTTTATACAAGGCTAGAACTTTTGAAAAAATTCACATTTGGCACAAGGATGAAAGTATGGGGCCCCTATTGAGGACCAAACTCCGTACTTAGTCATTGGTTTACAAAGACCAGCTTATTTTCTATTACATCACAAAATGCCTGAAAAAGAAATAATAATAACCAATGAAGAGGGTTCATTTACTAACCCTAGCTTAGTTTGGCTAAAGGCCAGAAGTAAAGAGTACTCAATGAGAAACTCATGAACAATGGTCGCTGACCATTACACTATCTAAAGTGTTCTTAAAAACTATTCATAACTTATACTTGGTACAAGGCCACATATATGGAGGACCTACTGAGGATTGAACACATTATTTAGTAGTAATTAGTACCTATTATACCATAACAAAATGCCCCTGGCAGATATAAGCTTCAATAGTATTTTAAACCTTAGCTTAGTTTGGTACAAGGCCATATATATATGGAGACACTCCATGAGAATCAAACTCATAACCAGCTTATTACACTGAGGCACTTCTGCTTTTCCTGTAGTTTCTTGAGAACTGATGTCTCTAATATGACTCATGTCTCATTACAAAGGTCATTCAGTGTAATGCAATTTCATGCACTTATTTTAGTCTGGCACAGGGCCACTAGCATGAGGATACTTGATTTTGACTACAATAACTGGTTTTGGTGACAAGCGTCTTAACCACATCTCTATGGCAAGTGCCACTGGCATTTACAAAGGGCAGCTTCATCTAGCGCAAGTGTGAGCAATCAGTGAGGATCTAACTCTCTACAATCGTAATAGTGTATCTTGCTAACTTCCACTCCAAATCAAAGTGTCCTCAATCTGACTTAAACAGATTGATATCATTTAAAGGAATTGTGTTTCAAGAAAATAATGGTCAGTTTATAAATAATTGATTTTTATAGATTTTTTCTCTCTATAAATACCAAATTTCATGAAGAGGCTATTTTTTTTAACTCGAAAATTGAAGAAAAAAGGATACCTGAGAAAAAAAAAAGACTAACTTAAAGATAAGTTCTTTCCTTAAATTTTTTTAACCCAAGTGGCCACTTCTACATCATTACTGACAATAAAATGTTTCAGTTTCATATTTTATATTTATAATTTTTTTTTATATATATTTTAAATTGTCTATAGAATATTGTATCCTGATATTTAACAGCCTGTAAAGCAGTTAAATAATATTCGACATTTTGAGCTATTTCTCAATCTGGAGAGACTTACGTTCATGGGAGATTAATAGTCCTAAATATTGATAATCATCACGTGGAAGTCTTTTTGTGACACTTTTGTTTTAATATCTTTTTTATACTTATTAGATTACCTCATTTTAGTCACCTGATTATATATATAATGAAAGACAAACAAAAAAAAAAGTTGTCTGTTTGCTTTTTCTTCTTTCTTTATTTGTTGCATTTGCAGTGGTTCTCTGCCTCTCGAGAACTGCTGTCTCTAATATGACTAAAATGTAATCTGTTATATCTGCTATTGCAAAGGTCAGTCGGTGTAATGCAATTTTATGAGCTTGAGATAGAAAAACATATCAAGTACATTACTGATGTGTTTTAATTTTATATTTATGTTGAGTTTAAAAACCAGAATGATTTTGGATAGATATTGTTTTAAGCCTCAAATTTTAAAAAATAGTAGGCAAGTATGGTATGGTATGGTATCTTTGTTTAATGGCATATCAACCTTCATGGGCTATTTAATCCCAAAGCCATCCATTTAGAAGAACAATAATGATACTATTTAACCCATAGCAGGGGGATAAGGGGGCTTCATACTTTTCCCAAGAGTATTAGTTTAAAAATGAACATAACAGCACAAACAGAAATTGAACTCACTTCAAGGTTGCAGTCCAGCATTTAAGCCATTACGCCATGAAGACTCCCCTACCACCGCCATGAAGACTCCCCCACCACCACCATGAGACATGGCTCATCATTTGGCAGGCCACACTATTAAAAAAAAATTTTGAGGTAATTTTTTATAAAAGTACTTCAACTATTTTTACTCCAGAACACCATAAACCTTAGAAATAGAGAAAAGTTGATTTTTTTCTCTTTAGTAAAAAGATCTTTTCTATAAAAAAAATTGAAGTCTTGATATGATATTATCACTGATATCATTTTTATCACTGATATCAATGTGGTTAACACACGACTACCTTGATACATTATGGAATAGTCACAAAAAAAATGAATACTTGAAAAATCAATCTATCCAATATGAATATGATCCGTGTATTGAAGGAAAGAATTGAATATTTTCATAATCCATGAATTAAAATCTTATTAAAACTATTTTCTTTAATTTTATTGTATTATATTAATTTAGAGGGTTATTGCAATAGGAAGTAATAATTATTTGAGTTTAATTCATTTCAAAATAAAAACTGCATCATCAGAGTCTTTTTTAAATTAAACTAGGTGTTGTATGTTAAAATTTTTTTGGACGTCCAAAAAAATAATTTGAACATACAACACCTATTTCCGTTTAAAAAAAACTCTGACAAAGTTTTTACTATGAAGTTAATTAGACTCAAATAATTATTATTTTGCAATGCAATAGCCCTATAAATTAATACAATAAAATAAAATAAAATAATTTGTGTAATGCTTCAAGCAAATTACAAAATACTTTTATTTTCTTTAAATCACAGGTGCACATTTTAATAAACGTTATTTTCCTTGTGAAGTTAGGTGATCACAGTTTGCCTAGATTGTTGATACGCTATTACACAATCATACACGTGAGGACTTCCTGAATTAAAATTTACCTTGTATTAAACAGTGAGAGGGGGGTAAGGCTGGTAAATATCTACATTATTGACAGTGTAATTTTCAAATCATAAAAGATTCTTGCAGTAGAATTTTTTACATTTTTGGAGAGTACATTACTATACTGTTTTATGTCATTTCAGCCCATATTAAATTCACCTTTACGCCACTTTTCTAGACTAAATTCCAGTTTAGCAAACATAATTAGGTCCAATATTACATCACTCAGCAATGTCATAATAAAAGGATGTGAAATAAATATTTCCTTAAAGATATATCAAAATAAATAAAATACATAAAAATTAATAATAAATAAAATATTCTAAAAGGAATTTATAATATGAAACACGGGTGGAGGTCCTAACATAGTCTTATGTTCACTTTCAGACTAATACCCTGAGGAAAGGTATAAACTTCACTATCCACCCCGCCCCAGCTATAGGTCGAATAGTACCACTAATGTTCTGCAAGGATAGTTTTTGCATTAAATAATCCATTAAACAAAGAACCAAACCCTAACACCGATGGGAATGGAGAGTTTGGCTTTTAAATTCAGATGATATGAAAACTTAAAAGTAAATCCTTGATTATTAAATATTAAAAAAGAGTTTGAGTTATTTGTCTAAATTCCTGAGATGAAGCTTGATAATTGTTATTACTTGGAATATTCGAACTATTGACCTCATCTTTATTGTTATAATCATATGTCCTTTGGCCGAAACATGATTATAACAATATAGACTAGGTCAATAGTCTGAATATATTTAGTAACAAAAAATTAGAGGGTTTAATTTCTCTTGCTGAGAGTTAACCTTTATTTTAAAAACCCAGATCCTTGTAAACAATATGTTCATAAGACTCACCAAAATGTCAACAACTTGTCATTAATTGTTATCAAACAGCCTCTTAACCTTCCTGCTCAAGCCAACATAATTTTTTTTTTTCATTTCTTTCTGCCAAGAAAGATTTACCATAATTATTTGAGTATAATACGTGTCCCTAAACTTTTGGTTTTGAAATTCTGGAAAAACAAAACAACTCTCATGTATAATACTCATTGACTTCAGAATTTGTATCAACTAAATTTAACGTGTTCAACATTTTATCTGGTTTGTATCAACTAAAAGTAAGAATTCATATAGTTTATATAATGTTTCAAAACACAAAATTTATACAGTATTTAGAGTAAAGGCAAGGATATGTTCACATGAAAATGTAACAAACTTTCAGTGAAAAAAAGTTCATGATAAAAGAAACAAATTATAAACAAATTCACATTCCACTGGCTATTTCTTTGTGGTGGTATAAAGCAAGTGGTTATTAAATACTAGTTAATAGATATAACTTACTTTCAGTCTTACTATACCCATATTTACCAACCCCTCTGCTCGGGCAGGATATGACACAAGGTCAATTTTTAAGCGGAGTTTAACAGGTTTGGATTCAGAGTTTTCCTTCTCCTAGACTAGTTGCCTCATCAAGGCTAAAGAACCTAGTCTGCTCTACTATTTGCCCATAACTGGAGGGATAATAATTAGATTCATACCTTTCCCAAGGGTGTTAGTGCTATGTGAAATGATATCAGTCTCGTCCAGGATTTGAACTCATGTCACTGTGTCCATTTCCTACGATGACAAGCATTACACCACAGGCACCTCTTACTATACCAATAATGACAACACATGTAGCTAGGAAAAAAAAGTAATATTTAGTTGTCACGTATAATATGCACTCCTAACTTTTGAGCTGAAAAATCTGAAAAAGTAGTTCATACACAAATTACTACAGTAGTCATGCAACAATGAACTTGCCTCTTAAACAATTTTGAAATGTAAGTGATAAAAATAATGTTGGAAATGAATATCTGAGTTACAATTCTGAATAAACATTTAAAAAATGAAACGAATTCAAACAGATTTTCTTTTTTGCTGATAATCAAAACATTTGTTGTAAATGAATGTTTTATTAATCAACCAGAAAAAAGGTATTTACTTTTTGTTGATTTTTTTCTTAGAGAATTTGAAAAAAAATTTTTTATCAAGTTATTCCCTTATTTTTTTCCACTTCCTCAAATAGATAACCAATTGAAAGTGTGTGTAAATAAACTACAGAAATTACAATAAAAATTATAAATTGATAAAATATATGTAGACATTGTTTTGATAACAAAAGTTTCAGGCGTACTCTATATACTGTATCATGTGACTTTCTGAGACCTAAATTTTAGCCTAATAGGGGGTTACACTTTACATGAGATACAAACTTTTTGTGTAAATAGTTGGCCTAGGTCATCAAGTACACCTACAATTTTCAGCTACAAAAATCAACAAATAGTCTTGTATAATATTGAATGATATTCAAGTATATACTGTGCATTATGCACACTTGTCTAATCTTAGTGAACTCTAACAGTCAGGTTAACTTGTATTCAAGTCATAAAGGTGAAATACAAGTAAGTAATCATTTACTAACTTTAGATTAGTTTGGCACAGATATCTGGGGGGATCCAATGAGAATTAAACTCAATAGCAATTGTCTGCTAGTCAGCCTAGCTTAATGGTTTGGTTTGGTTTTCTGGCATATCAACCATTGTAGGTTATTTAATGACAAATCTGGTTTATATATATATATTAGATATATATGATTTGTAAACATAAGTCAACAAAGTTAATTAGTTCCAAGTATTGCTATGTATCAGTGACAATTCAATTAAACATCAGTCATTTGTTTACACACAGTTAAATGATCGAAAAGTTCTATTTCAGACAATTCAATTTAGCATAAGTCATTTGTTTGCACTGTTTAAATGTCAAACAATTCTATTTGACCCTTAGATAGGATCCTTTTAGGTGCTACCACTCCAGGCCAGAGTGACCTGGGAGTGATGGCAATGAAGGAGTACTCCACATTCCCCAAAGCTCCAACATTACTGGAATTTCACCATCAGGTTGTTTAATATCATATCCGAGGCACTCATTGGTGGGGAGGGTCTTACCCCTCTGCAAAGATGCAGTTAGTGTATTCTACAGCTACAGCCAACTGGGCTTCCTAGTTTAATAACTATAGCACAATGCAAATAGCCCCAGTATGGATTAGAAAGTAGATACATAAAAATAAAAGTAGTACTTGAGAAACTGTTACTGAATTGACAACAAATTTGATGAGCTTTTTCAGATGGATCTGCAGAAGAAACTTCCAGTTTTCACTTCATTGGTCACTGGTCCTGTAACCTGGTTTGATTGTGGGAGCACTACTCATGAAGCATGTCTTGGGCACAGATAGCCTGGTGTAGTCCATTCCCCTTCAGAACTAGAACCGACTTGAATTCAGTCTTCCTTCTCCTAGACTAGTTGCCATACCAAAGAGTCTTCCCTACTATTTACTCGTAGCTGGACAAAGAATAGTTGGATCCATACCTTTCCCAAAGGTATTAGTGCAATGTAAAATGTAAGCAGCCTTATTCAAGATTCGAACTCTGGTAGCTGAGTTCACTTCCTATGAAGATAACCATTTCACTGCAAATGCCTTTCTTAAGAGTCCTAAAAATTAACATCTTTTCTCTTTTAATTATTTAGTTCAAATGTATTTCATTAATGTTCATTAAAAGAATAATTCCCTTTTTAAGGGTTCTAAAAATGAATATCTTTTTTAATTGTTTATTTAAAAAATTTATTTAAAAGTAGCAACTTGATAAAGCAACAGTTTCTATCAATGATCCTATTTACCAACCCCTCCGCTCGGGCAGGATATGACACAAGGTCAATTTTTAAGCGGAGTTTGACAGGTTTGAATTCAGAGTTTTCCTTCTCCTAGACTAGTTGCCTCACCAAGGCTGAAGAACCTAGTCTGTCCTACTATTTACCCATAGCTGGAGGGAGAATAATTGGATTCATACCTTTCCCAAGGGTATTAGTGCTATGTGAAGTGCAATCAGTCTCGTCCAGGATTTGAACTCGAGTCGCCGTGTCCAATTCCTGCGACGATAACAATTACACCACGGGCACCTCCACTAATGATAATGCATCACTAAATTTTCTTGATATTGTATTATTGAGAGATAAGTATCATATTTGTAAAAATCTGTAATTAGAGGTTTTGGGAAATGACCTTCAAATTATCTCAGCAAAATTGATTTGAGATTAATTACCTCACTTTAAAAAGTAAGTGATAAAAATAACGTTGGAAATGAATACCTGATTTGCAATAATGAATAAACATTTAGAAAATTAAATACAAAGAATGATACTGGTGTGTTTTAATTTTAAATATTTTTTAGGTTTAAAAAACTGGATGATTTAAAATAAATATGGTCTTAAGCCTCCAATTTAGAAAATTAGGAGTGCTGCCGCCATGTTTTTTTTTAAATTTTAATCAATGGAAAGATTCCCATGAGATACTAGAAAAAACAAATTAATAAAAAAGGAATATGAATGAATGCATATATACTTTAATTTAAGAGAAGAGAATTTTTTTTTAGTGACTGGTGTATCACATTCGGTAGAATGGATATGACAGCAACAATAATTTTTCAAATCTAAAAACATTAAAAAAAAAAAACATTGTTTATGATGGCAAATATACGATAAAAGGCAACTCAAACCTTTATAACTTTATACATTATTAATAGAAAATAGAATATGCTAAAGATATTTTGTTTACTTATTTGATATATATATATGCATATAGAAAACAAAATAGTTTTTTTTTTAATATTGTATTTGTAAATACATGCCTTTTTTTATGGTTCTTTAGATAGTATATTAGTGTATAGCATTTTGCATAGTAAAAATTTGATATCTGAATTCTGAGAAAAAAAAAGCGATTATAGATCTTGTAAATAATTTCTGTTGATGTTCCGTTTTTATTAACTTAATTTTTCCATTTATTTATTTATTCATTTTTTACTTCCCATGAAAATCTATTCATTAGTTTCACTTTCCTCACAAAGTTTGTCCTGCCGGCTTTAGTAAGCTTCTTAGCAGTCATTATTATCGAAACATTCCCTCTATCTTTAAAAAAAAAATTATTCCCAATTAACTCTCGAGACAAAAATTTTTTTTACAAATATTAGAGTTATCTCCCTTAGATTAAAAATGTTGCATCTCTTAAGTATTAAAAATGTCTTTATTACGACATGAAATAGATTATTGTTTCCGTTCATGGCAGAAAATTAGTGATTTAAGTGGTAATTTACTATGGTACAAAGCGATATGAATGGGGCGCCCAATGAGATTCGAACTCACTCGTGCAGGTTTGCTAGTCTAGTTTGCTAACTATATATATATATATATATATATATATATATATATATATATATATATATATATAGGTAAAAAAAACTCAATTATCTTTTGAAACTTGAAAGGCTCCAATTTCTTGATAATTTGTGATTCATTCATCCACACTTTTCTTGATAAATCTGAATTGTACGACACAAAATTCCACGCATGCGTAAAGCTTTTAATTATTATAGATTAAACACGAATTATGTCTCTTTGTTTGTTGCATGTATTTTTTATTTCTTCTGCTTTATCTGCTTCTCAGGAACTGGTGTCTCTAATATGCCTAACGTTTAAGTCTTAATGAAACGGCTGTTTTATTAACAAGGATGAAACAGGTTCTTCTAGATATTGGCATATTTGTTGTTCATATTAGCTATAAATAGGACACCACAGAATAAGTAAATCAAGCTGGTTGTGAAATTCAATAATAACGCTTGCTAAGGTAAAGTAACAATGAGCAAATGGCTAGCGAGATCGATCCTCGTATACCATTATTTTTTGACTAAGCAACTCTAAACAGAGTAAATAGAAACGATTCAAGAATAGATAAAATCATGATAGGGAAAAAAATTAAAAGAAGGCCATACCTCCTCTTTATTTTATTCACGATTTCTATATTTTTTTCTATGTCAGAAGACAATAATTCGTTATAGCAATTAAAAAATAAAATAAAACAAACATGGCTAGTGAGATTTCGCGCACACATATATGAGAGTCGACTGAAAAGTTCATAAGCTCACCAAGATACTTTCATAGAATCTGACAAAATGAGGTTTATTTTTCAACATTGTCCCCACTGCATCTGTGTTGCAGTGCTTGGATCCCATTGGTCAAGAAAGTCATTAACAGATTATATAACGTCATCATATGAACTTTTCAGTTACTCTCATACATCTTATCTATCATCATGAGCAATTGCCAAGGTTGGCTATGACAGTAACAGCTTTTTTCTGCTACTATGAGTTGTTTGACCAAATGCTCACTCATCTACTCTATTTTCCAGTATTTTGGCATGCTAGTGGTGAGATATTTTGCCAAGGTATGTCAATAGCCTAGGGGGCAAAAAGAAGGGGGTTTATGCCTTTCTTAAGGGTGTTAGTATGAAGTAAACATTTGTAAGTAAAAGTAAAGTAAAGTTTGTGACCCCAGTTGAGGACAACCAGAAGAACCCCAGTCTCCAGGATCATTGGTGAACACTCTACCCACTAGACCAATGAGCTGGTATAAACAAGTAAATAGTTGGGCTGACTAGGCTCTTTAGTCTAAACTTGAAGTTTAAAGTTACTGGATTTCATTTGTGATCTAGGAGTGGGCATATGTTTTACTTGGGGATATCAAGCATGTAATGATAAGCAAATTCAAAGACGGACAGTTTATTTTAAAATCAAGTGATATTTGATATTCTAAGATAAACAATTGTGTAGAATCAGCTGATATTTGGGACTTAGCAATGATGTGTCACTAAATGACTAAGCTGATGGGATATATAACAATTACTTAATCATAATTTTAGGGAAGTTATATATAAGGTGGAGGTGCCCGTGGTGTAATGGTTATCGTCGTAGGAAATGGACTCGGCGACACGAGTTCAAATCCTGGACGAGACTGATTGCATTTCATATAGCACTAATACCCTTGGGAAAGGTATGAATCAAATTATTCTCCCTCCAGCTGAGTTCTTCAGCCTTGATGAGGCAACTAGTCTAGGAGAAGGAATACTCTGAATTCAAACCTGTTAAACTCCACTTAAAAATTGACCTTGTGTCATATCCTGCTCGAGCAGAGGGGTTGGTAAACATGATATATAAGGACAGATTTTAAGAGACCCACAGCAGACCCCAGAAGATAGATGACAAGGGGTTTCAATGAAGGAGCCCTGGAGGAAACCCTGAAAGGAAATGTATAATGGCAGAAGTCACGCATGATGGCGAGCAGGAAGATAACAACTAAGACTCTGTCTATTACTTTCATCTCTCCCACTATACAAATGTCTGCCTATCTACTTACTGACGTATTTCTTCTTTCTTTCTTTTCAGTGACTGCAGTAAAACAGTCCAGCAACAAAATAAGGTTTTGCATCTTGCAGAACTAACAAAGTTCTGTTGTGTTTGATACTTTTATCATGGTCAGGTAGTGTTTTTTAACCATCACCGATGGTACTATTACAGCTATTCTCTTGAATTTCCAGTCAATGTTTAGGAATCCAGTTATGTTCCCAAAAATGAACGATTCAATGATGTGATATTGAATTAACTGACCAGATGAAAATATCAAGATCCTGAGTGGTTAACTTCAGCAATTAAGCAAGGATAGCATTCTACCAGCAGAAAGGACTGGAATTCATTTTTTACCCCCCCCCAAAAAAAAAAACCCCAGGGATCTTGTGCCAACAAAAGAATCTGACATACAGTAGTATCATCCTTACATTGGTGCTTTTTAATTGATTATACAGGGTGTCTCAATATACACAGGACCATTGTGACCGCTAATAACTCTACTAATAATAATAATGTGTTCTTTTTGTTTCAGATTTGAAAATAGTATATCATAACAACTATTAATCCTTGATAACAATGTCTTGGACAAAAAAGGAAAAAATATTTTGCATCACTACTTATTTGGAGACAAAATCATTCAAAACTGTCTCAAAATAGATGCAACCCATTAATATGATAATGATTTATTACTGAGACAAGAAACTAAAAAAAATATTGCCTGTCATGGAAGCTGATATAATTATAATTTAAATAAATATTGATTTGATGTTTTTAGCTCAAAGGATGCATTTTTTACAGGACATGTTCCAAATGACTGCCACTGCGCTTGTCTCAGTAATAAATCATTATCATATTAATGGGTTGCATCTATTTTGAGACACCTTGTGTGTGTGTGTATATACATAATAGAAAATGGACATGGTGACCTGAATTTAAATCCTGGACAAAGCTGTTTGCATTTCATGAGGCACTAATACTCTTGGGAAAGGTATGAATCCAACTCTAACTATGGATAAATAGAAGGACAGATGAGGCTCTTTAACCTTGGTATAGCAATCAGTCTAGAAGGAAAACTTAATTCAAACTTGTTAAACTACTTTTAA
Organism: Sepioteuthis lessoniana; assembly: GCA_963585895.1. Taxonomy (NCBI): domain Eukaryota; kingdom Metazoa; phylum Mollusca; class Cephalopoda; order Myopsida; family Loliginidae; genus Sepioteuthis; species Sepioteuthis lessoniana. Next base: position 79,821,652 of record OY757921.1, on the reverse strand, counting down.
AAAATGACTTTGTCGCATCCTACTTGTGTGAAGAGGTTAAATAAATACACAGAGCTTTCTGATGATTGTGTGATCTACATGAAACTTCAATAATGGACTTTAAGGGTTCATAATTTTAATGGCTGTTGGTTGGGTTTTATGGTATATCAACCCTTGTAGTTTATTTAAAGCCAAATCCAGTTCACATATATTAAATATATATGATTTGTAAATGGTTCATAGGTAACATTTTAAATAAGCCAGAGATTATTTGTTTGCACACAATCAAATAGTTTCAAGTATTGCTTTTTAACACTAATAATTCAATTCAACATTATTTGTTCATTTGCACACACTTCAATGGTTTCAAGTATTGCTATGTAACACTAGCAATTCAATTTAACACCAGTCATTTGTTTTCACACAGTTAAATGGTTAAACAGTTCTATTTAACCCATAGATAGGACCTTAACAGGTAATATCACTTTGGGTGAACCTAAGATTAATGGCAATGAAAGGGTACTCCACATTCCCCAAAACTCCAGGACTGAAGCCTCATTACCAGATGATTTAGTGTATATCCATGACGTGTGTGTGTGTGTGTGCTGGGTCTTACCCCCTTCTGCAGAGTTCCACTCAGTGTATTCTCTAGCCTCAGTAAACTGGGCACTTGTAATTTTAATATTTTAGGTTTTAGACCTGCTCTACCATAGTAAAATTGACATTTTTATACAACTATATATATATATATATATATATATGTGTGTGTGTGTGTGCATGTGTGAGTGAGAGACAGCATTTACCCTAAGTAGGGTAAGCCAGCTTTAACATTGAATTGCTGCACTCTATGCTTGACACTTGGTAGTATCAGCTCTCACACTGTCCTGTCATTTACAGTTGCATTAGGATTACTGTGAAGATGTGGGCTTGACATGAGCTCCAAGCTTAATTTTACTAGGGGTATCTAGGTCCTTAGCTGACTCCCTTGACATTTTCTTCATTCATGAAGGTTTGATGAAGTAACTTTGTTGATCAGTTCTGATCCAAAGCACAACAGGGGGTGTCCGAAACAGTGGAGCTTTTGTTTGAACAATTCTCCTGATATCAAAGTCCTGATGAAGGTTATTGAAACCAAAACATTTAACTTTGACTTTACATCACAATAAATTCACCTATTTGGATCATTCTGTTTTTCTGCTTATATATATATATATATATTTGAGAGTATAATGGTAAAGTATTGGGTTTATCTTCATTGGGCATACCATTTATTTTTTTTGAGTGCATTTTTTTAAAGAATTGTTGAATAGAGATAGATTTAATGAGGATATTTTGAAAGGATAGGATATTTGTTTTGGATTAAATGGAATGCATTTACACTGACATTGAAGAAAATATTTTGAATTCTTTTACTTTTGTAACAAAAAAACTAAATTCACTAACCCCTCCGATAATTGTTATTATAGTTGTGTGTGTATATATATTTCATACACAAAATGTAACTGATTATGGGGAAAAAGGTATTAAATCTTTTGGAAGGTAATTTTTTTTCTATTTAAGCCAAGTTCAAAGACAGTGAGTCCAGAATTGAACTACATAGCCATTAACTCTCTTAAGAAAGGGATCAACCAAATACAATTATGTACTGAAAACAATAATACACTCCAAACTTCTGGCTACAAAGTTCTAGAAAAAACATCTTGTAATATAATACCCATTGACTTTATGAAATCTGTAGCAGCTAAATTTAATATTTGTTCAATTTTTGATTTGCTGTGTATCAACTAAAAATAAGAATTTATATAATGTTTCAAAATACAAAATTTACACAGTATTTAAGGCAAAGGCAAAGATATGTTCACATGTAAATATACCAAACTTTCAGTGAAAATAAGTTCATAAAAGCAGAAACAAATTTTAAACAAACATGCATTCCATTCGCTATTGCCCTGTAGCAGTATAAAACAAAAATTGTTTGTTATACATTAGTTTGGACCATAGAAATAATATATTTTTGGTCATGATGTATAAAGTATAAGACATGTAGAAAAGTTAAAATCTAGTTGTCATGTATAATACACAGCCCTAGATTTTAGACTTAAAAAATCTGGGAAAAAGTGTACATTATACACAAATAATCATGGTAATTTATTTAAGAATTGACTTCTACCAAAGAATATGGAAAATTAAAATAAGTTTTTGATAAAAGGCCAACTAGAAATTAAAGAGAAGACCATGTTAAAACTTTTCTGGGTAAATATACTAGTTTAAAGGTTAGTATTTATATCTTTAACCAGCTCATTGGCCTAGTGGGTAGAGTGTTCGCCTATGGTCCGGGAGACCAGGGTTCAATCCCACGGTGTGTCATACCAAAGACTTTAAAAATGGTACTTGATACCTCCTTGCTTAACACTCAGTCATATAAGGGAGCAATCCAGGGAAAGGAGTAGCATCCTCCCCTACACCTTAGTGTAGTAGCTATTGAAAAGGGAGCATTCTGGTTGCCCTCAACTACGGTCGCCAACTTTACTTTATTTATATCTTTAGTGGTCCTTATGGATTTTATAAGACCTTAAAAAAAGAAAAACTATCAATTTTTTTTTGTTATATAAAAAAGGCAAACCTGAGGACATTTTAAAACCAAGATGTTAGGCTCTACAGTGCACATATGCTTGTATAGGAAGTTATGTGTTTGGTAGCAGGAAATTTGCTGATAGCAAATCTCGTCTCTTCCAACTTAAAACTAAAAGCATGTTATCAGTATTAGTTCATGTATAAAAAAAAAAAAAAAAAAAGATTCAAATTGGAATGAACACTTTATTTATAAATTTGAAAGAAAAGCTTGTTATATGCTAAAGTATTTCACTTGACTGCTGATGTTAATGATGCTGTTCAAGAAGTGTCCATTGATTCCTCCGTGACATCCTCTCTGATGATGGTAAATGGAATCTTGCTGACTTCAGTGGTTAATACTGCAGTAGTACCACGAGCATACTTATAAGACCCTTCCCTGAAATTGAAAGAAAACGATATCTTAGATGGGGAAAATGATAGGTATCTGACAAATATATATAACAACTAATAATTGTCAAAAAGATTTTTAAATAATTTAATTCACTTTAATATACATTATGAAAAAAGTGTAGAATATCATTTTATCAGTGCAATATGTTTATGTAAAAGATAAAAAGAATGAAAACATTTTAAGTCAGAAAAAAATGACAAAAATATCCAATATTAAATTTAATTGATATAATCTTCAGGTAAATAAAAAGCACAAAAAGAATTTTTTTTTTTAAATTTCAATTTAATGCTGCATAAAATGGGTTCATTTTCTTTAAAAGTTTTCAACAAGGAAAACAAAGACAGAAAAATATTTTGAATAAAAAGAAAATCAACAAATTTACAAATTTTCAGATAAACAGGAAAACTTTTGTAGGTAAAATGGCATCTTTGTTGCTAACAGTACACAGGCAGAGTGATATTGTCTTTTTGAAGTAGCTCAATGTAAAACATTTTTCTTGTTGACTGATTCAATGTTAATGAATAGAAACATTGCTCAGTTGCCCTACTGTAGTGCAGGATTATGTAAAAGTCATTTTGCAAAATATCAAAATAAAAAGTCAGTATTTTATTGTTCTTATGCTATTGTACGATTGTTGATCAAATTGTTTGGTTTCTTTATATGATTGATTGACTTGTTTAAACATAACCTCTATTCTACAAATTTTCTGAAAATAATTTGCCCACACTACAAGGATTAAAGAAAATCTCTACCAGTAAATAGGTGAGAGTGCAATTCCAAGTGTTAAAGTTTTTTTGGTGGTTTTAATTAATTATCCTGAATCCTATAGGCCAATTAATTTTATCCCTCGCTACCACCACCAAATTTCTGGATCAAATCAGGACTCATCTTCAACACAGGAAAACATGATAGACATTTTCATTTGAAACAAAACAAAAACACCAAAAATTTAAGGGAATATTTGTTTTGACTTCATTATATGATTTGGGATTTTTTTCTTTTTAACTATCAGTAAAGAATACTGAGGAGACATTAAAACTGTCTACAAAATGGTTATATGGTGGTGTAATTAAAAACACTAATTGTTTTGAAACTTTGAAATGTGGGAACAAAAAGTTTTAAAGTTTCCCAGTATTCTTCCTTGATATCTGAAAAAAATTTTCCAAGACATTACTTGATGAAATCCATAGAGGCTGAAACATTATAATAAATATAAAGTTGGCGACCATAATCAAGGGTGACCCGAAGGCTCCCTTTTCAATAGCTACTACACTGAGGTGTAGGGAAGGGCACTACTCTTTTCCACTAAAGTTTTGTGTTTCATGTGATATTTTTCTTCCATCCTGTCAGAAATTCTATCAATATATATTTTTCCCCACATTTTATAATCAAGTAGAAAAGAAAAAGCTAAAATGAAAGTCTGCCCAAGAGATAGAAAAAAAGTCATTCATCTTTGTAGATCAAAATCATAAAATCATTTTTTCTTACTAAATTACAATAGTTTTGTAGTGGAATTCATCTAAAAGGTTTTATTGTGATGGATTTGCATGTGACAAAAGGTTACAAGAAAAATAATGAGTATTGAAAAGGGGATGAAATATAAATTAATCCAGGTTAAAAGTGCAGTAAGGGTAACCCATAGCCAAACCTTTTTAAACCATATTTTTTGAATGCAGGTATCATTGAAGAACAAGAAAAGCCTACCTAGTTTACCAAAATTTTCTTATACTATTTTCCAATACAGATATGACTATATTGGAAAAATGAGCTTTTAAAAAAGTTCAGTTAAGGGTTTTAACCTGGACTAATGAGATAATACTATTAAAAAATGGATAATAGATTTGTTGTGATAATAATGATTGTAGTTTGAATAAAAGAAATAAAAAAAAATCTTTCAAAAATAATTATTTCATTTGTTATCTTTCCAGAAAATAAAAAGGAAAAATATTTTATTAGGAAGTGAAGGAAAAAGTTTGTAAGTAAATGAGATGCTGACCTTTTGCCTTTCTTGTTGCACTCTTGAAAGGGACGGATATAATCCACTTTGTCTTTGGTGATGACACACAGATCAACGTTACTGCCAGAACCAAGATCATTAAAAATACCAGCTGAAATGGCATCACGGACCAACGCCATTGCTTCATCGCGCTAAAACAAAAAACAAAATAAATTGTCAAAACCAAATGAGAGAGACTAGTCAGGAATGAAAAAACAGAAAAAGAACAATGTTTACATCAGAAAATATCAAATGAAACAAGTGAAGAAAATTGTTTGTAAATCCATGCAATAGATAGAAGTACTTTGAATAAGCAGGGGGTGTCCTCATGGTGTAATGGTTAAAGCGATGGACTGCGGAATCGTAGTAAGCGAGTTCGTACTCCAGTCGCGCTATTACGTTCACTTTCGGGCAAATACACTTGGGAAAGGTATGAACCCCCTTATCCTCCTAGCTATAGGTTAAATAGTACCACTACTGTTCTTCTAGGAGAATAGCTTTGGCATTAAATAACCTACAAAGGTTGATATGCCATTAAACAAAGAAACCATTTGAATAAGCACATACAATCAAAAAAGATTGCTAGGTTGAGGTTATAATAGACCATATCCAGTTAAGAATCATAAATAATTTCAAAACAGTCATTTCTAAGAAGGAATTGTTTGAGACTGCTGCTGCTTCAGCCAACTTTGAAATCTTTTATTTTATTTGAAATATCTACTTTGGACATGAAAATGAGAAATTGATTTTATACCAAACAAGAAGCAATGTAATCATCATTGCAAAAAGTACAAAAGACAATAAAAGATTAGCCTTGTGATAATGAGAAACTTCACATCAACTTATCCATATGTGTACACACACACAAATAATGAGAGGTGCATGTAGTGTAATGGACAGACACAGCAACCAAAGTTCAAATCCTTCAAATGTTTGCATTTCACATAGCACTAATGCCTGTATGAAAGGTATGAATCCAACCATTTTCTCTCTGAGCAAATAAGGCAGACTGGGCTTTTTAATCTTCGTAAGACAACCAGTCTAAAAGAAGGAAAAATGAGTTCAAACTTGTTAAACCTAGCTAAAAGATTGACCTTTTGTTGCATCCTGCACATGCAGAGGGGTTGGGTGTGTGTATATATATATATATATATATATACATATTACATATATACATACACTTACTGATTTGGTTTTACCAACCAATGTATTTATTTCAAATGATGCTAAATATCTAAACACTCAGATAATTAGTACAGAAACTATATCCCTGATTTTTGTCATCTATAAGTAAATTTGATCATGTGAAATGTTACAGTAGAATCACATCTCTAACTATTCTTAGAATTTTTTTTGCTTTTACTTCCAGTTTTGATGCTCATACAATTAATATTTATGAAAAGAAAAGACAACTTACTGTCATATCTTGTTTGTATCTGTCTTCAAATACAGCCATGGCAGCTAAACTTCCCGAACCTTAAAATAATTTTAACAATTTAAGAATAAAAAAAAAAATAAATGAATAAAAAATTTTTAAAAAATAAATAAATAAATAAAAAATTAAAAAAAAAAAAAAAAACCACTGAGAAATCAAATAAATTGTCTGTTATTGTTATTCCCCCCCCCAGATATTAACTCAAAAAAATTTATTTTTAGTCAATAACTTATGTTTAATGCTATCTTTTACAGATTAAAAGCTCGTCTTACTGAAAATGATACCATAGTTATTTATAATATACACTACTAACTAGGAAAATTCTGAAGCGGGATAATTTTTCATATTTAATACGCACCGGCTTTTTAGAATTTTTAGCGGCTAAATTTAACCTAAATTTGGCATTTGTTCAACTTTTTATTGGTTCATACTAAAACCAAGAATTTATATAGTTTACATCGTCTTAAAACACAAAATTTACACAGTATTTAAAATAAATATATGGACACGTTCATACAAAAATGCATTCTATTAGAAGAAACAAAATTATAAACACACATTCCAGTGGATATTTCTCTGTAACAGCATAAAACACATTAGCTTGGATTATAGATATAACTTACTTTCAGTCATCCTATCCTGAATATGGTGAAGTAGGTGGCTGGTTTTGGTTTACTTTGCTTTCATGGCATATCAACCATTGTAGGTTATTTAATGCCAAATCCATTTTTATACATAGAGTTCTATTTAAAACAATTCAGTTTAGCATAAGTACAGGTTAAATGTTAAAAATATTTCTATTTCAAGCTATTCAGTTTAGTCAACAAAGTTAAATGGTTCCAAGTATTGCTAAACATTTACACACAGTTAAATGTAAAAACAGTTCTATTTCAAACAATTCTGTTTAGTATAAGCATACAGTTTAGTTCTATTTAGACCCTATCAGGTGTTACCACTCTAGGCCAGAATGGACCTGGGAGTGATAGCAATAAAAGGGTACTCTGCATTCCCCAAAGCAACCAAAGAGTCTTACCCCTCTGCAGAGATGCAGTCAGTGTATTCTGCAGCACCAGCCAACTGGGCCAATAGATGGCCAGAAAAAAGTTAATTAAATAGTTTTCTTATATAAGTACACCTAACTTTTGGGCTGAAAAATGGTGCATCTTATACACAAATAATTATGGTAGATAGAGAAAAAAAATTAAACAGTATGAGTATAAAATGTCATGCAACAACTTTCCTGATGTGTTTCTGAAGTTCTTTCAATTATTATTTTAAATTTGATGAATGACTGTAGAAATAGCAAAATACATAGACAATTCTAAAGATTAAGACTTACCCATAGTTACATAAGGAAGCTTATCTGTGGATCCATGGGGCCAGATACTATAAAGATGGGATCCAGTTGGATCAACTCCTCCCAACACCAATGCAGCATTGATCATTCCATGATATCTGATAAATAAAAAAGTTCAATTTAGGTTGGATTAAGTTGCACAGCATCTCAGTTCAAAAACAAGTATAAGAAAAAATCCAAATAATTAGTACACAGTATTTTTTTTTCACCATAAAAAAAAAATACTATTGAAGCTTTTACTTAAAAAAAAAAAAAGTTTGGCATTAGAGAGTTAAACAAAATTCTGAAATAAATTCACAAAAACTGTGTGGTCATTCTTTTTTATTTTATTTGGTAGAATTTGAACTAAAATCCTCTCTTAAACCTTATATATATATAAAACGTTTTTTGTTTTATTTTTTTAACTTGAGCATAAAAAAAAATCAATTGTTTTCCTCTCATCATTACAATTTTAATGTAATCCACAACATTACTGAAATGTCTCATATCTCATATACAAAGGACAGATAACCCATAGTAATTTTTAAAGCTCTTACTTGAATAACATTTGCTTGAGCAAACAGTTGGCAGTAATAACCCTGGGTACACGTCCTGTGTTCAATTTATGAAGTTCTAGCTGAGAAGCAATCATCTGAGTGATCATCTCTGTGTCTGCTGCTGTTCCAGCACCACAACAGCTGCAAACACCAAAAACATTTACAATAAAAACTGAAATTACTAAAATTACTGTAACTGAATTCATAGAGGAAACCAAAAAAAAAAAAGATTGTTTAAATTTCTTCTTATGGTTGGTCATAACCAAAAATGGCTTTTTATAAAAAGATAAATAAAATAAATGATTAACTGTGTTAAATTCCTCTTATTACTCTTAATTAAAACATCAGCACAGGTTAATATAGCCAAACAAGAAGTTTTTCAAATCAGATTATGGTAATCAGAGGATCTTCATCTCTTATTAAATGGAAAAAAAAAAAAAGAAAGTTAAATCTATTCTTCTTTATAGCATCGACAATTTTTTAAAATATTTATATAGTTTAAAGAAAATAAAACCTAAACTTCAAGGAGGCCTATATGTACAAAATAAAAACAAAAAATGTATTATCTTCAGAAGATGACATGATGAAAATAGCATTGCTTTTAGCTATATTATTCTAAAAGAAGTACCTGGATTATCAAATTACTTAGGAATAAACACATTTGAATTCAATCATTCTTAAGAAGAAAGATTTTGACAGGGATTTTTGAACAAGACAAATATGCCAACATTTTTTGGTACTTTCCTATTGTTGTCAATTTTTTTTTTTATTAATGATGATTAAAAAAAAAAAATAACTAAAAGAAAATAAAAATTCTAGTTATATTATTTCCTTAGTAAATATAAAATATTGTAATGTCTGACTGATGATAATAGGAAAGTACCCATTATTTTTATCAATTTTTGACTTCCACAGTAAAAATGCTGATGAATAAGTGCAGAGTATTTACACAATTAATTTAAGAAAGGAAAGAAAAAGAATTCAACTCACTAGACATTATCTGCAATATAGTGGATTTTTGCACAGTTTTTATCAGCAACCACGGTATCATCAGTGGCTCTTGTATCAGCTCCAAGTACAACACCATCCTAAAAGACAAAAAAAATAAAAGAAATAAAAAATACATCTATACTGATGAACCATAACATTATGACTAGAGACATGTGGCAAGAATGTCAGTAACTGTTTTGTAACAGGGTTAGAGGTATATAAGCAGTAAAGCTTTTTTGAAATATTGAATGTTAAGTCAGAGCTTTTATGAAATGACACAGTTTATGAGGTACTGTAGTAAATACCATCAGCAGTCGTCAAGGTTTCGCTTGCTTTCTTCTTTTAATGGCATATCAACCTTCATGGGTTATTTAATGCCAAAGCCATCCTTGTCGAAGAATAGCAGTGATACTATTCAACCCATAGCTGCGGGAATAAGGAGTTCAATAAGTTTTCCAAAGGTATTAGTCTGAAAGTGAATGTAATAATGTGACTGGAATTTGAACTTACTCACAGAAGCAGCAGTCCAGCACTCTTGCCATTACACTACAGGAACTTCACCCACAGTAATCAAAGAAAGGAAAAAAAATCTCCAACTGCCACAAAGGTACTGAGTGGCTAGGACTTATTGACATAAAAAGGGAAAAATCGACATAAAAAGGCTTTCACACAAAGTATGAGTGAAAAGGGCTACTATGGCTCAAATTTCAAACTGTTAATCAATTTGACCCATAGATGGGACCCTAAAAGATATTATCACTTTGGGTCAGTGGACCGAGGAGTAATGGCAATGAAGGGGTGTTCCACATTCCCCAAAGCTCAAGGACTGGAGTCTCACCATCAGATGATTTAGAGTCATATCCAGGACACACGTTTGGGAGGGAGGCAGGCCCTTTTACTTCTCTGCAGAGGTGCAGTTGGGATATTCTACAGCCCCAGCTGACAGGGCTACATTTCTACTAAAGATTTCAAGTCAAAAAGTAATGATGGTTCACTAATTTGGATAACTTTCTTTTTGCAGAAATATTTGCTTTCATTAAATTTTATTTTACAAGACATATTTGATTTTGAATTAAATCAATAAATAATTAAAAACTTTGAGCAGGTTAGTTGAACCTATGTGTTTAATTTTGTAAAATCTGACACCCTAATAATAAAAATAAATATTGGTGCATAATAGTAATAATTGCTTAGATTTATATCAATTGACATAATGCTTGACATCTAAATAAGAATCATTTAAGATATAAAAAATTTTTAAACAATAATTATATATACATAAAAACATATATTCAGACTAATCTAACAATCGTCATTGCCAAGCAAATAACTAGTTTTTAAGATGTGGCCACTTTCTACCTCTAAAAAGTTTGGGTTGGACTTTCAGTTAGAATATCAATGAAAAATCATTTACAACATTGAAATTAAAAACCAGATTTTATTAGGAGTAAATATATAATACTTGGTGTTATGTGTTACAATTTATCCTGATATTTTATTGATGATGAATTGATATGGAAGGATAAAAAAAGGTTATTGTAAATGATAAGCAAAAAGTAGGAAGGCAACTAAATCGCTTTTCAACTCACTTTAAAGATGATACCAGCAATAGTTGTTCCAGTTTTAAAGGGTTTAGGCAATTTTACTCCTTGTTTTGCAAGAATGGCATTTCTATAAAAGAAGAAAATCACAAATAAAATTATTTCATGACAACTTATATTTAAACCATGAATATGTAGACAATAATCAAAAAATTCAAAAATTTTGCCTGATTACATTTTTTGTAACATTTTCAAATGTTCCTGCTATGTTCATGTTGCAGATATTTTTTTTTTTGGAAAGAATGTGCGAAAATAAGACCACCTGATTAATGATAAAAAAAACATTTGAATATTAAACACGGTTTGTAATCATAGATACTTTTCTTTCCTTTATTAACACTTAAAATGAAACTGTTCAATTGAGGTTTGCTTTACTAGATCAATTAAAAATAGAACTGTTTCACTGTTATCAAGTTTTAAAAAGTGCACATCATTATATTACAGTGAACAATTTTACAAGAAAAATGTGTCAATATTTGGGATTTTTAAAAAACTTTTTGACAGGCTTATTTTCGACATTTTTTTCAAAGCAATATTTAAATCAATTATTTAAAAAAAATATTTGGTGCAGATGAGATTTGTCAAACAAACAAGCAATAAGATGGAAAGAGCAGTGTAACACTAAACAGTTTTTCATTCAACCATATTTTGGACAGCTCTATGAAAATATTGATGTACATTTTCCTCTAACTAAAAAGATTTTAATAAGTCATTCAGATTTAAACAATATATAGAAGCTTCTTATTTAAATAAATAGATTAAGACAGTGAAAAGTGGTCTGTGTGATTGAGCTGATTATGGCAGAATAAGTGGTTTTGGTTCAATCTTAGTGTTTTCTAGGATAACACATTTTTATGGTACAGACTAATATTTCATCTATTTTGATCTTTTAATATTTGTTTAAATGACTGATTTTAAATGGTAAACCTTAGTTTATTTTATGCCAAGAAGTTAGGAAATCATATTCATTTTACATTTTTTTGTAACACACACAAAAGAGGCGTCCTGGGTATGGCACTGAATTCTGATGGTGAGGCTCCAGTTCTAGAGACATAGAGAATGTGGAGTACTTCTTCATTATCGTGACTGCCACATTCACACTGACTAATATAGTGATAGTACCCATTAGGGTCCCATTTGTGGGTCAAATATATTTTAAAATTATTGGTATTTGATTGGACTTTGCCAAAGAAAAACTCTATAATGGCATTTCTATAAGCGGAAAGAAAAAAAAACATTAAACATAGAATTCCAAGCTGTTTCTAGACATGCTGTTAAAATTTGAGAACTAAATGAGAATTGATTAAGCTATTAGATTATGAAATATCTAATTTTTTGTTAAAGCCTATATATAATTGAATCATCATAAAATAAAATTTTAACAACTCCATTTTAATTCATGATTATTTTTCTGTCTGAAAGTGGTATTGATGCTGTAATTTTAAAAATTGAGACTTACGTCAATTTTAAATAATTTTTTTTACATGTATCATGGAACCCCCTTTCCCAATATTTCTTCTTTGATAGTAAATATCTCAAAAGAATTAAAAAGAAAACATTATACATGATTTTAAGAACCAGTAGAAATGTAAGTGGGTTTTCTGCTACTTCAATGATAAAACAAACATTAAACAGGCAACATGATAGGAAGTGAACATTATGGGGAAAAAACTCAAAAAAACGAACTAGTGGATTAGCTTATTACTTCGGCTCTGCCCTGTTAAAAAAAAAAGTAAATAAGAATAAAAACTAAACTATAGGTTTCTTTGTCAGATTTAAGGAAAACCCATACAAACAAAATACGAGAGATTTGTGCTCCAAATCAACAATGGTTTCTTAATCTATACTTATTACCTTCAATAATACATAATGGATAATAATATATAAATATATATAATGATATACAAATAATGATATAAATACATATAATAATATACAAATAATGATATAAATACATATAATAATATACAAATAATGATATAAATACATATAATAAATAATCAATAAAAATTATATATAAAATCAATCATAAACGATAATCCAAGACATACGAATAGGAAACAATCTTTTTTCTTTTTCTTCTTTTGCTACAGTTGCAATATTATTTATTACATGTAGTTATTTTCACAATTAGTGATGGTGTGGGTTTTATTCTGCAAATTCATACCTGTCCTGTCAATCTTTTCCTCCCTTCACCTTAAAGTCAGAATGAAATTATACTTAAAATTTTACACTTTAATTTTAGACTAAATCATTTTCCAACTAAACATTGGTTTTAGAATTTAATAATGAAATAAGAGTAATAGCATTATTATTATTTTTTTTTTTTTTTGCAAGAGTTAAAAAATGTAATGATTAGAATCATCTAAGCTACAATATTTTTTAAAATCATTAATGCTAACTAAAACAAAAGAAATACCTCAAATCGAAAAATCAAGAGGCTATTGATACTCTTCTTAAAAAGAATGCGATGTTTTTTAATGTACTTATAAATTTGTGATAGTATAAATCATAATTAAAGTATAATTTCCTTTATTTGTTGTTTTTTGTATTATTTTAACATTAAATTAGAATAATGATAATTGTAAGAAAATCATAGCTTTATAATTTGAAGATTCTAATAATAAAACCATGGTAAAAATTGACAGCGAATTAAGTTGAAATGGGGAAAATGAATTACTTTACTACTAATCTTATTTTCATACTGAGACAGTTGTTAGAGAAAATTTACAGAAATTAAAGGGATATTAAATAAAAGCATTAGGCCGGCGCCATCTAACAAAAAGAACGGATAAAAAAAACGAAGTTTTTAGAGGTTAGCATTTTGGATAAAAATATAGAAAAGTTTCTTTACGTATTTCTTTTCAAAGATAGTAATTAGATTTCAAATAAAATATCTACCTGTGGCAGTTTTCAAACACAAAACCCGACTGAGGAACTTCTGCCACTAGTGACGCAGCCATTTTCGCAATATTGTTAAAATCCGGAAACAAAATCAAAATTACCTCCCCTTATTTTGACGTCACTGCCGCTAAAGGCATTTTCTTCTCTTTTTTTTTTTTAGTTGTAATGCTGTATTGAGTAACAGACTTGGTAATACTAACAGTAAGAGTGTTTTGGGAGAGGAGGCATAGTTTACAGGATCTTTCGTTTTACTAAGAAAAAGGTACTTGTTTAGAATATCACGTAGAAAAAAATGGCTGCGGTAATATTCTTAAAAAATTATATAAAAATGTCGAACTTACATTCACAATCCAGATTATCTGGATTGTGAATAGTTATTTACTAAGTTTAGCTTAGTTGTAGTACAAGGTCAGAGTTATGGGGCACCCAGTCAGAATCGAACTCAACAACAATTGTGTTATAACTTAGTTTTATAATCATTAGATCACGTGAGGTACCCCAATAAGTTACAGTCGGTCTTCTTTTTATTTATGAACTTTTAGGCGCTCAAAAAACAAATGTTCATTCTTAAAGGGTAGCCATATTGATTTTTGAGGTGGCAAAACAATCCCCGATCTTTCTGCTGGAAACGGTTGATTTTTTTTAATGTTTAAATGGTGAATCAATTAGTGTTAGGGTTAATTGCTAAATTTATGTCTCGAAAGAAAGAAAGAGTAAAAAGTAAATGAAGATTTCTTTCTTTCTCCTAAAATTATTTTATAACCAACCAGTGAATTGTTTTATCAAAATTTATTGAAAGGAAAATTTAGAAATCCATTTGTTCCGATCAGGTAAAGGTATAAAGGTAAAAAAAACTTGTAAATCAGCTGTCAGAACTAAACATAAAAACCAATTGAAGAAGAAGAAGAAACTTTGCAGAATGTGAAGAAGCATTATTTTCCATAAGTTTGTAGCAGAAAGAATTTCAAAGTAATATTTTGTGCAGGAATTGCTTTGGCTGTTAGAGTTCGAATTTATATATTTCGCCCAATGAGAATGACTGATGCCATTCTGCCCAGGTCACCTTCCCGGGGCAACATAAAAGGCCACGCTAACCATTTCTTGCCCTCTCTTTGCTTCCTATCCTGCCGCTAGCAGGACACACCAGACAACATGATAGAGAACATTCACTCTTCTCCACTGACTCTCTCTCAAATATTTTAAGCAGTCCGCTAAGCACCATTAGGAGAGCACATCCAATTTATGGACCACTGGTGTCTGGGAGATCATTCTTTCATCATTCGTCTTTCCTTCTAAACCAATGGATCCTCAGAGAAACAAATTGGATATTTTCAACTCCTGCTTTAACTTCAACATTTTAATTTCTGTCCTGACAACAGCATCTCAACTCCTGTCCTGACAACAGCGTCTTAATACTTGTTCCATCATTTACAATTGTTTTCTTCTTCCTGCGATTTACAGCACAAGGGTTTCTTTCTTTTCAAGCTGTTAATAAAACTTCCAAATGGAAAACTATCAATATCTTCATCAACTTATTTGTTCGTCCTTTTAATATAACCAGAGGCAACAGAGCTCTACAACCTCAACTGCCATTTTTGTGTAAATGGTAATAATATCTGCTCCTAATGTTATAAGTTTACTCTTTAGGCTAAAGCTTTTTAGTTATGACCTATATCTCAAAAACTCCACTTGGAAAATTAGTCTTGTGTCTCATCCTGCTTGTGCAGAGGGATTATTAAATACATATATCATTCAAAAACATCTTTTCTAAAAAATAAGAATCTTGTGCATTTATCTTGATCACAATATCTTCTTTCTCTTTTCATGTTATATCTTTTTTATTGCAAGCATTGGCACCCACTGGCTCCTGGAAGAAGATATGGGAAGAAGAAGTCCTCTTTCTGAGATATGTCTCTCCATCTATCTCTCAACTAACAACAAGCTGTGGGCCCTTTGGAGAATAGAATAAGAGATATTTTTATAAAGAAGTGTTTTGTTCGTTTATTGAAGTTCGTAAATTATGTTTGATTATGTTTCTGCTTATATTTGTATTACGGCTATACAACATATGAATGACATCCCAAAATAAAATATTGTCCGACCTAATACCTAATACTTGGTGTTGTCTGGGCGATAGGCACAGATAAAAGGGTTAAGACTAAAAACTTGTCACCTTCGCCGACAGTAAACAAGTCAGAGAAGTTTTGTGACAATCTGAACTCAAAAAATAAATATATCAGTAGCTATAATATCAATAACTAAAATATATATTCATTTGCAAGATGAACAATCCCTAAGTTACATAATGAAATTTCACACTACCAAATAACTTACTGAAAATATTTCTATTAAAAAAACATTATAAGCTGAAACTTACAAGATATATATTACTTTTTTAGATATAAGTATATCTAAAATTTTTACCAACACTTGTTGGTTAATATGGAGCCTGATATTCACCTGCTGAGGCCCTTCTCTAAAAAAAATTTATATTATGGTTAATTATAAAGAAAAAATTACACACACACGCACACACACACGGATATATATATATATATATATATATATATATATATATATATATATATATATGTTCTAGCTATAGCTTAAATAGCAAGGTAGGCTGGGCTCTCTAGCCTTCGTAGGGCAACCAGTCTATGAGAAATAAAAGTCTGAATTCAAAACACAAAGGATCTAGGAAGTGAAGACTGATAACAAAGCATCAAATAACCCCATGGAGGTTGATATGCCAGTAAAAGAAACTGAGACCAAACCTAAAAACTAATGGAGGGGGGAGTCTCTGTGGCATAATGGGTAAAGTGCTGGACTGTGACATCCTAGTAAACAAGTTTGAACTCCAATCTTTTTATTGGGTTCACTTTCATATACCCTTGAGAAAGGCATGAACTCCTTTATCCCTTCAGCTTTGGGTTAAATTGTACTGCTGCTATTCTTCTGCAAGGATGGCTTTGACATTAAATAACCCATGTAGGTTGATATGCCATTAAACAAGGAAATCAAACCAAATCTAAAAACTAATGATAAAATAAAAATATAATTAAAAAATTGAGGCCTTGATAGTGTGTGGCCCTAAGTTATAGCTTATTTAACTCATGGGCAAGTCCAGAGAGTGTACACCAATGGCCCGGGAGACCAGGGTTCAATCCCAGGTTGAGTCATACCAAAGACTGTAAAATGGTACTTGATACCTCCTTGCTTAACACTCAGCATTATGAGGTACATATCAAGGGTAAAGTAGAGCAATCCAGGAAAAAGTGTAGTACCCTCCCTTACACCTCGGTGTAGTAGCTATTGAAAAGGGAGCCTTCGGGTCGCTCTCAACTACAGTTGCCAACCATACTTACAAGTCCAGCACTGGGTTACCAATTTTATTACAAAAACATTGCATAATAAAATCTGATATAGGATAACATATAACTTAGTGTTGAGATATCAACAAGAAATAATATAAGGAATGTAGTAGTTTCCTAGAAACCCTCTGACAGGAAGCAAGAATGGCACATGCCTAAAGAAAGGGGCTTTCAGACACTGAAGAGAAATTCTGCCATTTCAGCCATTACAATTGCTTTCAAAAGGACCCTTTTCTCTTGGCTGCTAGCTGAAAGCTCACATGCTGATTACGTCCCAATGCCTGATAATTAGCCATGTCTCCTGCTAGCAAGCTAGCTCTGCCAAACATGCCTCACTGAAGACATCCATTGGACAAATGATAAACTTTAAACTTACCCACCAAAAAATGACTAATATATTTCAACACTGTCTGGGAAATGCAACTACTTCTACTGGTTCAGGAAAAATGTTCCATACCACTGAATAGCCGTGAACCCTAAAATAAAGTTTTGAGTTAAAAGGTATCCTTGTCTCTTTCTTTCCTTCTTTAATTCTCTTGCAGCATTTCATAGAGAAAGAAGATGACAAGTTAATGGGGTAAGAAGAACAAAGGAGTCAAATAAAAAAATTCATAATCATCCCCAAAGACCTCGACAACCAACAATGATGATCTACAACCATACAACCACAAATAACTAACCAATTCTTCTCAGCCACAGAGAAACACTCTACAAGAATATTGCCCAGTTACCTTGGGCTGTAGAATAGACTGCTTTTCTACAGAAGGGTAAGACCCTCTCCCCCAACAAGTGTACTAGATAGGACATTGAACAATCTGATGGTTGGTTTCTTTGTTTAATGGCATATCAACCTTTCTAGGTTATTTAATGCCAAAGCCATTCTCCTAGAAGAACAGTGGTGGTACTATTTAACTTATGGCTGAGAGGATAAGGAGGTTCATACCTTTCCCAAGGGTATTTGCCCGAAAGTGAACGTAACAGACAATCTGATAGTGAGGTTCCAGTAATACTGGAGCTTTGGGAAATGTGGAGTACCCCTTTATTGCCATCACTCCCAGGTCCACTCTTGCCTGGAGTGGTAGCACCTGATAGGGTCCTATCAATGAATCAAATAGAACTAAACTGTGTACTTATGCTAAATTGAATTGCTTGAAACTGAACTGTTTTGATATTGAAACTGTGTACTTATGCTAAATTGAATTGTTTGAAATAGAACAGTTTTAACATTTAACTGTGTGTAAACAAAACTATATTTATACTAAACTGAATTGTTTGAACTGGTGGTTTGAGTGTGGGTCATGGTAATCTTTTGATGACTGTTTTTATTCTCATCTATAGAAGCCACCCTTATAGATGAGCAGCAGTAGCTCCCCGATTGAACTATTTGATCCTGGCCATTGAACCGTAGGATTCATACGCCCAGGACCTGGTTAGGCATTGCATTGAACTGTCAAAGGGTTTATCCACTCACCTTTACGTCCACCATGCTGCTTCCCACGCAAGAAGAACTTGGCTCAGTACTAAGAAAAATTAAAAATAGAAAAGCAGCAGGACTTGATGAAATACCCCCAGAAGTATGGAAGACCAGGGAATTTGACACTGTAATGCCGTATATAATCAAAACACAATAGACAGATGGACAAAGGGATGTATCCTCCACTTCCCTAAGAAGGACAACCTCGGATTAGCCAAGAACTACTGGTGTATAACCCTTACATCCATAGCGGCTAAGATATACAATGCTCTACTATGCAACTGCATAGAACCCAAAATTGAGAACATACTTAGGAAGAACCAAAATGGTTTTCTGAGAAATAGGAAGCAGTGTCTCATCAATCGAGACAGACATCAATACGCAACTAGCAAAGGCATGGACAGTTATCGATAGGCTATTGGTAATATGGATGTTAGACCTGGCCGATAAAATGAAACACAGTTTTTTCTAAGGAGCAGTCGTATCGATACTGCTGTATGGATACACTACATGGACACTAACTAAATATACGGAGAAAAAGGTTGACAGCAATTACACAAGAATTCTGTGAGCAATATTGAACAAGTCTTGGAGGCAGTACCCCACAAAGCTGCAGCTGTACGGCCACTTACCACTCATCATGAAAACTATCCAAGTTAGATGAACCAGACATGTGGGACACTGCTGGAGAAGTAGGAATGAACTCATAAGAGACATACTACTGTGGACCCCTTCACATTGATGAGCAAAGGCAGGACAACCAGCTAGAACCTACATACAACAGCTCTGTGCCGATACAGGATGTAGCCTTGAAGACCTACCGGAAGCGATGGATGATAGAGAAGAGTGGCAGGAGAGAGTCAGGGAGCTCTGTGCTGGTGGCGAGACATCATGATGATGATGATGAATTGTTTGAAATAGAATTGTTTATATGTATAAAATGGATTTGGCATTAATAACCTACAATGGTTAATGTGCCATAAAACCAAACCAAACCTATAAGAACAATATTGACTACTACAAGCAGGTAGATGATAGCAGTCAGAAAGCTACTATGTTCTGTCTACGTCACATAAGAAGTATATCGAACAGGATTCTAGGGATCTTTGGTCCATATAACATTAGAGCAGTAATCAAAAGCAGTTCACATCCTGGTAGTAAAGTTTAAAATATGATGGCTGTATCCCCCATAGAATTGTAAGATCCTCTCAAAAAGAAAATGGGGTATGATGAGTATGACACTGAACTACATCTAACAGTGAGGCTCTAGTTTTCGAGATCTGGAGAGTATGGAGAACCTTTCCAGTGCCATTACTCCCAGATCCATTCTAACCTGAAGTGGTTGTACCTGTGTGGGTCCTATCTTATAGCTCAATTAAATCTGTTTAAAAATTTTTTGTATTTGATAGGACCATGTGCAAAAAAAACTCTTAAGAAGTAACTACACAAAAAATATAAATATGAAAGTACAATAAACACGATCCCCTAACCTCTAAGCATGAAATAACCCTAGAGGGTTTGACATGCCATTAAAACCAAATGATCAATCAATCATTTAGAAAAATGAGTTAAAATGGTATTGCAAGAATAAATTGACAGAATAATTAATATAAGATATCCCCTTGCACAAACAAAAGAAGGTTAGCTTGTCAGTAAGGTGGCTGAAACAGTGTGACTACAACAGCCAAGATAATGACAGCAGTGTAAATACACATGTGTATATGAGGTGTGATCAAAAGTTTTATATATTTTTTAAATGAAGAGGTATACAGAGTTGATTAACTTATAAAATATGTGATTCTGTCTTGATTATTGTCAGTACCAATTTTTTTAAAGAAATTATGGAGCCAAAATTGATACTTTTTGAACAAATTTTATTTTGTTTGGTTTGGTTTGGTTTGGTTTCTTTGTTTAATGGCATATCAACCTTTCTAGGTTATTTAATGCCAAAACCATTCTCCTAGAAGAACAGTAGTGGTACTATTTAACCCATAGCTGGGGGATAAGGAGGTTCATACCTTTCCCAAGGGTATTTGCCTGAAAGTGAATGTAATAGCGCGACTGGAGTACAAACTCGCTTACTACAATTTTGCAGTCCATCGCTTTAACCATTACACCATGAGGACACCTCGTTTTATTTTGTGAAACACAAGATTCTGCAAGTTCAGCACTCTTCATACTTACTAGATTTGACTTGGTATCACTTTATTTCTTAAACTAAAAATTCAACCCAGTTGGCTATGGCTGTAGAATATGTCGACTGCATCTCTGCAGAAAGGTATGACTCCTCTCCAATGAGTGTCCAGGATATGACACTAAACTGTATCTGATGGTGAGTTTCAGTCCTGGAGCTTTGGAGAATGTCGAGTACTTCTCCATTGCCATTAATCCCAGGTGAGAGTACCTGTTAGGGACCTATTTATGGCTCAAATAGAACTATTTAGTCACTATACTTGAAACCATTGAACCATGTGCAAGCAAATGATCAATGTTAAATTGAATTATTAGTATTAGGTAGCAGTGCTTGAAACTATTTAACTGTGGGCAAATGAAGGAAT
Organism: Sepioteuthis lessoniana; assembly: GCA_963585895.1. NCBI lineage: Eukaryota > Metazoa > Mollusca > Cephalopoda > Myopsida > Loliginidae > Sepioteuthis > Sepioteuthis lessoniana. The sequence goes on along the minus strand of OY757921.1, from coordinate 79,800,426 downwards.
AATGTTTAATAGAATTAATAGTGTTAAAAAATTATGTTTGAAACCATTTAATTGTGTGCAAAGAGAAATATTAATGTTAGATAGCAATACTTGAAACAATTTAACTATGTGCAAACAAATGACCTTTAGTTCATTTAAAAATGTTACCAATTCACTAACTATTCACTTACAAATCATATATATGTATGTATAAACAGGATCTGGCATAATATAACCCAAAAGGGTTTATATGCCATAAAATACAAATAAACTGAAAATTTATTCTAAGAATAAGATTTGAGGACAAGGATGGCATTAAAAGAAATACTAAGGTGCAATTGCATGTGATATAAAAAGAAGAGGTGCTTCAAACAGTAGAAAACTCACTGAAATTACAGTGTTAACTGCCAAGGGGACTATTCTGAGGAAAATTAAGTTTTCATTCACTGTTCCTTTTTGTCTTGATAAATACAAGTATTAGTCTAAAAGTGATTGCAATAGCACAACTGGAGTTTGAACTCACTTACTTTGAGACTGCAGTTCAGCACTTTAGCCATTAAACCACAAGGAATCCCCTCCCCAAATACAGATGAGATAGTTGAGCAGACTACACTTTAAACCTAGCCCATATGCAAAGAAAGATTAGTTGAATTCATTATCATCAGTTTTATTGAATATTTGCTTTTTCTTTCCCAAAACAATGATAAAAATAATTAATCTCAGGTTTGAGACACCAAACAAAGGATTTTCCAATAGCACTTAGGTGACCAAAATAAAATCATATGTAAAACAATTATTTATTTTGGCAAGCTTTTAATTATAACCCTTATGGGTTATCCTTAGGGATACAATAAATAATTACCTCCCTTAGATAACTCACATGTTGCTTAGGAGCCTCTTTTTGACTCTATTCTTTGAACAATAGATACACTGTTTCTGACCTTGGCAGAAAATCGTAAAGCCATATGGTTATTACCCACACTTGTCAAGTTAACCATTTTGTACCCCTTCTACATACTGCTTGTTTGTGTATTCTTTAATACTAGTATGTATATTACCTATATAAAAAGTTTAAATGTTCTTGTATATGTAAATGAGTTTATCTTGTCTTTCCTTCCATTGGGTTCAGTGTTAGCGTATCATGGTATACTAATATATTGGAATTCCATAGAGGACACACTTGTGAAGGGCTAAATTGGCCAATCACAGCCCTTCTGGTGGTCATGTAAAACAACGTCACAAGGAATCATCCTCTTTTTGCTACTACCCGGGCTAGTAGTTCTAGCTCAGACTGCATCGATTCAGCTGCAGATCCACAATCTAAAAGCTAAGAACAGACAAATGCAACCACTACTACGAACTTTCAACAGGGTCTAAACAAGTTACCAGAAACAAATAAACAGCTAAGTTTCCACAACATATTTATCTGCAACTTTACTCAACCAAACTCTTTTGCTTGTTTTATAGGTTGTAATTATCTGTTGTATATTGTGTATTATGTACAGTAAACCTTTTGAAGTAGCAAAAACTGTGTCCTTTCTTCAAAAGCGGCACCCATCTCCTGACTGCATTCTAAGTACGGTTTATTCTCCTACAAAACGTAGGGTTTAAGCAGTGCTTTTCCAGAGACAAAAATCCCCACAAATACTAATATTGGTCCTTGATGAGTGAGGAACTGACTTAACATCTTCCCTACCACCAAGCATTCCAAAAATTATTTTATGTTAAATAAAAATGGTAGGCCTTAACTTATATAATAAAGTGATGATATCTACTACTGCTAATAAAAATTATGAAGCCAATGTTGATACTTGTTCAACAAATTTGCTAACTTTGTCAATCATTTAATTATAACTATTATATAAGGATATGATAACTAATTAGATAATTTAACATCTGTTAGGGGTCCCCTAGAGTATCAGATGACAAGTTTGGAACTGGGTAAAAATTTTATTGAATATTTACCTGAAATTAAATAACCAAACAAGACTTATGTCATATGACTAATCAACCAACATTTTTGTTGTGTTATTCTATACCTTTTTCATTTCAAAATGGGAATAGTTCAGTTCAAAATGGAAAAATTATTATAAATATAAAAAATATTTTATAAATTATTTTAGCAATAAAATTGTTAACATTTTATAATACTTATATATACATAAATGTGTGTGTGTGTGTGTGTGTATATATATATATATATATATATTTAAATATATTTATGTATAAATATATATATATATATATATATACACACACACACACAGACATGTAGAACACACAAGTAACTAAAGAGTTACATGACAATGTACAAGCAATATTCATGTATTTGATGATATACTGATATCATAAACTTTGGGATTTATTACAAAAAAATAAGTCCTGTAACCTAATTACTCCTTATAATACGTACTGTCAAAAACCTTCATTATCAACCATCAAAAGTTTACAGAAATTCTTTTGCCACTTTGAAGTCTGTGTCTTCCCTAATTATTTATACATACATACATACATACATACATACATACATACATATATATATATATATATATATATATATATATATATATATATATATTATACACACACACACACATGTACATTTATGTATATATAAATATTATAAAATGTTAACAATTTTATGGCTAAAATAATTTATAAAATATTTTTTATATTTATACTTATAATAATTTTTCCATTTTGAACTGAACTATTCCCATTTTGAAATGAACTACTCCCATTTTGAACTGGAAAAGGTATATAACTGATGGCTTTAACTTACTTTTAAACAATGCAGAATAGTTCTCAGTACAAACTATGTGGTGCATTCAATAAGTTTCCAGACATTTTTTGTACAGGCATTCTAAAATTGTCGTAGACTCTTGAAAATTCACTATGTTATTGCTATATATCTTATGAGATGACTGACCAATTTTTATGATTTCAGCTTCAAATAAACAGCTACAGCAGCAATTGGAATACACCCTGCTAAAGCTTGATTGTTACAGCCGGTGAATTTCAAAAATACAATCTGGATGTGAGGACACTTTAGAAGAACGATATGCAATAAAATTCTGTTTTAAACTTGGAAAAAATGCCACAGAAACTTATGGAATCCTTCAGACTGCTTTTTGACCATCTTGCATAATTCGAGCATCAGTTTTTGAGTGGCATAAGAGATTCAATGAAGGCACAGAGTCTGTGAGGGATGATGAGGTATGGGAGGAGTAAGGAAGTCAGAACACCAGAGTTGATTGGCCAAAGAGTTAGGGTTAGGGTTACTATGTTGAGGTTTTAAGGGAGTTCAGGAAGAGATTCCGTCGGAAGAGACCAGCACTCTTCAAATCGGGCCAGTGGCATTTCCACCAGGACAATGCAGCAGTCAACAACTCCATCCTTGTCACAGACTATTTGACCAAGATGGGCATCAAGACAGTTCCTCAGCCTCCCTACAGTCCAGGCCTTGCTCCCTGTGACTTTTGGTTATTCCCTAAGCTCAGAGGCTATTGTTATGAGACAATTGAGGAGATGAAAGAGGCTGTGATGAAGGTCATTGACATGCTCACACAAGAGAGCTTCCATGGGGCCTTCCAGAAGTTGTTGGAACGGTACAACAAGTGCATTGCAGCTGGAGGAGATTACTTCGAAGGGGACTAGAGTTTCATGTGTGTACTATCAATAAAAGTGCCCATACGAAAAAGTCTGGAAACTTATTTAATGATCCTCGTATAAATAAGAGAGAGAATTATGATTGTTTAAATGATTTGACTAATTATTCAATGGGAAACTGTAAGCTATGAAGGGTTAAGTAATGTAGAAGGTGCATTTTGGAAATAATATATGATTTTTTTAAAACAATTTCAAACTTAAAAAAAAAAAAAAGGATACTTTAAGAAACCTGAGGCCACACTAAGCAAAGCTTAGTAAATAACTATTTCTTCACTGGAATCACTGTAAGCTACACATATTTCTTCACATTAATTCACCATACTTACAAAGAAAATGTCAAGGTTCTTTATAAAAACTAAAAAAAAAAAATCACTGCATGTAGCACAGCTTTGCACTTGGCCCTGCTGGTAGCTTGATCACGTCACACAAAATATCTTCTTATCTCAGATACAATAGTTTGCTTTTACCAAAATTTGCTTGTTTGACCAGATTTTACTTATAACCTATTATTCATTTTTTAGTTTGGATCTTTTCTATTAGTTTCTGCTAAATACATATCAACCATTACATTTGCATCATATGTATTACTTATAACCCTATTATCGTTTACTTTTTACCTGGCATCTAATACCTTTTATACATCACCCTTTATCTATTCACTGTAGATGGCTGGGTCATTAGGGGAAAAAGGTTACAAGATTTTCCCTCTGAAAGAATAAGCCACTTTACATATCCATATACAAATTTATCAAATATGTATATCATATAATGATAAAGACAGAGTGAGTGATGTAGAATTGTTGGAGGAAAGTCCAAAGTAACTGCTTCTGCATTTTAATACTGATTGTTACACGAGTAGCAGTTTTCTCAAGTCATCCTTGTGACACAATTGATGGTGTACAGACTTAGTGCTACGTGTGCATATGTTTTGACATATGGGTGAGCATGTATGTGTGTATGTATAGGTGTATACATGTGTATGACTGTGAGTTGACCATATGTGTGTGTCCATATAGAGGTCAAGACATATTTGTGTGGGAATCACTAATTCAGCCTTGCTAGTATAAACACAGATGTCAGATAAAAGTGGATCAATGACTTAAAAAAAATTCATCATCACATCTTTTAAGTCTCCTGGAGACTTGTTCTCTGCCAGTATTTTTAAATCCAGTCTGTGGGTGGCCAAAAGTCCAGAAATAAGAATGTTCACCCCTGGATATATACAAGTACAGTCAGTCTGCTACGAGAAGGGATAAGAGCTAGACACAGTGAGTAAGCCAGAGAGATGGTTGTGAGGGGATTGGGCTGACATTAGGCTCAAATATCTAGCAGTCAGCTTTATTTTTGTTTAGTGTCACACAAACTTCTCTTTAAACAATATTTATTCAGTTTTTCCTTTTTGCCTTGTTCTTTCGTTGTGGAACTGTTTCGGACTCACACGTTTTGCTTTGACTATCTGAGAACCAACAAACACAATGTAGGATAAGATTTTCATTCTGCAAAGTGCATGGCCCGATTTGTATTCCACATCTTATGCAATGAAGCTTGGTCAAAGTTACTGGAAAAAAAAAAAGCAGCATATATGGTGTTTTAAGCTTACCTTCATCAGGCATTAAGTCCAACAAGGAGAAAGATTGTTTTGTACTTCCAAAAGAGTTTAATGGTCTCCTTGAAAAAAATCAGCCCTTAATCTTTTTTTTAGATTAGTAGTAGGAAATATACAGCTTTTTCAACCACTATACTGACCCATACAAAAATACTGTATATCTTCAAGGGCATTGTAAGAAAAAAAGAATGTAAAGAGACATTCCTTCCTTTGGACTTTAGATTACTGACAGCACTGACAACTATTCTGCATTATTTTAGTGTAACATGAAGCCTTCAGTTATAAAATAATACACAAAGATGTTGGTTGACTGGTATATCAACCTTTGTGCAGTTATTTAATACTGAAATCAGCCTTTTTCTTTTAAGCAATTACATGGTTTCATGTAACTGATTTGACTCATTTGTAAACAATTATAGCTTCAACTAAGTATTCTTGATCTTAAACTTTTATACACAACTTCCTGTTTAATAATAACAACCATTTGTTTGCAGTTATATGTTTCCAAGTATTCCTAATACAAATAATTTGCATACAGTTATATGGTTTCAAGTATTCCTATCTAATATTAATTTTTTAACAGGTACTACCACTCCAGGTCAGAGTGGACCTGGTAATAATGGCAAGGAAGGTGGGACTCCACTCTCCCCAAGCTCCAGGACTGGAACCTCACAACTGGATGCAATTTAGTCTCATCCCTAGGACACCTATTTTTGGGGGTTGAGGTGAAATCTTACCCATTTGTAAAGTATGTAGTCAGCGTTTTCTAGGCTTTGCCAAAAAAGCTAGCATAACAGATATTTAACTAAAGACAGCTGAAATTATAACAGGATATTATTGGCAAGGGGAGAGCATGTAAAGAAGTTAGGGGAGCTAACTCAAAATTTTGAAACTTGAGATTATATTGAAAATAACAAGGGCTTAACAATTTCCTTTCATTTTATTTCTGCGAGATTTTACAAATCGGAATGTACAAAATCTTTAAAAAAACAAAAAACTCTTTGGTTTATTAACAACAATTGTCTTAAAAATGTATAAAAATACAAATTTCCTGAGAATCATGATTCATCACAGACATAAAAAATAACAATGATGCTGATGATGAGGTCAATGTTTAAATGTCGTCATAAGATTCCATTGCTTTTTGCCAAGAGAATTTTTTTTATAAAGATTTAAAAAAATAAATATAATCACATAAAATAATAAAAATTTCATTTTTCTTAGCAATGGCAAAACTGACTTTCATATGATTTCGAACAATATTTTATATCTAAAGAGTTCACTCAATTTTTAAGTAAAAAGTAAAATTTTCAAAGCAAATTAAGTTGATTTAAATCTTTGAATTATTTAGACTTATGATTTTTGCACTTATAAAACTTAAATAACTTCTAGAGAAAATAATTAGAAATTAATTTTCTTTTTCTTTTATTGTAAAACACTTTCTGTTCATCTTCATAGCAAATCATCTGCAATGTAAAGAAGATGATGGGAATGGCTACTGATCAAATATCAATTTCTAAACCAGCAGATAGACACCAACGCAGCCCAACTGCAATACATTTTCACAACCATTCAATTAAGGATCATATCCCTCATAAGATTTTTCTATCTAAAATCATTTTTTTTCTAAACAGATTCACTTGCAGCATGGGATAAGATGAAAAGATTTAAACCTTTTTGAAATATGCTACTTTTCAAACATTGACCTCTAATTTAAAAAAATAGGGCAGTGGATGTCTGATAATTTTTGTAAGGGATTAAATGATAGGAATTTATAAGAGATTGAGGAAAGGAAAAATAAGCAAAGGTAACACAAGGTTGTCGATTTGGTCTGTAAAGGCTTCATAAAGAGAAGTGACAGCAATGGTGAAAACTAGTCGTAGGTTGATTGGAAAGTGAACTGAAAAAGAAATCAAGAAACATTTTTAAATAGAGGAAATAGTAAAAGTAAATAAATGAGTAAAAATCATTAATTCCAGTGGAAAATTGTTATAAATTACTTTTTGATGCATTTTCATAATCTAACCCATATTGATCCCATCTACTGGTCAAATAAGTCTGTTTGAAAATGATTACTATTAGATAATACTTGAAGTTATAAGTAAAGTAAAGTTGGCGACCAGAAGGCTCCCTTTTCAATAGCTACTACACTGAGGTGTAGGGGAGGGCGCTACTCCTTTCCCTGAATTGCTCCACTTTACTCTTGATATGTACCTTATATTGCCAAGTGTTAAGCAAGGAGGTATCAAGTACCATTTTTAAAGTCTTTGGTATGACACGACCTAGGATTGAACCCAGGTCTCCCAGACCTTTGGCGGTCCAAATTATTTGCATTAATTGTAAATATTAAATAGGAATAGTTTACTTGAAACTATATAAGTGTATAAATTATTAGTATTAGAAAGGAATACTTGAAATCTTAATAATTTATATTAAGAATACTTAATTTAAATTAATTGTTTAAAAATGATTACCATTAGTTATTTGAAACCATGTAATTGCTAGAGGGGGAAACTAGCTACAAAATATCAATTTAAATTGTTTTTCTTGATAACTTATAGATTTATACACAATCAGTGTATTCTAAGACCCACTATCTTTTAATAGAAAGAAGTAGTTATTTTCTTGGTTTATTGATATTCAGCATGGGTATAATTTTACAGCAAGTAATATTTTGTGCTAGATAACTTATTCTTAAGCAAATAAAGTCTACTTTCTATTATCCAATTGTTAGTAAATGATTAAGAACCTTTTTGATTAAATCAGGAATAAAAATTTCTAAAGAATAGATACTTTACCCATAAAGCTCAGGTACCAAGCAAAAATCAGTTGAGCAATGATCGAGAATAATGTCCCTTCAAATGTTTTACTTGTGCCTAGGGAAAAAAAAGAACAATAATTTCTTAATTATTTGAGAATAGGAAAAAAAAACAAAAAAAAAAAAAAAACTAGACTACTATATGTTGTGACGTGCAAGTCAATCTAGCATATGTGTTTGACCTCAAAATTTTTAGCTCTAAATTCTGGGTTGGACCTATACTTTTGGAGGTGCCCGTGGTGTAATGGTTATCATAGTAACAAATGGACACGGTGACGCGAATTCAAATTCTGGACGTGACTGATTGCATTCCACATAGCACTAATACCCTTGGGAAAGGTATGAATCCGATTATTCTCCCTCCAGCTATGGGTAAATAGTAGGGCAGACTGAATTCTTCAGCCTTGGTGAGGCAAGTAGTCTAGGAGAAGGAAAACTCTGAATTCAAACCTGTAAAACTCCGCTTAAAAAAATTTGATCTTGTGTCATATCCTGCCCAAGCAGAGGGGTTGGTAAATAAGTATAGGTCAACCCCAAAAATATACGGTACCCTACCAGTAGGCCAAGTAACCTTTATTTAAAATGCTGTGCCATATATAAGTACAGTAATAATATCAATGTGTGTATACTTAATGAACTATCAATACATCTTATTAAACTATCATTACTCCAGTATAATTTTTCTCTGAAATCAGAATTACATCAACCATATATGAAACATACAAATCTTATGTATCAGAGCTTATATTTATATGAATTCACAATCTATTGTGCTATCATGAAATTGAGTAGATAAACAACATACTGTAGTTGTCTGACTGGCTACCAAGGTTCTATGATGTTCCAGTTAGTGTTTACAGTGAGTGCATCAGCTGTTGGAAACCGCATGTAACATAGCATTGATATGATACTAATAATTTGTATTACAGTTATATTATTTTATATTAATCTCTGTTAATTTATCAAATATGTTCACCAAACATGTGTTTAAGTTGGAAATGTTTGTGGCAGTCTGTTGGAGTTAGAATAAGTGGTGTCTATTGGTTGTGAGGAGTATTGTTCCACTGGTTGACCACCCAGTGGTAAAGGTTTGGATTTTAGCTGTGAATGTAATGGACGCAATGTACCTGGACATTCGAAGTGCACACGAACGTGTCTGGCCTGTAGAGCGGAAGTGAGAAACTGGTATGGCTGCCTCAAGCATCATATGTAGCGTTGAGAGATCTCGAACAAGTGAGAGTCAATTTGCACGTATGCAAATTCTTGCGAGACCTCGCGAGCGTAAAAACGCACGGTGACGGCTGGAACGGGTGATTCTTTCTGAGTGAGTCAACCGACGTGCACGCTTGAAAGTGTCATTACAACTTGAAGGAGAGACAGACAGAAAGAAGGAAGGAAAGAAAAGCACAGGATGCGAGGAATAGAAGCGCTCGAGTTAATATGCCCAAGCCTTGGGAAACCAACTAGCGAGATCCATTGCAGCATTCTGACACATTAGCCCAACTGTATAAGTCATCTTGTCCGCCACAAATTATGGTAAATAACTTATCTTATAATTCAAATATTCATACCACTAAGGTTCCATCTTTTTTAACCCAATTTCAACTAAACTTTCTGAAATTCTTACGGGCATCCCTCAAAAGGTTTTAAATGGTATTTGGCCAATATTATTTGATTTTTTTCTTCTCTGAAATGAAACTACTTACAACAATAAAAAATTAAGTAATCCAAAAACCTATGTTACATTAATTTCCAAAGGAAATAATAACGACTTTCATATAGTAGGCTGAATACCGTCAAAGGCGATCTGAAGGCTCCCTTTTCAATAGCTACTACACGGAGGTGTAGGGGAGGGCACTATTCCTTCCCTGGATTTCTCCATTTACCCTTGTTCCATATCTCATAATGCTAAGTGTTAAGCAAGGAGGCATGAAGTATCATTTTTTAAGTCTTTGGTATGACTCGACCTGGGATTGAACCCAGGTCTCCTGGACCATCAGGGAACACTCTACCCACTCTCCCAAATGGGCCAGTTGAAAATCTATGTTTCTATATAGAGCAATTAAAACTATGCTGAAAAGAAAATTTTTCATACAGAAATAAACATCTTAGCAGCTTAATGAACATGAACTTCTGGAGTTTTCTTTATCAAATAAGATCGGGGGGGGGTCGTGGCGTAATGGTTAAAGCGATGGACTGCGGAATCATAATACGCGAGTTCGTACTCCAGTCGCGCTATTACGTTCATTTTTGGTCAAATACCCTTGGGAAAGGTATGAACCCCCTTATCCTCCCAGCTATGGGTTAAATAGTACCACTACTGTTCTTCTAGGAGAATGGCTTTGGCATTAAAATAACCTAAAAAGAGTTGATATGCCATTAAACAAAGAAACCAAACCAAATAAGATCAGATACATCATAAGCAATACTGACTATCCAGAAGTGTCTTTCCGGATATCGCTACATTTTTCACTCACCATAGGAAAGTTCAGTGTTTCTGCTGAACAAGTGAGATCTGAATTTCTGAATTAACTATGTTGATATAACACTATTCTAAGTTGGTGAAGAAATGACTTACCTGATAACTTTATCTTTCCAAACTTGCTGCCAAAGATGGAAGCTGCTGAGTCTCCGATTCCAAGAGACAGAAATCCTGCAAAACCACTGACGTAGTGAGCTTAAAAAAAAAATTTAAAAAAAAAACATTATGAAAAGTTCCCTCTCACCAAAGTAATGGAACTAATTTTTTATGATGAAAAGTGAAAATAAAAGAAAATATATGAACAAATAAAAGGTTATTTTTCTATTCTCTTTTTTAAAATTATTCTAGATTAAACATTTCTGCTATTGTTTTATTGGTCAACATTTTTACTGTTACTACTTATCCTAACAGCATGTCAGCCTGTCTAGGGTTATGTTATGCCCAGAGCAGCCATGAGCAAACCGTGGCCCATGGCACTTTCTGAATACCTTGCCTAAGACTTCAATTTTTTTTATAAAAATTTTTTTACTGAATTGGGTGGAAAAAAAAAATATGTAAACAAAAGTGAAAAGAGACAGACTTGTGGGTGGACAACAAAACAATTAGGGTTATTTACCACAGGCAGAGACATGCGTCAACTAATCAGGAACAGAACAGTTTTAACTTTGTGGGCACCAGTCAACTGTCTGTCCACCATATGTCATGGTGGATTTTTATGGGGAATAACTTTGATATTTTTCATTAGATCTAGTCCCTAACAAAAACTTTTCCCTATTTCTAAGGCAGATACTTATGCATATGATCTTTTGAAGTAAAAATGGTTGAAGTATCTTCAACATAAAATTACCTTGAACTTTTTTTTTAAAAATACAGCACACCAGATATTTCGAGTGGCTCACTTCTCAAAAAAGGTTGCTCATGCCTAGCCTAGAGGTTAGGGAATCATATTCATTGTACATTAATATTTACTTTTTTTGAGTAGTTGTTTCTTAAAGAGGTTTGTGCACACTGTCCTACCAAATAAGAATAATTTGTAAACAGATCTATTTGCCCCCTAGAGATGGCACCCTAACAAGTACTACCACTCTTAGTCAGAGTGAACCTGGAAAAATAGTAATGAAATGGTACTCTACACTCCCAGAACTTCAGAACTGGAGCCTCACCATCAAATGGAGTTCAATGTCATACTCAGCATATCCCTTTTTGGGAAGGGTTTTACTCCTTTACAAGGGATAAAGTCAGTATATTCTAAGCTCCACTGACAGGGCTATACAGGTTTTAAGATGGTCAGTATCTCAAATAAATGTCATTCTTATTAAAGTTTAGGACAATCATTTGGATTTAAAGCCTGTTTAATTTGTTTTTATTGTTTATTTACAAGTTACTGTCTTGTTTACACTGAGCCTGGGATACAGAAGATGGCTTTGGGTTCATTCAGAGATCTCAAGATACTTTCAAAAAATTAAAATTTATAATGTTCTCGACTTGAAAGTGTAATAAGTTGGCTGACTATAGTTGAAGCAGACTTGAAGGCTCCCTTTTCAATAGCTACTACAAAAAAGTGTAGAGGAAGGCACTACTCCTTTCCCTGGATTGCTCCACTTACTCTTGATCCATACCTTATAATGCTGAGTGTTAAGTGAGAAGGCATCAAGTACCATTTCTTGAGTCTAATATGACTTGACCTGGGATTGAACCCTGGTCTCCCAGACCATTAGTGAACACTCAAACCATTATGCCATTAGGTTTCTAAGCTTTTATTTTTTAAAGGTCAGGGAATTGATGAGATGAAATTTATTCCCTCTTAGCAGCTTGGCACCTGGTTGTTACAGAGAGGGTCTAAGTGCATATAAGGAGTGGGAGAACTACCTGCCTCATCATGATTATCAAGAGAGTGGATTACTGATGCTGGACATAAGATGAACATCCTTTTACATTTTAAGTGTGATTCCATAATTTTTCCCTTTTTGGAATGCTCACATGTGCATAAAAAGAAGAGAAAATAATTGACAGACCACTTAACAAAAGCATAAGTATTTCATTCACCTGAAATAACACATTAAAAGAAAATAAGACAAATGAAAGATAGTTACTATCTGTAACACTGTCGGCCAAGCTATTACTGAAAAGTTTTTCTCACTAAAGTCTGTCTGACTAATTTTCATTCAACTAAAATCTTTTCGTCTCATGTCCAATCCTCACAGCATGCTACCTCTATTAATATTATACAGAGGCCATCTACTGGCGACTGATGTTCATTTACCAGTGTCTCACTTTATTCCTATAAGACAGTTCCTCTACCTTATATTGGAAAAAAAAAAATCTCTTTTATTAATTCAAATAAATTATTGACGAAATTCTCATATTCTAGATTACGTGCTTAGAACATCGATTGATAAAATCAGAGAAAACGGCTTCGAGCTGACAAAGAAAAGAAGCAGAAGATACCCCGCAAAAACAACTACCAATGCCAACTACGCCGATGACATAGCGATACTGGTAAATACACCCAACCAAGCCGAAACACTACTGCATAGTTTGAAAAGAGCAGCCACAGGCATTGGCCTCCATGTCAATGCACACAAAATGGAATATATGTGCTATAATCAAACAGGTGACATCTCCACACTAGACGGAACCCCTCTGAAACTAGTAGATAAATTCACCTACCTAGGAAGCAGCGTCTCATCAACCGAAAAGGACATCGACATGCGGCTAACGAAGGCATTGACAGCTATCAATAGGCTATCAATCATATGGAAGTCAGAACTGACCGATGAAACGCAGTTTCTTCCAGGCAACTGTCGTATCGATACTGCTGTATGGATGCACTACATGGACGCTAAAAAAATGGCTGGAGAAGAAGCGAGACAGCAATTACACAAGAATGCTGCGAGCAATATTGAACAAGTCCTGGCGGCAACACCCAACAAGACACCAACTATACGGCCACCTGCCTCCCAGCACGAAAACTATCCAAGTTAGACGAACCAGACATGCAGGACACTGCTGGAGAAGTAGGGACGAGCTCATAAGTGATGTACTCCTATGGACCCCCACATATGACCAGGCAAAAGCGATTGATGTTCAATTACCAGTGTCTCACTTTATTCCTATAAGATAGTTCCTCTACCTTATATTGGAAAAAAATCTCCTTTATCAATTCAAATAAATTATTTTGATTAATTTGAAGTATGTTCCATGAAGCCAGAAAGTTTGGCTATCAAATAAACTGCAAAAGTTTTGCCAGGGGTTGTATACTGGAACATAAGATTTACAAAGAGACATCTGCATTGTATATGTGAAGATAAGAAAGTCCTTCTGTAATCAGTAGATAGATATGGCAATTGGTCTAGAAGGAAAACTGAATTCAAACCAGCTGCACTCCACTTAAACATTGACCTTGTGTCGTAACCTGCACATGATAGAGGAATTAGGTAAATACAACATACAGTCTACATAAAGAAAATATAGTACACTACTGAAATTAAACCAGACATTGGCGTGATGGTTAGAGTGTTCGCCATTGGCCTGTTGAGTAAAGTGTTTGGCAATGGTCTGGGAGACTGTGGTTCAATCCCAGGTCGAGTCATACCAAAGACTCAAAAAATTGTACTTGCTTAACATGCAGCATTATAAGGTACGGATCAAGGGTAAAGTGGAGCAATCCAGGAAAAGGAATAGCACCCTCCCCTACACCTTGGTGTAGTAGCTATCGAAAAGGGAGCCTTTGGGTCACCCACAACTGAGGTCGCCAACTTTTACTTATTGAAATTAATAGGAACAAAAAATTCAAAAGAGAGACTGACCGTGGGGTATGATGTTGGTAGCTGAGAGCCACACGGGTACTGAGAATCCAGTCAGTAGGTAAATATGGGTCACAAGAAAAGGTCCTGTATCTTTATCATCCAGAAAGATGGACAGGCTTTTATGCAGAAAAGGACCGAAGGGTGGCACTTTGTACATTCTCACTTGCTGAAAAAGTACAAAAGAATCAATTATAAATTACGACCTCAGTCACAGAGTTTATACATTTAGTTTATGAAATTTCTATGCAAACATAACAACCTTTAAGAATGGCAAAGGCAAAAGATACTGCATTATTATAAGAATTATCTGTTATTATGATGCTACAAACAATTTCATATATAAAGAATAAAAGAAAAGAATTTGCAAATTATTTTCCACTCCTCCCAACCAAAAGTAGGCAACAATTAGGCTGCATATACTGTATGGGTTTTATGACTGTGTGTGTGTGTGCTTGACAAATTGTACAAATAAGGGGTTAAGATGAACTGTGGTGAGGAGTAGTAGTAGAAGTAGTATTGCCCCCCCCACTTTTTATTGTTGCAGAGGAAACTTATAAGCAATGCTACCTTTTATTAACCCTTTCAACTCTGTAGTATTTATTTTTTATTAGTTCTCCTTTCAACACATTTCTTTCAAGGGTAGAAAGGTTCTGTGCATTTATCTATTTTAAAATTAAAATGCACTATCATTCGGCAGTTGGAGCCATGTATAACAGGGTGAGTTGCTGATAGATAACTGGTGACTTAACGGTAGCAGAGGTGGGGTGTGGGGTTAAACTTGTGACCTTGGATGTGCAGGTGTTATCTACAGGTCATTTTGACCTTGAGAAAAAAGTATGGGAAAACAAGATCAGTGATATCACTGTAGAAAACAACAAGGATTATGGGCTTTTTGAGAGGGTCGCCACGAAGATAGTGAAGAAGCAACCTAATATTCTGCACCCAATCTAAAATTGGAACTAAGATCATTTTCCAAGACATTCTATTCAGGGTTGAGTCTTAAAAAGAAACAGGCCTAGAAAATACAACTATTTGATGATAAGCACACTGTCATTCTCCATAAGTCATTTGCCACTTGTGTTTTGCTATGCTAATGTGGGCAATACAACACATATGCAACAATAAGATAAACTTCAAGACAAAGTTGGTTGGTTTTACTGCGTGTCAACCCTTATTAGGTTATGCCAAAGTCTTTTTTCATGTATAAACAATTGTATGATTTCAAGTAACAAATGATAGTTATTTGTAAACAATTATAACTTCAAGTAATTATTCTTAATTTGCACAAAATTATGTGGTTTCAAGTATTCCCATCTAATACTAATAATTTACAAGGAATTATATGGTTTTAAGTAACTACTCTCATCTAATAATTCATTTGCACACACGTGGTTAGAGATATTCCTAATACAAATAATTTGCAGTTTTCAAGTATTTCTGTCTAATACTAATTCATTTGCACACACAAATAATACAAATAATTTGCAGTTTTCAAGTATTTTTATCTAATAATTTTCAAACATGTCTATTTGACCTATAATAAGATCATAACAGATACTATCATTTTGGGTCAGAGTGCACCTGGGAGTAATGGCAGAGAAGAGTTGATTTCACACTCTCCAAAGCTCCAGGATTGGTGCCTCACCACTGGATGCAATTTAATGTCATATACAAGACACTTTTTTCATGGGTGGAGAGGTCTTACTTCCTTTACAGAGGATACACTCAGTGTATTTTAAACCCTACACAGAAACTGTGACGCTATCACTATCTTGAACAGCAGATTAAAATTTACCCCCCACACTAACTTAGATATCCCTTTGATAGTACTATGCACACAACCATGTACATAACTATATACTACCTATGCCCACATACACACCCATACAGACACACTCGCACCTATAGGCATATATACTCGTATAAACATGCTTGCATCCATGTGCATTATTGCATCTAAATATGTGCACTCAGTGATAGATGAGCTAATATTAGCTTTTCTTGCTTTGTTAGAATTATGATTGGTTTTATTTAACTGTTTAACTGCAACAATGAAACCATATCATGTACCCTCTCAAAAAGAAAAAGACATAAAAATGGAAATGTTTCATACCTCAAGTCCTAAAAGAATGGCAAAGGCAAAAGATGCTGCAAGTGACAAAAAATGCGTATCAATGATGAGTCCTGGGAGGTAGACCCCGATCATGACAAGGTGAAAGTACTTCCTCACGCTACTAGTTATTGAGGTTTTCTTTGTGTTGTAGTTGATGACCACTTTCACAGCAAAACCTGCCCAA
Source organism: Sepioteuthis lessoniana (assembly GCA_963585895.1). Classification (NCBI taxonomy): domain Eukaryota; kingdom Metazoa; phylum Mollusca; class Cephalopoda; order Myopsida; family Loliginidae; genus Sepioteuthis; species Sepioteuthis lessoniana. The sequence continues at coordinate 79,783,766 of OY757921.1, read as the reverse complement.
AAACACCAGTACAGCAGTAAACAGACCTGATTTAAAAAAAAAAAAATTTAGAGTCTCATCCAGGCTGAGACTATAATTTTGAAGAGTGGAGTGAGAAAAACAAGAAACCGAATCCTTTTTATTATTGCCACAAATTTTAATGAAACTTCAATAGCTAAGACACACATTTTCCTTGATTGTTACTGTCAAATTCTCTTCATTGTAGAGAAAAATCATAACTGAAGCTTAATTACAAATTAGGATATCAACTCAAGAAAAAAAAAATTTAAGAAATTTCCTATTTTTTGTATTTCTGAGAATTTTCTTGAGAAAATTATGACTTTTCATAACAACTAAAGGAACTTTAATAACAATAAGCAGGGAAAATAATCACTTCCTATGTGTGTCTACTAAACCACTGAAATTTCATTAAAATTTATGGTAATAATAAGAAAATGGTTCAGTTTTTTTACAATTTTTGTTCAATATTGTAGAATATTTGAGAAATAGAAGTTAATGCTCATTAATTTTTAAATAATAGGTACTGGCATGCCAACCATTGTTGGGTTATTTAATGCCAAGTTCAGTCTTTTTCAAGAAATTATATGATTTGAAGTAACTATTCAAAGTAAATAATTTACAAACAATTATAGCTTCAAGTAACTGGTGTCAGGTGGTCTACCACTGAGAGGAGAGAAATAAGGAATGTCCACTACCCCTCCGTGTTTGAATTAGCAGGATGCCAAAGAATGACTGTTAAGAGAGGAATAGGAATCTAGGTCAATTCCTCGCTGCCGAAGTAACAAATCCAGGTCAGAATGAAAGCCAACAGATCTTTGCACTCTGTGACCAGGTGAAAGAGATAGTAGTTCTAAAGAATCGCCAGGGAAAGGAAGAAAAAAGGCTAATGATTGGCCAGAACCCTAAAGCGAAAGTAGCCCCCTTTCCGTCAGCGGAAATAGGGTAAAAGAAAATCAGTTTTGAAGAGAGATGTCATCGTGAACAGATGGGGCGAATCTCGTGCCAAACTCTAGGCGAAGCACCAGAATCGGGATTTGCGGGACAGTAGTTGAAGTAATAAGATATATTGAAACTACCGCCGAAATCACCGGGGGAGAAAGCGCAAAGAATCTTGGACAAGAAGAACATATGCCTTCAAGCCAGAGCTATATATATATATATATATATATATATATATAAAATTCCACCAACCCGTCAAAGAAAATATTCTCAGAAGAAACCCGTCAAAAAGCTAAGTGAACATTAAGACTTTCTCCCTCCACTCTTCCTAAGTGCTGCAATTACTCTCTCTCTCTCAATTTAAAGAAAGAAGAAAGAAAACAAAAAGGAAGAAAGACATTTATATTTATGCATTATCCACTGATAATACAGCCGACACAGTGAATATGTGTGTCCGCGTATATATATATATAAAAAAACCTTGTCATATTTTAATGTCCCCACGTGTTGAAGTTTATTCATTGTGTTGTCTGCCTGTCAAGTTGTCTATTTCATGCTCTCTCTTTCAGCTTCGTTCGCCTCATGTTATTCTCGCCTAAATTGTCCTATTCTTTCCTTTAAAAATATTATACGGGAAACCGGAGTTGTCGACTACTATAGTTAATATTATTATATCAAAATCTAGAGGCTCATATCTTCCATTATTCTAAGGGTAGGAAGAGCTAGTGGCCTGGTGGGTGTGTGTGTTAACGTGAAATTTGGAAACCCCTTGCCAGTAGCGGTCAGTCTAGCCCCAAATTAACCCCCCACATAATATGCCAGTTCCTATATGCCCGAGAAAGGACTCTGAACAAGGACTTATTCTACGAGGGATCAAGTGCCAGACTGCCCCATCTTCACACGTGCGAAAAATAAATTCCCGTCTTGGGATTTTAATAATTTTGCCATCACACTGGCCATTGGCCTAATGAGTAGAGTGTTCACCAATGATCTAGGAGACCGGGGTTCAAACCCAGGTTGAGTCATACCAAAGACTCAAAAAATGGTGCTTGATGCCGGATTACTCAGCACTATAAGGTAAGGATCAAGAGTAAAGTAAAGTAATCTAGGGAATGGAGTAGCGGCCTCCCCTACACCTTGGTGTAGTAGCTATTGAAAAGGGAGCCTTCAGGTCACCCTCAACTAAGGCCATCAACCTTACTGTTTACTTATAGCTTTAAGTGACTCCTCTTAATGCAAATATTTTTCACACATTTACATGGTTTCATTCAATTATATTGTTAAACTTCATAATTAGTAGCAATATCAATGTTTTAAGAGTCAGTAAAATGGATCACAATCATTTCAGACAGATAAACATTTTATATTTAGGTTGCAGTATCAATATTTTTAACCAGTTCATTGGCATAGCGGTTAGAGTGTTTGCCAATGGCCCAGGAGACCGGGGTTCAATTCCAGTTCGCATCATACCAATGACTCAAAAAATGGTACTTGATGCCTCCTTGCTTAATGCTCAGCATTATATGGTATGGATCAAGGGTAAAGTTTTCTCTCACAACCACTAAACAGATTGATACAAGATTTAAAATGTGTAGCAGGAATTCTTGTCTTTCAAACGAGAAAATTGAAGTCAATTCATCTATAGATAACGCAACATCAGAATTTACCCAATTGGGTCGCTATCACCCTCCAGAGCACAGTTTGGGGTTTATGAGGGGGAGGGGCAGTGATTTACATAAGAGTATATAATTTGGCTAAGTGGGTAGAGTGTTTGCCAATGGTATGGGAGACCTTGGTTCAATCCCAGGTCGCGTCATACCAAAGACTTAAAAAGTGGTACTTGATATCTACTTGCTTAACACTCAGCAATATAAGGTACATATCAAGGGTAAAGTGGAGCAATCCAGGGAAAGGATTGAAAAGAGAGCCTCCTGGTCACCCTCAACTACAGTAGCCAACAACTACATATAATTTGGCAGAGATAGAAGGCATCCAAGTATTTTCAGTGTGCATTTGTACAAAAAAATTGGGTAACACAGATTTTAAGAGTACTCACCTTGGAAACAGAGATCCCTAAGTTGGACATGACTGTCTGCAAACTATATGGATACAAACGAGCAAGCCAATAAATGGCAAAAACAATGCCAATTCCAATGTAGGTTCCATAGAATCTGTTAGCATTTAGCGGATCCGGAAATGAGTGGAAAATCATCACTACTACCATAAGACAAACAATGAGGGTCTACATTAAAAAAAAAAAGAATTAATTAAATCAACGAAGTAAATAAATTCATCAGAACAAAAATGAAAAGGCTTTTAAATTATTAATCTTTATATTACCATAATTATTTGTGTATAGCATGCACCCTATCCCCACATTTTTAAGCCTAAAAGTTATTTGTGTGTGTTGTATCTTTAAAAGGGATACAATCAGACAAGGTGGTACTTGAGTGGAAAGGAACAGTCAACATGTTTGTAAAATAAAAAAGGGTTCTATTGCAAGAGAGATACTATAAGACAGACAAGGAATAATGAGACACGCAACTAGTCCCTGAAGCAAAGATAGATATAATGCTGTACACACTGTATTTATAGTCACTCCACATGACTGAGAGGAGGTGTGGTTGGTTGGGTTTTATGGCATATCAACCTTTGTAGGTTATTTAATGCCAAATTCATTTTTATACAAATAATCAGTTCTGTTTCAAACAATTCAGTTTAGCATGAGTATACAGTTTAATTGTCAAAATCATTTCAATTTCAAGCTATTCAGTTTATTCAAATAGTTCTAATTCAACCAATTCAGTTTAGTATAAGTATAGATTTTGTTTACACACAGTTAAATGTCAAAACAGTTCTATATCAAACAATTCAGTTTAGCGTAAGTACAGTTTCACTGTTAAAAACAGTTCCATTTCAAACAATTCAGTTTAGCACAAATATTCAGTTTAGTCAAACAGTTCTAATTCAAACAATTCAGTTTAGCATATGTATGCAGCTTAGTTCCATTTAACCCAGAGATAGGGCCCTATCAGGTGCTACCACTCCAGGCCAGAGTGGACCTAGGAGTGAAGGTACTGAAGGGGTGCTCCGCATTTCCCAAAGCTCCAGCATCCCTGGAACCTCACCATCAGATTGTTCAATGTCCTATCCAGGACACTCTCTGGGGGAGGGGTCTTACCCCTTTGCATAGGTGAAGTCGGTGTATTCTACAGCCCCAGCTGACTGGGCAAAGTGGGGGTGTGGGATATCTCATTACAACAGTGTGTATAATACACAAGAACTAAATATTAACTTTTTACCTGGCTAAATGTATCACCATACTCAGGACAGTATGACCACATCTAAGTCATATCTATGATCCAAACTAATGTGTAACAAATACTTGTTTTTCATGCTGCTACAGAGAAATAGAAACTGGAATATTAGTTGTCTAAATTTCTGAGACGAAGCTTGATGATTTTTATCATTAAGGGCTTTAGGACTATTGTCTTCATCTTTATTGTTATTTCCACAACGTATCAATCCTGACTGCAGGTGAGTAACAATACAGAAATAAACACTGTTATGGCTAACAGAATCAGAACAGGTGACCCCTGTGGATTCAATAAAGGATGTAGTTCGAAGTTCCGTGAAGGTTCCAGAGTTCGACAAATACCTGAAGAAGGCTGGAGGACATATCAGCTGAAACATTGTGGAAATAACAATAAAGATGAAGACAATAGTTTGAAAACCTTTAATAATATAAACTGGAATGTTTGTTTATAATTTTGTTTCTCCTGATGTGAGCTTATTTTTGCCACAAGGTTGATGCATTTTTGTGTGAACATGTCCCTATGTTTGCTCCAAAAAAATGTATAAGTTTTTATTCTTAGTCTATACAACTTGGATAAAATATTGAGCAAATGTTAAGTTTAGCTGCTACAGATTTTAAAAAAGTCAGTGTGTGTTATATATATGTTTTTTTTCTTTTTTTCCTCCCAGAATTTCTTCGTCCAAATTTAGGGATGTATATCATATACAAATAATTACAATATTTAATATAATAATTAGAATTTTATGATAGCCCTAGTGTAACACGGTGAATACATTTCTACATAGATATGTATTTCTTTTAAATACCCTATCCGGTGGCAAAAGCTGCTCAGTAGTGCCAGGAGTGGCAGTACCGCCTTGAGCTACCGAAACTGTGTTATCACCCTGGTTGGTGGCTGATGAGGCTAGGGTATCGCACGTGCTTTCACACGTATGATGAAAAAAAATAAAAAATAAAAAAATAATAATAATTAGAATTTTATGACAGTCCTAGTGTAACACGGTGAATTGCTGGTAGACAACTGAGTATTGAATGTCAAACTCATGACCACAGATATGCAGGTCTTGTAATATTTTGACCTTCGACCCAGCCCAAAATGCCATTCAAGGTGATGCACCGGAAGGAAGTGACACATTCTAATGGCAGTTAGGAGAGGAAATCGCGTGGGCGGAAATATGCTGATGAAATGGGATAAGCTAAAAAATCCCATGATACTCTCATAGACTGACGCACCGGAAGAGAGTGACCTCTGAACTGCATGACAGTTATTTCTGCTTGATGACGATTAAACATGTGATTTCAAAGATCGAGTGGGCGATCGAGTGGGCATTGAACTATTATATAACTCAGTCAAGATAGAAGTCAAGGCAGTTGAGTTCCAGAGAGTTGCAGTAGAGTTGGAGACTGAGTTATAGACGAGATGGGGTAAGGAAAGTCATATTAGGCCGAAGGGGCCTTGGGCCCTGATGAGTTGAGGTCCGGAGAAGATGCTGATAAGATGCAGTAAAGAAAGCCAGCACCCAGCAGAGTGGACCCCAGGGCCTCCGGTTGAGCATCAGGAGAATGAAAAAGACACAACGTTGACAGCCATAAGAGTGGGGGTCAAAATATTATAATTTATGTTCGGTCACCAACTCCCTCTCACACGCAAACCTTGAGTAACCCTTTTCGAACCCTTGCAATAAAGTGAGAGGTAAATATTTTGTTAAAGAAGTCTTCCTGCGTCTGTTTAATTATTGTGTTGTTATGATACGGCACATGACAATATAATAGTCTGACCTGAATGTCAGTTGGACCATGAGATTAGAGACATCACTGAAGATCATGAAGGACCATATAAGTAACAAAGATGAAGACCTTTTTGAAAGTCAGAAGAACTAAGATAACATTCCTAGATATCTTATTAAGGATTGAGCTTTGAAGGAATGAACACCACAAATATGGTTTAATGATAAGCATGGTGCCACTAAATTACTAGCAGAATTTTTTTTTAACTCATTTGCTAGCAGAAATTTTTTAATTTAACATAATTAACAAATTTGAAATCTCTTCAAAGTGAGCAATATTTATTAAAAAAAGTCTAACTTACAGACATGAGTTCATCTTTGTTTGGCAAATCCCAATTCTGTATTGCCTGTTGAGTATGAAAAAGAAATAGTAATAATTTTCACAATCATAGGGTTTCAAGTATTTTAAGTAATGATATGGATTCAAGAATAGGGTGTCTCAATATACATAGGACCTATGTGACTGCTAATAACTTTACTAATAATAATGTTGTGTTCTTTTTTGGTTTGGTTTGGTTTGTTGGGTTTTATGGCATATCAATCTTTGTAGGTTATTTAACGCCAAATCCATTTTTATGTAAATAATCAGTTCTGTTTCAAACAATTCAGTTTAGCATGAGTACACAGTTTAATTGTCAAAAACATTTCTATTTCAAACTATTCAAGCAGTTATATATAACAATTCAGTTTAGTGTAAGTACAGCTTCAATATCAAAAATAGTTCAATTTAAAACAATTCAGTTTAGCAAAAGCACGCAGTTTAAATGTAAGTACAGTTTAATTGTAAAAAACATTTCTATTTCGAGCTATTCAGTTTAGTCAAGCAATTCTACTTCACCTAATTCAGTTTAGTAAAAGTACAGATTTTGTTTACATGGTTACATGTCAGAACAGTTCTATGTTAAACAATACAGTTTCAATGTCGAAAAACAGTTCTATTTGAAATAATTCAGTTTAGCACAAGAATGCAGTTCAAATGTAAGCACAGTTCAATTGTCAAAAAACATTTCTATTTCAAGATATTCAGTTTAGCATAAGTATGCCATTTGTTCTATTTAACCCATAGATAGGGCCCTTTCAGGTGCTACCACTCTGGGCCAGAGTGGACTTGGGAGCAATGGTAATAAGGGGGTACTCCGCATTCCCCAAAGCTCCAGCATTGCTGGAACCTCACCATCAGATTGTTTAGTGTCATATCAGGACACTTGTTGGGGGAGTCTTACCCCTCTGCAGAGGTGTAGTCAGTGTATTCTACAGCCCTAGCCGACTGGGCAATGTTCTTTTTTGTTTCTGATTTGAAAATAGTATACAATAACAACTATTAATCCTCGATAACAATGCCTTGGACAAAAAAGGAAAGAATATTTTGCATCACTACTTATTTGGACACAAAATCATTCAAAACTGTCTCAAAATAGATGCAACCCATTAATATGATAATGATTTATTACTGAGACAAGAAACTCCAAAAAAGCACTTGTCTCAGTTATAAATCATTATTATATTAATGGGTCCCATCTATTTTGTGACGCTCTGTATCTAATAATAATTCTCTGTAAACAATTACAGCTTCAAGCATTCCTATCTAATACTAATTTGCACATAGCTGTACAATTTCAAGTATTCTTATCTAATATTAATAATTTTCAAACAGACCTATTTGACCCATAAACAAGACCATAATAAGCATGAACACTCTGGGTCAGAGTTGAACTGGGAGTAATGGCAATAAAGGAGTACTCCACATTCCCCAGATCTCCAGAACTAAAGCCTCACCATCAGATCCAGTTTAATCTTATATACAAGACACCTTTTATTTGGGTGATGAGGGTGTTACTCTTCTGCAGAGAATGGGGGATGTAGCCAGTATATTCTAGGATTTGGCAAGAGGGCATATTACTTTGTATATAAAGTCACATTTTTTTATTTTGTGGAGACACTCATAGTGTAATGGTTACCATCGTAGGAAATGGATATGGCGACCGAATTCAATCCTGGACAAGTCTGTTTGCATTTCACATAGAGCTAATACCTTTGGGAAATATATGAATCCAACTCTTTTCCTTCCATCTATGGGTAACTAGTAAGGCAGACTGGGCTCTTTAGCCTTGGTATGGTAACTGATCTAGAAAGAAAACTGAATTCAAACCTATTAAACTCTGTATAAAATATTGACCTTGTGTCGCATCATGCTAGTGCAGAGAGGTTGGTAAATCCACACATTGTATTTTATAATTAAGTAATCAATTGGGTGATAATTCATAACCAAATTTCAATCGATTGATTAATTGATTTTTAACAACTGGGTTATTTCATGTATAGAGATTAGGAAATTGCATACATTTATAATCACATTTTTGGATAGTTGTTTCTTAAGATTGATTGATTCTAACAGCATGTCAACTTGTGTAGGGTTATTTATGCCAAGAGGTTAGAGAATTGCATACATTGCACATTTATATTTACATTTTTTGTGTAGTTTATTAAGAGTTTTTTTAGGAGGTGCCCGTGGTGTAATGGGTATCGTCGTAGGAAATGGACACGAGTTCATATCCTCGACGAGACTAATTGCATTTCACATAGCCCTAATACCCTTGGGAAAGGTATGAATCCAATTATTCTCCCTCCAGCTATGGGTAAATAGTAGGGCAGATTGGGTTCTTCAGCCTTGTTGAGGCAACTAGTCTAGGAGAAGGAAAACTCTTAATTCAAACCCGTTAAACTCTGCTTAAAAATTGATCTTGTGTCATATCCTGCCCGAGTGGAGGGATTGGTTTGGTTTCTTTGTTTAATGGTATATCAACTCTTTTTAGGTTATTTAATGCCAAATCTATTCCCCTAGAAGAACAGTAATGGTACTATTTAATCCATAGCTGGGAGGATAAGGGGGTTCATACCTTTCCCAAGGGTATTTGCCCGAAAGTGAACGTAATAGCGCGACTGGAGTACGAACTCGCGTACTACGATTCCGCAGTCCAACGCTTTAACCATTACACCACGAGGACACCCCCTGCGGTTGGGTAAATAGGATTAAGAGTTTTTTTTGCACATGGTTATATGATATCAAGTATTTCTAATACAAATAATTTGCTAACAGATTGATTTGATCCAGAGATAGGACCCAAACAGGTACTTGCCACTGGATTTCAGAGGGTAACTGGGAGCAGTGGAAATGAAGGGAGAATTCTACATTCCCCAGAGCTCAGGAATTGGTGCCTCACCACCGGATGCAGTTTAGTGTTATACCCAAGACATTCCTTGAAGCGGGTAATCTTACTCCTCTACAGAGGTTGCAGTCAGTATATTCTAAGCCCCAATTGATAAGGGGAACCTAATTTTAAGTAAATACTTACATAAACATAGGATGTACTTACTTTTAAATTTATGATTTATCAGTCACTATATTGATGCATATTTTCTTAGTCATTATAGAATTTACCATTTGAACTGTTCACCAATTCCATTTTTCATATCACTACACATCTCACATTCACAAATTATTCTATTAAATCATGAAGAATCAAACATTCAAAAAATTCAATTATCTAATCAAGATTTATGCCTTTTTGGAAGAAAAATGAGAATTTATCCATTTTTAAGAATTTCTAAAAATTTGAATATATAAAACCTTACTTGTAAGATGACGATACAACTTCTGTGCATAAAAAATACCATCATTTGGGATACCAAAGAGACTTCTCCATAAGTAAATGTTTGTGGTAAAGAGAAAATAAGGCCTTGTAGAGTATAGAGATGACCAACAACCATTAGAACCAACACTATAGATTCTGGAATGTCTATCAAAAGAAAAAAAAATAACAGAACAAACTAATACACTGTATTAAACAAAATATATTAATACTACAGTATTGGATTTTTAAAAAAAAAACAATACAGACTGAAAAAAACTGAATTATTCTTGATTATTGCCAAACATTTTAATAAAACTTCAGTGACTTGGACACACATAAGAAGTGATTATTTTCCTTAGTCATTGTTGTCTAAGTTCCCTTAGTTCTACCAAAAAATGATTATTTTGTATGAGAAAATTCTCAGAAATACCAAAATTTCTTAGAATTTTCTTTTCTTTGATGCTACTCCTTTCTCTTGATTGCTCCACTTAACCCTTGATATGTACCCTATATTGCTGAGTGCTAAGCAAGGAGGTATCAAGTACCATTTTTAAAGTCTTTGGTATGATGCGACCTGGGATTGAACCCAGGTCTTCTGGACCGTTGGTGTACACTCGACCCACTAGGCCAATGAGCCGGTATCTACAAAATATTAAGTGGTTATAAATTGTCCTAACTAATCAAAATCCAATTATCTTAAGAAAATCTTTATATATGCAATCTTTTTTTGTCCTATACTGTATCTTTGTCCTAAAATGGATGTTACATCTAGTGTATAAAATATATACAAATTTAACAACTAATATGGGACAGAGGAGTTATTAAAGTGCAAATTAAACAGTTTAACTAATCATAATATGTAGTTAAATTCACCTAATTTTGCTCTTTCACACATTAGAAATTGTTCGGTTAAGGACACATCAATTCCTTATGGGTTATTTAATGCTGAAATTTGATACAAATAACTTGCAGTTTTAGGGTTTCAAGTATTCCTATCCAATATTAATAATTTTCAAACAGATCTGTTTGACCCATAGATCAACATTGACAAAAGTGAGTGAGATTTTTCTGTAACCTTGTGTGACCTTTTCCTTTCCTGAAATGAACTAGACATCATTTCATTTGTCACCAACAACTTTTGAGACCCCACAATGCTACACTTTCTATCTAGTTGAAATATCATATTTTAAGCACCAATATATTAATGTAGTCTAAAATCATTTTCAACATTATTTCAAACAGATCTACTTGACCCATTGATGGAACCCTAACAGGTATTACCATTCTGGGTCAGAATGAAAATAGGAGTAATGGCAATGAAGATGGACTGTACAGTCCCAAGATCTCCAGCACTGGAGTCTCAACACAAGATTCAGTTTGATGTCATATCTGCAGGGAATACAGTTGGCATATTCTAAGCCTTGCTGACAGGGCTATCAGATATTATTTGAGTGAATGGCACAAAGAATGCATTTCAGGTTTTAGTGCTATTTAACCACAACAGTTTTTGATGGAAATAATAAAACATAGAAAAAAAAAACCATTTAAGGGTTAAAGTAGGTTACATTTGAAGCATGAACTGGAATTTTACTATTTGAATTTATAAGATGAATATTAAAAGTAAAAGAGATTCTTTTAAATATTATCTCTATTGGGTGATGCGACCCCCCCAAAAAAAAACAACTTATTTTCTAATATATAAAATCTTGTATAATATTTTCATCAGTTCTTATTCAAAGATGATTATTTGCCAATATATTAGTTTATTTAACCCTTGGTTCTAATAAAACAAAACGAGAGTTCTTTCAAGTTATAGCCATGTCAGTACTGTTCTATAGTTGCTCCACTTAAACTTTAACAAAACACCTGGAGAAAAATCTAGATAGGAACTACACAAGGAAACTGTATGTTGTTTTGAACAAATCCTGGAAGAAGCACCCCACAAAACAGCAGCTGTAAGGCCACTTATATCCCATCTTACAAACCACCCAAGAAAGATAAGCAAGACATGCTGGGCACTACTGGAGATGTAAGGACAAACCTATAAACAACATTCTATGGACACTGGATGCTATCAAGAGCATTTGTCAAGGATAGTGGCCAATAAGGTCAGATGGCAAGTGAAAGTCAAAGGAATCTACTATAAGAACAGCTTGATGATGGTAATTTAATCTACCACTCAGCATTATTCATTTGTATTGCTTTCTCTCCAATCTTTTTTAAGGATGCAAAGATTTTTATACACTTAGTAACTTTAAAAACCTAATTTAAACCAAGATATTTTTTTCTGTTCCTGTAGCATGATATAACAACCGCAGATTTAGATTGCTATCACTAAGCGTTGCTTACAACAACAGGATGAATGTTTTACTCAGTGAATGAAACTGCTTACAGACTGCTAAAGTTTTAAAATAGCAAAAAGTTTATTTGAAACTAAGAAGAGTGCTATGTAACAAGTATAAAGAATGACATTCTTACCAATTCCAGCATAATAACTCATGAAGAACACAAGAGGAATCTCAAGTAAACCTGTTATTATGCTAAATTTAATGCATACTTTCTGTGTTTCTTTAGCTTGAGTCCTCCAAAGAACACCAGCAAGAAGCAATGGTTGTACAAGAAGCAATCCTGCCTGTAATATCAACTTTGTAGCATTTACGTGAGAAACTGAAAAAAATATAAAAGAATGCCATTATCAATGGACAAAAATCATACAAGTCAATATAATCTAAGTATTAAGAATGTTTATAATACTCAAAAATAAAAATTAGAATAATTTTTCAATATTATTAATGGTAACATGAGCAAAAGTTAGCAGTGCTTTGTTATAAACTTGACATTGAATTAAAAAAAAATTAAGTGCACACACCTAATATTTAGTTTTCTTAGGAGGCACTGGTGGTGCAATGGTTATCATTGTAGGAAGTGGAACCTGCAACCTGAGTTCAAATCCTGGATAAGGCAGTTTGGATTTCATGTAGTATTAAATATTTATCTGACTTCCACCAGCTCAGATCTAATATTCAGTTTTCTTAGGAGGCACTGGTGGTGCAATGGTTATCATTGTAGGAAGTGGAAACTGCAACCTGAGTTCAAATCTTGGATAGGGCAGTTTGGATTTCATGTAGTATTAAATATTTATCTGAGCTTCCACCAACTCAGATCTGACACAAGGCCATTTTATTGTTGGGGGCCACACACAAATTGAGACTCATGTGCTACTATCATAAAAAGTGCTTGATCCCATTGGCATACCCCATTTTTGGTGTGTATCATGCACTAAGAAATGAACTCAGCTCTACAAAGCAGGTACTGACTGGGAGACAACCCACTGGGGCCAGGAGATTTCATATAGTGTTAATATCCTTTGGAAGGTATGACTAACTATTCCCTTCCCAGCTATGGGTAAATAGTAGGGCAGACAGGGCTCTTTAACCTTGGTATGGCAACTGATCTAGGAGAAGGAAAACTGAATTAAAACCTGTTAAAAAGCATAAAAACAGCAGAGGGGCTGGGTAAATGTATACTTAGCTAACTGTAGTACAATATATAAAAAAAGCTATAATAATAGACTTAGACCAGTAATGAAATTAAGTACAAATCAAAATTTCCAAAATAAAACAATCAGCTCGAACTTATACAGGGTGGAACAATATTATTTTTATACAATATACAGACACACCTTTGTATGCACATATACATACACTCATATGTACATATACAGAGTGGAACGATAAAATTGTTGCCCTAGAAAAGACGACATGATTCCATTTCTGTTTAATGAAAACTGGTTTTCTTTTTTTGTTGCAGACCATCGACTAGTTGGCCAGTTGTGTACAAATCCCAAGAGCGATAGGAGCCTTCTATCATGTCTGAAAGTGAAACAATGTTCAACGAGTGAGATCGGAGATGAGCTGCTGTACAACTCATGCTTTCTACCGATCCCAGTTATGACAACAGGACCATTGCCAGCACCCTCAAAATGCAAATCTGGATTGCCACGAATAACAGGGACATACCCAGGGTGATGAAAACAAAGTTTCCGGCTATGGTTATGGTCTTTGGTGTGGTTTCAAGTGAGGGCCACATTATGCCACCTCACATCTTCGAAGTCGGCTTGAAAGTCAACACCAAAGTGTACCTGGATATGCTGAATAGTGTGGTGATCCCCTGGTGCAATCAGGTGGCCGGTGGCAGACCCTGGGTGTGGCAGCAGGACTCGGTGCCAGCCCACAAGTCCAAAGAGACCCAGGCTTGGCTTCAGAAGGAGTGCTACAACTTTGTACCCTTCTCTCACTGCCCCCTCCCCCTCCCGGAACCCGCTGGACTACTTCGTTTGGTCATACATCGAGAACATCACCAACATGACCTCCCACAACACCAAAGCCAGCCTGATCGCTGCCATCTGCTGAGTATTTGCCGAGCTTCTGCCAGCGTTTGTGGAAAAGGCATGCTCTCAGATCCGGATCGAAGCGGTGATTGAGGCTGAAGGCGGCTACATTGAATAGATGTCAGCTCTACTACATAATCAAGTTACCTGAATTGATTTTTTTTCAATAAAAGTTTTAAAATAAAGCTGTAGTGTTGTTTTCTTTAGGACAACAATTTTATCGTTCCACCCTGTATTGAGAATGACTAAAAAATAACTAATTTACTAGTACAACCTTGTAAAAACTCATTAAATGCTGTAGAAGTTACTTTCAAGAATTTTGTTGATAAATGGCCCTGCACTTGAGCCTTTGAACATGTACACCCATGAACCTCAGGTACCCTGAACTTGAATTTACATATAAAAATTTAAAAAAGAAATAATCACAAAACACTTTCAGTTAAAAGAAAGGTTGCGTTAAACATTATCAGTATTATCTCCCTAAGATCAAAATCAGAGTATATACATTTACCCAACCCCTCTACCATGAGCAGAATGTGACAGAAGGTCAATTTTTAAGCGGTTTCCCAAATTTGAATTTAGTTTTCTTTCTAGACTGGTTGACATATCAAAGCTAAAGAGCTCAGTCTGCCCTACTATTTACTATACTAAGGTACAATTGAATAACTACAACAGTTAATTGTAACTTTTCAATGTCATCAAAGTGACATTCCTTTCTAAAGAACTTCAAACTGAAGGGGAATATTTGTAGCTGAAATTTTTATTTATTTCATTAATAAAAAAAAAAAAAAAAAGTAAACCTTTCAGTTTACAGTTAAATACTCTAATTATACAAAATTTATATTTGGAATGCTGGATTTTGTTTATGGGTAACCTTAATTTTAATCTACACATACCTGAAGAAGTGAGCAAGGAGAAGAGGGTGATAGGAAATAACAGCATCGTCCAAAAAGCTGGTTTTGCTCGAGGCCTGAAAAGGTTGGAGGAAAAAAAAAAAAAAAAGGAAGAGATAATTAGTTTCATTAAGTCAATGGAGAATTTCTGAGCAGAGGAATTATCAACTTTTTTTATGCATCAATCTCTATGGACAAGATTCTTCATTTTGGCTGTTATAGCCAAATTTGTTGTAGCCACATATTCTATTTGATTTCACATCTTCATCTTAGTTATTATAGTCACAGTGTTTCAGCTATTATATCCTCGGGCCTTCTTTAGATCTGTCACATGTGGTAACCTTCTTTTTATTCAATACATGAGGGTAGATTATTCTCATTCTACTGTACATGCTAAAAGATATTTTATGCAAAATATTCCTTAGTGGAGGAGGGGAAGCTCTGTGACATAATGGTTAAATACACTGAACTGTAGCCTCAAAGTAAGCACTATCACATTCAGACTAATACTCTTGAGAATGGTATTGGATCCCCTTATTCCCCAGCTATGGATTAAATAGTATCATTGCTGTTCTTTTACAAGGATGGTTTTGGTATTAAATGACCCATGAAGTTTGATATATCTTTAAACAAAGAAATCAAAATGAACCCTTTTAGTAAATTTTCCTTTGTGATATCACTTCTTTTCAGAGTACCTTTCATGTGTACTGGTTAATAAGTCAGGCTAGCTGACTATTGTTAGCAAGTTTGATTCTCACTGGGTGCCCCACACTTCTTACCTTGTGCCACAACTAAGCTGTATAAATAACTTTCTCAAAATGGTCTACTTTCTAAGAGAGGCACCTTGTGTAGCGGAATGACTGACAACCTAATCTTTTAGACCAATTACTATTATAGAGTTGTGACCCAGTTGGCTGAGGCTGCAGAATACACCAATCGCATCTCTACAGAGTGGTAAGACTCCCTCAACGAGTGTCCAAGATATGACACTAAACAATCTGATGGTGAGATTCCAGTAATGCTGGAGCTTTGGGGAATGTGGAGTACTCCTTTATTGTCATTGCTCCCAGGTAGCACCTGATAGGACCCTATCTATGGGTTGAATAGAACTAAACAGTGTACTTGTGCTAAACTGAATTGTTTGAAATACAACCGTTTATATGTATATAAATAGATTCGGCATTAGATAACCAAAAATGGTTGATATGCCATCAAACTAAACCAAATTATAGAGTTGTGAGTTTGATGTCTACTAGGTATCTCATACTTTCAGTCTTGTGTCAACTAATTGTAATGAAGCAGCCACCTCCCGCTACCAGTGAACCTGATCCCCCCCAGCTGTGTAACAAACAGCAAAAGAGCAATCAAGATCTCTCAAGTCAAACACAAGAGTTGGGAATCTTGTTAAAAGAGATCACTCTATGAGCAACTTGCAAAGTGACAGATAATGACCTAAATTTCAAGGGTAGTGAGGCTGCCCCTACCCCCATTGATTTGTTAGACAATGAATCTTCCTTCATTAACTCTAGAATACCATTTTACATTTTCCTCTCTTTGAGACCAGTCTAGACGGAGGTTGCAACACCAATAATAGAGTGAATGATATTTTTGTGCATAACTTTCCTTTTACTTTTATAAAATCGTTGTTTCTCTTCATTCTGTCTTTATTTCCAACTTATGAGATCCCACCATGCCACATAATCTATGCTTTTTTTTTTTATTTTCATTTTTTTGTGGCCTAGCAGTTAGAGTGTTTGCCAATGGTCCGAGAGATCAGAGTTCAATCCAAGGTCGGGTCATACCAAAGATTCAAAAAATGGTACTTGATGCCTCCTTGCTTAACTCATCATTATAGGGTATGGATCAAGAGTAAAGTGGAGTAATCCAGGGAAAGAAGTAGCACCCTCCCCTATACCTCGGTGTGGTAGCTATTAAAAAGGGAGCCTTCAGGTCACCCTTGACTATGGTTGCCAACTTTACTTACTTAGAACACTTCACATGGTGTAATAGCAAGGAAAATCATTGGTTTTGAGTTTGATTCTCACTGGGTTTCCCATATTTTGGGCCTGATTTCAAACTAACCTAAGCAAAAAGTTAATTTTTTCCCCATTAAATCAGAGTATATAACTCACTTGCCATAAGGTAATTAGTTGAGCTTAACTGTGGTGTAATGGCTAAAGTACTGGACTAGAATCCAAAAGTATGAATCATCCAATGCCTATGGGTTAAATAGTATTATTGCTGTTCTTCTACAAGTATAACTTTGGCATTAAATAACTTATGAAGGTTGATATGCCATTAAACAAAGAAACCAAACCAACACTGGCAATCACATGGCAGAACTTTGGCACCTTAAATCTAATCTTTCTTAATCAAAGGTTTCGTATATTATGTTCATTTTTGTGTTTTGTCTGGCGAGGAATCTGAGAGCATAACATGTTGACTGTTTCAAGAGTCATATTTTCCAATGATATTTTCGATTATTTTAATTAATCTTTCAGGGTGGACATGGAAGTAATGGTAATGAAGAGGTAATTCCACACACACCAGAGCTCCATAATGGAGTCTCACCAACAGATGCAGCATTTTTAAAAGTAGATATTTAAATGACTGACAGTTTCTCCTGTCCTTTATTTACATTACCTAAATTAAGATAGGTTTGTGCTTCTTTTGGTTTTAATGCAAGTATACAACAGAGAAAAGCCAAAATCTGTGCCCCACTCCCCCAAAAAATAAAATAAAAAGGCTAAATAAATGAACAATAAATGGAAGAACAAAAATTTATTAATATCAGAACCTCAGAAAAGTTTGAATGAATCATAGCAATAATTTGATATTTGTTTTTATCGTATACATAACAAATTAATTTTTTTCCTATTTAGCAGAGTTGACTTACCTGAAAAAAGTTCTGTTGGTAAAATGTTTGTTTTGTTGCCATGATAATTCAAAATACAGACAAAGAGAAAATGCTGTCCATAAAGCAACTGAAAGAAATAGAAAAAACTTTTATAAAAAAATTCAAAAAGAAAATATCTACAAGGGTCATTTAATAAATAAGGAGAACTTAAAAAAAAAAAAAATTTTTTTCCTGAATTTTTTCCATAAATGTAAACTCTGCATTATTTGAAATTGGTTTCTACAAAAGATTATTTTAATCTCTCAAAAATATTTGTTTTGAGGCTATTCAAAATGGTGGAAAAGCAGATTGCTCTAAGATTGAACAGAGGTCTGTCATCAAATTTTTGGTGGCTGAAAAGGGCAAACCATGTGAGATGTGTATAGAGAAGCATGTTTTGGTCAAATTTTTTTTTTGAAGAATGAGCTAAATATGAGTTTTCCACTTTGAGCCCAAGTCCATGGAGTGGAAACACACCAACTCTCTGATAAAGTCCTTATTTATTGAATGATCCTGGTAAATTCAAGAGATAGCATAAATTACATAGTTAAAGAATATTCTAAGTCATTTTTCTTTTAAAGACTTTCAAGTTAAATCACTGTAACTTTAGAAATTCCATGGTGTAATTAGAAACTACCAGCAAGGATTAAAGATCAATTTGATATTTTTTATGTATGAGTTAACAATATGTCAAAAGCATTATGCCATTTGTCAGAATATTATAAAATAGTGTCTATGGTATAATGGTTATCATCATAGGAAATGGACACAGTGACAGGAGTTTAAATCCAGGACAAAGCTGATAGCATTCATATAGTACTAATACTCTTAGGAAAGGTATGAATCTAATTATTCTTCCTCAAGCTAAGAGTAAATAGTAGGACAGATTGGGTTCTTTAGTCTTGATTAGGCAACCAGTCTAAGAGAAGGAAAACTCTTAATTCAGACCTGATAAACTCTGCTTAAAAATTGACTTTTTGTCACATCTGGCCCATGTGGGGAGGGGTAAATACATATATCATAAAATAGTGAGTGAGGACACATGGTGCGGTTGGTCCATTGTGGCAGGTATCACCTCAAAGGTTTCATGAAAATATAAATTTTGATTGATTTTAACATGTCAACCCATCTAGGGTTATTTTATGACCAGAGGTTAGAAAATCACATTCATATTTACATTTTTTGTGTAGATGTTTAAGAGTCTTGATGAATACAAATAGTTCTTTAACAGATCTATTTGACCCATACAGGTACTAACACACCAGGTTGGAGTGAACTTAGGAGTAATGGCAATGAAGGGGTATTCCATATTTCTCGGATCTCCAGAACTGGAGCTTTGCCATTAGATGCAGTTTAATGTCATACCCAGGACACTATAAACTTTGATTAATGCAAACATGCCAAAGCCATCCTTGTAGAAGAACAGTAAAGAGTAAAGGCACAAGACAGGATTTTGAGTTAACAGTTGTATCTGAAACATGGAAACTGATATATTTGAGACACACGACTGACGAAAGCATGGACGGCTATAGATAGGCTCTCAATCATATGGAAATCAGACCTGACCGATGAAATGAAGCGCAGTTTCTTCCAGGCAGCAGTTGTATCGATACTGCTATATGGATGCACTACATGGACGCTAACCAAACGGCTGGAGAAGAAACTTGACGGCAACTACACCAGAATGTTGAGAGCAATATTGAACAAGTCCTGGCGACAACACCCCACGAGACACCAACTGTACGGCCACTTGCCTCCCATCACGAAAACTATACAGGTTAGACGAGCCAGACACGCCGGACACTGCTGGAGAAGCAAGGACGAGCTCGTAAGTGGCGTACTCCTATGGACCCCCACATATGGCCAAGCAAAAGCAGGACGACCAGCCCGAACTTACATACAGCAGCTATGTGAGGACATGGGGTGTAACTCAGAAGACCTGCCGGAGGCGATGAATGATAGGGAGAAGTGGCGAGAGATGGTCAGGGATATCCGTGCTGGCGGCACGACATGATGATGATGATGACAGCTCTATCGTTTAGTCCATTTGGTTTGGTTTGATATTGGTTTTATGACATATCAACCATTGTAGGTCATTTAATGCCAAATTCTTTTCATCCACATATATTAAATATATGGTTTCTAAACACATTTTGTTGATAACATTTTTAAACGAGCCTGAGCTCATTTTTTTCAGACAGTTAAATGGTTTCACTTATTTCTATCAAATACAAATAATTCCATTTACTATTAATCATTTGTTTGCACACAGTTCAAGTTTTTCAAGTGCTGCTATTTAAAACAAACAATTTAATTAAACATCAGTGATTTGTTTACACACTGTTAAATGACAAACAATTCTACTTCACACAATTCAGTTTAGTATAAATACACAGTTTAAATGTCAAAGAGTTCTATTTGACCCATAGATAGGACCCTATCAGGTGTTATCACTCCAGGCCAGAGTGGACCTGGGAGCAATGGCAGGGTACTCCACATTCTCCAAAGCTCCAGGATTACTGTCGTCTATTTGGGTTACCATCCTTTACATTTCATAAGGAGGACTCACTTTCACATTCTAATTCAATATAAAATGATTACTCTTTTCCAAAAGTGTTGGAAAAGACAAGTAGCCAGACAGGTTAAATTTTAATAATTTTTTTTTTATTTACTCTCAGGAATGGGCTTTTTTTTAAAAAAATACTTGTAATGTGTTTTTGCTTTCGAGGGGGAGGGATTCTTAGAAGCTGAATTTTTAAAAATTATCTATTAATTATCTAATTACTTGGACACACCCCACCCAAAAAAAAACCCCAATCAATCCAAGAAATAACATGAAAATAAAAATTCAATTACCTTACATTTGAAAAGCACATACTTTTTTTACTATCAGGGGAAGCAGGAGTCCTTTTTGAATATGCGATGCGTTTTGGAGAGGGCTTTATATATATGTATGTAATTTAAAGAATATGATAGCACTAGGATTAATGTATAAAAGTTTAAGCATTTTCTTCTTCAAAGAATCCCCACCACCCATGAAAGTCAAAAACAAATCAAAATATTTCCCTTCTACATGGACAAATATTAATAAAAGACGTAACCGCCCCAGGAGTAAAAATTTTTCAATAATTTGATATATCTAGTTTGGTTTCTTTGTTTAAAGGCATATCAACCTTCGTGGGTTATTTAATGCCAAAGCCATCCTTGTAGAAGAATAGCAGTAATACTATTTAACCTATAGCAGAGGGATAATGAAGTTCATGCCTTTCCCAAGGTTATTAGTCCAAAAGTGACGGGAGTAGAGTCTGAATTCGATTACTTTGAGGCCGCAGTCCAGCACTTTAGCCATTATGCCCTCACACTAGCTAGGTTACTCGTTTTTTCCAACACTAACTGTTCAGGAAATGGATGATGATATTTGTCACTGCCTTCCACCAGACAGGACTTGACACAAGGTCAAAAGCCCGAAGGCCGATTAAAGTGGGGATAAAGGGGAGGGGAAGGTCGGGAACGAGCCGAGACTCGAACCCTGCTAGTCATTGACCCACTAAGTGCAATGTGGGTCTAATGAATCAAGCAGTATCACGGACTTAAATCTAGGTCCGGGCACGTATGCCAGCATATAGTTTGAACTAGACCGTGAGGTCTAGTGCTATACAAGGGGTCTGAAAAGCAGCTCGCCCACCCGAAGGTTCCCCAGCCGAAACTGGAGGCCTTATTCGGCCCCGAGTCTGCTCTTGATTTCGATCGCCCATCCGACACGAATGCCAGACGGCCCAGCCAAAAGGCCGAGAAGTGATGAATTAAAATGTAAAAGTGAACCCCCCCCATTATAAAACGTAAAATAATTTTTTCTTCAATAAAAAAAAGTGCAGTGAGTTTGAGGATCTAATTAGTTTTAAAAAAAAACTAAATTTTTTTCCCGGTGAACTTGAATGTGTACCCGTAAAATTCTTCAAAATATAATTGAAAAAAATAAATATTTCTAAAACTTACCTGCAAAAGTAATGCAAAGGTAGAATGAAAAAGACCATTCCAAGAATTCCAATGCATAGAAAATATTGATGCCAATAATTCCAGCCTCCCACTTAGATATAAGCGCCATGGTTAGAGACTCCCATACGCAACTCACCGCGAAATTTTAGTTGCAATCAGCACATCGTTTTTTGTTTTTTTTCTGCAAGAGAATTGATAAGTCCTGACAAATTTCATTAAAATCTAATAGTTGATTAGTGGGGAAAATGATTAAATCTATGTTTGTTAGGCCAAAAATTTTCTAAGTAAAATCCTTACAGTCCACCGTTTTACTAAATGTAAACAACATTCAGATTCAAGTACCTCCGGTTCTATTGGGTGTAAACAAATAAGATATATCAGTTTTCTTCAATCTTTTAACCAAATACATAAAGATTTTGACGACAAAACAAACATTGGTAAACATATTTTTCTTCATATTTCGAATTTTCATAAAAGTCCACGTACGTGACTAAGACGTTCAACCTTCGTTTATTTATTATCTTAAAAACACGGATTCCTAAAATAAAATCCAAGCTGTAAAAACGATATATATATAAGTATAACTAATCCATATATATATATATATATATATATATATATATATATATATATATATATATATGGATTAGTATATACTTATATGATGAAAATCATGCAACATTTACGATAAGAACTACAATTCATAAACTGTCTCATGAAATTTGCACAAAGAAAATCGTCAAGAGAAAATTAGCACATTACCGTAATAAAGAAAAAAAATACAGGAATTTACATTTAATTCAGTAATTCAATCAAATTTTAATAAAGTATATTGATAAAGACGTAAATTGAATTGACGATAAAGACCCATTTAATTTACAATAAAATAAGTAAGGCTGTTATTTTACAAACTATATATACACAATACACACGCTGATATAACAATTTTAAATGTAATAAAAACAGAAAACTTTAGTTAAAAAGGTGACGAATACATAAATGCCCCCCCCCCAACTAATGTGCACATTTGTATTGTTAATTAGAGTGTCGTGATTTTTATCCCGTGCAGTGATTATTTCGAATCACAAATAATGGTCATTTGTCGCACTGATATATATGACGAGGACAATACTGAATAATAAAAGGAAAAAATGTTAGAAACTTCAAATAAACTTTATCTAATTTGTTAGAAGTTTCAAACACTAACTGAGAGTAGATAAAAGACAATTCTAACTTCGAATCTGACCCTACCGTAATAAACTGACTTATTTTACCAAAGAGAACAGAACAGATACATACGTACTATAAAATACGTGAAATGATAACGAAATGTTTAAAAGTGAACAAGAGTCGCAAGCAGTGATTAAATGAACATTGAACCAATTTTAGATATGCTTTGACGCTGTTTAAAAAAATCTGTGAAAAAAGAAAAGTTTCAAATTTCTAAAATCGGTAAATAAAAAGTACTAAATCACGTCCGCTTTTCTTAACCTAGTATTATTTTTTAAATGAATTATTCAAAATGAAATAATGTGAGAACAGAAAAAGAAGCGCGTTAATGGGTCAGGGTTGCCACGCAAATACCCGAGAGAAAAATGTGGATAAACAAAAAAAAATATTCATTAATTTTTTAAAAGAGTAATGCTTCTTTGTTATGGAAAGATTGAATTTTCAAATGTTTTCACTTATTAATAAAATTACTGTTTATATTTTATTTTCTAAATTGCAGATTAAAATTACTTCATAAAGTTTTTTGTCGGTCTGTCCAGAAGAAAAAACTAAAGAAAATTTGAATAATATAAAGGTGCTTGTCTAAAATATACCATTGAGGAAATATTTGTAGTAATATATTTAGAAAAATACTTACATTCGATCCCCAGATAAGAGTTAGTTTTAGTCATTTTTTTTTTTTTTTTAATTGAACACTTACATTTTAGTCCCCAAAATTATATCGACAATTACCGTAGGTCACCATCTTTTTAGAGATTGGAAAGAGAAATACTATAGAAACATAAGTGAATTGTAGATTTGAAGACATGCATTTTAAATGGAAGTATTGAGGGAAAAATATTATTAATGATGATGATGATGAATTAATGCACTATTTTATTTCTAAATAACTTCGTTAAATATGATCACAGATAATTCTTCAGCGGGATATTCTGGACAAGTACCGCACAAAATAAATAAAAACTGACATAAATAGATTCTCATTTTTCGTGAGTTTATGAAATGAATGCAAAGATGTGTTGCCGACGGGTCGAAATTGTGAGTTGTTAAAACATATCACAGTTCATTTGGCGGTTAAGATATATAATAATAATAATAATAATAATGATAATCAACGACAACAACAAACAACTTAAGTTGAAAGTAAAAAAAGTCAACTTTTCATTATGATTACCATACTTCCTCTACGAAATTTAGACAATTTAAAAACAATTACTGTAATACTATTAGTGTAAACAAATAAGATAAGAGGGGGGAAAAGCAAGTAAAAAAATTAATAATAATGTCAATGCTTCATTGAAGAAATTCAATTAAGTTAAAACTATTACATCTACTACTATTACTACAAGGTGTCAATAAGTAACAGAAATAAGATGAAAGACAAACTAATCAAAAATAGATACTAATTAAAATGCTTCATCAAAGAAATTCAGATAAATCTAAATATTTCTAATATTTCTCAGAAAAATTTGAATAATAGTGTATTGATAGATGCAAGATAAAAACGTTGAATGAGATAAAATCAACTGATAGTACATTACATTAATTCGCTTAACAACAATAGCGAGATGCATAAACAATTAAATTACTAACAGCTTAACAGAATTGTTCTTGACAAGTATTTCTTTCAACGATGAGCACAAGTACCGAGACACAAAAACCAGTTCAAAAGAAAAGAATTTTAAAGTTCATTATTAAAAAACAAAAAAAACGAACTCTAAAGTCATTTTAAAAAGATAATTCAAAATAAGAATTGTGTGGTTCTAATTTTATATATGTGCATAAAAGAATAAAATAATAACCAATTTATGCATTGCAAGGAAAAATGATTTTCCCCTCAACAATAAAACGAAAACAAAACTCTAGAAGCATTAGGCAAATGAATTTAATGTGCTAAAAAGACTAAAATTGGCGACTTGGAAATTTGTAATCAAAACAGTAGAGCAACCTAAATTTAGTTTTTTTTTTTTTTTTCACTCATTGTGATTACCGATCTTTTCTGATTTCAGAAACAAAGTGCAGTACACTGTACGATTGTAATAGTTTTAATTTGATAAACTTACCAATAAGTCTTCAAAAAGTAATTATTAAATTATAAATAATCAACCAATGATTTTTCTTATTAGCTCGGTTTATTTCAAAAGTAGCCGTAAAAGTAGCGAAAGCCAAAGCACAATTAATTCGCTACTCGTCGGTAAGATAACCAAAATTTAATAACACTGGTTCGGTGCACTTTGTTCTTTCTAGGCGAAAAGTAGGAATGAAGGGAGATCACTCCCGATAACTTGACGAGCAAAACATGGAAATATCCTTTACTGGATTAAAAGCTCTCGTTACCGGAGCCGGCAGGGGTAGGTTTATTTATTATCTGAAGGATTAATTCTTATTTACCTTTAGTTTTAGTCATAACTTTTCAAACCTTGATTCATTTTATGGCAAATCCTACTCAAATGGGGGAAAAAAACACAACAGCAAACAAACGAAGAAAAAACGGGTATTAAAATAATCATTTGTAGAGAGGTAATTCGTAAATAAAAACATCCCTTTTAACAAGTTACTACTGCATGTGCAATACCTCGAAATAATAGATTACATCATTTGATTTAGAACAAACATCTTTAGAGAATATACTGGTAATATACACGCGAATAACTAAAGTCCAAACAACTGAACTTTGTGAACTATGTCAACTTTCTTCACCAAAGACAAAAAAGCAATGAATTTTGAGATGTGTTAAGGGGAGCTGGCGAGAAACAATGGTTCTAAAAAAGTAAATAAATGGAACCGTTAACGATCCCAGAAAACCCCATATGCACGCAGAAAGCATTATCAATGAGTGATTTGATAATATTTTGAAAATAACTAAAACGAATATGAAACTTTTCAAAGTACGGCTTCACTTTAAAAATAAAAAGGCTAAACTTTTTTCTTCGTCAGCTGTAAAAATAGGTAACAAACTAAGCATAAATTTTTACTGGATATTTAAAACTAAGGTTAAAGCTCGATAATTTATTCGATTAGTCTATATCTGCCTGTCGACAGCATTTACTTAGTTTCACAGTTAAGTTGGAAAAATATTTTTAAGAGAATAATTGAAAATGGGCTTTTGAAAGCTAACAAAAACTAGCAAGGATTTTAAAACGTTAATTTCTGCTACTTATACTTTGAAGCATAAAAAGAAACGTGTAAGGATGCTCTAATAAACTTAATTATTTTATTTTCAAGTAAAATAACTTCCCTTTTTTTAATGATTAACCTAAAATTTACTTATAGATTAATTCAAAACTGCCCAGTCACTGTAAAGGCATTGAATCCCGGTAGAAAGTCACAACACTCTCCCCACCAAAAACCCTCAGCAATCCTAAAGCAAAAGTGTATACTTGATAAATCCCTTATGTCTCACACAAATTAAAAAAAACATTCCTCTACAAAACTTAATCTTAACTCTAATTAGCTACCTGACTTTTTGTGACTTTTTCCGGCTATGAAGACAGTACATTCCATCATTGCGTCACTGCATTAGTTTGGGGGCCATCTCTCTCTCTCTCTCTCTCTCTCTTTTTTCGCTCTTTTTTTAAGTACCATTTAAATGAGTCCAAAGTATGGGGCTGGTTATACCATTACATAGATTCAATTTCAAAAAAATACTTTTGAAAAATTAGAAATTCTATGATAATAACAAATACTTAAATTGGGTAAAGTGAAAATTATGATACTTATTGGTATAGGGAAACCAAATCTAAGCTATGTATGCTTATCACAACGATCTTATTTAAATGAGTTCAAAGGATGTGGCTGGGTTATTCCTGTTGTTCCATTACATAAAACCAATATCAGAATTGTTACTGATTATTAGAAATTTTACCGATATTTGGTGCTAGAGGGAATATTTACTAATGTCCCCACTCACTAAGATCCAATATTAGCATTAGAATATTCATTGATACACTAACACTGTATAAACAGAAATGAGAGATGACATTCAGAAAGTGAGTTTGTTTTGTTTTTTAAATCCTGGAGGTTTAAACTTTGGCAATGTATTTCCTGTGGGGGGATACTAATAACCATCACTAACAATGTACTTCTTGATGGTTTAAAAAAAAAGGATAGTCGAAATCTTTTAATAGTAAGTGTCATAAAAAGAAAAAAGGTAACATTGAAACTTGATGCTTTCACCCACAAACTTCTTTCAGTAAAATTCTACATGTACACCCATTCAAGTTCACTAAGGAAGCATTTTTCTAGTAACTAGTAAACAAATCCCAATTTAAAAAAAAAAAGGCAAAACAAAAACAATCATTTTAGATTTTATAAGGGGGGTTCACTTTCATATTTTGATTCAATGTAGAATAATCACCCATTTCCAGAACAGTTAGTGTTGGATATACTAACACTGAATAAATGGAAAGGAAAGATGAGATAAACTTATGGACATATGACATTTAATGCATATAGATATAAAAAACATGAAAACCAGTGCATAAGAATGTGTACCAAATTAGTAAAAGTTTTACTTGTCTCCAGTAGTTTTTATTTCAATGGCAAGGTGAAATAAAGTACCTCCTTAGGTGAACAGCATCTCTACTTTGTTCTAAGAGTGGGATAAGAAACGTTTAAAGAAGAGGAACCGGAAGAGAAAGAGATCTGGTCTCTCATACGCTCTACATGCACATGATCTCCAAAGACACATCCTTAATCCAGAAGGAGGCAATTATTTATTGTCTCCTTACAATAACAAATACTTGGGAAAAGTGAAAGTCCTGATGTTGTATACTCATATGCAGATTCATGCAGAACATAATTGCGCAATAATAAAGATGAGCGAAAACTTCTTTAAAAAAATATACCTCTCACTTTATTTGTAAAGGTTGTCTGAGAGAGGGAGTTGAAGACTGAACAAAGACTGCAACATATTGACCTCACCAGCCCTTCCGGACATAGCCGTGTATCGTTCTCATTCTCCTGGACTGCTGCTCAACTGGAGGACTGGAGCCCACTCTGCTGGGTGCAGGCTTTCTCTAACGCATCTTGTCACCAACGGGTCTGGTCTCCAAACTCACTGACTTCCTGTCTTCACTGAGTTATATAATAGTTCAATTGCCCATTCAATATCTTTGGAATGGCATGTTTGATTGTCATCAAGCGGAAATAACTGTCATGCAGTTCACAGGTCACTTTCTTCCGGTGCATCAGTCTATGACTGTACCATGGGATTTTAGCTTGTCCCATATTGTCAGCCAAGCCCGCCTACATGATTTCTTCCCATAACTGCCATCAGAATGTGTCACTTCCTTCCGGTGCATCACTTTGGAATGGCATGTTTGGCCGGGTCGAATGTCAATATACAACACTGATGGTTATTAGTGTTGGAAAGCAAATCTGAGTTATGCATGTTCACCATAATAATCCTTTTGGGAAAAGCATAAATCCAGCTCTCCTTGCACTTTGCCTGATCACCAGATGTCTTATTGCCCAGTCGGTCGGGGCTGTAAAATACGCTAACTGCCTCTCTGCAGAAGTGTGAGCCCACCCCACCAACGAATATCCTGTGTGTGACACTAAACAATCTGATGATGGGGTTCCAGGAATGCAGGATTTTTAGGGAATGCAGAGTATGCCTTCTTTGTCATCACTCCCAGGTCCACTCTGTCTCGAAGTGGTAGCAACTGATAGGGTCCTATCTATAAGTCTAATAGAACTAAACTGTGTACTTATGCTAATCTGAATTACTTGAAACTGAACTGTTTTTGACATTGAAACTGTGTACTTATGCTAAACTGAATTGTTTGAAATAGAACTGTTTTGACATTTAACTGTGTAAACAAAAACTATACTTATACTAAACTGAAATGTTTGAAATTTAAATCAGCGTTAAATGACCCAGAAATGGTTGATACACTATCAAACAAAACAATAACAACATATTTACCGTGCCATTGGCCTAATGAGTAGATTGTTCGCCAATGGTCCAGGAGACTTGGGTTCAATCCCAAGTCGAATCATACCAAGGACTCAAAAAATGGTACTTGATGCAGCCTTGCTTAACACTCAGCATTATAAGGTACAGATCAGAGGTAAAGTGGAACAATCCAGGGAAAGGAGTAGCACTCTTCCCTACACTTCGGTGTAATAGCTATTGAAAAGGGAGCCTTTGGGTCGCCCTTGACTAAGATCGCTCACGTTGCTTACTTACTATATGTATAAAGATGGATTTAGCATTAAATAACCTACAATGGTTGATATGCCATAAAACAAAATCAAATCAAACCAGATGTCTTAACAAAGACCTTGTTACTGGCATATCATAATGGCTGATGAAGAAGAGAACAACAAGGTCAGATATTTCTCCTTGTTGTTGGTATCAAAGAGGTTATCTCAAGGAAAAAACTGGTTGTCACTCAAGACCGGATTAACCAATATGCATAGTAGGTCGTTGTCCTTTTGCTTTAGAGTATCTAAAACTAATTTGCCTTACCAGATTTTACATATTTACCAACCCCTCCATTCGGGAAGGATATGACACAAGGTCAATTTTTAAGCAGAGTTTAACAGGTTTGAATTCAGAGTTTTCCTTCTAGACTAGTTGCCTCACCAAGGCTGAAGAACTTAGTCTACCCTGCTATTTACCCATAGCTGGAAGGAGAATAATTCGATTCATACCTTTCCCAAGGGTATTAGTGCTCTGTGAAATGCAATCAGTCTCGTCCAGGATTTGAACTTGTATCACTGTATCCATTTCCTACGATGATAACCATTACACCACGGGTACCTCCTCTAAATGCCAAAGCCATTCTTCTAGAAGAACAGTTATGGTTCTATTTAACCCATAGCTGGGAGGATAAGAGGGTTCATACCTTTCCTAAGGGTATTTGTCCAAAAATGAATGTAATGGTGCAACTGGAGTTCGAACTCGCTTATTACGATCCTGCAGTCTATCGCTTTAACCATTACACCACGAGGACACTCCACATATTGTGCCAGATTATAACCTTTTTTCAAGTTTACACCATGTATTTTATCATATAATATATTCAAAACCATAAGAACTCTGTACAATATATAGAATATAGGCGCTATTGTAAAATGAAAGGGGCTCATTAATGAATTTGGCCTATGGCCAACAGGTAGGTAAATCTTGCCTTGTCATTTAACTCTTATTGCAGGAAGGAACAACACATTGGTCACAAAAGCTACTCATGTTTATTTCCAGTTGTTACGATTTTCTTTGGGTCATTTTCACAGAAAGAAAGACATGATGTGATTTTAGCTCAATTGAGGGTAAAAAAAGAGCCACCCTTTGTCCCACTCTACCAATTATTGAAGGAGGGGTCAGATTCACTAGTGTTTCTCTTTGAGTCTGGAGCTAAACTCAATCTAACAAAATCTCTCTCTAGCCTACAGCCAATCAATGACTGCACATGCATATTCAATAGTTTCCCAGCCTTGTTTCAGCTGTGATTGAATTTTGACTTATCCCCTGTCAGTCACGCCTCTACAAATATTTGTTTGTTTAATGGCATATCAAGCTTCTTGAATTATTTAATGCCAAATCCATCCTTCTAGAAGAACAGTAAAGGTACTATTTAACCTGTAGCTGGGATGATAAGGGGTTTCATACCTTTCCCAAGGGTATTTGTTCGAAATTGAACGTAATAGTGTGACTGGAGTTTGAACTCACTTACTATGATTCCACAGTCCAGTGCTTTAACCATTACACCACGTGGTCACATCCACTTCACAAATATTTGATACATCTGCAATCAAGAGTGTTGAAGTCAGCAGGGGTCATTACATAACACTTGCTACTACTACTCCTATGCACACTAATTTTACCTGTGTCCCCCTGCTATGAGTTAAATAGTACTATGGCTGTTCTTTGACAAGGATGGCTTTGGCTTTAAATGACTCTTTAAGATTGATATGTCATTACATAAAGAAATCAAACTTTTACCTGTGTTGTAGAACTAGTCCAAGCAAAAGCAGTAGTACAGTCCTCAGACAATTGGGTAGCCTCAGTTGACAAAAAATAACAACACATGCGACTAGCAGCCCTTCCTCAGTATACCTCGGGTCAACTCGTTCGTTCTGTTAGTCAGTCAAAAAAGCAGTCCACAAAGAACAACAACAACGATGCTCCTGCTGCTGGTATGCTCTTTTATGCAAGTTCTGGCATATAAAAATTTACATGTGAGGTAGATTTCTTCTCGTGAGAGACGAGATCGGCACACTATAACTTCTGCCTCCAGAAGTGAACATATTTTTTACTGCTTGACAAGCAAGGCATAGTCTTACACGCTTTTATCCAGGAAGTAAGTTTCTTCTCTTGCTACAACCTGTTCTTTGTTTAAACTAGAAAAGGATATGGATGCCACCAAATCACACCTTAGCCTTGAGATGTCACAATGAAGAACCCTATATAGTATTCTATTCATAATGGACAGAATGTGTGTATTTACCTAACCATTCCACCATGATCTTCAAAGACATGCCCTCAATCCAAGAGGAGGCAATTATTTTCTCCCTACTTTAACAAATGTGACACAAGGTCAAAGTGGAGTACAGATGACATGAAATCAGAGTTTTTCTTCTTTTAGAGCAGTTGCTGTACCAAGGTCAAAGAATTAAGTGTGCTTCTAAACAAAATATATCAGAATCTTATTATTTCAAGTGGAAGATTGTTCAATCATAACAGATATTATTAGGCATCATTTATGGCCAAACACTATTGTATTGAAACTCTGTAACTACAAATTTGAATTAGTGTTGTGTTTTGACCTTTTGACCCGGCCAAAAATGCCATTCAAGGTGATGCACTGGAAGGAAGTGACACATTCCAATGGCAGTTATGAGAGGAAATCATGTGGGCGGAAATTGGCTGATGAAATGGGACGAGGTAAAAAAAAAATCCCATGATACTCTCATAGACTGACGCACCGGAAGAGAGTGACCTGTGAACTGCATGATAGTTATTTCCACTTGATGATGATTAAACATTCAATTTCAAAGATCGAGTGGGCGTCGAACGATTATGTAATTCAGTTGAGTTCAACGCCCAGGGGGCCAGTGGAGTTGCCAGTAGAGTTCCAGACAGTTGGAGACGAGATGTGGTAGGGAAAGCCACACCCGACCGAGGGGGCCCTTGGGAACCCCGATGGAGTTTGGGGTCCAGAGAAGATGCTGATAAGATGCAGTAAAGAAAGCTAGCATCCAGCAGAGTGGGCCCTAGGCCTCAGGTTGAGCAGGCCTAGAGAACAAGAAAGACACAACGTGACGGTCATAACAGTGGGGTCAAAATATTACAGTTTATGTTCGGTCTCCAGCTCCCTCTTACAGTAAAACCCCACACAACCCTTTCGAACCTTGCAATAAAGTGAAAGGTAAATATTGTTAAAGAAGTCTTCCTGCATCTGTCTTTGTCACTGCGTCTTAATTATTGTGTCGTTATGATGCTGTAGATGAGTATGTAACATTAGTAGCAGTCCAAAAATAAAATATCTGTACAATTTAATTTTTGGTTACAGAAGTGTCTGTATTTACCCAACCCGTTGGCTATATAGAGAAGTGTCTGCATTTACCCAACCCATCGACTATATAGAGAAGTGTCTGTATTTACCCAACCCTTCACCTATGTAGAGAAGTGTCTGTATTTACCCAACCTCTCAGTTATATAGAGAAGTGTCTGTATTTACCCAACCCCTCGATTATATACAGAAGTGTCTGTATTTACCCAACCCCTTGGTTATATAGAGAAGTATCTGTATTTACCCAACCCCTCGGCTATATAGAGATGTGTCTGTATTTACCCAACCCCTCGACTATATAGAGAAGTGTCTGTATTTACCCAACCCCTCGACTATATAGAGAAGTGTCTGTATTTACCCAACCCCTCGACTATATAGAGAAGCGTCTGCATTTACCCAACCCATCGACCATATAGAGAAGTGTCTGCATTTACCCAACCCATCGACTATATAGAGAAGTGTCTGTATTTACCCAACCCTTCACCTATGTAGAGAAGTGTCTATATTTACCCAACCTCTCGGTTATATAGAGAAGTGTCTGTATTTACCCAACCTCTCGGTTATATAGAGAAGTGTCTGTATTTACCCAACCCCTTGACTATATACAGAAGTGTCTGTATTTACCCTCCATTACAAGCAGGATGTGAAACAAAGTTAATTTGTAAGTACAATTGGTCTGAATTCAGATTTTTCCTTCTCTTAAACCAATTGCAGTACCAAAGTTAAAGAATTCAGCATACTCTACAATTTACCCATTGTTGGGTGGGTGGGTGTTGTAGAAGAGGCGAATTCGCATATTTCCCAAGGTTAAAGAATTCAGCATACTTTACAATTTACCCATAGCTTGGAGAAGTGAATTCATATCTTTCCCAAGGGTATCAGAGCAAATTAAAATGCAACCACCCTCATCCAGAATTTGAATGGAGGTTGCCGAATCCATTTCCTACATTGATAACATTATACCCTTTGTGTCTCCACTAACAGTAGCATTTGCCCAGTCAGCTGGGGCTGTAGAATACACCAACTGCATCTCTGCAGAGGGGTAAGATCCCCTCCTTAATGAGAGTCCTGGATATGACACTAAACAATCTGATGGTGAGATTCCAGTGATGCTGGAGCTTTAGGGAATGCTTAGCACCCTTTCATTGCCATTGCTCCCAGGTCCACTTTGGCCTGGAATGGTAGCACCTGATTGGGTCCTATCTATGGGTTAAATAGAACTGCATACTTATGCTAAACTGAATTGTTTGAATTAGAACTGTTTTTCTAAACTGAATAGCTTGAAATAGAAATGTTTTTGACAAATAAACTGTAATTTCATTTAAACTGTGTCTTTATGCTAAACTGAGTTGTTTTAAATGGAACTGTTTTTGACATTGAAACTCTACTTACACTAAACTGAATTGTTTAATATAGAACTGTTTTGACATTTAACTATGTGTAAACAAAATCTGTACTTGTACTAAACTGAATTTTGCTGAATTAGAACTGTTTGAATAAACTGAATAGCTTGAAATAGAAATGTTTTTGACAATTAAACTGTGTACTCATGCTAAACTGAATTGTTTGAAATAGAACTGACTATTTGCATAAAAATGGATTGTTGGAATTCGTTTGTAATGCTCGTTAGCTGTGAGTAAATACTCATTTACATAAAAAAGCAATGCTACAACTTGAGGTGAGATTATATATGGACATTGGGACATTCCATTGCTCTCAAGTGGCAAAGTCCATTCTCTAGACGGTAATTGTTTGCTGGTCCAGTGAATGAGTACATTAGTGTGTGTATACACTGGCTTGCTTAATATGTTACAGGTTCGGTATTGGGTTACCGCCCATTTTACTTTTTGTCTACCAGCTGGGGCTGTTGAACCGGTAAGTGTTGTTCTTGTTATTTATTGTGCACGTTAGAGTAGTGACTTCTACATGGATTTGGCATTAAATAACCTACAAAGGTTGATATGCCATAAAATCCAACCAACCAACCTAACAGTAGCATGTGATGTTTTTTTCTCAGTGATGAGCAGAAAAGATCATTGAAATTTTTCTTGGTTTAATTTAAACTTATTTTTAAAAATTCTTTTAAAAATGCAGGAATTGGTCGAGATGTGGCTAAGATGTTGTCAAAATGTGGCGCCACAACATATGCTCTCAGCAGGACTGAAGAACACTTGAAAACATTAGTGGCAGAGGTTAGATTTTGACATTTTTATGCTTTCTTATTTTTGTGTTTGTTATTTGTTCATGAACTAGATGAATATAATTTTATTTTCTTATATTAACAATAACAATAATTAAAAAAAAAATAATATTGAGAACTATTATGTAAATAATTGGAATATTCATTCATTGTTACTAAAAACAATTTAAAAATCTGTCTGTTGTACAAGCTAACTGGGAATTGCTGTATTTTCATTACATTCTTTCCCTCTCTTTCATATAGCTGAACATATTTACATGGTGCATTTAATAAGTTTCCTAACTTTTTTTACAGGCATTTAAAATTGTCGTAGACTCTTGAAAATTCACTATGTTATTGCTATATATCTTATGAGATGACTGATTAATTTTTATGGTTTTAGGTTCAAATGAACAGCTACAGCAGGAATTGGAATACGCCCTACTAAAGCTGATTGTCACAGCTGGTGAATTTCAAAAATGCAATCTGGACGTGAGGAAGAAGGATATGCAATAAAATTGTGTTTTAAACGTGGAAAAAATGCCACAGAAACATATGGAATGCTTCAGACTGCTTTTGGAGCATCTTGCATGAATCGAACATCAGTTTCTGAGTGGCGTAAGAGATTCAAGGAAGCCAGGGAGTCTGTGAGGGATGATGAGAGATGTGGGAGGAGTAAGGAAGTCAATACACCAGAGTTGATTGGCCAAAGGGTTAGGGTTAGGGTTATTATGTTGAGGTTTTAAGGGAGTTCAGAAAGAGATTCCTTGGGAAGAGGCCAGCACTCTTCAAATCGGGTCAGTGGCATTTCCACGAGGACAATGCACTAGTCCACAACTCCATCGTTGTCACAGACTATTTGACCAAGATGGGCATCAAGACAGTTCCTCAGCCTCCCTATAGTGTAGACCTTGCTTCCTGTGACTTTTGCTTATTCCCTAAGCTCAGAGGCTGTCGTTATGAAACAATTGAGGAGATGAAAGAGGCTGTGACAAAGGTCATTGACATGCTCACACAAGAGGACTTCCATGGGGGCTTCCAGAAGTTGTTGGAACAGTACAAGTGCATTACAGCCGGAGGAGATTACTTCGAAGGGGACTAGAGTTTCATGTGTGTACTATCAATAAAAGTGCCCTTACGAAAAAAGTCTGGAAACTTATTTAATGATCCTCATGATTCTTGTTATCATGGAAAGTGAATTGTTTTACTTGTAAATCAGAAAAGAGATTATTAGTTATGATATTCACTTGAGGAAGGTTGAGGAACCCACTGGTTGAAATATAGGCATCACAACAAAGATAAGTGTAGCATTATAAGCTAATGGTAAGGGTCATAAAAAAAGGCCAGCAGCCAAAAAAAAGACAAGTTAGTTTTCAATGCTCTTCTGTAACATTATACACTTGATCTAGCACTCAGAGGCCAGTTCACCAACTGTTTACAACACCCTCTGGATGATGTCACCCACCTAAGGTAAAAGTGGGGATTGGGCTTTATCATGGATTTCATGATTTGGTCTTTGTTTCTCCTCTGGTGGCTGGGATTGAAAGAGATTGTCCCTCAAAGAATAAAGAAGCTTACTGTGTATGTGATGTCCATTATCCCTTTCTTCCTGCTTCCTCAACCTCAGGGACTGAATGGAGAGAGGATAAACAATGAAAAGCCTTAACACTAAAAGTCAAGTTTTTGTGTGTTTCTCTCCCTCATAAATAGCCTCACCAACATATTAGTCACTGCTGACCACACTACAAATATACATTTGGAGCCAGTGACCATGGCACAGACATTCATTCAAGTGGCCATACTTCATGAGGATACTAGCTTAGATAATCTGAAGAATACTATGATTTTATACTAACTTTATTTGAATAACACTTTTACTTCATTATTATAAATGAGATTAATTATTTTGCATAAAAAAAGATGTCTGCCTCTAGTACAATGGATAACTTTGTTACTTCAAAGAATTTTTTTCTTTTATCTCTAGTGTCCTGAGATTCAACCTGTTGTGTGTGACTTGAGTGATTGGGACAAAACCCGTTCCATGGTTTCTTCCCTTGGAACCATTGACCTTCTGGTCAATAATGCGGCCATTGCTATCCTCAATCCATTTTTAGAAGCTAAGAAAGAAGACTTTGAGCAGTAAGTATTTTTTTTCTTTTCATTTTGTGACATCACTTTTTCTTTGTGCTGAAAAAAGTTTCATGCAGAAGTGTCAAACTTATTCGGCTTTTTGAGTTGGATTGAAGCATAAACTAGACACTGTGAGTTGGGTAAGAACAATTATTCTTAAAAGCCCTATTCCTAACTAGGGCAAAAGTCTGTGGACAAAGGGGTCAATATATATCATAACAACTTTATCAACAATAAATAAAAGAATGTGAGGTGTTAACAAAATGTGTGTCCAGAGATGTGTGGGACAAACTAATGAACATAGTATATACAAGGATTGTTAAAAAAAAGTTCCAAAAGCCTCACCCAGATTTTAGATTTGTCTCACACCTCACCTTTGTATGGGCCTCACCTGTAAGGAAATTAAGAAAGAAATCGGGATTAGTTTTTCTAGTTTTATAAGTAGTGTTAGTGTGTTGCCACAACAAAAATCTTCAGTGGCTCTTCTTTCTTAGTGAGGCTTAGAACTTTTTGAACGACTCTTGTATACAGTCCTTATAAGTTATTCTCCCTCCAGCTATGGGTAAATAGTAGGACGGACTAGGTTCTAGGAGAAGGAAAACTCTGAATTCAAACCTGTTAAATTCTGCTTAAAAATTGACCTTATAAATAGTAATAGGGCAAAAGTCTGTCATAAATAGTACCTTATAAGTTAGAGTCTGGGTGTCCTCGTGGTGTAATGGTTAAAGCGATGCACTGCGGAATCGTAGTACGCGAGTTCGTACTCCAGTCGCGCTATTACGTTCACTTTCGGGCAAATACCCTTGGGAAAGGTATGAACCCCCTTATTCTCCCTCCAGCTATGGGTAAATAGTAGGACGGACTAGGTTCTTCAGCCTTGTTGAGGCAACTAGTCTAGGAGAAGGAAAACTCTGAATTCAAACCTGTTAAATTCCGCTTAAAAATTGACCTTGTGTCATATCCTGCCCGAGCGGAGGGGTTGGTAAATAGTACCTTATAAGTTAGAGTCCTTAGCTGAAAATAGAGATAGAAATTGTACAAATATTGATAGTTAAAGATAAACTATTTTATAACCTCTGTAGATATATTGTAGGGCGAGTAAAAAGTTTTGCAATACTTTGGTATGTTCTAGTTTGCTGTGTGTATACCATGTGGCCAAAGCAGTTCAAGTTGTGATAATATTATAATAGATGGTGTGCTGACATACTGTACATGTACCATAGCCATGATATGGTTATGTGTGAAACGTACATCGAATGTCCATAAAGATAGAACAAAGGATCTCGAAATACGAAAAACACTTGATGACTTCTTTGTTCAGGTATGAAACTTTTTATTACCTTTGAGTTTAAAGGTTTTTCGACATAAGGAGAGAGAGAGGCACAATCTTTCTATTCTGGCTTTTTCATCCTTCTCCCCCAACACATGTGGCACCCGCCACAAAGGTCTCCATGAGCAAGCGAAAGCCAACCGTCTTCTCCCGAGGCAGGTCTCATCTCAACTCTCTGACTTTTTCAAAATCTCCCAAAATTCTCCTTACGCTTCCGGTGCGTGATGTCATTTGCACTCGCTAGCCTCCGTTTCCCATCTGGGCTATTGTGACATCTCCGAGTGACATGTCCGCTCTGCGCACATGCGTGTGAACACCTGTATTAATGTTGCACCTAAGTAACCCATGTGCTGAGCCGAAAGGTTCTCAGCCTAACTAAACCCAAAGGCATAAACTGAAATCCCTTGGCCATTATGTTATATATATTGCTTCATTCAATGTGTGATTTGAAATCCACACAGATAAATTTTCAATGTAGTCTTATTTGAGAACCTATACTTTACAAGTTTAAACTGGGCCATAATCATCCCAGTCAGAGCTGTAAAATACACTGGCTGCATTTCTGCAGAGGGGTAAGACCCCCACCCCAATGTGTGTCTTGGATATGACACAAAACCATCAGATGGGGAAGCTCCAGAAATGCTGGAGCTCTAGGGAAAGTGGAGTACCCCTTCATTGCCATTGCTCCCTGGTGCCCTCTGATCCAGAGTGATAGCACCGAATAGGGTCATATCTATGGGTCAAATAGAACTGCTTGACATTTAAACTGTGTACAAATAAATAACGTGTTAAATTGACTCATTTGAAAGAACTGTTTGATCATGCAACTGTGTGTAAATAAATGACTGATATTTAATTGAATTGTTAATGAGACATAACAATACTTGGAACCATTTAGTTTTGTGTAAATGAATGAGTAATGTTGAATAGAATTATAAGTGTTAGATAGCAATAATTGACACCATTTAACTTGTGACAATACCCCCCCCCAATACATCAACTTCTTCGAAACCATTTCAATCTTGGCCGGTGATCATCTAGTGGTTCTGATAGGGGTATCGCTCATTTCTTTACGGCACAAGAAATACAATCAAGGGAGTGGGAGGAAAGAACAAAGAACAAACGAGGGCTTGGGTTAACTCAACTGTAAGAAGGGTGATTCTGTGACACTGTGCATTCCTTTGTGCATATCTAGACTAACGTTAGCATGGATTTCTTGCGAAATTTCTACAAAGCTACTAGGAATGCCAACCCATCTTGACTGGTCTTCCCTCACTGCTGCTGGACTCTATCTCATGCGACTGGTCCCTCAGATGTCCGGTGTCGACTCCGAACCACCACTCTGCGTCTCCCGTCCCCAACTGCCTTCTCTGAGTTCCTTTGTCCAACTCCTGACTCTCGCGTTCTCTTCCTACTTCCGGTCGTGTTGAGATCTCGAGTCCAAACCCTTTGTCTGGTTTTGTGCCAAAACAGACAAAGGAATCGTCTGCTTGGCGGACCACCTACATAGTGTCACAAACTGTGTAGAAACAATAGCAATACTAGAGTGCAAACAATAAGTTCTAACTCATTTAAAAATGAAATTATCTTCAAACTACTCATTTAAAAATATGTATATCCATTTAAATGTGTTCAAATAAATGACTGATGTTACATTATTACTGTTACATAGCAATATTTGAAACCACTTAGCAGTGTGCAAATGAATGATTAATAATAAACAGAAATATTTGTGTTGGATAGAAATACTTGAAACCATTTAACTGTGTACAAAAGAATATAGTTGTGAACATTTTTTATATCATGTTGAAAGTTAAGTTGAACTAGCAGTGTGTGTGTCTAGATTTAAACATGGGTGGACCTACCTGAGTGAAGAAAAAAAAAGGAAAAAGAAAAGTTTTTCTTTCTCTTGAGATATCAGATTACTGGGTGAAAGGCCCTGGCTTGCCACTAAGTCTGGTTTTGACTTCATGCTCCAGAGAGATCAAACAGGTAGATTTTTTAGTACCAATAAATTTTAGATTCTGGAACCTGATAAAAAATTTATGTTTCTTCAATGGGTAAGAAATTTCTAAATAAATAGAGGTAGCTTTTTGAGAGAAAGGGCAGTTGTTTTCACATGTGCTTAGAGGTAGTTGTGA
Organism: Sepioteuthis lessoniana; assembly: GCA_963585895.1. NCBI lineage: Eukaryota > Metazoa > Mollusca > Cephalopoda > Myopsida > Loliginidae > Sepioteuthis > Sepioteuthis lessoniana. The sequence continues at coordinate 79,743,386 of OY757921.1, read as the reverse complement.
TAGCAGTAGGGCCTCACACATGCTGTGGGTCTAGAGAGAAGATATCCTGTCTCATAGTCTCTCTCAAGTTCAACTGAGAGAAATAAAAGAACATTCAGATTAAAAAGAATCTTGTACTTTCTTTTTTATCAGTGTGGGAGATGAAACAGCCGAAGAAAACATCCACAAATACGAATTGTTAATATCACCTAAAAGGAGAGGTATTGCAAAATTTATCTACAAAATGAGTTTACAAATCATATATATTTAATATACATGTAAAAGCAGGATTTTGCATTAAATAACCAACAATATGCCATAATACCCAACTTAACCAACAACCATGAATGTGTGATTTGAAAGCCACACAGATGAACTCACAATGTAGTGTTATTTAAGAACTTATATTTCACAAGTTCAAACTGGACCATAATGCTGTGGAAGCAACAGAAATATTAGCTATGCAGAAGGTAAGGATACAGTTGATCACAGTAACCAGATGGTTAAAGAAATTTTGCTTGGGTTGCAAGAACCTTGACAGTCAGGCAAGATCAGTTAGGCCAAAAAGCGTGGATTCCAAGACCATGCTTCAAACCATAGTGGAAAATCTGGCAAGTAGCACTTAGAGAGTATCAGGTGAGCTTGGTATCTTACAGTCCAGTGTGGTTCATCACTCACAATGTCAGCAAAGCCATCTAGAGTTGCCTCACTTTAACAAAAATATTGTAACACTTTTTACTTATTCCAGTATTTAATAGAATGTTTTTTTGAGTTAAAAGATAATAATAATATTTGAATTTGAGGATGATGTATGGTATTCATTGAGACTACCACCATCCTATGCCTATAATGCATTAGTCTATCTAAGGGTTAAACTAACACAGAATATTTCAGTTAGGAAAAACAAAGTCTATTTAGACTATGATGACATACATTTTATATACATACATAGTATACATGATTAAGAAACATGACATGCATCATCATCATCATCATCATCATGTCGTGCCGCCAGTACGGATATCCCTGACCCTCTTTCGCCACTTCTCCCTATTATTCATTGCCTTTGGCAGGTCTTCAGGGTTACATCGTGTGTCCTCACATAGCTGCTTGCCCAGTCGGCTGGGGCTGTAGAATACACCGACTGCTTCTCTGCAGAGGGGTAAGACCCCCCCCCAACGAGTGTCCTGGATATGACACTAAACAATCTGATGGTGAGGTTCCAGCAGTGCTGGAGCTTTGGGGAATGCGGAGTACCCCTTCATTGCCATTGCTCCCAAGTCCACTCTGGCCCGGAGTGGTAGCACCTGATAGGGCCCTATCTATGGGTTAAATAGAACTAACAGCATACTCATGCTAAAAGGAATTGAGTAAACGAATAGCTTGAAATAGAAACGTTTTTGACAATTAAACCGTACTTACATTGAAACTACGTGCTTATGCTTAACTGAATTTTTTCTAATAGAACTGTTTTTTGACATTAAAACTGCATTTACACTTAACTGAATTATTACATATAACTGCTTGAATAGTTTGAAATGGAAATGTTTTTGACAATTAAACTGTGTACTGATGCTAAACTGAACTGTTTTCAATAGAACAGATTATTTACATAAAAATGGATTTGGCGTTAAATAACCTACAAAGGTTGATATGCCATAAAACCAAACAAACCAAACCAATCACATAGCTGCTGTATGTATGTTCGAGCTGGTCGTCCTGCTTTTGCTTGGCCATATGTGGGTCCATAGGAGTACATCACTTATGAGCACATCCTTGCTTCTCCAGCTGTGTCCTGCGTGTCTGGTTCGTCTAACTTGTATAGTTTTCGTGATGGGAGGCAAGTGGCCGTATAGTTGGTGTCTTGTGGGGTGTTGTCGCCAGGACTTGTTCAATATTGCTCTCAACATTCTTGTGTAATTGCCATCTAGTTTCTTCTCCAGCCATTTAGTTAGCGTCCATGTAGTGCATCCATATAGCAGTATCGATACAACCGCTGCCTGGAAGAAACTGCATTTCGTTTTATTGGTCAGGTCTGATTTCCATATGATCGAGAGCCTATCGATAGCTGTCCATGCTTTCGTTAGTCGTGTGTCGATGTCTTTTTCGGTTGATGAGACGCTACTTCCTAGGTAGGTGAATTTGTCTACTAGTTTCAAAGAGGCTTCGTCTAGTGTGGTAATGTTGCCTGTTTGGTTGTAACACATATATTCAGTTTTGTGTGTATTGACATGGAGGCCAATGCCTGCTAGTATGCATAATTAAGAAACATAACATTCTATCCCCAAGTGTGAAAAAGGTACATAAGCTGTTCCACAGAAACCAACAGGCTGATAGTAGCAGTTAAAAACTTACATTTTTCTGGTGTAGGGATATGGTCTACAAGGGACAATTTGGACGCATGTGGTGGTTGTAAAAGTGGAGACAAAAGGGAGGTCCTTTTAGTTAGGTGTCTGGTATCAAAAAGAGATAGAATTCACTTCTTGAAATGTCACCAAACCTCAAGGGAGACAACTATGTTTAGTTCCCCCAACAATAAAAAAATTGCCCAATTGGCTGAGGCTGCAGAATACACTGACTGCATCTCTGTAGAGTGGTAAGTCTCCCCTAACGAGTGTCCTGATATGACACTAAACAATCTGATGGTAAGGCTCCAGTAATGCTGAAACTTTGGGTAATGTGGAGTACCCCTTTATTGCTATTGCTTCTAGGTCCACTCTGGCCCAGAGTGTTAGCACCTGATAGGGTCCTATCTATGGGTCAAATAGAACTAAACTGTGTACTTATGCTATACTGAATTACTTGAAATAGAACTGTTTTTACATTTAACTGTGTGTAAACAAAATACTGTGTACTTATGTGCTAAAACTGAATTGTTTGAAATAGAACTGTTTATATGTGTAGCAGAAAGAATTGCAAACCATTATTTAGTATGGGAAGTGTTTTGCCATTGGAATTTTGAAATTATACATTTCATCCAATTTTAATGATCCATGCCATTCTTCCCGGGCACACCTCACCGGGCACCATAAAAGGCAGCGCTAAACATGTGCGACCTCTCTTTTCCTTTCTTATTCCTCTTAGCTAGCAGAAGGTAAGACCAGCCAATACGAGAGAAAACATTTCTCTCTCCAACTTGGGACGATTCCAACAGCAGACAGGGACTATCCATCTTGAGAGAGCACACTTCAACATTTGTTCCTCTGCATACCTTAGGAGACCATTTCCTGGTTAATTATTTCTCCCTCCTAAACTATTTGGACCTGAAGCTTCTGGCTAAGCACTAAACGCCCGCATAGCCATTTACAAATGATTGCCCATTCTATTCAACTCGTGGCATAAGGAAAACTTCCTCTCAAGCAGTCATTAAACTACTAGATTGAAAGCCATCAATATCTACGCGTTCATTATTTGTTTCCTTTCTATAAAAATAAGAAGAGGCAACAGAACGATACTACGTCAATTACCATTTATGCCAAAAATGGTAATGTCATCTGCCCTCTTGCTATATATGTATAAAAATGGATTTAGTATTAAATAACCTACAATGGTTGATATCCCATAAAACCAAACCAAACCAAACCAAGCCAAATAATAAAAAAAAACATTGACCCATGGGTCAGACTAAATATGGCTTTGGGACAGATCAGGCTGTATGTTAAACATCTCTAAATACATAGATCTTAATGTTTTCTGTTTTTTTTTTTTTTTTTTTTTTTTTTTGGTTTCTTTTTGCTTGCTCAACATTTCAACTTTTATCAATAATCTGAATTTTAACATTTCAGGACATTCAATGTCAATTTGTATTCAGTGGTCAATGTATCACAGGTAAGTCAAACTTCCCATTTATACAAATATTATATTTCTTAAGAATCTTGATATTGAATAATAATCCAATTTATAATAACCACAGTTGCTTGTCTGAAATTAGGAAGGATTTTAAAAATATTTGTTACATTCACTTTTAAACTATATCTAATATATATGTATAAACTGTATTTGGCATTAAATAACCTACAATACCATAAAACCAAATCCATACTTTTTAGACCTGTTTGACTTTGCCAGATCAGCTTAAAAATATTCAATGATTTTTATTATAGTCTTTTTCATAATGTTTTAGTTGGTTCATTCTTTAAACTTTCTTAGGTGAATGTGATATCTGCTGAATAATCTCACTTATATTAGGTGTATGGAAAAGTTTCCAGACAGTCTCTAATTTTGTGGGTTGAATGAAAAAAAAGATAACTTATAATGTTGAAAATGATTTTGAACTACATTAATATAAGTAAGATGCTGAGTGTGACATGAAGGCTCACTTTTCAATAGCTACTACACCAAGGTGTAAGAGAGGGTATTATTCGTTTCCCTGGATTTCTTCATTTATCCTTGATCTATACCTTATAATGCTAAGTGTTAAGCAAGGAGGCAAGAGTACCATTTTTTGAGTCTTTGGTATGATTCAACCTGGGATTGAACCCGGTCTCCTGGACCAATGGCAAACAACTACATAGGGAGTGTAACATTGCAGGGTCTTGAAGAAAGTTGGTGGAGACAAAGACAAGATGAAGAGATGATGACGAGTTCACATCTCGAAAAAATCAGACTGGTGGTCACAGAAAAATTCCACTCACTTTATTATTGATGTAGCAACTTTCATCTGGACTGGTCTCAAAATCAGCTGGATGTAAAGTGGTATTTTCAAGTATTATTTGATTTTTCATAGCCCACCCCCCAATGGTAGGGAGGTTTGCTAACCCTAAATTTATGTCATTACTAGTCACTCTTTCAGAAATCAACTAACTGACCCTTTACAAAAATCCCCAACTCTCATGTGTGACCATTTATTGCACCTATTGTGAGGGTTCCCAAGATTAACCTTTTGCTGTTGATCATACAGCTGGAGATCATTGTTGTGAGAAGTAGCCACTACATTACAGATGTGTTTAGCTGTTTAAAATGACTGAAGATGCATTTTCATACTGGGTGGAACACAAATACCTCCCACATTTTAAAGTGAATGGCTCTAACACTAAACCATCTGATCATGAGGCTCCAGGAATGTGGAGTGCCCCTTCATTGCCATTGCTGCCAGGTCCACTCTGGCCCAGAGTGGTTGCACTTAATAGGGTCCTATCTATGGGTCAAGTAGAACTGTTTGACATTTAAACTGTGTGCAAACAAATGACTTCTGCTAAATTGAATTGTTAGAAATAGAATTGTTTGATCATTCAACTCTGCGTAAACAAATGACTGATGTTTAATTGAATTGTTAATGATACCTTGGAACTATTTAACAAATCATATATATCTAATATATATGTATAAACTGTATTTGGCATTAAATAACCTACAATGGTTGATATGCCATAAAACCCAACCAAACCCAATCATATATATTTAATATATATCTATAAAGAGGATTTGGCATCAAATAACCTACAATGGTTGATATGCCATAAAACCCAACCAAACCAAATCATATATATCTAATATATATGTATAAACTGGATTTGGCATTAAATAACCTACAATGGTTGATATGCCATAAAACCCAACCAAACCAAATCATATATATCTAATATATATGTATAAACTGTATTTAGCATTAAATGACCTACAATGGTTAATATGCCATGAAACCAAATCCATACTTTTTAGACCTATTTGACTTTGCCTGATTTTTTAGGTTTTTGCAACCCAAGCAAAATTTCTTTAATTACTATGTTGTGATTAACTGCGTCCTCACTTTTTGTCCTACAAATATTTTGGTTGCTTCTGCAGTGTTATGATTCAGTTTAAACTTGTAAAGCATAAATTTCTGAATTAGACTATATTGCACATTCATCTGTTTCGTTTTCTAATCTTACACGGAGTAAAGCAATGCATAACATGTCAGTGCACCAACTACTATAATACTACCAACCACTGTGGCTTGAGAGGGTGTCCTCATGGTGTAATGGTTAAAGCGATGGACAACGGAATTGTAGTAAATGAGTTCGTACTCCAGTTGCACTATTACATTCACATTCGGGCAAATACCCTTGGGAAAGGTATTAACCTCCTTATCCTCCCAGCTATGGGTTAAATAGTACCACTACTGTTCTTCTAGGAGAATAGCTTTGGCATTAAATAACCTACAAAGAGTTGATATGCCATTAAACTAAGAAAACAAACAAACAAAACAAACTGTGGCTTGAACTGCTTCAGTCACATGATATACACACTGCAAATTAGCATATACCAAAATATTGCAAAATTTTGTCTCACCCTCATATAACTAAATTCAAGAAAAGTTCTATCTAGAAAAACAAAAAGAATATATATAGTAGTCAGCAAAAGAAATAATCTCCCAAGCTGAAAAATAGCTGAGTCAGCTGCAGCTGTACAATATGCCAATTGCATCTCTGCAGAGGGGTAAGACCTTCTCTTCCCCTTCATGAGTATCTTGGATATGACAATTAAGAATCTGCAGGTGAGACTTCAGTTCTGGAGCTTTGAAGGATGTGGAGTACCCCTTCATTGCCATAACTTCCAGATCCACTTTGACCCAGAGTGGTAGTGCCTGTTAGGGTCCCATCTATGGGTCAAATAGAATTAAACTGTGGCTTGTGCTAAACTCGAAATAGAACTGTTTTGACATTTAAACTACGTAATTATGCTAAACTGAATTGTTTGAAATAGAACTGCTTTGACATTTAACTATGTGTAAACAAACACTATACTTATTCTAAACTGAATTGTTTGAATTAGAACTGTTTGACTAAACTGAATAGCTTGAAATAGAAATGTTTTTGACAATTAAATTGTGTACTTATGCTAAATAGAACTGTTTAGTCATTACTTGAAACCATTTAACTGTGCAAACAAATGACTTTTAAATTGAATTATGAGTAATACATAGCAAAACTTGGAACTATTTTAATGTATCTAGTTCATTTAAAAATGGTTGCTTAATAATTTAATCTTTTAATAATGATATATATTTAATATATACGTATAAACAAAATTTGGCATTAAATAACCTACAAGGGTTGATATGCTATAAAACCCAACCAACCAACTAGTTGAAAAATCAATTAGTTTAATTGTTACTAAGAAGCTGTTTGACAATATAATTGTAAGAGAAGTATCTGTAGTCATTCATGACTGTAGTGCTGGCTGTAAAATTCCCATTGAACCCATACAAAAAGCTACAGATTAAATTAAATTGATTTTTTTTAGCAAAGTGGCTTATTTCTTTTGCTGACCAATTTATGAAATTAGTTTATATCTATGGACTAAATTATTGTCATCATTAGTTGCTTGGAATTAACATTTTCAAAATTAAATATTTATTCATTTTAAAATTAATTATGGATGTTATTTATTCTAAGGATTGTAGCAGAAAGAAACCTGAATTTTTGTTTAATGCTTAATTTAATTTGACCGTTAGAGTCGCCGAACATTTTCACCCAATCAGGATGACTTGTCCTATTCAGCCCGAACCATATTTCCTAGCAGCACCAAAAATTGAAGAAAGCCTGCGAATCTCTCTCTCGCTCAGAAATCCTCAATGGGAACGGACATCTTAACGTCTGTTCCTGAATAGCAGTAGAGCATCAACCATTATGAAGAGAGCCATCTAGTTTATGGATCCCTTGGGTCTACTCTTCTAGACCAAGGGATTCTAGTTAAAAACAAATTAGATGATACACTCTAACAACTTCCTACCTTCTTTTTTCTACGAGGCTCGCAGCATACCAGTGTAAACCCCTTACTTCATGCTGCCATTAAAACCTTGATACAAAACCTAACGGTGTCTTTGTTCTTCTCCACCACCTTTATTTTCCATCAACATTTAGCGAGGGGATAACGCAACCAACGTAATACCAACAAAACCAACTTAAACCGTAAACCCAAAAACCCAATAATAATAATATCCCCATCGCTATAAATGGTGACCTTCCGACTTCTGAGAACACGCAACCACGTATAAAAACAAATTAAATATACCACTACAAAATGGAAATTAAATATTAAAACATGATATAACCTCCTACAGGATTTAACAAATCATTGTTTCATTCTATTTCTCTTTTAGTTTTGTTGATTTTCTTTGGTGAATAATATTGTCCAATATCTTTTTTTAAATAATGGAAAATCTTTTCCTAAATTTCATATCCATATCAATGATTGTTAAAACAAATTTTAAACTTCATGCTTATCAAGAATTCTATTGGTTAGTACATAATATTCACATCTAGTTTTTTGTGTAAAAAAAGTTAGACAAAAAAATGAAATTCATTAGAAAAATTCCTCAGCACTTTTCTATAAACTTTTCATAATTCTTTGGCAACTTTAAGAAATTTCCTATATATCAATTTCCAAGATGTCACAAATTTTATCTTAAATTTTCATTTATTGAAACTTCTGTCCATTTGTAGTTACATTTGCAGATAAATGTCATACATTGAAAGTAAAAATTATTATGGGATAAATTTTAGTATTATATTTTTGTTAAATTATCCCAAGTAGTTTTATACAAATTTTATTCATTTCAGGTTGTTGCCAAAGGAATGATTGAGAACAAACGCAAAGGATCGATTGTGAATGTGTCTAGTCAGTCGTCTATGATTGGACTGAAAGATCATGCTGCCTACAGTAGCAGTAAAGGCGCCCTTGATACGCTTACAAAAGTTATGGCTCTTGAATTAGGACCTTTTGGGGTTTGTGTATTGTATTTGTATGGGTTTTATCTGAAAAGTATCCAGCTATTTAATAATAATGAAGAAATAGTCTACCAAGGGCAACGGAACTTTTGTCTCCTTGGAACTTAACACTCTTATCTTAGCTTTCTTTTTTCTTTTCAAAACAGTCTGCAAAGTCCTCTGTTGGGATCACCATCAGCTGTCTCACTGTGTTCTCCTTTATTTCATCCACGGTTTGAAGTATCCATTTTAACAATAATTTCAGCTTTGGAAAAACAGATAAAAGTTGCAAAGAGCAAAATCCTAACTGTAGTTGGGGCTTGATAGATCTTGGTGATTTCCTAACTGCTATCATTTCAGGGTTTTCAGACTGTTGTCTTCATTTTTATTGGTATATTGACAATGTTTCAGCTAATATGTCCTCTGGCCTTCTTCAGGTGTTTCTTGTTAAATTTGAGAGCCTATTTATCCACGGGGGTTGCTTGCTCTGATTCCGTTAACCATAACCGGGTACAAGTGTTAAGTATTCCTGTATTGTTACTAGCCTGCAGTCAGGATTGAACCTGCAACATCCAGATAATTGTTACTTAGAAGCTTAGGAAATTACTGCTTATAACCGTTATGCTATGTATTCTGCTGAACAGTTCAGAGTGAATTTTTGGGACTAAACAAAAGTCTCAAGTTTGCCACTAGCATCAAGTGGATCCCTTACTAAGCTAATCTAAACTTTTAGGCATAAAATAACCCTAGATAGGTTTCATGCCATTAAACTCAATCAAAATGGCCAGATACTTTCCAGATAAACCTATAAAGGCATATTTTAGTTCATAGCAAGAATTTCTATGACTACTAACTTAAGAATTTTTAACGATTTATTATATATTCTTGTTAAAAATTTATGCACACACAGAGGAGTCCCTGTAGCATAGTGGTTAAAGTGCTGGATTGCTGCCTCAAAGTAAGTGAGTTCAAACACTAGTCATGCTATTGCATTTACTTTAGGAATAATACCCTTGAAAAAGGTATGAACCCACTTATCCTCCCCAGCTATTGATTTAGCAGTATTACTGCTGTTCTACAAGGATAGCCTCGGCATTAAATTTAGGTTGATATGCCATAAAACAAAGAAACCAAACCTATATACACACATGTACATATATAATGATAGAACATAACTTCAGCTTTTCCATGTGTATGTATATATGTACATATGAATCTGTATGTTGTATACAAATAATAATAATAATACAGTTGAATTGCCCAGTCGGCTAGGGTTGTAGAACACACCGACTGCACCTCTGCAGAGGGGTAAAACCACCACCACCGCCAAAGAGTGTCCTGGATATGACACTAAACAATCTGATAGTGAGGTTCCAGTGATGCTACAGCTTTTGGGAATGTGGAGTACCTCTTCATTCTCATTGCTCCCAAGTCCACTGTGGCCTGGAATGGTAACACCTGATAGGACCCTATGCTAAACTGAATTGTTTGAAATAGAACTGTTTGACTAAACTGAATAGCTTGAAATAGAAATGTTTTTGACAATTAACTGTATACTTACATTTAAACTGATACTTATGCTAAATTGAATTGTTTGAAATGGAACTGTTTTTTACATTGAAACTGTACTTACATTAAACTGAATTGTTTAATATAGAACTGTTTTGAAATTTAATAGTGTGTGGACAAAACTATACTTATATAAAACTGAATTGTTTGAAGTAACCAAATAGCTTGAAATAGAAATGTTTTTGACAATTAAACTGTATCCTCATGCTAAACTGAATTGTTTGAAATAGAACTGATTATGCATATAAAAATGGATTTGGCATTAAATAACCAACAAGGGTTGATATGCCATAAAACCCAAACAACCAAACCAACGAATACAGTTGGATTCTGTCATTTCGGATATGAATGGGTTTATTTCTTTTTGCCTTCTTTCTTTGGTGACACGAGGAGAGGGACAATTCATAAAAGCCTATGCTAACCATACTATGCTGACACACCCGAACGCATAGTTCCTCTTGTGGGAACTAAGATCTCAATCTCTGCCAGTCAAGACCCAAACTGATCTGATCTGATCTGATCAGATCCAAAACACTCAACCACTCATTTCAACAGTCAAACCTCAACTCTTCATCTTTTTAGAATCCTAAAATTCTCAGGACCATCTCTTTGGGGTATGATGTCATCTAGCCTCTCAATTCACTCCAACTGTGTGTCCAGCCTCATTTCCTTTCTGGGAGTTTCTTATGATAGATGATGATTGTCATATCCTTTCTGCGCAGGCATGTGAGAGCACTGTCTGACTATGACACCTGAACTAAGAGACACAGAGTAGTTTAAAGCCTTATCAAATTAAACAATAGAATATAATTAATCATTACCTTAATTATATAACATGTATATGGGCATACATATGTATACTGAAAATTAGCCTCTCCAAAATAATTGAAGTTTTGTTGATTATTCTATCTATCAACATTTGAAAAAACTGATATGAAGCTTAATTGCTTCAAATTTTTTCTCCCTTTATAATTTGAATCCCAGATTTGTTTACTTCTTTTGATTGTTTTTTTTCTTCATATTTACTTAAATAATTTTTGGGTTGTAAAATTATTTTCTATGACATCACTATTAAAAAAAAAAGAAAACTTTTCATTAATTCTTATCTAATTGATGTAATGAGAAATTTTTATTTTGTCTTAAAATTTTCTTGATTTTTTTTCTTTCATTCAAAAGAAACTTTATTGTAGTAAAAAGTCTATGAAATATTTTTGATGTTGGTTTTAGATTCGTGTGAATTGTGTCAACCCAACTGTCGTGTTAACGGAGATGGGGATTAAGAATTGGAGTGACCCAGCCAAAGCAGGTCCTATGCTCAATCGAATTCCATTGGGAAAATTTGCTGGTAAGTAGCCCAGATTTTTGGCCTGTGGGTTGAAATGGTCTTTTTGGTCTTTTCTTGGGAATTTCAAAAGTTTTTTTGTTTTAATAATTTCTTTTATCATTTATTTAGTTGGCATCATTATTTGTGTATAAGATGCACTATTTTTCAAAAAAAAAAACAAAACAAAAAAATCATACAACAGAAACTAGACCACCCTTCCTAGAATGGCCAACGAACTAGATCACTCTTCCCATCATGCCCTGCTCAACAGTATATAAAGGGATATCCACCATGTGTGAACCATTTAGCCAGATGAGCAAGAAAGTGACAGTCACCAAGCATTGTTGATTATGTTTATGCTATCCTAACTTAGATATATAGCTATTTGTCTGGTGCCCCTCATATGCCAGAGTATGGCACAAGGCTATTTTCATCATTAAGGGTTTTTTCATCTCTATTGTTATTTACTCAACGTTTCAACCAATATGTTCTCCGGCCTTCTTCAGGTGTTTGTCGAACTTGGGAAACTTCATGGAACTTTGAACTACGTCCTTTGTTGAATCCACTGGGGTTGCCTGTTCTGATTCAATTAGCCATAACCGGGTACAAGTGTTAAGTATTCCTATATTGTTACTCACCTGCAGTCAGAATTGAACCTGCAACCTCCAGATGATTGTCTCCCTAGAAGATTAGGGAACCAACTAGTACTAGTAAAATGGTATGATGAGGTGAAAATCTAACCTTTTAGAGTGAATTTTTGTTTGACTTTGTTGTGGGCCACTTTGAAATTTAAAGGAATGATTTTGCTTAATTCTCTTTTTTTCCCTTAAAATGACAATATATAGAATAATTCAAGCTACTTTATGGACTTTAAAGCTGAGACACAGGGTTTTAAGCACTCAGGATAATAAATTATGGAATTGGCAATGAGAGTTCAAATCCTGGGTGAGGCTGTCTGTGTTCACTTTATGCTAATGCCTTTGGGAAAGGCATGAATTCATCTCTTCTTCTCCCATCACCAAGGGGTAAATAGTAGCCTAGATAAGGCAACCAATCTAGGAGAAGAAAAAATCTGAAACACTTCATTTGGTGGCAAGTCTTCAATTCTTTGGGGAGTATGGAGTCACCCTTTTATTGCCATTACTCCTAGGTCCTCTGATTCAGAATGGTAGTACCTGTTAGGGTCCCATCAATGGGTCAAATACATAGATCTATTAGAAATATTCAAGTGTTTACTTGTTTAAAATGATTGGGAAGATACATTTTTGTACTATATATAATTAGAGACCATTATTATTAAAATGAATTCTTCCTTACCCAATAAGGAAATTTAGGAAAAAAAGGATTGTCAATTGTTAGGATTTAATACAAACATTACTGGTAGAATAGGACTTATATATAGCTAATGATTTAATTATAGAAATGAATGCAAGAATAGGACTATTTTATGTATGTTTGTGTGTATATATACATATTTATGATTTTATTATAGAAATGAATGCAAGAATTACTGATCGAATAGAACAATTAGGCATATAATTTGTATTGGGATTTGTTTTACTGATATTAATATTGAATAAATCTAGCAAATACTGTCTGATTTGAAACTGTTGCATTAGTTTCAAATTATGAATGTAACATTTGAATACAGGGTGTTTAAAAAAATGTTAACATTTCATGTTTTTAAAATTTTCACCTGTTCACCATCCCTCTCAATATATTATTAAAAACTTCCCCAGGTGGTCTCCAAAATATCAGTTCTGCATCTCTAATAAAGATACTCCCATAGAAATGATAATTCTTTTTTTAATCACTCATGGAAGATTCAAAGAATGAATTTATTACATAGCCAGATACAGCCATGTGCAAAATGGATATCGAATGTTGGTAACATATATACATAACGTAGAACACAGGAATCTCGAAATTCGAAAACACGTCACGACTTCTTTGTTCAGGTACGAAACCTTTTAATTACTTTTGAGTTAAAGGTTTCCACATAAGGAGAGAGACACAATCTTTTTATGCTGACTTCTTCATCTGGCTCCTATCTCGTGCGGCACCCACGGCGTGCAAATTTGTCTCGCCTCAGCGAGCCCCAAAAGTCAAACCTCCTCATTCGGCGTCCAGTTTCAACTCTCTTAACTTTCTTCGAAATCCCCAAAATTCTCCGTGCACTTCTGGTGCGTGACATCACCCGCACTTTGTCACCCGTTTCATCATCTCAGGCTATTGTGACATCTCTGAGTGACATGTTTGCTCTGTGTGCGTGCACGCGTTACCACCTGCATCAAGGTTACACCTAACTAACCCATGTGCTGAGCCGAAAGGTTCTCTGCCTAACTAAACCCAAAGGCATGAACCAAAATCCCTCAGCTATTATATTACATATTCACAGGGATGGTAAATGTGTAGACTGTTTGAAATGATATAAGAGGGTTAATAATTTTTTAATCACTCTGTTTATATTAGTTTTGTTATGGGTAGTAAAAAACTGTTACATATAGTTTATGTAAAAAAAGAAACGAAATCACAATATAATGAGTGGATATATTATTTTTCTTTCTTTTCATTTCAGATGTTGAAGATGTTGTCAATGGAATTTTGTTTTTGCTCAGTGACAAATCCAAGTCAACCACAGGATCTATGCATCCAATTGATGGTGGCACTCTTTGCTGTTGATGAAGTTCTTTTCTCTTTCTGGATTCTAGCTTTGACTGAGTTCTTTTCCCAAAAATGTTCCAGTTACCATAGCAAGAAAATAATGGAGAATTATGGTGCTACAGAAAAAAATACTATAACAGACTTCTCTAAAAAATATTATGAATTAAAACAAATTTTCTGATTTGCTTGTTTTGTTAATTACTTATAGTTAATCATTACTTATAAATACTTATGATTTTAACCCTTTCACTACCATTTTGATTTTAACTCTTAAAAGGTTCTACTTAGTTTAACTTGGTAGTGAAAGGATTAAAGTCTCTCCCTGTGCACCATCTCTATCAATACATTAATAGAATCTTCCCCAGGTGGTATCTATAATATCAATTCTGTTCTTCTAATAAGGATACTCCCATAGAAATATTAACATTTTTTTTTTCAAAATCACTTGTAACAAATTCCAAGAATGTGTTGACAAAGATGGTGAACATGTAGAGACTGTTTAAAATTATATCATAAAGTTACTCCTGTAAAGGTGTTAACATTTTTTTTTAATCACCCTATATACATATATAAATCTTGAACAAGTCTTATGGATCCTCTCCTTCTTACTGACCATATAGATTGTGTACAGATTTGTAAAATCTTCAGTATATAAAGAAGTGTGTGAGGGTAATTTTCAGCAACATACCATGATCATGTGACATCTTATATTTCACATGATTTAAGCAAAACATGATATATGGTGGAATCACATAAAAACATATACATATTTGTGTATAATATGCACTTTTCCCCCCAGATTTTTAAGCCTAAAAGCTAGGGGTACGTATTATACACAAGAACTAAATATTACCCCCTTTTTTTTCGGCCACATGCATTGTCTTAGTTGGTACAGCATCTATTGAAAGAAAATCTCTTCAGCATCTCAGCAGCTGACCCAAGGCTTTAAATAATGGACATTAATTGTTAATGCCATAATCAGGTAGTTGAAGTGATTGCATGAGTTGTCACTACAGCCATAAAATCTAGCAATATCATTCCAAGGAAAAAAGAAAATCCACTTTCTCCAAAGCAGAGAAAAGGCACAGCCAATTCCTTATCCCAAGATAGTTGACAGTGGATCTTGGAAAAGAGATAAAATTCCCTGATCTCATCATACAAACACTCTATCTAGATGACATCATCATATTGGATGCAACCCAGCAGATGATCATGTGAGGATTAGGAGTGCCCTGAGTGGATCATCAAGAGGAACCTCAGTAAATATCAAGAGTTGGTAGAACAATGCAGATGTCACAACAGTGTCTTGACAAGAATTTATATAACAGGAACTGGTAAGATGTCTGAAACTATAGTGGCACCTGTATTATAGAGTGTGCGACAGAAATACCTCCTCCATTTTAAACTGTCACCTGTGAGGTGCAAGTGAACTTAGGCAAGTGGCAATGGTAACTCCAGCTATCTAAGGTCTTACCATTTTTTTTTTCAGATACGATCAGTTACAGTCATAACTTGGACCGGTATACACCATGGGTTTGCTGTTGAAACATTTTTTAAGATTTGTGAATCTAATTGTTACACAGAGAGTTTTTCATGCTCATTTCAGGTAACATTGAAATGATGCTGTTCTGGATAGAATTTTCACCCATAGCAGTATCAATTTTCTATTCAGGAACATATTGTGCATTTGCTATTGAAATGTTTTTGAAGAATGGTAAATTTGTAATTGCTGCAGAGATTTTCATGCTTATTTCATGTTAGGTTGGAATGATGCTGTTCCAGATAGAAAATCAATATTAGTTGAAAATTCTATCCAGGATAACATCATTTCAATATACCATTGAATCAGCATGAAAAGTTGTGTAACAAATACAAATTCACCAGTCTTAAAAATTTTTCAACAGCAAACACATGGTGTGCATTAGTCCAGGCCATGATTATATCTGGAAAAAAAAAATGGTAAGATTACATAGGCAGGTGGCAATAGAAGCTCCATCTAAGTTCATTTGCTCCATACAAGTAACAGTTTAAAATGTGGGAGGTATTTCTGCAGCATTTTGTATAAAATAGAACATAGGTTTGAATTGTTTTCTCTGATGCACTTTGTATAAAATAGAACATAGGTTTAAATTGTTTTTTCTGATGCACTTTGTATAAAACAGATTATAGGTTTAAATTGTTTTCTCCGATGCACTTTGTATAAAATAGAACATAGGTTTGAATTGTTTTCTCTGATGCACTTTGTATAAAATAGATTATAGGTTTAAATTGTTTTCTCCGATGCACTTTGTATAAAATAGAACATAGGTTTAAATTGTTTTCTCTAGCCATTTGGCAGAGTAGTACCATGTGTTTTAAATTGATTCATTATCATGATTAATCACTACCACAATGTACCTTGTTTTATATCTTTTCCTAAGTAACTATTTTTTTCTCATCTTGTATTTACAAATTCTCTGTGGTAAAGTATTCTTAGTTGCACATTTCTTTGTATGAATGTTGGTTATGCTGTATTCTTCCTTGTTTAATGCTTTTGATATATGTTAAATGTATTAATGTGTAGTATATCAACAAGGGTCATTCAATAAATAAAGGGAATTTTTTTTAACTGAGGAGGGATTTATAATATCAATGAGGGTTATTCAATTAATAAGGAAATTTTTTTTAACTGAGGAGGGGCTTATATCAACAAGGGTCATTCAATAAACAAAGGAAATTTTTTGAAAAAAAGCAAAATAAATATTTTTTCATAATTTTTTTATAACTGTAAAGTCTGGGTTGTTTGGAATTGCTTTATAGTAAAAAAAAGAATAAATAAAAAAAAAATATTGCGGAATGAGCAAGGGTTAAAAACAAAATCAGATATGATAGTAAAAAGACGTATCTAATGGTTGATGGAAATATTAACTTTATACATATTTACCAACCCCTCCGCTCGGGCAGGATATGACACAAGGTCAATTTTTAAGCAGAGTTTAACAGGTTTGAATTCAGAGTTTTCCTTCTCCTAGACTAGTTGCTGCACTAAGGCTGAAGAACCTAGTCTGCCCTACTATTTACTCATAGCTGGAGGGAGAATAATTAGATTCCTACCTTCCCGAAGGGTATTAGTGCTATGTGAAATGCAATCAGTCTCATCCAGGATTTGAACTTGTGTCGCCATGTCCAAATATTAACTTTATAAGTCACTCTGAATTGTCTGGTAAGCACACATAGTGCAGTGGATAAGGCATTCGGTTGGAATATGCTTCTGAGTGAAATC
Source organism: Sepioteuthis lessoniana (assembly GCA_963585895.1). Taxonomy (NCBI): domain Eukaryota; kingdom Metazoa; phylum Mollusca; class Cephalopoda; order Myopsida; family Loliginidae; genus Sepioteuthis; species Sepioteuthis lessoniana. Next base: position 79,725,898 of record OY757921.1, on the reverse strand, counting down.
ATCTGGAGGTTGCAGGTTCAATCCTAACTACAAGTAAAAATCAAAAGGAATACTTACTATAGCTTAAAACTTGTACTTGGTAATAGTTAGTGGAATTAGTAAAAATTCTACCCTTGTTGATTAAATAAATGGGTCAGTTCAAGGGTCTGTGGAGGCTCAACATGAAACACCTGAAGAAGGTCATATTGTAATATTACGGACGAGCGCCGTCATTGAATTGTGGCGGTCTCAAGGTTGGAGAACGTGTGAGCACATCAGCTGTCATCAGTCATTGGGTACTTGGGTCTGACGATCAAAAATGTCACGAACTTCGCTCGTGCAGGCAGAGTGACCTGTAGAGTTCAAGCATGATTTTAATATAATCACGCGTGAACTTTCACGTGTTACACTACTGTTTTCACTGGTGATCATCAAACCTTCAAATTGGTCCATCAAATTGCTATATAAGGAAATCAAGTAACGAGATTTTGGCAGTTCAAGACAGGTATCCAAACAGGTTCAACAGAGGTCCACGACCCATGTCATACCCAGCCTGTCAGCAATTCGACTGATATGAAAGTATCAACAGGCCAACGATAACAACGCTAGCTGAAGTAAGTGGAGAGAAAGGAGACATTTGATAGCAACAAAAATAAGGTGAAGGCAAGGAAGAATGCTATTGAACAAACTTTTTTAACTACAGTCCGCTGTAGTCCCCAAGAATAAAAGCGACTATTATTTTCTTCCTTGAAATTCAAGTTTTGAGGGTTTCTTTTCTGCGAATTCCTTTCTTTCAGACAACGTTTTTGGTCCTATGCTACAATATTGCCTGAAACATTGTGAGTATAACAATAAAAGATGAGGTCGATAATCTGAATATTCTAAGTGATAAAAAATTATTCTAATCTTGAAAAAATATTTGTTCCGAGACTATTCAAAATGGCTGCAAATCAAACACAGCGTTCCAGGCTTGAACAGAGGTCTGTCATTAAATTGTTAGTGCCTGAAAAATGCAAACCATATGAAGTGTGCAGAGAAGCATATTTTAGTGAAAAAAAATGTTAACAAATGGGCTAGTTATAGGTTTGCCACTACAAGTTTGATTCAAAAAGACAATCCAAGGAGTGGAAACACTCTCCAGTAAAGAAAAAGTTCCAGGTGCAGTTGTCAGTAAAGAACATGATGCTGACAGCCTTCTGGGATATGAAAGGAGCCATTATTTGATTTAAAAAAAAAAAAAAAAAAGGTGCAACTGTAAACTACTTATTACCAACTCCTTACGGAAAATTTGCCTTATTAATTGAATAACTTTTGTATTTCACTACCATATCAGGACTTTTCCTCACCTCACATAGGGTAAGATACAGACAGACTGTTGCTACCATTATCCATACTTTCTTAAACTTTTTCAATTGACACGGAGCCAAACAAAAGGAAACCATAATACATTTTCACTGGTGACAAACCTGCCAAATATCACAACACTTAATATCACAACACTTAATACAATCAAAACAGCCACTGTGTTTATCCATTTTTATTTCAATGCTTTGTTTTTTTAATTTTTTTTTCACTTATTTACTTTTTTGTGAAATTCCTTAATCTCATTGACAACTCATGATACAAACATTGAGCTATAAAAAGCTGTAAGCAGTTTATTATACATTTTGAAGTTCTAAAATGAGGGATCAGTTTAATATGTAAAAAAATACACAAAAGAAACAAAAACTGATCACCCACTTTATGGTCATGAACAAAGTTGACAAATTTTAGTCCAAAGAAACCTTGAGAATGCTTCATCTCCAAAACACTGAACCATGACAATCATCAGCTGAATGTTTGTTTCTTTATCGGACAAAGTTGATGTATGAATTCTTATAATAATATAATATTATATTCTTCTTATATTTTATAATATTATATTCTTATATCATATCAAAATATTGATCTTACCTCTTTGAGGAAGCCACTTAAAAACAACCATTAAGTTCAAAGATTGTGTCAAATTCACTATCATGAAAATTGACAGTTAATAAGTACAATTTAAAAAATATATATATATATATATTTGTATGTGTGTGGGTGTGTATGTGAAGATATAGAACATAAATTTCATATCAGTATGGAGATCATTCCAGTCATTTGAAGCTAATCCGAGAACATAGCTCCCACAAATGAAAGAAAATAAATACTGAGCTTCCCCATTCCCATCAATCAATTCTCATTTGTTTCAAGGGAATCATCATTTAATAATGAGAATTCTGAGCCAGCCGAGGGCTGTGAAGAAGCATCACTCAGCTCTGTATCAATTCTGGAGTAAAGACTTAGACTCGGACTGTGTGGTGAGCACTGTTTCGTTCCTGAGGGACTTGTGGCTTCTGTATTTCCTTTTGCCAATTTCTCAGCTTCAAATTTCTCTTCTTCCATTCGAATGAAATCAAACACAGACTTACTCATGCTGCTTTCTAATGGGTTCTCCTTTTCTTCTTCATGATTAGAATAAATGTTAGGGAGGGTGACTTGTGGCAAACTGGTTGCAAGAAGGAGGTTATCAAGTGGGTTTATGCTGGAGGTGGTCTCTTTCAGAGAATTGGTGTCATTAGGAGTTGATTTGACTGCAGTATTGTCCAGTGGAAGAATGTTTTTATGAGAAGTTAGCTTTTCTAGTGTCCGGATTATCTGAGGGGAAAAAAAACAAAACAGAAAGAAACTTTAACATTTAATTATTAAAACATTGCCCTGTGAATTATTTTATGTATCTACCCAACCCCTCCACCACAAGCAGGATAAAACACAAGGTCAATTTTTAACCTGAGTACAGCTGACTTGAATTCAGAGTTTTCCTTTTCCTAGACTGGTTACCTAACCATGGCTAAAGAACCCAGTCTGCCCAACTATTTACCCCTAGCTGGAGGAAGAACAGATTGATCTATGCCTTTCTTAAGGGCATTAGCACAAAGTGAAACGTAAACAGCTTCATACAGAATTTGAACTCGAGTCACTGATTTCATTTCCTATAATGATAACCATTAGGGCAGACTGGGTTCTTCAGCCTTGGTGAGGCAACTAGTCTGGGAGAAGGAAAACTCTGAATTCAAACCTGTTAAATTCTGCTTAAAAATTGACCTTGTGTCATATCCTTCCCGAGCGGAGGGGTTGGTAAATATGATAATGATAACCATTACACTAAATGAACCAATGAATTATTCTAGCAAATATTTCCATCTTTGTTGTTTTGATTAGCCTTTCACAAGAATAAATTGAATCCAGTATTCATCAAGGTAAGAGATTCACTAGAATTGACATAGATATAATCAAAAGAATAAAATTTAGACCAAGGTTGTTTGTGTTGTTTCATGGACAAGTATGGTTTGGTTTTATGGCATATCAACCATTGTAGGTTATTTAATGCCAAATCCTCTTTATACATATATATTAGATATATAGGATTTGGTTGGGTTGGGTTTTATGGCATATCAACCATTGTAGGTTATTTAATGCCAAATCCTCTTTATACATATATATTAAATATATAGGATTTGGTTGGGTTGGGTTTTATGGCATATCAACCATTGTAGGTTATTTAATACCAAATCTAGTTTATACATATATATGATTTGTAAACACATTTTGTAGATAACATTCTGAAATGAGCCTGAGCTCTTTTTGTACACAGTTAAATGGTTTTAAGTCTTGCTATATAATAGTCACAATTTAAAACCAGTCATTTGTTTGCACACATAGTTTGCTCTATTTGACACATAGAGAGGACCCTGTCAGGTGCTACTACTCTGGGGTCAGAGTGGAACTTGGAGCAGTGGCAATGAAGGAGTACTCCACATTCGCAAAGGCTGGAGCCCTGCTATCAAATGTTTTAATGTCATATCCAGGACACTCATGTAGTGGTGGTGGTGGGGGTCTTATCCTTCTGCAGAGATTCAGTTGGTGTATTCTACAGCCCAAGCTAACTGGGCTGTTTCCTGGACAAGTGTACTATATATATATATATATATATATATATATATATATATAATTCATCAAAACTTTTCAAGATCACAGTAAGAGATATTTTTCTCCATTTTTTGAAAATCATAAATAGTAGATTGGTAATCAGTACATTTGAATTTTGTAAAATCTAAGATATCCACGTAGTATCACTATTATCTGTTATTAGAGATAAGACAATTTGGTAAATACTATTGGGAAACCGGTTCATTGGTCTAATGAATAGAGTATTCGCCAATGGTCCGGGAGACCTGGGTTCAATCCCAGATCATGTCATACCAAAGACTTTAAAAATGTTATTTGATGCCTCCTTGCTTAACATTCAGCAATATAAGGTACGTATCAAGGGTAACGTAGAGCAATCCAGGGAAAGGAGTAGTGCCCTCCACTACACCTCAGTGTAGTAACTATTGAAAAGGGAACCTTCTGGTCACCCTTGACAACGGTCGCCAACTTAACTTTACTATTGGGAAAGCCATGAATCCATCTCCTCTTTCTAGTTATAGGTAAAATAGTAGAGCAGATTGGTTTATCTAGATTTTGCAGGTAACCAGTTTAGGAGAAAGACAATTTTGAATTCAAAGCTAGGTGTCATAGGAGTAGCAACTCCAATCTTTAAAAAAGCTTAATTGCTATTAAAACCATCTCACCATCATTGATGTGTGTGAGGCTGCAGCTCTATGTTCTTCAAGGAGTCTACAGGTTGAAGTAGTAATTTTCAAAAAGAGAGTTCTTTACTTTGTCAAAAAAATGTTTTTTGTTTCTATATTTTTATCAAATTTTGCCAATCAGAATAATTCCGATCTGAGTGATTAAGATACCAGCAACACTTGATTTTTTATCCGACATTCTTTTAGCAAACAATCAAATGACAATTAAACTTTTTAGAAAAATATTTATATGAATTGTCTTGAATTTAATATTAGATGAAGTATTGTCAATTATTGTTCCTTTTCAACTGGTATTTCTTGTTTTAATTTCAGTTGCTTTTTATTGCAATTTCTCAGACTCATTCTATGATTGCCAGCAGTGGGAATAAGAAAGAATAAGTCTCTAGCAATATTTGAACTCAAATCTGTTGGGTTTTTTTTTCAAGAAGCCTGTCTTACTGATTAGGTCACAATAACTGGCTACAAGAAGCTAAATTCTAACCATATAACTTCTATTCTTTACTTTCCAACCCCCCATCAAATGTCTGATTTGTTACCCTTATAAGAATTTTATGTGGTGTATGATAGTGGCCTGAACTACCAACCACATTTTCCCATAATGCATTAGACTAACACTGAACAGTTCGGCAAAGAAAGAATATATGACATGAAAAGTTAAACTGCAAACATTTAATATTCACATATATGGCACACAATAATAAAAGTGCAATAGCTGCTCCAAGAACAAGATGATGAATGGCAGAAGTTACACTTACATAGGTCTGGTGTAGTGTAAGTTCTCATAAGGTGATTTGTATGCACATGCTTCTCACATAGCAGAGGCTGAAGTAGACATTCTATCCCTAGGATCATCTTGGTCAAAAAGAGGTAGAACTTGTTTCTCAAACTATCACATGACCAATGGTCATGTGATTGTCAGAAGCTCTGCCCATGAATCACAAGAAAGGGAGATGATTCCATTTTGTTCCCAACACCCTTTTTAACAATAAAATTAATAATAACTAACAATGCTTCACCTAAAAGTAAATACTACATAATAGTACTAATTCTACTAGAGTAAGTAAACAGATATTAAAGATGGTAGTAGCCAGGTATTTAGGATAAAGTAAAGAATGAAAGCTATATGGTGAGAATTAGGCTTCCTGAGGGAATAGTCTCTCTAGAGGCTTTATACTTCTGATCTGTACTGTCTAAAAAATGGCCAAAGTATAAACAGTTGCAATAAAAGACATGATAATAAAACAAAATAGTAATGGTACATGTTACTTTTAGGAAAAGGCAGACAATTTTCACTGAGACACTAAGAAAACAAACATTGTTTTTCTGATGATATCAGAGAATAAAATAGCCTTTATTATAAAAACATGGGCACTTCATGTAGCATAATAGCAAGGTAGTTTTGCGAGTGAGTTTGATCCTCCCTGGGTGCCCTATACTTTTAGCCTTGTGCTACAAGTAGACTAAGCTTAGTAAAAAAATAACTAAGATGAGTCAAAAATTTTGCCAGTATTTACAGGGTGGAACGATAAAATTGTCACCCTAAAAAAGACGACATGATTCCATTTCCATTTAATGAAAACCAGTTTTCTTTTTTTGTTGCAGACAATCTACTAGTTGGCTACTTGTGTACAAATCCCAAGAGTGATAGGAGCCTTCTATCATGTCTGAATATGACACAATGTTCAACGAGTGAGATCGGAGATGCGCTGCTGTACAACTCATGCTCTCTACCGATCCAAGTTATGACAACAGGACCATTACCAGCACCCTCAAAATCAAATCCTGACGGTTCAACACTTGAGGACACAGCTCAATGCATCGGACGACCCTTTGGAGGTGGAGTGGAAGGCCACATCATGCCACCTCACATCTTCGAAGTCGGCTTGAAAGTCAACACCAAAGTGTACCTGGATGTGCTGAAGAGTGTGGTGATCCCCTGGTGCAATCAGGCGGCTGGTGGCAGACCCTGGGTGTGGCAGCAGGACTTGGCACCAGCCCACAAGTCCAAAGAGACCCAGGCTTGGCTTCAGAAGGAGTGCTATGACTTTGTACCCTTCTCTCACTGGCCCCGCTCCTCCCCAACCTGAACCCGCTGGACTACTTCATTTGGTCATACGTCGATAACATCACCAACATGACCTCCCACAACATCAAATCCAGCCTGATTGCCGCCATCTGCTGAATATTCGCCATGCTCCTGCTGGTGCTTGTGGAAAAGGCATGCTCCCAGTTCCGGATCCATATTGAGGCGGTGATTGAGGCTGAAGGCAGCTACATTGAATAGATGTCAGCTCTACTACATAATCAAGTTATCTGAATTGATTTTTTCAATAGAAGTTTTAAAATAAAGCTGTAGTGTTGTTTTCTTTAAGACAACAATTTTATCGTTCCACCCTGTAGGTACATGTTAGTTTGTGGTGTGTATATTATGTGACTAAAGCAGTTCAAGTCAGAGAAAATACCTACTATGATTGGTAGTATCATGGTGGTTGGTGTGCTGACAAGTTGTGCATCGCTTCATTCCATTTATAATTTGAAAGCTGCACTGATAAATATGCAACATAGTCTTATTTGGGAACTTATGTTTTACAAGTTCAAACTGAGTTATAACACCATGAAAGCAAATAGAAAAGGTACAGGTGATCACAGTACAGTAACCAGATGATTGATAAAAATTTCACTCAGGTTGCAAAAACCACAATGATCAGGCAAAGTCTGCTAGGCCTATAAGCATGAATTCCAAGCCATACAGGCAAATCTGATGAGTAGCACTTGGAGAGTATCAGGTGAGATCAGCATCAGAGAGTCCAGTATGGTTGATCATCTTCACAACTTTGACAATAGCATCCAGAGCTGCTGAATTGTGCTTCACATTATCAAAATAATGACTCGTCCTAATACTTCCAAATATCAAATAATAGAGAACAATATCAGGTTGTTCTTAAGTATTTTACAAAATACCATTTGTAAAGAGTTGTTTGGTCTGGAGGTTAATTGTACAGCATATTAACCCTTCTTAGGTTATTCAATGCCATAGTCAATGATTTTTTAAAGTAAACATATACTTTCAAGTAACTTCCTGTTCGATAATCATTTGCAAACAATTATAAAAAGTAAAGTTGGCAACTGTAGTTGAGGGTGACCCAAAGGCTCCTTTTTCGATAGCTACTACACCAATTCTCATAAACACATATATGGCAAATGATCTGATTTCCATAGTAAAAGAAAAGCGTTAATTTTGAGAAAAATTCTGTGTGTAAAGCTGTCATGTTTGTATCTGTAATCTAACATTTATTGACCTAACGTTGATTTTGTGCTCCTTTAGAATTCTTTGGGATTTCACTGACGACAATATTTGACTTGATTCGCAAAATTTGAAGGATCAAAACCCAAAATAATTTAAGAAATATTTTTCTTCCTAGATTGTTTAAAATAGATTTTTAACGAATTGGACTAATCGATGAACACTCCACTTTTTCATCTAATTTCGAGTCTACCTCAATCTTATAAATAAGCAATTGAATAGATAACTCCTCAGTGGATTTATAGATTCATTTTGTAAATCTCAAAACTTTCTTATTTATTTCTTTTCAGTAAGTAAGTAAAGTTGGCGACTGTAATCAAGGGTAATCCGAAGGCTCCCTTTTTGATAGCTACTACATCAAGGTTTAGAAGAGGGCACTACTCCTTTCCCTGGATTGCTCCACTTTACCCTTGATCCATACCTTCTAATGCTGAGTGTTAAGCAAGGAGGCATCAGGTACCATTTTTTGAGTCTTTGGTATGACTCGAGGCCATTGGCGAACACTATAACCATTATGCCAATGTCTGGTAACAAACAATTATACCTTCAAGTAATTATTCATAATACAAACAATGTTCACTCAGTTATATGGTTTCAAGTATTCTTATCTAATACTAGTAATTTGCAAGCACTTATATGGTTTCAACTATCCTTATCTAATACTATTAATTTGCAAGCACTTATATAGTTGGTTTTATGGAATGTCATCTTTTGTTGGTTTATTTTATGCAGAAGTCAATTTAACAAGTATAGTCTCTAGATATATATACATATATATATATATGATGTAGGTTGCGACAGAAACACCTTCCTTATTTTAAACTGTCACCTGTGTGGTGAAAGTGAACTTAGCCAAGTGGTAATGGTTGCTTCATTCAGCTAATCTTTAAGCATATTTTTTTCAGATATGATTAGTTATGATTATAAATTGGACTAGTGCATACTGCTATGAGTAGAAAATTCTATCCCGAACAGCATCATTCTAGTATAACCTGAAATGAGTACAATTATGGTTTGGACTGGTGCACACTGTACTTTTGGTGTTATAACCTTTTGAAGGTTTGCATTTCATGTTAGATTGGAATGATGGGGTCTCTGAATAGAAATGACCACAACTTTGATTGAAACAATGAGTCTTTAAAAAAAAAAAAGGAACACAAATTGTCACAGTGAAGTTGTATAGAAAATGTACTTGTCCATGAAACTACTGCCATCAACTTATAGTTAGCTTACTATCCCCTGTTCTCACCCAATTAATACTTAAGGAATGTGGGATATTAAAATACAACAAAATAATTTAAGTAAATCTGGTTCAAAATTTAACTGATATAATATGTAATATAATTAGGAATTTTAATTATTTTTTTTAGTTAATTATTTTATTCTAGTGATAACTTGTGTACAAGCTAAAAACTTTGAGTTTGTAGTTGCAAGGTGGATAGACCTCGTTTTGCATTGGGGTGTTGGCTGCTGTCAAAATATGAAATTGACGGATTTGTTTTGAAATCAGCTGTAAGTAAAATATTAAAGACAAACATTTGTGTGGATGTCAGCTGATATTAGCTATGACATGTCACTGGAAAGTTTTAGTGATTATGTGTTATTAACAGATTAGTTAATAATTAGAAAGAAGATTTCTAAGATGCAGAGTCAGTGGCAGTTGGAGATGATGGACTATACAAGCAACCCTGTTGGGGTAAGGCCAGGTTTGTAAAGAAGAGAAAAATGTCTAAGTCTGGTTGTCCGTTTTGTCTGCCACAGATTAAAGTTTCTGTCTATCTAATGGACACAAGCAATTCTTTTGCCTATTTCTCTTGTTTCATAAAAACAGTAGGGGTAATAAATTTTTGTATCATGAAAATCAACAGGGTTGTTTTGTATTTGGGGTCTTATGACTCTTGACATGACCAGTAATGCTACACTAAATTCATATTTGGTGCCTTATATTACAAGTATACATTTTAAAAAAATGGCATGTTTCTCTATCTCTCTCTTGTCACATGTATATTTTGTTTTTGTGAGATAAAGTCCATTTCTCAAGAAGTTATTGTTATAGTGAAACATGTCAATTTGATTGTCTGTATCGCCTTCCTTTTCTCATATAAAGGGTGATTCCAAAATATTTGATATCATTTGATATGTACAGGATATTTTTTTTTTTAAAATGGATATCATTTTGTTATCTAATAACTTGAGCAATTCTTATTCAAATAATCTCAAATTTTAAAAGCATGTGTAGAAACAACTCAAAATTCTATGTCCAACGTTTAAATGCCTTTTCTTTTTTAATAAATAACATTTCTATACCAAGATAGAAATTAAAAAATACAAAACATTAAACAGAATTTTGAGTGGTTTCTACACGTTAAAATTTGAGATCATTTGAACGAGAATTGGTCAAGTTATTAGATTATGAAATGATAACAATTTTCTGAAACACTGTATATCATTTAGAATTTATGAATAAAAGACAACTGTGCTTACTTTTCGGGCTTTTGACTTGATCAACATCTCATCAGTATGATCAGCATTAGGTTTATTGTCATTATTGCTTGAGATGCTGTTGTAGATGTTGAGCAGGTTATCTTTACTGAGGGAAGCCATAAGATTCAGATTGACAAAGTCTGTTCGACACAGCCATTCGAACATGAAGAGGCACATCTGAAAAAAAACAAAAAAAAAAACAGTTGCAATTATTGATAAGAAAAGAGAAGAAATTTTAATTACAACTTTATTTATGAATAAAGTTTTAAAAAAACCTGAAAAATTATTTTTATTGGCAATTTCCAAAATATTGTTTTTTGTTATTCAAGAGTTGTAACAACTGCCATCTCTCCATGTCCTTTAAATGGCATGCAGCCCCATATCATGAAAGATGAAGATATTAATTTTCTTACCAATTGAGAATGTTTTGGTGCATCTGTCTGTAAATGATGGTTGATCAATTCAAGAATTTTATCACAGTTGAGAGAGCTGCATTTGGTGTTGAATGTTTCAAGATCAGTTCGCGAAGGAATCTGACGAGGATTCTGCATCATTTCACTAACCACTTGATCTTCTTCATTCCAATCAGGCAAACTATATTCTTCAGAGTAAAGTCTGAAAAAATAATATAGATAGAATTATGTCACAAAGAAAAATAAAATATAAATTCAATTTGGAACAATAAAAACAATTTTTTTCAAATTCATATTCACAATAAAAAATTGTGGTTGGTTTTATAACATATCAACCCTTGTTGGTTTATTTAATGCTGAAGTTGTCACAAGTTAGATAGAAAATGTTTAGCAATAATCTACTTAAAAAAATCTTTGTGCTACTTGCCTTTATAGTCACAAGATAACATTATTATTTTGTATTAATATTACTATTTACTGGTCTATTAAGGATCCTACAATGATAGATAGTTGAGATGCTAGATTCAACATATATAACTTTTATCATATTTACCCAACCCCTCCGCTCAGGCAGGATATGACACAAGGTCTATTTTTAAGCGGAGTTTAACAGGTTTGAATTCAGAGTTTTCCTTCTCTTAGACTAGTTGCCTCACCAAGGCTGAAGAACATAGTCTGCCCTACTATTTACCCATAGCTGGAGGGAGAATAATTGGATTCATACCTTTCCCAAGGGTATTAGTGCTAAGTGAAATGCAATCAGTCTCGTCCAGGATTTGAACTTGTGTCGCCGTGTTCATTTCTTACGACAATAACCATTACACCACGGGCACCTCCTTAACAGGTTTGAATTCAGAGTTTTCCTTCTCCTAGACTAGTTGCCTCACCAAGCCTGAAGAACCTAGTCTGCCCTACTATTTACCCATAGCTGGAGGGAGAATAATTGGATTCATACCTTTCCCAAGGGTATTAGTGCTATGTGAAATGCAATCAGTCTTGTCCAGGATTTGAACTTGTATCACCGTGTCCATATCCTGCGATGATAACCATTACACCACATTTATGGCCACTCACTATTTGATTATCTGCTCTTGGCCAGAAAGTTTGACACCAGAAGTGGATTCCAGCCTTTTGACAATTTGAAGATAAATCAGTCACATATAAAAGCAATGTGTACCATATAACAACATAAAGTGGCTGCTGAAATTCACAGCTATAGTAGTAATACCACCACATTAAAAAAAAAAAAAAAAGTCACTCATTTTTCATCAACAAGTTATATAGAAGCCACAAATAGGCAAACACTCTTTTAAAATGATTACAAGCAAATACAAATAGGACAATGTAAAAACAATATTTTCCTATGTATATACATTTATACATTTTCATCATTAATTGTCAATAAGTTGATTAAATTTTTGTGCACTAACATGCAGATACTGAAGGGAGGTGCCCATGGTGTAATGGTTATCATCGTAGGAAAAGGACATGACGACACGAGTTCAAATCCTGGACGAGACTGATTGCATTTCACATAGCACTAATACCCTTGGGAAAGGTATGAATCCAATTATTCTCCCTCCAGCTATGGATAAATAGTAGGGTAAACTGGGTTCTTCAGCTTTGGTGAGGCAACTAGTCTAGGAGACTCTGAATCCAAACCTGTTAAACTCCACTTAAAAATTGACCTTGTGTCATATCCTGCTCGAGCGGAGGGGTTGGTAAATATGAACATGCAGATACTGAATTAATTTGTTAAAATTGGTTGAAATTGACATCACCAAGTTATATACAAAAATAATAAGTAAAACATGATTTTTTTTTAGCCATATTTACTATTTATTGTATTTAGAGATATCTTGGTTCACATACAAATATTTTCATGTCACTGCACAAATTATCACTAAACTCAACATCATAATGGAACTATATTTTCAGGGTTAAACCCTTCAAATTTACCGTCAGAATTACTGAAGTACAAATCGAAGAAATTACCTTCTGCCAACTGGTTTTGTTGTTGTTGGAGTTGAAGTTTTACTCTCATTCTAAATTTAAAAACATGTCCCACAAGTTAGTGATGTGACACGCTAATCATAAGCAAATCAGTTCTTGCAAACTCTTTCTATTATATTTACCCAACCCCTCCGCTCGGGCAGGATATGAAACAAGGTCAATGATTTTGAGCTGAGTTTATCAGGTTTGAATTCAGAGTTTTCCTTCTCCTAGACTAGTTGCCTCAACAAGGCTGAAGAACTTAGTCTGCCCTAATATTTACCCACAGCTGGAGGGAGAATAATTGAATTCATACCTTTCCCAAGAGTATTAGTGCTATGTGAAATGCAATGTCTGATCCAGGATTTGAACTCGTGTCGCCGTGTCCATTCCCCTACGATGATAACCATTACACCACGGGCAACCTCTTTCTATTAGTCAGTAAAAATAAAATGTGTGTACTACATTATATGAAATGTGGAGAATTCTGGAAAATACCCCATTATCAAAATGAGTTAACTTAGTTCCTGTCTCTCAAGTTCACATGCATGGAATTGAGGTAAATCAAGAAAGGTATGAGTCCATCTGTTCTCCCTCGAGCTACGGACAAATAGTAGGGCAGATAGGGTTCTTTAGCCTTGGTTAGGCTGTGGAAGAATTAAACGGAAAAGAGAAGACATGTTACGCAGTATGGCAAAGTGAACACGCAGAATGAATGGTACATCCAAGAGAGAAAGCTTAACCCACCACCTCAATTTAATGAGACATGGTCTCAAGCGACAAGAAATCATGGGAGTGGTTTATGCAAATTCTTTTTCGAAGCAAGCATAAAAAACACCATTTGCGGGAGAAGGGAGATTCTGTGAGGACATAGCTTTTGTTTATCAGAGATGGGAAGAGTGAAATTGGTAACTTTTGTTAGTAATCACTGGAATCAATTTCCAACCAGTTCAAGCACATAGGCAACCTGTTAAAGGTTAAGGAGAAGGAAAAACTATGAATTCAAACCAGCTTTACTCTGCTTAAAATTGACCTTGGATAAATACATATTTGGTTCCTGCACAGTCAGGGTTAAAAACATTCAACCTGATGTGTTAAAACTTCTTTAACTCTTGTTTCTAAAAGACATTATAACCTCGAATTCTTTCTAACTCTGAGGAGCTTCTTTTATTTTGTTAATTAAATATATGTAACAACTTATATATTGATTTCTTGTTTAGAATATCATTAACAATGGTTCCTCCAGCATTCAAGCTGTGATAAGACAAAAGAACCCATAAAACTTTAAACATAAAATTCTGACTTATTTCTACACATGCTGTTAAAATTTGAGATAATTTGAACAAGAATTGGTCAAGTTATTTAATTATGAAATTATATTGATTTTTCTGAAATACCCTACATACCTTACAACTTTCATAATTGATTTTAGAATATTTCTCAAAGACTCTTGCTAGCAAAGAATGATTTCTGTATAAACTTACCTGTCCTCAACAAACTCTGAACTGCCCAGATTATCTTTATTGGTTGATATATGTGATGAAGACTGATGATGATGATGATGATGTGATCGAGCATTGTTGTAATCATCATCCCAACCACCTCCTGCTTTGCCAGGAACATGTTGTGGCACTGTCACTAGAACAAGAAACATTACTCCATATTTAATTGGAAGACGATTGAGTGATTGATCTTAATGACATATCAATCTGTCTAGGGTTATTTTATGGCTTTAGGTTTCTTTGTTTAATGGCATATCAACCTTCGTTGGTTATTTAATGCCAAAACCATCCTTCTAGAAGAACAGTAGTGATACTATTTAACCCATAGCTGGGAGGATAAGGGGGTTCATACCTTTCCCAAGGGTATTTGTCCGAAAGTGAATGTAATAGCGTGACTAGAGTTTGAGCTTGCTCACTACAATTCTGCAGTCCAGCGCTTTAACCATTACACACCACAAGGACACCCACCAGTTATTTTATGTCTAGAGGTTAGGGAATCATGTTCATTTTTACATTTTTTTGTGTAGTTGTTTCTTAAGAGTTTTACTGAATATAATTTTTAAATAGATCTGTTCGACCCATAGATGTGACCCTTACAGGTACAACCACTCCAGGTCAGAATGGACCTGAGAGTAGTGGTAAATGTCCAAAGCAGGAGCCTCACCATCAAACGCATTTTAGTGTCATACTCATGATACCCCATTTGGTGGTTATGGTGGGTCTTACCTTTCTACGGGGGATACAGTCAGTATATTCAAAGCCCTGCCAAGAGAGGGATTAATTGAAAAAGAATTTATAATTACATAAGTAGATTTTAGTCAACCTCAGTTTCTACTTTGTACCCTGGAGCACTTAACTATACATACAATTGTTCTTCAGTAATTGTAGGAAGGTTGATTCTAAGGGGTTTGGTTCATGATGACAAAATTCACTTGCTCAAAACTTGAATTTTGCATATCAAAAAAGCTTATATGCCACTGAATTATAATTGCTATTAACATAACTAAATTATTCAGGTTAGGTTATTTGGTTTGGTTAGGTTTTATGGCATATCAAACATTGTAGGTTATTTAAAACCAAATACTGTGTTGTATATTGACCTCCGACCCGGCCGGGGTGTCAAAATAGGAAATGCACCAGTGTAAATAACATGTGCATCCGGTCGAGGAATATCAGGATATTATAACCTTGACAGTGGACAGGTTGAATGAGTGCGAAATTGTGACACCCACAAGAAGAAGGTGGGCGTTGAACTATTATATAATGCGGTGCACAGGAAATTCAATCAGTTAGGGATCAGACGAGTTGGAGATAAGATGCGGTAGAGAAAACCAGCACCCAGAGAGGCTGGGCCCCCAGGCCCCCAGTTGAGCAGCCCAGGAGAACGGGAAAGAAACGCGGTTATGGCCAAAAGAGTGGGGGTCAATATGTTGCAGTTCTGTTCAGTCTCCAACTCCCTCTCATGCACAACCCTTTCAATAGAGTGAGAGGTATATTTTTCTAAAGAACTATGTCGCTCGTCTTTATTGTGTCGTTATTATGATTCTGCATGCATATGTATTATTGTGTTTGTATAGTGGTTGTGACTATACAACACCTGCTTGTGAACACATTTTGTAGATATACACAGTTAAATGCTCAAATAGTTCAAATTTAGCAAAGTTAAATGGTTCTAAGTATTGCTATAGATCACTAACAATTCAATCAAACATCAGTCATTTGTTTACACACAGTTGAATGATCAAATAGTTCTATTTCAAACAATTCAATTTAGCATAAGTCATTTGTTTGCACTCAGTTTAAATATTAAACAATTCTATTTGACCCATAGATAGGTGCTACCACTCCAGGTCAGAGTTGAGCCTCACCATCAGATGGTTTTATGTTATATCCAGGACACTCGTTGCTGGGTCTTACCCCTCTATAGGGATGCAGTCAGTGTATTCTACAGACCCAAAAGACTGGGCTGTTAGGTTATTTGATTTAATGGCATATCAATTCTTGATGGTTATTTAATGCCAAATCCTATTATTTAGATTAATTTCACCATTAAAGACTAAGATAATAAGTAATAAATTCAACAGAAGAAGATTTTAAAATTTCAACATTTACAGTGAGCAAAGAATTTTGGAAGACACTATGCAAATTAGTATACCATTTACACTAAATCAGCAAGAGCTGTACATATTGCCTCACTGTAGTCTATCCCCAAATTCACTCTATATTTTATTGGGATGTGTCATATCATTTTATTGTGGGAAGAGATTACTACAAAAGGAATTTTGCATATCATAAGTACAGATTTTCAAAGGCAAATGTCTGCTTACAAGCTTCAAGTATTCATTAGATATAAATTTACACTCTTCATAAAGATATGATATGATACAATTGAAATAAATAATATGTTGGTACGTATCTGACTTCATACCAAACCAGAATGTGGCACAACACCATTTTATGGTGGGGACAATGCACAAATCAAGACTCAAGCACACCTGGTTCCCAAAAACTCTTGGCCCCAATGACATTCCCTTATTGCGGCACTTCAGATGCCAATCAATCAACTCAACCCTGCAAAGCAGGTAAAGCCTTGGGCTATGGCCCCCAAGACCAAGTGTTTAAAAGACAATTAACCACCTGGCACAAATGCAAGGTGTCCTGCCCGAAGACAAGTGAAAATAATATGTTAAACTTAATAAAGATATTTTTAATTTTGTTCAGAATGATTTTTTTTGCCCAGTCGGCTGAGGCTGTAGAATACACTGACTGCATCTCTGCAGAGGAGTAAGACCACCCACTTCCTACCAACGAGTGTCCTAGATATGACACTAAACAATCTGATGGTGAGGATTCGGTAATGCTAGAGCTATGTGGAATGTGGAGTACTCCTTCATTGCCATCGCTCCCAGGTCCACTCTTGCCTGGAGTGGTAGCATCTGATAGGGTCCTATCTATGGATCAAATAGAACTAAACTGCATACTTATGCTAAACTGAATATCTTGAAATAGAACTGTTTTAAACTGCATACTTATGCTAAACTGACATGTTTGAAAGAGAACTGCTTTTGACATTTAAACTGTGTACTTATGCTAAACTGAATTCTTTGAAATAGAACTGTTTATATGCATAAAAATAGATTTGGCATTAATAACGTACAATGGTTGATGTACTATAAAACTAAACCAAAACCAAACCAAACAATCATTTTGATTAAATATACATAAGTAAGTAAGTAAAGTTGGTGACCATAGTTTAAGGTGACCTGAAGGCTCCCTTTTCAATAGCTACTACACCGAAGTGTAGGGAAGGGTGCAACTCCTTTCCTTGGATTGCTCCACTTTATCCTTGATCACCCTTATAATGCTGAGTGTTAAACAAGGCAGCATCAAGTATCCTTTTTTGAGTCTTTGGTATGACTTGACCTGGGATTGAACCCTGGCCTCCTGGACCATTAGCAAACACTCTACTCATTAGGCCGATACGCCAGTTTATAAGTAAAGTTGGCGACCTTAGTCGAGGGTAACCTGAAGGCTCTCTTTTCAATAGCTACTACACTGAAGTGTAGGGAAGGGCACTACTCCTTTCCTTGGATTGCTCCACTTTATCCTTGATACCTACCTTATAATGCTGAGTGTTACTCAAGGTGGCATCAGGTACTATTTTTCAAGTCTTTGGTATGACTTGACCTTGGATTGAAACCCGGTCTCCCAGACCATTGGTGAACGCTCTACTCATTAGGTCAATTGCCTGGTATATGCATAATGGGTTATGTATATACCTGTTATGTAAATATACATAATAGGTTATATTATTCCTAAAAACAGTGAAATTTTTAAGGTTTAAAAAAGGTTTAATTTTAAATATGCAAAAATGGTTTTGGAAGTAGAGAAATTATACAAAAACAGAAGGCAATGAATGTTACATACCACATGGAAGAGATTCTGTGAAATTTTGTGTTAACATATCAATCTCTGTTTTCTGATCAAGTTTCACTGGGGCAAAATTGCTGGTCAGTTTGTGTGCATCAGTCAGAAAGGTTTGATTGGACTGTGGAGATTCAGTCAGTTTGTCCAAAAAATTCCCAAGACTGTCCCTTAAAATTTGGCCAGTTGATTCTGTATTTGATAAATTACATAAGTAGAGAAAAAGAAAAGAGAGAGAGAGAGAGAGATCAATTTATTAGAAACTAAAGTTTAAAAAAAAAAAAAGAAAGAAAATAGATATGAAAAATTTTTTTTAATAAATGTTAAACAGTAATTTAGTAATAATGATTATTAATGCTTCAAATTAAAAGATTAATACAAGGGTGGATCAAGAGTTTCGCATTTCAAACAAAAGGTGATGCGCTGCATCTGGTGGAATTACGACAAGGTAATTCACTACAAGCTCATTCCAGACTGTAAAACAATTGAAGCAAACCTTTACTCCAAACAGCTGGTGTGATGGACCCCATTGTGCAGCAAAAAATCCAAAGCCCTCTTTCATACACCAGACTTAGTGTAAACAAGGCAGTAACCCATAATGAATAAATAATAAAAATGAATAATTATCATCATCATGTCACACTGCTAGCATGGATCTCCCTAACCCTTTCTTGCCACTTGTCTCTATCATCCATTGCTCCCAGGAGGTCCTCCAGGTTATATCCTGTATCGGCACAGAGCTGTTGTATAGAGGTTCTAGCTAGTCATCCTGCCTTTGCTTGTCCATGTGAAGGGGTCCATAGGAGTATGTCGCTTATGAGCTCGTCCTTACTTTGCCAGCAGTGTCCCACATGTCTGGTTCATCTAACTAGGATAGTTTTCATAATGGGTGGTAGGTGGCCGTATAGCTGCCGTTTTGTGGGGTGTTGCCTCCAGGACTTGTTCAATATTGCTCACAGCATGCTTGTGCAATCGCTGTCAAGTTTTTTCTTCATACGTTTAGTTAGCATCCATGTACTGCATCTATATAGTAGTATTGATACGACTGCTGTTTGGAAAAAACTGTTTTATTTTATCAGTCAGGTCTGACTTCCATATGACCGATAGCCAATTGATAGCTGTCCATGCCTTTGCTAGTCATGTGTTGAAGTCTTTCTCGGTTGATGAGACACTGTTTCCTAGGTAGGTGAACTTGTCCACTAGTTTAAGAGAACTACCATTTAGTGTGGATATGTCGTCTATTTGATTAAAGCACATGTATTCCATCTTGTCTGCATTGACATGGATGCCTACATCAGCAGCTGCTTGTTCCAGACTATGTAGCAGGGTTTTGGCTTAGGCGGGTGTATTTGCCAGAAGCGCTATTTCATTGGTGTAGTCCATGTCCATAATTCTTTGTGCAGGGTATCTTCTGCTTCTTTTCTTTGCCAGCTTGAAACTGTTGTCTTTCACTATAGCAATAGATATTCTAAGCACATAGCCCAGGCAAAAACGAATAAAAAATCCTTTACATATGAATAACTAACCTTAATTTTAATAAAATGTTCATTGCTTTTAATGACTGTTTTACAACCCATGTGTAATGTGGGTAAATGATAATAATTATTGACAATGCTTAATGTAAAACCATATTAATAAATAAATGGATTAATTTAAATTGTTAAGGTTTAAAATTCAAAGGAACATTTGTGAACAGCTATGCAGCGTATATGATGAAATGGTGACACCTCAACAAGTTAATGCCAATTTTCAATACTTTTTCAGAAGCAGGTTTTGATGAAACTCAAATTTATGCAAGTGCAGCACCCTACATATTCAGCAAACCTAGCTCAGTGCAACTTTTTTATTTTTATTTTCTAAACTGAAAATTCACCTTGGAGTAAGATTTGGGGACATGGCAGACATTAAAAGAAATGCGATGTCACAGCTTCATGCCATATCAAAAGAAGAGTTTTTGGTGTGTGTTGAATATCAAGGGGACTATTTTTAAGAAAATTAAAGTTTCATTTATTGTTCATTGCTATCTTGGTAAATACAGCTTTCAGTCTTGATAAATTTTGTACAAACATTGTACATACATTCTATCTTGAAATTCAACCAACTTGGCATATCGTGTCTCAAATTTCTCTTAACCTTCCACCCTTCCAAAAAAAAAAAAAAAATATTAAATAACGCTATTCTCTTGTTATTAGGAGTCAAGAACTTTTTCATATTCCCTTGTACTATCCAAGTGAGTCTGATTCTCACTAGGTGCTCCTATACTTATGGCCTTGTGTCATATAAAGCTAAGCTTAGTAAATACCTACAAACAACTTACTTGGCTGGTGCTGAGGAGAATTTCCAAAGCCTTCCATTTTACCTTTCCCATGAATGTTGCCCATTCCTGTTGAAGCTGGAAAAAAAAGAGAGAAATAAATTAGAATAGTACAGGAAAACAAAACAGTTCTATTTCAAGCAATTCAGTTAAGTATAAGTACACAGTTTAATTTTCAAAAACATTTCTATTTCGAGCTATTCAGTTTAGTCAAACACTTCTAATTCAGTTTAGTATAAGTACAGATTTTGTTTACACACAGTTAAATATCAAAACAGTTCTATATTAAACAATTCAGTTTAGCGTAAGTACAGTTTAATTTCAAAGAATTCAGTTTAGCATAAGTACGCAGTTTAGATATAAGTACATGGTTTAATTGTCAAAACATTTCTATTTCAAGCTATTCAGTTTAGTCAAACAGTTCTAATTCAAACAATTCAGTTTAGCATAAGTATGCAGTTTAGTTCTATTTAACCAATAGACAGGGCCCTATCAGGTGCTACCATTCTGGGCCAGAGTGGACCTGAGAGCAATGGCAATGAAGGGGTGCTCCACATTCCCCAAAGTCCCAGCATCACTGGAACCTCACCATCAGATTGTTTAGTGTCATATCCAGGACACTCATAGGGGGTGTCTTACCCCTCTGCAGAAGTGCAGTCGGTGTATTTTACAGCCCCAGCCGAATGGGCAAGAGATTGACTAACGCCTTTCCAAAGAGCATTAGTGCAAAGCAAAATGCAAACAGCCTCATCTAGGGTGTGAACCTAGATCACTGTGTTCATTTCCTATGATGATCCTATTTACCCAACCCCTCCGCTCGGGCAGGATATGACACAAGGTCAATTTTTAAGCGGATTTTAACAGGTTTTAATTCAGAGTTTTCCTTCTCCTAGACTAGTCGTCTCACCAAGGCTGAAGAACCGAGTCTGTCCTACTATTTACCCATAGCTGGAGGGAGAATAATTGGATTCATACCTTTCCCAAGGGTATTAGTGCTATGTGAAATGCAATTATTCTCATCCAGGATTTGAACTCAAGTCGCCGTGTCCATTTCCTACGACGATAACCATTAAACCACCGGCAGCTCCTATGATGATAACAATTATGTGATGTGTTCTTTCCCATGTCAGTTACATGATATTAAGTATTTGCAGATATAGTTCAGTGGTACAGCATTATGTAATGTTTGTGGAGGTTTTAAGTAGAGAATAAAGGAAAATAGATCTGCCCACCTGAATTTGAAGAATATGACTTCTTTTGCTCATTTTGGGATTCCATTTTCCGTTCAGCATCAAATAAAACTTCAGAAAGACTCTGCAATGACAATATTAAATAATTCAATAAAAAATATTTAAACCATCTTTTAGCGTTTTAAGAAAGTAAATTATTCCTTGACCAAGTCATATTAAACATGAAATCCTCATTAAAGCTGAATTTAATAGCTGTGGAATAAAGAGAGGACAGAAAGAAATTGAAATAAATACATTGGAGTAAATCCACCTGTAGGTTTTATCTTAAAAAGAAATTAAAATCTTAAATAAAATAAGCTGACATTTTAATAATTTTAATGCATAAACTGTAAATAAAATTCTATGGGGGGGGGGCTCTGAAACCAGTGGACAAGTTCATCTACCTCGGAAGCTGCATCTCATCAACTGAGAAAGACATCAAAAAGTGACTAGCAAAGGCATGGACAGCGATTGATAGGCTATCGGTCATATGGAAGTCAGACTTGACTGATAAAATAAAACAGTTTTTTCCAAACAGCAGTCGTATCAATACTGCTATATGGATGCAGTACATGTACACTAACTAAACATATGAAGAAAAAGCTTGACGACAATTGCACAAGAATGCTGTGAGCAATATTGAACAGGTCCTGGAGGCAACACCCCACAAAACGGCAGCTATACGGCCACCTACCACCCATCAAGAAAACTATCCAAGTTAGACAAACCAGACATGCGGAACACTGCTAGCGAACTAAGGACGAGCTCATAAGCGACATACTCCTGTGGATCTCTTCACATGAACGAGCAAAGGCAGGATGACCAGCTAGAACATATATACAACAGCTCTGTGCCGATACAAGATATAGCCTTGAGAATCTCCCGGGATTGATGGACGATAGAGACGAGTGGCGAGAAAGGGTTAGCAGCGTGACATGATGATGATTATTAATTTCTATTATTTATTCACTATGGGTTATTGCCTTGTTTACACAAAGTCTGGTGAATGAAAGATGGCTTTGGGTTTGTTGGAGAAGTAAAGATGAACTCATAAGCGATGTACTCCTGTGGACTCCTTCACATGGACAAGCAAAGGCAGGACAAGCAGTTAGAATCATCTACAACAGCTCTGTGCTGATACAGGATGTAGCCTGGAGGACCTACTGGGGGCAAGCGATGATAGAGACAGGGGGCAAGAGAGGGTCAGAGAAATCCATACAAGCAGCACAACAGGATGATGATATCTCTAAAAATAAATTATAAGAGAAATATTACAGTATTTGATAAACCCCTCTTCCTACAGAGTTAGGCAAGGTAAAAGTATTGGTAGTCCATAATGGTTCTAGGTAAACTTATTGTATGGTGAATTTATCACAGGTAAATTCATTGTATGAGATTAATTGCTTTTATAATATAGGGTGACCCAAACCCTTTAGCTCTTTTTATTAAATTCTTAAAAGCAATGATTGCTCAGTCAGCTGGGGCTGTAGAATACACTGACTGCACCTCTGAAGAGGGGTAACCCCCCCCACGAGTGTCCTGGATATGACACTAAACTATCTGATAGTGAGGTTCCAGTAACACTGGAGCTTTGGGGAATGCAGAGTACCCCTTCATTGCCATCGCTCCCAGGTCCACTCTGGCCTGGAGTGGTAGCACCTGATAGGGCCCTATCTATGGGTTAAATAGAACTAACAGCATACTTATGCTAAAATGAATTGAGTAAACTGAATAGCTTGAAATAGAAACGTTTTTGACAATTAAACCGTACTTACACTTAAACTGCGTGCTTATGCTAAACTGAATTATTTCAAATAGAACTGTTTTCCGACATTAAAACTGTATTTACACTTAACTGAATTATGACATATAACTGCTTGAATAGTTTGAAATGGAAATGTTTTTGACAATTAAACTGCGTACTTATGCTAAACTGAACTGTTTTCAATAGAACAGATTATTTACATAAAAATGGATTTGGCATTAAATAACCTATAAAGGTTGATATGCCATAAAACCAAACCAAACCAAACTTAAAAGCAATGATTAAATTCTGAATTTAATCACAAATAATTTGTTATAAATCTACTATGCAATGAATTTACTGGACACATTCCATGGCATCTAGATAAACATTAGCCTACTAGATATATGAACTTAACATATCTGCAAGCTTTGACTTGGTTTCTTTGTTTAATGATACTCGTATATCAACCTTGATGAGTCATTTAATGCCAAAGCCATCCTTGTAAAAGTAAAGTAAAGTTGTTGACCGTAGTTGATGGGAACCCGAAGGCTCCCTTTTCAATAGCTACTACACCGAGGTGTAGAGGAGGGCGCTACTCCTTTCCCTGGATTATAATGCTGAGTTAAGCAAGGCAGCATCAAGAACCATTTATTAAGTATTTGGTATGATTCAACCTGGGATTGAACCCCAGTCTCCCGAACCACTGGCGAACACTCTACTCATTAGACCAATGGCCCATCCTTGTAGAAAAACATAAATGGTACTATTGAACCTATAGCTTGCAGGATAATGGGGTTCATACCTTTTCCAAATGTATGAGTTCAAAACTGAATACAATAGCATGACTAGAGTTTGAAATCACTTACTACAATGTTGCAGTCTAACAAGTTAGCCACTGTTGCCCTGGGGACTCCTCACTGAAAGCCCTGAATTGACTTATAACAAGTATTGTTATATGTATTTTCCAAACCCTCCACATTAGCAAGATGTGACACAAGGTCAATTTTTAGAGGAATTTGATAAGTTTTAATTCACAGTTTTCATTCTCCCAGACTGGTTGCCATACTATTGTATAGTGGCTCGTACGACATGACTTCCGGTATCGCGGAGGTATAAAAGACGTTGTGTTTCTAAGCACGAAGGTTCTGCAAGATCTCGGTCAGTAGTAAGACCAACTTTGGATGTAACACCCACAGCATGAGACTTATAATATTTGTTGGACCGTACCACTTGAGTTAATAAATAATTAACTCTTTATTTCACCATGTATCTCTTCCTTACAACACATGCCAAGGTTAAAGAGCATAGTTTGCCCTATCATTTATCCATAGCTGGAAAGAGAATTGCTGGATTCCTACCTTTCCCAAGGGTATTAGCACTATGTGAAATGCAAATGACATCATCCAGGACTTGAACTTGGTTCACCATAACCATTACACCATGAACGTCTCCATAAATCCTTCCTACTGTTATAGGGACGGGTCCATTGGCATAATAGTTGAGTGTTCGCCAGGAGAGCCAGGTTCAATCCCAGGTCAAATGATATGAAAGACTCAAAAAATGGCACTTGATACCTCCTTGCTTAATACTCAGCATTATAAGGTACGTATCAAAGGTAACTAGAGCAATCCAGGAAAAGGAGTAGTGCTCTACCTTACACCTAGGTGTAGTAGCTGTTGAAAAGGGAGCCTTCAGGTTGCCTTTGACTATGGTCAGCCAATTTACTTACTGTTATACATAATAATGTTTACTTCACTCATTAGAAGTAATAGTTTTTTTTTGTACTTTGTGTGTGAGAATAAAGGAAACCAATCTTGATAATATTTTTGAGATTTTTTAATTCGTTCAAGGTGTTATGAATTGCTCTGATATTTTCAATATACCATATTGAATGGCATACATAAATACCACCCCCAATTAAAATTAATATTATAGTACAAGGCGTTAAAAAAATGTTAACAATTCTATCAGTTCTTTTATGATGATATTATGATTCTAAAATCACGACTTGTTCACCATTCCTGTTAACACATCATTGGAATCTTCCCCAGGTAGTCTCCATAATAACAGTTCTGCTTTTCTAATAAAGATACTCCAATAGAAATAATGCTTTTAATCACCTGTGGGAGATTCCATGAATGTGTTGACAGATGGTGAACATTATCAGACTGTTTGAAATTATATCATAATGGTACCCCCATAAGTGTGTTAACATTTTTTTAAATCACCTTGTGTTATAGAGTTAGGCTAGATACAAGTAATAGTAGTAGTAGTCTCCAGCAGTGATTCTAATGATTGAACAATGTTCCACTAGAAATAACAAAGTTTCAGTATATTTGGCTTAAAAAGAAATTAACATTTTATAAAAGATTCTTAGGAGTGTATTAATTCATAGATGATACTATATATACACAATCATTAGAGTGAATGAAAATGTTGACATATTTTAATAAATACTACTTAGATATCATAGGTAAAATAAACAAGTGTTTAATAATACCTGATAACTCACCTGAGCTGTTTGTCTAACCATTAGGTAAGGAACGTTACCATGAAGGGGATCAGGTGGGCCACTGAATTCTGAAAATAGAAAAGAATAATAAAATACCTACTTGACAGAGTACTGAACTAGGGGGTATAAACTTGAGGGTTCAGCCTTTTTAATATCACTACAGTTAGGTACTGTAATTAGTTGTGCATAATACGCATCCCTAACTTTTAGCTACAAAATTCAGGAAAAAACATTTCTCATGTATAATATGCATCCACTTTTGGGAATTTATAGCTGCTCATAAGAGATGTACTCTTATGGATCCCCACACATGGCCGCGCAAAAGCAGGACGACCAGCTCGAACGTACATTCAGCAGCTATGTGAGGATACAGGATGTTGTCCTGAAGACCTACCTAGGGCGATGAACGATAGGGAGGAGTGGCGAGAGAGGGTCAGGGATATCCGTGCTACCAGCGCGATATGATGATGATGATGAAATTTATACTAAATTTAACATGTTTTTATCCAATCTGAATTCACTAAAAGAATTTATATAATTTTAAATAATGTTTCAAAACACAAAATTTACACAGTAAAGGCAAGGGCATGTTCATATAAAAAGGTAATAAACTTTTGCTGAAAATAAGTTCACAATTGAAGAAACAAATAATAAAGAAACATGCATTTTAGTGGTTATTTCTCTGCTGCAGTTTAAAACAGAAATGTTTGGACCACAGATGAGCTTTACTAAATATGTACATTTTCCCTCTAATAAGATTTAACAAAGTTGATACTTTCTTGTTGTCTTCAATGTTATTATCTTTAAGTCCACATAAAATGTAATAATCTTCATCTCAATAGGTCCAATATAATTTTCTTTTTTTTTTTTAAATAACAATTTCTTCAGTTGTAATAATTTTTCGTCTAAATTTCTGAGACGAAGCTTGATGATTTTTATCATTAAGGATTTTTGGACTATTGTCTTCATCTTTATTGTTATTTCCACAATGTTTCGGCCGATAGTCCTCCGGCCTTCTTCAGGTGTTTGTTGAAGTTGGGAACCTACATGGAACTTTGAACTACATCCTTTATTGAATCCCCTAGGGTCGCCTGTTTTGATTCCGTTAGCCATAACCAGGTACAAGTGTTAAATATTCCTGTATTGTTAATCGGACACATAGCGTAATGGTTATAGGCATTGGTTCCCGAAGCTTCTAAGGAGACAATCATCTGGAGGTTGCAGGTTCAATCCTGACTGCAGGTGAGTAACAATACAGGAATACTTAACACTTGTACCTGGTTATGAATGTTTAATAAAATACAAAAACAGGGGAAAGAAGAATATATACAAAGAAAGATCATATAACTGTTCAATCATTCAATCAGCGTTCTTTTTTGAAATATTATCATGTGATTGGCACAGACAATCATGTTTAAATATATGGAACTCCTAAGAGATACAATGGATTAAAAAGAAAAGAAAAAAAGAAGAAAGAGAAGACTGGCATTAAATAACCTACAAAAGTTGATATGCCATAAAACATTCTTCTGTAAATCTTACATGGTTTGCACTTCTCCGCCACCAAAAATTTGATGACAGACCTCTGTTTAAGCCTGGAGCACAGTTTAATTTACCAACACTTTTGAATAACATCAAAACAAATATTTTTGCAAAATTAGAATAATTTTTGATATAAACTAATTCCAAACAATGCAGAGTTTATGTTTATGGAAAAAATTCTGGAAAAATTTTTTTTTTTGCTTTTTTTAAAAAATTTCCTCTAATTTATTTAATAATCCTTGTATATGAGTGTGTATTTATTCATTTATTCTGCTTATGAATTACATGGTATATTTGTCGGTCATTTATTTGATGAAACATCAATAATGTCCTTACTCACTAAATTTCTCTTCACTACCAGATGATAAATCTAAGCTTGACTGATTTTTTTCACAAAGATATTTTGAAAGATCTTCATTAATATCAACACACACATCTTATTTTGAGGGAGATGAAAAAATTTCAAAATAACTCTCTTGGATTAAATAACTGTTGAGAAAAGAGTTTATATCTGATACCTTGATTCACAAAAAGGTTGTGTTTTATGGCATATCAACTTTTGTAGGTTATTTAATGCCAGTCTTCTTTTTCTTTCTTTCTTTTCTTCTTCTTTTCAATCCATTGTATCTCTTAGAAGTTCCATATATTTAAACATAATTGCCTGAGCCAATCACATGATATTTTTCAAAAAAGAACTCTGATTGAATGATAGAATGGTTATATGATCTTTCTTTGTATATATTCTTCTTTTCCCTGTTTTTGTATTTTATTAAACATCCATTGTTGTCCAATCAACACTTGTTTCACCATTTTAAAGTCCTGATGGTTCATTATAGTGAGAGAAGAAACTTACCTCCTGGATAAAAGTGTGTAAGACTATGCTTTGCTTGTCAAGCAGTAAAAAATATGTTCACTTCTGGAGGCAGAAGTTATAGTGTGCTGATCTCGTCTCTCACAAGAAGAAATCTACCTCACATGTAAATTTCTATATGCTGGAACTTGCATAAAAGAGCATGCCAGCAGCAGGAGCGGTGTTGTTGTTGCTTTTTGCAGACTGCTTTTTTGACTGACTGACTGACAGAACGAACGAGTTGACCAGAAGTATACTGAGGAAGGGCTGCTAGTCACGTGTGTTGTTATTTTTAGTCAACTGAGGCTACCCAATTGTCTGAGGACTGTACTACTGCTTTTGCAGAAATGTTTTAATGTCGACTTTCCTTTGTAATAAATTCATCACTTTTGGATTACTTTGTTTTTCAATTTTCTTCATACACATACATATTGAATATATATAATTTGTTAATGAATAGTTTGTAGATAATACTACTTTTAAAAAAGCCAGAACTCATTTGTTTGCACACAGTTAAGTGGTTTCAAGTATTGCTATGTAATACTAATAATTCAATCTAACATTAATCATTTGTTGGCACACAGTTAAATGGTTACAAGTGTGGTCAAGGATTAAAAAGTTCAATTTGACCCATAGATGGGACCCTAACAGGTCTAGATCAGAGTGTACCTGAGTGTAATGGTAATAAAGAGGCTCTAGAATTCCCTAAAGTTCCAGGACTGTAGCCTCACCATCAGATGGTTTAGTGTCATATCTAAGACACTTGTTGGTTAGGGGGTTATACCTCTCTGCAGAGATGCAGTCAGTATATTCTACAGCCCCAACCAACTGGGCTGTGAGAGAAATGAGTTTCCAATTATAATAGAATATATTATAATAATATAGAAATTTTCTTCATTCACATTGAGTTATAGTTACAGCTATAGTTATACTTGCTTTGTGTCCTGGTTATGACACTAAACTGCATTTGATGGTTAGGCTCCAGTTCTGGAGATCTGGAGAGTGTGGTGTACCGCTTCATTGTCATTACTCCCAGGCCCAATCTGACCCAGAGTTGTAGTACCTGTTAGGGTTCCATATATGGGTCAAAGAGATCTGCTAAAAAATGATTCATATTCAACAGGACTATGTGCGAAAAATAACCACTTAAGAAACAAGTATACAAAAAATATAAATACATACCCCCTGTGAATGACCCACTTGGCTGGGGTTGTAGAATACACTGACTATATCTTTGCAGAGAGGTAAGACTCTCCCAATGACTGTCCTGCATATGACACTAAACAATCTGATGGTGAGGCTCCAGCTTTGGGGAATGCAGAGGACCTCTTTATTACCATTGCTCCCAAGTCCACTTTAGCCCAGAGTAGCACCTGATTATTTATGCTAAACTGAATTGTTTGAAATAGAACTGTTTTTGTATGCTAAACTGAATTGTTTGGAGTAGAACTATTTTGACATTTAACTGTGTGTAAACAAAAAAACTATACTTATGCTAAACAGAATTGATTCAAACTTTCATCAAAATGACTTAATTCAGCATTAAATGACCTAAAAAGGGTTGATACACTGTAAAACAAAACAACCAAGTAACCAACCAACATACTGTGAACATGATTCCCTAATCTCTAGGCATGAAATAAGCCCGTTTAATAAATCAATAACCTCTAGGCATAAAATAACCCGAGACAATTCAGTTTGGTTTCGTTTTTTTGTTTTAATGACATATCAACCTTCGTGGGTTATCTAATGCCAACACTATCCTTCTAAAAGAACGGTAATGGTACTATCTAACCTATAGCTGGTGAGGATAAGGAGATTCATACTTTTCCCAAGGGTATTAGTCCAAAAATGCACATAATAGTGCAACTGGAATTTGAACTCACTAACAATAATGTCACAATCCAGTACATTAGCCACTACACTATAAGCCCTAGACAGACTGATGTGCCATTAAAATAAATCAATCTGAACTCGCAGTCATGTCCAACTATAAATCACATTGAATGAATATAGAAAGAAGCTTAACAACAAAATAAGTATTAATGCAGAACAAACTGACAAAATGATTAACTTGTATTTTGCTAGATTCATATGCAGGCAAAAATTTCAGAGATCACCTTTTAGACATTTATTGAAACAAATATCAATAATGTACCATTTTGAATGAATTGTTTTTATTTAAAATGTAAAAAAATTATGGAAGCAGGTGCTATTCTGTAGAATAATTTCATTGTTTAAAAAAATAATGAATCCATATATAATACATACTTGTTGCTTCTTTTATACCAGTAGCCTGACGTCGAAGACCGTGTCTGAAATCTTGGTGACCTTTTTCTACAACATATGCCATCAATTTCAAAACCTGAAGAAAAAAAATACACTTGAATACAATATAGATAAATTCCTACTACTTTAAATTGAATAAATACAATAAAACTTTACTGTTGTTAATAATAGTAGGGTGAGACAATAGTTTTACAATATTTTGGTATGTGCAAGTTTGCAGTATATCATGTGATCAAAGCAGATACCTGTTGTGGTTGGTAGTAATGTGATAGATGGTGTGCAGACACACTGTGCATTTCTTCACTCTGTATGTGATTTGAAAGCAGCACAGATGAACATGCAACAAAGTCTAACTTGAGAATTTATGCTTTATGAGTTTGAACTATGTCATAATACCGTGAAATAATAAAGATGATGGAAAAAAAATTCTATGTAAAAGTTCAAAATTCCTTAACTTCCAAGGTTAAATTTAGATTTTAATTTTTTCCAACTAAATTTGAGATATGATAACAAGGTTTGTAGGAAAAAAAAAAAAATTATATATATATATATATATATATATATATATATATATATACATTCATTACATGGTAGTCTTTGACCCTGGGTTTCATGTTTTATACAATCGTCAGACGGAATGAAAGGTTTTCAAAAAAAGAACGATTAATATGGTTAATTTTTTGCTTGAAGGAGGACTTGGTTTGTGTGTATGTGTGCCTAAGTTTGGGGGCTTTTAAATGTTAGAGTGTTTGTGTATGTACTGTTGCTTGCACATATACATATATATATATATATATATACACACATATATTTGAGCATATAGTGGCATGCATCTTTACATATTTCTGCGGTCTGTTATTGGGAAGGGGCGAGGCAAGGGAAGAGTGGGTGAGGAGGGGTGGGGAAAGAATTGTCACAATTAGAATGATAGCTTTTTCTCTTGATCCTACCTAACTTTCTGATAGCTAAAGGTTTATTTGTGATGTGAATATGAAATGTCTCTTTTGTGGTGAATTTTATGAAATGATGATGATTAAAATTATCACGTTACTTTTTTTTAGAGAGGTATTTTTAATTCATTTTTATAATGATAATGATTGTGTCAAGGCTTATATGGTAAAGTATTTATGGGCAGGTAATAAAAAAGTTTTGGGTAGCTTTTTCAATAATAATAATAAATGTAACAATACACACATATATGTATATATATATATATTACATGGTAGTGTCTGTGACCCTGGGTTTCATACTTTATGCTTTTGTTAGATTGAGTTGAAAAAAAAAATATATAAGTTGCTGACCTTTAGTCGAAGGTGACCCAAATGCTCCTTTTTCAATAGCTACTACCCCAAGGTGTAGGGGAGGGTGCTACTCCTTTCCTTGGATTGCTCCACTTTACACTTGATACCTTCTTTATATTGCTGAGTGTTAAGCAAAGAGGTATCAAGTACCATTTTAAAGTCTTTGGCATGACCCAACCTTGGATTGAACCCTGGTCTCCCAGACCATTGGCAAACACTCTATCCACTAGGCCAATGATGCAACCTCATCACTCCTAACATCTGGCTGCCTAACACCCCAGATTTGCAATCTACTTAATTATTATATGTGGGGCATGGCTGAGCAAGAAATCAACAAAATTCCACACAACACCAAAGATGAACTGAAGGCAAGGATAATAGCAACATTTACCAATTTAAACAAGGGGTCTATCAGAAAGGCTTGCAAGAGATTTGGAGGACATGGTGGAAACCAATGGCAATTTCTTTGAATAAATTTAATCCATAGTATTTCAAGATATTTTCATGTAATTTTGACAAATATATCTGATAAAGTGATATGTCAGAGTTATTTTCATTTTTTACTTGCTTTAGGTAACAAATTACCCATGGCACTCTGTATATATGCAGTGTAACACAGAAATCAAAACATATTGCTACTAATGTTTGTATATTGACATCATTGTCAGGCAATACTACATTCTAAAGAATTTTACTTACACCCAGTGGCTTATATGTTAAGTACTCACTACACTTAAAAGGAAGAAAAAAACTAAACTAAATAATTTATATTATAATTATCAGATTTCTGTTTGTGAGTTTGTCATTGTGACATAGCAAAAACAGCTAATTGTAATGAGATTTTTGTTAGAGCAATACTGTTTAAATGCTCTAACTGAAAGAAAAAAGAAATTTTCAAATTGATTTTTAACTTAACATCTGATCAGTGTTTAATAACTGCTGTATCATGGTAAGGAAAAGATACACAGTGAAATAGAGTTAATTATCACACATGGATGTGCAAGAGTGGGACGACCAGCACGAACCTACATACAGCAGCTGTGTGAGGACACGGGATGTAACCCAGAAGACCTGCCGGAGGCGATGAATGATAGGGAGAAATGGCGAGAGACGGTCAGGGATATCCGCGCCGGCGGCGCGACATGATGATGATGATTTATTAACTCAAGTGATGCAGTCCAACAAATATTATAAGTCACACACTGCTGATGTTATGTCTGAAGTTGGTCTTACTACTGACCGAGATCTTTCAGCGCCCATGTGCTTAAGAAACACTAAGTCTTTTATTCCTCCGAGATACTGGAAGTCACATGGTACGAGCCACTATACAACAATAACAATAATGATCTGATTTTTGTATGTTTGCTACAAAAGTTAAGAAAATCCTACCAACATCGAAAGAAGATAAGAAATGAAAAGATGTCATATAAATATCTAATTATGATAAGTAAAGTTGGTAGTCGAGGGTGACCCGAAGGTTCCCTTTTCAATAGCTACCACACCGATGTGTAGAGGAGGGTGCTTCTGTATTCCCTGGATTGCTCCACTTTACCCTTGATCTTTATCTTATAATGCCACTACACTATAACCCCTAGACATACTGACCATCCATCCCTATTGTTCATCACTCTTGGCAGGTCCTTGAAGACTACATCCAGTGTCTGCATGAAATTGATGTATGTAAATTCTTGCTGGTAAGCCAACACTGGTGTGCCCAAGTGTAGAAGTCCATAGGAAAATGTCAATTATGAGTTCATTCTTACTTCTCAAGCAATGTCCCACGTGTCTTGTCCTATTTGGATAGTTTGTGAGATTGGAGGTTAGTGGCCTTACAGCTGCGGTTTCCAAGATTTGTTCAAAACAGCATGTCGCATTCTTGAGTAGTTTCCATCCAGCTTTTTCTCTATTCAGTTTGTTAGAGTTCAGATGGTGCATCCATACAGTAGTACTGACACAGTCACAGCTTAGAAGAAATCCCGTTTTATTTTATTAGAGAGATCAAATTTCCTTATAATTGACAATTTCTCAATAGTAGTCCATGCCTTCCCTATGCATATGTTGACATCACTTTCAGTAGATGAGATATTGCTGCCAAGGTATGTGAACTGGTTTATTAATTTCTGAGGCTTGCCACTTAAAGTAGAGAAAACTTCTTGTTTAAAACACATGAACTGTTTTATTTGTATTTATGTAGAGGGCTATGCAGCAGGAATTCAGATTTGGCAGGTTTATTTACAAGAAGTGCTAGATCATCTATATAGTCTGCATATGTCATAGTTTCTGTGGGATATCGTCTACTTCTTGTTTTTTTTTCAATGTGAAACCATTTTATTCTACTGACATTCATAGTACATAATCTATGTGCTAATGTATCTCCTTGAAAAACTCCAGCAACAATGTTGAAGAAGTCAGTGTCACTATTGGGTGAGTGAACTACCGCTTTCATATTTTTGTAAACTTGATAAATAGGAAGGGATTGGATGTTAAGCAAGTTGAAGTATTTTTAAATATTTTAAAGATATGTTGTTGTTTAATGGCAAAAATAATTTCATAATATGAAATGTTTAGCTTTCATAATATAAACATTGACTAAATTTGGATGTCTGTCCCTAATAACTGTTTCTGTGAATTTTTAAAAAAATACAACTATAAACAAATTTTGTCTATAAATAAACTTCAAGATTTTTGCTCAAAATACAAAGTTTAGATTATTCATGGACAAAGTGTGGGCTCCATCTAAGACTTCAATTTTTTATGTAGTCATAGTCAAGGGCAACAAAAAGGTTCCCTTTTCAATAGCTACTACACTGAGGTGTAGGGGAGGGCGCTACTCCTTTCTTTGGATTGCTCCACTTTACCCTTGATACCTACTTTATATTGCTGAGTGTTAAGCAAGGAGGTATCAAGTACCATTTTAAAAGTCTTTGGTATGACGCGACCTGGGATTGAACCCAAGTCTCCCAGGCCATTGGTAAACATTCAACCCACTAGGCCAATGAGCTGGTTACCAAAGAAAAAAAAAATTAACTTTTCCAAATTTCTAAGCATATGCTTAAGCATATGGTCTTCTATAGTAAAAATTGTTGAGGTATCTTCAACATTTTTAGTAGTATAGTATAGCGTACCTGATGATAAGTCATGTTTTATGTGGACTGCTTCTCGGAAAAGGTTACCCATGGCGGGTTTAGATCTTAATTCATTTACGTGAATTTTTTATAAAAAGTTAATTATCTTCTAAACCAAAAGCATCAAAATTTCATTATTTTTAGTAAAATATTATATAATTAAAATGAATATATGTACTTTATTACTGAACTCTATGATATGGAAACTAACCAAAAATATGACTATAATTCACTGAAAGTTTATATTCTTAGAGTGTTTGCCAATCGCCCAGGAGACCAAGGTGCAATTCCAGGTCAAGTTATACCAAAGACTCAAAAAAAAGGGGGGTACTTGATGCCGCCTTGCTTAACACAGCATTATAAAATGTGGATCAAGGGTAAGTGGAGCAATCCAGGAAAAAGAGTAGTGCTATTCCCTACATCTTGGTAGTGTAGTAGCTATTGAAAAGGGAGCCTTCAGGTCATCCTCAACTATAGTCAGCCAACTTACTACAACTTACATTAACTATTGAGTATTTTGAACTTATAAAAATCTACTTTATACACAGCATTAAAAAATTATATAGTCTTTTTATAATATGGTACAATTAAAATAAATGAATAAAATAAAGGAAATTTAAAAAGCAGCAAAAAATATAACAGATTTGTTTGCAATTGAATTAAAAGATACTGGTAAGCCATCTTTTAAAAAATTTTCCTTTACCTTGAGTTTTGTATGGTAGGATCTTTTCTCCAACTGACTGACCAGAAATTCAAGCAAACTGATGCAATATCCGGGGGATTCATAGCTGATTTCTGATTTGGTTAAAGAAATAACAAAAACAATTATGTGTGCAGAATATGGTGCATATGTTAAGGGCATATCAATTGTATTTTCCTAACCTGTTGATAGGGCTTAGAATACACTGACTGAATCCTTATAGGGGTAAGACTCTCTGCTCCCTCAAAAAAAAAAAAAAAGGAGTGTCCTGAGTTTGACATTAAACTGCATCTGATGGTAAGGCTTCAGTTTTGGAGATTTGGGGAGTATAGATTACTCCTTCATTGACATGACTCCCAGGTTCACTCTGACCTAGAGTGGTAGTACCAATTAGAATCTCATCTATGACTCAAATAGATCTGTTTAAAAATTATTTGTATTCAATAGGACCGTATGCCAAAAAAAAAAGCTCTTAAAATATAATTACAGAAAAAATGCAAATATGAACATATAATGAACGTGATTTCCTAATTTCTAGGCAAAAAATAACCCCAGAGAGGTGAAAATCAATCAATTGTATTTTCCATTTTTTAATCAGATGGAGTCTCATAAAGAAACTTTCTTATATATGTTTTTCTAAAGCTTATGTAATGCTCTACACATGGTATCTTTAGATGATCCTCTTTTGAAAGTTTTTGATTGGTTTGGTTCTATGGCATATCAACCATTGTAGGTTATTTATTATGCTGAATTCATTTTTACACATATAAACAGTCCTATTTCAAACAATTCAGTTTAGCATAAGTACACAGTTTAAATGTCAAAAACAATTCTATTTGAATCTATTCAGTTTACCCAAAAAAGTTAACTGGTTCCAAGTATTGCTATGTATCACTAACAATTCAATTAAACATCTGTAGCAGAAAGAAAGAATTTCAAATTATTATTTAGTGCGGGAATTATTTTGGTTGTTGAGGTTTCGATTTTATATTTTCATCCAATGAGGATAATTTAGGCCATTCTACTCGGATGACTTTCCAGGGTAGTATAAAAGGCTGCGCAAATGCTCTGGCACTCTCTTCCTCACATATTTTTTGAGCAGGACAGACCGATTCTCTTCCTCACATATTTTTCGAGCAAGACAGACCGATTCTCTTCCTCACATATTTTTCGAGCAGGACAGACCGATTCTCTTCCTCACTGATTCTAGCAGCAGAACAGACTAAAATTCAACACAAGGAGAGCGCTTTCAACCATAGGCCATTTTTCCTTGAGGAGACCATTCCTTTATCATTTATTCATTCCTCCTAGACCAACTGGACCACAAAACTTCAGGTTGAATGCTTAATTCCTGCTCTAACATTCACAACTGCTTTCTTCCATTTGTATGACTCACAGTACAGGGTTATTTTTCTGGCTGTCATTAAAGTTTTTGAAACTCATCAATATTCTTGTCCATATTCCTGTAGTTTCCTTTCTTCTTAATGTAACAGGGCAGACCATAATTTGCTTTTTATTAAACATCAGTTATTTATTTACACACAGTTAAATGTCAAAACAGTTTTATTTCAAACAATTCAGTTTTGCATAAGTACACAGTTTAGTTCTATTTGACCCATAGATAGGACCTATCAGCTGCTACCACCTTCCATAGTTTCGGGGCCTGTGGCGCAACGGATAGAGGCGTTGAGTCTCTATGGTTCCAGGTGAGCATTGTCAGAAGATAGCGGTTTCAAATCCTACCCAAGCCTGCCAGAGGTTTACTTGGTCAAAAACGTGGTGCGATAGACAACAACTATGGAAGGCAGTAATTACTGAGGATATGGTTAGAAGACTCAGCATTCCTATCCGAAGTCGCGGTAAATCACCTGAAGAAGGCCAGAGGTGAAATTTGGCTGAAACGTAATGAAAGAAGAAACAACACAAAAACTACCAAGATGAGGACAAAAAGTCCGCA
This sequence comes from Sepioteuthis lessoniana, assembly GCA_963585895.1. NCBI lineage: Eukaryota > Metazoa > Mollusca > Cephalopoda > Myopsida > Loliginidae > Sepioteuthis > Sepioteuthis lessoniana. Next base: position 79,688,058 of record OY757921.1, on the reverse strand, counting down.
ATAAATAAAAAAATCAATTTTCAGATTAAGAAGCCTCATCTCAAAATGATTCCAATTAAAGACAATTACTCAGTCCATGTGTTAACTATTAGGTTTTCATTTTGGTATATCTGAAAGGAGCACAATTAGCCGAAGTAGACCTCAGCCTGTAGAGAGTTTCATTAAAAGGAGGATAACTAGGGGAAATAGACTATAACATGGGGATAAAATATGTTAACTGCATCCCCTGTAGAGGACTAAAACCCTACCCCACTGAAAAGGAATATCCTGTATATGACACTAAACTGGATCTAATGGTGAGGCTTCAGTTCTGAAGCTTTGAAGAGTGTGGAGTACCCCTTCATTGCCATTACTCCAAGGACCACTTAAACCTGTTAAGGTCCTATCAAAGTGTCAAATAGATCTGTTTGAAAATTATTCGTACTGGATAGGAATACTTGAAACCATATAACTGTGTGCAAACAAATAAGGAGATTAAAAAAGGATTACAATGGAATGTTAAAAATATAAATAGCTATGATTAGATTCAAACATTTAAAACTGAACCATAAGAGTAATGACAATGAAGGAGGACCCCATACTCCCAAGAGCACTAGAACTGGAACCTTACCGCTTGATGCAGTTTAGTGTCGTAACCAAGACATCAGGGGATACAGCCAGCATGTTCTAGGCCCTGCTGAAGAGAATAATGGGAACAATGGGTAACTCTACATTCTCTTGGATAACCACTAGATGCAGTTTATTGCCCAGTCGGCTGGGGCTGTAGAATACACCGATTGCTTCTCTGTAGAGGAGTAAGACCCACCCCCTGATTGAGTGTCCTAGATATGACACTAAACAAGCTTATGGTGAGGTTTCAGTAATGCTGGGGCTTTAGGGAATGTGGAGTACCCCTTTATTGCCATTGGTCCTAGGTCCACTCTGTCGTAGAGTGGTAGCACCTGATAGGGTCCCATCAATGGATCAAATAAAACTAAACTGCGTACTTATGCTAAACTTAATTGCTTGAAATAGAACTGTTTCGACATTTAAACTGTGTACTTATACTAAACTGAATTGTTTGAAATGGAACTGCTTTTGAGATTGAAACTGTTCTTTCACTAAACTGAATTGTTTGAAATAGAAATGTTTTGACATTTAACTTTGTGTAAACAAAAACTACACTTATATGAAACTGAATTGTTCGAATTAAAACTATTTGACTAAACTGAATAACTTGAATTAGAAATGTTTTGACAATTAAACTGTGTACTTATGCTAAATTGAATTATTTAAATAAAACTGTTTATTTGTATAAAAATGGATTTGGCATTAAATAACCTACAAAGGTTGAAATGCCATAAACCCAAACAAATAAACAAACATGCAGTTTAGTGTTATACCCAGAACATATAAGGGGAAATGAATTCATGCCTTTCCAAAGGATATTAGTAAAAAATGAACACAAACTGCCTAATTTAGAATTTAAACTAAGTTTTCTGATTTCATTTTCTCAGCTAAAATTTTTTATGCCATCTACGCTTCTATTGGTATAAAAATTTACTGAAATTGTAAATGAGCAGATTCAGAAAGAGAAGTAAAAAGATTTTTCAAATGGTAAAGTATTCACGTAATAAATAGGTTGACTGAAAATAACATTTTCATTTGATCATTGTAAATACAAAAGGATACTATTAACATCATCATAAAGGTATCCTGGGATTGGATTATCATCATCAGACGTGGCTTTCATCAACATACTAATCTGTTGAAAAAAGAAAAAAAATAATATAAAAACAAAATTAGTTTTCATACATTATAATTAAACTATTAATCTAGTATAAACAGATATGTTTATACTAGATTTATATGAATAAATGTGAATATCTGTACAAATTTCCACGTCATGTGAATATGCAAAACTATCAGAAATGTAAATAAAAATAAAATCACACCTCACGGACAAATTTCATTTGCCATAAATAAATGAAAACATTTATACATATTTACTAACCCCTCTGCTCGGGCAGGATATGACACAAGGTCAATTTTTTAAGTGGAGTTTAACAGGTTTGAGTTAACAGTTTTTCCTTCTACTAGGCCAGTTGTTATACCCAGTCTGCCCTACTATTTACTCATAGCTAGATGGAGAATAATTAGATTCATATCTTTCCCCAGGGTATTAGTGCTATGTGAAATGCAAACAATCTTAGCCAGGATTTGAACTTGTGTCATCATGTCCATTTTTTCTAAAATTTTAACCATTACTCCATGAATACCTCCTAAAAATTATCTGTATAAGTAGTCTAGTTTTTGAAATCAGAGTTTTTCCTTCTCCTAGGATAGTTGCCATATCAAAGCTAAAGAGCCCGGCCTGTCCTATGATTTGCCTATAGCTAGAAGTGTAAAGCTTATTGTCATAAGGAAATGGACGAGCCAAACATAATTCACCACCTGGATGGGGCTGTTTGCATTTTACTTTAAGTGAATGCCCTTCAGAAAGTCATATACAAGGCATGGCTGAAAAGTTCATAGGCTGACCAAGATGCTTTTACGAAATGTGACCAAATGAAGTTTATTTTTCAACATAGTCTTTCTTGCAGTCACACACTTCTTTCATTAATGTTCCAATGCTTAGATCCCATTGGTAAAAAAAACCATCATATGATGTCAGTCTATGAACTTTTCAATTCATTTTTAACAGACAAGGCCCAAAGGTTTATTGGGGAGAAGGAAGGGGAGTGGTCATTCGTGTGACTTATGTTCCTAAACTAATCCTAGCTAACTGCACACATTGACCCAAACATTCTGACAATATTTTTTCTATCCATCGTTGTTCACAGTGCAATTACCAAAATACTGTATTTACTCTATGATACCACCTACTTAAAAATTTCACTATAAAAGTCAATGAACTTTTCAACTCATCCTTATATATATATATATATATATATATATATATATATGGTGTCTCAACATACATGGGACCCTGCTACTAACTCTACTAATAATAATAATATGCTTTTTTTTGTTTCAGATTCGAAAATAGTATACTATAACAAACATTAATCCTCGATCACAATACCTTGGACAAGAGAGGAAAAATATTTTGCATCACTACTTATTTGGAGACAAAATCATTTAAAACTGTGCAAACAAAATGCTGTAGAAAGTTTAACTAAACAATTATCCCGAGAAAAGTCCAATTTATCATTGGGAACACAGATTTCAAGCCCCACAGTCAGTAAACAACCTCAACAAGAAGGTAGAAAATCCCAGATCTGGCAGAAAGTTGACTGGAAGATATCCTGACAATGTGGATGTGGTGAGAGATTCTGTCAGAAAGAGCCCAAAAAAGTAATTCTGAAAACATTCCCAAGAACTTGGTCTTTCTTGTGCACTGTAGGAAAATGTTGATCAATTTCTGCCATTGTCATCTGGTTTCACCTTTCTGAAGTGATATGATTGCTTTTTAAAACTCAATAAAAGATGACTTGATGCAATATGAATTATCGTATTAATGGGTTGCATTTATTTTGAGACACCCTGTGTGTATGTATATATATATATATATATATATATATGCATACACATGAGAAAAGGAAGACAATACACAAAATTAAATTGACAGGTTTCACTATAAAAATAGCTTCATCAAAAATTAAGTCAAAAAATGACAAGGCAGAGGGAAGTGAGTCACATTTTTTTTTATCAATGGCTTTTATTGATAAAAAGGTGTACATTGATTGCAGTAGTCTTACAGATCAGTGCACATTCTATACACCTTTGCCATGACAAATTTTGTTCCTTTTTTTATTAATGATGTGTTAATTAAATCAAAATTGCAGTCGTATGTATTCCTGTGATTGGCTCGCTTATTCATTCAGTTGTCATGTCACCTGTTCTCGACTAAGTCTGTACATATTATCAGCAGTTATATAAATATTTTAAAAAACCAGCTCCTGGTGATTAATTTTTATTAAATTATGAATTTCTATTTATATCTAATTTTTGGATTTAATGATTTGGAAGGTATAGATTTTTGCAGTTAAATTGTGAACATATAAAGGACTTTTAGAAAAATAGTCAGTAAGAATAGCTTTAATCAAATGCAATAGTCAAGTCAGTTCAATAAGCTGTACTTTCTTACAAGTACACAGAAAGAAAGAAAAAAGAAAAAGAAAAAATATCCTTTGAACAACTGTTTAAGTAATAATAAATGACAGGGAGACATTTATATAAAACAAATAGGTTTAATTTATATACAATTATTCATCCAACAAAAATTACTTGTAAGAAAAGGATACATTATAAATATTTTTGAAGTCTTTGTGTGATTATCAAAAATTCATGAATATCTCAGTCAAGTATGTGCGTGTATGTATTTACTCGACTCCTCTGCCACAAGCAGCATGTGACATAAGGTAAATTTTTTAACAAAATAAAGCTGGTTTGAATTCAGAGTTTTCCTTTATCCTAGACTGCTTGCCATACCAAGGATAAAGAATCCAATCTGTCCTACTATTTACCCATAGTTGGAAGGAGAATCGACTGATTCAGGCCTTTTCCAAGGGTGAAACACAAACAGCTCTGTCTAGGATTAGATCTGTGGATATGTTTGTGTATGTAGGAAGAGTGTGTGAATCAGTATGACATGGATGCATGAAAAATACTTACTGACCTCTGAGTTTTAAATTCTTGTTTTGTTTTGTTTGTTTAAATAGAAAACAAGAGGATCAAGGAAGCTGACATTTTAGGTTCTAAAAATGAAGTAGAAAAGCTTCTGATTGGTCAGCTAACTGAAGTTATGCATCAAGCCTACTATGTAGAAAACAAATTTTGTCAATCTATTTCCAGCAATGGGAGACTTCACACCACAAAGAACAATTAAATTCACATTGGTCCATTGTAGGCCTATACAAGAAACCGTCTCTGTTTTTAATGAATTATTACTGAAAAGCCACGCTCCTATTCTTTTAAAATATGATGATCAAAAACATAATAATCTGGGTTTTTTTTATATTAATAAATTCTTTGAAAACGTTTATCTCCCTTGGTTCTCTTGTGAGGTTTGACAGAAAAAATATCATCCAATGAAAACCTACGCTCAAAAACAAAAGACGAAAAATGTATTATTCAGATAAAATACTTTTATTTAATCAGTCAAATCTATTGATTCAATATTTTTACATTAATAAATAAAATGCCAGTTACTTGCAGTAAGTGGAAGAGTTTAATCTACAGATGTAATTTATTAACGTACAAAAACGAAGTAAAAAAAAAAAAAAAGTCTAGAATTATATACCTTATTTTACAGTTTTTCGAAATTCAAAAATGATGCATCTGTACAAATAGGACAAACCATTAGAAAAAATGTAAACAAAATCTAATTCTCCATGGAATTATCATCTAAAAAACATTAAAATCATTCCCCTTCACTTTCATTAAGTGGGTCAAATTAAGAAAATAATGGGGTGGGGTGACAGCAAAACAACAACAGAAATGTTGCATTCAGAATTCTGAAGGAAAATGTCTTTGAAAATAAACCTCATCTTTTTATTGCTTTAATACGGAAAAAAAATTATCAAAATCCGATGATTAGAATTTTTTTAACTGTGGTTTAGCAAGTACATGTTTTTGTACATATTGTAAGAAGGATTGAGTGAATTTAATGTTTATGCTATTTAAGTTCCCCTACTATTTTATTGTTTAGTTTGGAATATTTAAAATAAGGTTTTAATATTTAGTATTAAGCGTTTCCCCACAGGTTTGATGTTGAGTTTAGATATTTAAAATAAGGGTTTAATATAGTATAGACATAATATAATATAGGCACATGGATAAAGTAGTAAATGAAGGGAGTCAATGAAACAAATAAAAGTTGTAAAACGGCACGGACAAAATGAACATTTAAACAAGGCGACGAACAAAAACAAATTTATAGTCTACAACAATAAATCTTACGTTGATACATAAAAAATATTACTAACTCTACTAACAAAATAATAGTGTGTGTATATGTGTGAGCTCGTGTCTTGTGTGTGTGTGTGTAACACAACTACGCTATAAAAGAATTACAAGTTTAAAATGTCCTTTTTTTTATGGTTAGAAACGGGCAGTTTCTCAGAGACTGGAAAGCGTCTCATAGTCATTGTATATAATTGTTTGCGAGGCCTATGCACGGTGTTGCTTTTCTTTCCTGTATTTACGCTGAAAGGAGTGTGTTGCTGCTGCGGAGAAATTTGGTCAAAGAGGGTGTTGCCGCTGCGAAGAAATTTCGTAAAAGAGAAAGAGGATGCTTGAAGACGACGTATTTATAGAAAGGTGGCTCAAAGACGCAGGACTTGAATTTACGCGCGGACCTAGTTTTAAACATGTCACGTGGTCCTCCTGGCCAATGGTTTCCCGAGACTGAATATTGAGCGTCCGCCATCTTTGTGGGAACAAGTGGCATACCGCCCAAAATAATTTATAGGAGTGTAAAGTCCTATAATATCGAGAATGTATGAAGGTTGTATAGGGCTAACTCTCCAAGTCAGAAAGGTCTATGCGTATGCCTAAAAAAAAAATTATTAAAAAAGCTGGCCTTTAAAGACTGAGTGTTGATCATTTGAGAAAAAAATCTAATATTGTTTTCACTAGATATGCTTTGATTACTTCTTTTTTTTTTTTTACACCTAAATCAAAGTTGGAGCGATGGTAGTTAGACCAGATGAATTATCTCCCTTGTGCTAATACATATACACAAAAATTAAGCTGATAATTCATAAAATAAAAAAATAAAAGCACTCGAATTTTCATTATATTGTGATAAATTTGATGAAGACGGAACCTAACAAAAATATAGAAATATTCATAACTAATGATGTTATAAATGAAAATATTAACATAATCCTCCAGTTAATTAAGCCATTTTCCCCAACAAACCAAACATTTACGTTCGGTAGTCAAGGCAATAAATAAATAATAGGAGACTGAAGGAATTGGGGGATCAGAAAAAGAACAGAAACCACATAGACTACGGCTAGAATATTAGAAGAGCCCTGAAGACCTGAAGAGACTTGCTGTCACTCAAACTCTAGTGAAAAACCATCAGTTAAAACTAGCCAGTATTATTATTATTATCATCATCATCATCATCAACAACAAACAACATGAACGTGTTTAATGACTGAGAGATAGTAATGAAATATGAAATATTTTATGATTTGGCTTGGTTAATTGCGTATTTCTCACAAATAAAAAAGTAAGGATTTCGAATGCAGCAAATAATGTTTTTTAAGGCAAGCAGACTCTACTTAAAGAGTTGGCATGGCACCATCTTCCTACTCACTTTCACTTTTTTGCTTTGGTTAAGGCATGAGTTATTTGCTGGGCTTAACTTAGTCTAGCTCAAGGCCAGGAGTAGGTGACACCAAGTAAGAATCGAACTCACTAACAATGGTCTACTAGCTAAGCTCACTAATACTCACTATTATGCCATAGGGGAAGGATATTTAATCATAAACTTTTCTTATGTTAAAAAGAAGAAGAAAAAAACTTATCCCGCCGAAACTGAGGTCTTTTTTCCTTGTGTGTGATCATAAATTTGATAATTGAAAAAAAAAAAATAATAATTTTGGCATCTTTTCAATTAATCAGATTATCACATTAAAGTGGGATACTAAACTAAAAGGATAATCTGTTATTTTTCTACCCACAGACAGTATAAGGTATCACATTATTACGTACAGTATTTTTCTTGTGTTATTGTTACTATTGTAGTGCTTGTTTGTTTTTAGTTTTATTGTTCCAAGTTCATACGAAAGTTTGGGCGATATAATTGCGCTTGAAAAAGACAGCTGCTTACAAAAACAAAAAGAGTCGTTATTCTTTACCGAAAACCTGCTTAAAATTGCTAGATTATGTAAAAAATTGAAAAAAAAAGAAAGTTTTTGATGTGACAAGTTAATCAAAGAACCGCCCCACCATTTCCAAAAAGTAGATATCGACGAAGTTTTATACAATTTAAATTTATCATGATGAATCAGCTGAGAAAAGCGACACACACACTATATATATATATATATATATATATATATATATATATATATATATATATATATCGATTATTATAAAGCAAGTTATGGTTTTGATTATAGTAATAATTATTTTTTTTAATAGGTACTTATTTACTTTTATGCAGAAGCTTGAAACTGTTTCTCAAAATTTATAGAACAAGCTCTGTAATTGATTGATTTTAGTACCACAACTGAAAACTTATAAGAATAAGATTTATTTCTTTTATTTACTAGCAGAATTTCTGAGATTTATTTCCTTTATTTACTAGCAGAATTTCGGAGATTAATTTTGATTTGTGATTTTTTAATATCATTTTTTAATCAATAATGATAATTTTTCTTGGCACAACCGGATTTCTGTTGTCCTGTTTGAAATATAGTTTTAAACACAAATCTCTACTGTTTCTCGTGGGACACTACAGACACAAATAGTTTTGTAGATTTTTTTTCTTTCTCTAAAATCAAGAAACCTTCTTACTAGTGATACGACGATTATAACGATAAAATTTAATTCTTCGGGTAATTTTTTCCGTCAAGTATCACTTTTTTTTTTCGTCAAAAGTGCATGGAGGTACCGAGATCTTAGAGATTAAATATCAAGTCTCGAGTTTGTTATTTTTTTTTCATAGCTCTGAATAGCTTTTAGTAGCACTCAAAAATTGGATTATCATTAAGTTTTTTTTTTTCTTTTTCGTCTAACTTGGTGATTTCGAATAAAACCACTCAACAAAACAATTTTCTTCTTGGTTTAGAATCTCTCTTTTTTCCTTTTTTAAACTATTTTGTTGTCATGCTGTATTTTCTAAGCGCGGTTACTGTAATGGATTATAATGTACACCTTTTTTACAAGTGAATATTTTCTATTTGTTGTATATGCCACCAAATATTATATTACAACATAGCTTTTATCTTAGTCTTTTAATTATTTGTTAACAAAATAAAACAAGAAAACAACTATACAAATCTAATAATATTTATCGTTCGATAAAAATAGTTATTCAATTGTTTGTAATAATTTACATTATTTTGTTTTTATACATTTTTGGGGTGTATGCAATAAACATCAATTATTATTGAAATAAAAGCTCGATCAACATTTGAATGTCTCACAGATTATTATACTCACAAGAACCAATACTTACTTTGTTGACAAAAGACACCTTATCCACAACATCCATGTCAGTAAAAAAAAGTTTCAAAATAAATCGACTTCTTAGTTCTTAATTCACATGATTGCAGACATCTTGCATACCGGTGTTCTTATGATATAGTTATAGGGAATATTCAGTTCCGATCAAATCACGGTAAACTATGTACAAGCAACTCTTGTCAAATAAAATGCGTTAGGGATCAACTGGAGTATCTATCGACTTCAAATAGATTAATAATGTCTCTTATTCTCTTGTTTACTTGTATAATTAGACAATTTCAAGGTGGGAGGGAGCAAATAACCACGTCTTAAAAAAGAAAAGAAACTATATGAATGTTATAGCGAGTTCATAGCAGAGGAGTTTTCCGAGTAATGTGATGAAAAAAGGTTCATGCTGAAAAGAATTATAAATGAAATTATCATAGGGACCTCAAGTGGTGTAATGGTTAGCAAGTTAGACTAGCAAACCTCCACGAGTAAATTCGAGTAAAGTGTTCCATCATTCGGCCTTGTGACACATCTTAGCAAAAAACTTAGTAAATAAAATAATCAAACGAATAAACAAATTATTGTAAGTTGAGTTGAAAGAAACGTTGTCTTTTCATGTATTATTTTTAGTAATGAGCCATAGGTTACAAAATATTTGTTGCACGAGTATTATTTTTTGTATGTGTACAGTTCTCGTAAATATCTTAGTATTCTTTTTAAAGGCTTAACTGCGTGTCAGTGTTGGAATTCCTTTGAGGATAAAACTTATTTAACAACGTGAAAATTTAACGCTGATACTTTTGGTTCGTCTGTATTCTGAGACTGCTGGGCGGCTACTCACTAGCTACAGAGACATGTGGACATCCGACCAAATTTCCATCTTGTTACCATGACAATACACCAGTCAACTGCGATTTCGCACGCCCCCAAATATTAATAGATGTGGCGAAAGTACCATCTTTCTGTCTGTCCACTTGCTTTTAGAACCACCTTAATTAGAGTTCACATATCCCCCCGCTCAATTCACACATTCACTCAGCAACCAAACATGCACGAATGTGGCACAAGGCCGTTTTTAAGGTGAGTCCGGTCGCAGGGCCGAAGCCCACACGCGTCCGGCAAGCCAAAAAATACCTTCGGCCCCGTCGGCATTCCCCTTATTAGGGGTGCCTCAGGCGCCAGGCAATAACCCCCCAAAGGGGTAAAAGCATGGGGAATGGCCCCCTGAGGCCGGAGGAACTCTCCAGTGCCGAGGCACACACGGCAGAACCGCCCAGAGGTACGACGGCCTACCGAATGCGACCCAACAACTGGAAAGGAAAGATCATACACGACCTCTATCAATATGTGCTTCACACACACATATATATACACATATTATATTGATTGATACTGACTCTTAACAAAAATATTGACGAACTTTTTAACTTTTCTTCTCTTACGACCACAACACATCAAAGCAAAAAATAATTTGTAAATTACAAATCTTCATATGTATATAAATGCATAATTATTCCTGTCTGATTTTCTTCTTGTCAGCAAAAACCATTTATTTGCGTTGTTTTCATAAATTTGTGTTATATTTGTAGACAGAAAACTCGGGTTTTAATTTTTTTCCTTTTTAATCCGACTAGACTGATCCCACAAGTGACATTTTTTATTGTCTATGTCGAAGGACTTTTTTTTAATGGCCGTCTTGTCTCTTTCACAAGCAAGCAATAGAACTGGACCCAATGCATTATGAAACAAAGAAAAAATCAACTTGCCTCCACTTGGCGAAAATAAAATAAGGACGAAATCCTACTAGCATCTTTCACTATCCGCCAAGTTTACTACTGTCATCTCTAACAGTCAATCCTTCAATAGTCCAGTCGACTGGGACTGTAGAATACTCTGATTGAATCTTTACAGTGGGGTAAGACCAACCCAACGAGTGTCCTGTATGACACTTTTAGCCGTATGTGAAATGGTTATTATTGTTTAGCGAGGGGGAACCATTTTATAGCCAGAGTTTTTGTTGTTGGTAACTTCATCGCTGAGTTTGTAAGGTCCCTCGCTAATAGCTGTTAGGAATAATTGGAGGATGATGAAGAAGTAAGATGGTGATAGTCGAAAGGTGTTTTTATGAATAGGTTTTTATTTGCAGCATAGAATATTGGGTTTGCTTTTGGTGCTGCAAGACTCGTGAAAGGTTGTGAGTATTGAGACGAAACGGCGTAATGAGATGTTGAGATGGCAGCGTGTGTCGTCGGACGTGAGGGATTGTGTTTTTTGCATTTTGACGAAAGACATGTTGCAGTTGTAGGAATTGAACTTTGGAGGTCACCGTGAGTTTCGTGTCTGGTAATTGGGGAGGGTAGGCGTTATCTCCATTAATGTGGACCAGAGGTGAATTGAGAGCTAGCGTGTCGAGAGCGGGATTATGCTCAGATTGACATAGCCAATTTTGGGGTGACATAAAGTTGTGCCTGTGCGAGGCATGTTGAATGCATCTAATTTATATTCAACTGGGATTCCTCGTAAGGAATCCATAAATTAGATGGGTTCCCTCGTGTATCCATGTTGCTGCTGCTGTTAGAGCCGCAGTAAGATATCTGCACTGGGCGGCATTGTCCAGCTAAAAAGCATCGCCAATGAAGAACGCCCAGTGTGACGTCTGCACTGGTCGGCGTCTCCAGCCAAAGAGATTGGGTTTGGCAGCTCACCCGATTTGGTGGCCGGAAATGAAGGTCCGGGGTGAATAGGATAAGTCATCCTGATTGGGTGAAATTAAGTGTCGAATTAAATTGCGCGCCAAACCAAAATACGAAATTTTCCCCTTCTCTACACACTAAACAATCAGATGGGGAGGCTCCAGTAATGTTGGAGCTTTGGGAAATACAGAGTACCCCTTCATTGCCATCGCTCCCTGGTACACTCTGTCTCGGAGTGGTAGCACCAAATAGGGTCCTATGGGTCATATAGAACTGTTTGACATTTATAGGATTTTACACTCCTATAATTTAATTTGGGCGGTATGCCACTTGTTCCCACAACAAAGATGATGGACGCTCACATATTCAGTCTCGGGAAACCATTGGCCAGGAGAACCACGTGACCTGCGTAAAACTACGTCCGCGCGTAAATTTCGTCCTGCGTTTGGAGCCACTTCCAAGACGCGTATTTTCTATAAATACGTCGTCTTCAAACACTCTTTCTCTCTCTTTACATAATTTCTTCGCAGCGGCAACACACTCCCTCCAGTGTGACTCAACAGACGTCAAATAGCAACAACATGGGTGTGCCTCGCAGATATTCAAAATATACATTGACTATGAGACTTTTTTCAGTCTCAGAGAAACCGACTGTTTCCAACCATGAAAAGAAAGATATTTTAAATATGTAATCCTTTTGAAGTTTAGTTGTGTTAGACACACACACACACACACACTCACACATATACACACACGATTATCTTATTAATAGAATTAGCGAAATTTTTATGTATCAATGTAAGTTTTATTATAATAAATAAATTTGTTTTGTTCGTCGCCTTGTTTTGAATATTCCCTTTGTCGGCGCCGTTTCATATCTTCACTCATTGGCTTCCTTCATTTACTACTTTATTCATGTGCCTATATTATGCCTATTCTACCTTTTTCTAAACTAAACTTTAAAATGGGAAACTAAGTAAACTAAACACTCTACAAAACTTCAACATTAAATTGTGGGGAACTTAAATACTAAATACAGGTCACCACCCTCTACACATTTAAACTGAGTGCAAACAAATGTCATGCTCAATTGAATTGTTTGAAATAAAACTGTTTGATCATTTAAGTGTGTGTAAATGAATGACTGATGTTTAATTGAATTGTTAGTGATACATACAAATACTTGGAACTGTTTAATTTTGTTGACATGTTTATAGATTATATATATCTAATATATATGCATGAACCGGATTTAGCATAAAATAACCTATTATGGCTGATAGGCCATAAAACAAAAGTGAGTTGGCGACCGAAGTCGAGGGCGACCAGAAGGCTCCCTTTTCAATAGCTACTACACCGAGATGTTGGGGAGGGCGCTAATCCTTTCCCTGGATTGCTCCACTTTACCCTTGATACGTACCTTATATTGCTGAGTGTTAAGCAAGGAGGTATCAAGTACCATTTTTAAAGTCTTTGGTATGACGCGACCTTGGATTGAACCCAGGTCTCCCGGACCATTGGCGAACACTCTACTCATTAGGCCAATGAACCGCCTAAAACAAAACAAAACAAAACCAAGTCAGTTGTAGCGTAAATTTCATATACATACACAAACATCGCACTCACATTTTTTAACCAATCAAGTACTTTCCCCCCCAAAAAAACATTCATACCCGTTTTGATCCTCTTAAGACTTATAAAAAGAAAGCGATTGACGAATTCAACAGAGATCTCGCCGCTAACAACAAGGAACCTATGTTACGCTACTGGACTGCTCCCTCACCCACCAAAACACGAGAGACGCCACGCTGTCTAGCAAAGACATTGCCATTTCCACTTACACCAAAGGCGAAATCGGCAACAACAACGACAACAACAGCATTGTGAGTTCTTTGGTACATATTCCCACTGAATAATAAACCTTTATTTTATAGTTATTCAGATTTTGTTTTTGTTTTGTTCGGGAAATTACTTGCGAGGAACACGTACTGCCTCCAAACTTTATTTTATACTTGTGACACATCTCGCAAATATAACCCGACAATTGGTGACCTCGACCACGTAAAGTCAAAGGAAAAAACACCATGGAAAACACAGAAATGGACGCCTTATTGTCACAGCCAGCTACCCAGTCAGCTCTCAGGATACCGCAGTTTTGGACACACGATCCCATTTTGTGGTTCGCACATGTCGATGCTCAATTCGTCACACACCGGATACGCAGCGATGCAGCACGACTGAACCACATCATTGGATCACTCACTCACGAGGTGATGGCAGAAGTCAGGGATTACATCATGGCTCCGCCTGGTACGATCCCGTACGACACTTTTCGGGCCGAATTGATTAGACGAACCTCCGACTCACGACAGAAACGCCTACGCCAGCTTCTCGTGGACGAGGAACTAGGCGACAGAAGGCCATCGCAGCTGTTGAGACGGATGAAACAGCTGATGGGCGAAAACCCACTTCAGCCAGACATCCTAAAACAGTTGTTCGTCAATCGATTACCGGCAAACGCACAAATGATCCTCGCTTCTGCCGGAGAAAACACACCTGTGGAAGAACTAGCCGAGTTAGCGGACAGGATCATGGAAGTTACAACTACCGTAGCCCCGGTGACACAGGCGCAATCTTCTACCAACCCTTTCCTGCTGACCCCTGACAGCTCAGAGCTTACTGAGCTACGAGCTCTAACCCAGCAGCAGGCGCGACAAATTCAGACCCTCACAGACCAGTTACGGGCCTTCACTATGGACCAACTGCGACGGAACTACAATCAACACTTTGGCCGTCGCCGCTCTCGTAGTCGGGACCGACCTAGTAGTTATTGCTACTACCATCAACGATTCGGCGATAAAGCACGCAAGTGTGAGAGTCCCTGTTCATATAAACAGTCGACCCCTTCACCACCGGGAAACGAGAAAGCCAGGTGGTAAGAGCGACCGACACGCCTGGCCCTGCCCGAAGGGGTCGCACATTTTATGTCAGAGACCATACAACCGGCATTCACTTCCTGGTGGATACCGGTGCGGAAGTCAGCGTCATCCCCGTAAAATTGGTGCGAGAAAAACGCACACCAACCACGATACAGTTACAGGCCGTAAACCATTCCCCTATCCCAACATTCGGCGAGAAATCCCTTACTTTGAACTTGGGATTCCGTCGTACATTCCAGTGGATTTTTGTCGTAGCAAAGATACCAACCCCTATTTTAGGAGCAGATTTTTTGCACCACTTCGGCCTCTTAGTCGACGTAAAACGAGGACGATTAGTCGACAACACTACAGGCCTCACAGTGCGTGGTATAGCCACCCGTACGCCGTTAATCAGCCCTGTTGTCTTCCAGCCTACAACCAACCGGTACGCGGATATCCTCAAGTAGTACTCTGACATCACCCGACCAGTGTTTCGAGATAACCACATCAAACATGATATTACTCATCACATTCAGACACAGGGCCCACCTGTCGCAGCTCGACCCAGGAGACTCAGAGCGGATCGTTTAAAAGTGGCTAAACAGGAGTTTCAACACATGATGGACCTCGGGATCATTCGCTCATCCAGTAGTAGTTGGTCCTCCCCACTTCACATGGTTCCTAAGAAAACGGACGATGACTGGCGCCCTTGCGGAGATTACCGGGCACTTAATAGCTGCACCACCCCGGATAATTACCCGATTCCTCATCTACACGACTTCTCAGGCTCACTTCACGGAAAGTCCATTTTCTCCAAAATTGATCTTGTGCGAGCTTACAACCAGATTCCAGTCGCGTCGGCAGACATTCCAAAAACGGCAATCACCACACCATTCGGATTATTCGAATTTCTTCGGATGCCGTTTGGTCTTAGGAATGCTGCCCAAACCTTCCAACGTTTCATTAACGCAGTTATACGAGGTCTACCCTTCGTATACGCGTATATAGACGATCTGTTGGTAGCAAGTGCTTCCGAGGAAGAACACACGTGACATCTACATCAACTATTTCAGCGATTGACGCAATATGGTGTAGTGGTCAACCCCAGCAAATGCGAGTTCGGAGCCACTTCTCTATCTTTCCTCGGTCACGTCATAGATAAGGATGGAATCCGCCCTCTGCCCGAGAAGGTCAAATCCATCATGGACTACCCTGCACCAACTTCCTTACGAAAGCTCAGGGAATTCCTTGGTTTAATTAACTTTTACCGGCGGTTCCTCCCTCACTGTGCAGAAACACCCCAACCACATACTAAATCTGGCAGAACAATCCGCCGGCCCACCAGGTTCGTGCGATTCTTTTAGTAAAAGACAAGAATTGCACACATAAATTATTTTTATTTTTTTTTTTTTTTTAATATTTAATAAATATTAATCCGGAAGGGGAGTAATTGTAGCGTAAATTTCATATACATACACAAACATCGCACTCACATTTTTTAACCAATCAAGTACTTTCCCCCCAAAAAAAACATTCATACCCGTTTTGATCCTCTTAAGACTTATGTCACGTGATGGCTCACGGAGACGAGGAGGTGGGAATGATACTCTCCCCCCCGTTGAACTAAAATTATCTAGCAGTCAAAAAGTGACCGTTAGAAATGAATGTGGGTCACACAGATGCTTGTACCTAAGTGACCTTGGGTCGCCGGACATCGGAAGGGGAAGGAGAAAATGAAGCCAAATAATTGGTGGGGGGACCCCAAACGGAAGTGGGGTTCCCTTCCCCTCAACGGAAGTAAATACAAAAAAGGTAGTTTTTGAGCAAGTCCCGTGGCAGACGGACGATAGCCATTTCACTCCGGGCTAAAGACAAAAGACTGAGACATGAGAGACCTGAGTCTCTCAAGCCAGCATTAAAAACAGTACAAAGTCTATTAGCCCGTGAAAGAAGAAGAATTCTCCAGTGGAACCCCGTAAAAAAAAATGGATCAAGTGCCAACCTGCCCCGTCTTCACACGTGCGAAAATAAAGTTCCGTTTAGGGATTTTAATCAATTTGCCGTCACAGACCATTTATGGGGGCTCGTCCGGGAATGATTATTATAAATAATATTTGTTGCTTGTAGTCGTGTGACAATTCTTGCCGTCTAAACCTACCCTGGGAGACCGTGAAAGGAAAAAAAGGAATATCGTCGAAACAGTCAAATTACTTGTTGATATCACTGTTTGGAAAAATTAAAGAAAAAATGGACAAAATAGAGAACTTTTTAAAAGAACCCTCCATGGAAAAGTTGGAGAAGCTGAGAAAAAGCGAGATAATAAAAATTGGCGAGAAGCTTGAGTTAAATGTTGAAAAAACTATGAGAAAGCATGAACTCGTGAGAGAAATAGCAAGGCACATGGTGGACGAAAATGTGTTCGAGGAAGCAGTATTAGAAGAGCTACCAACGGAAATGATAAGAATGACTCCAGAAGAAATTGAACTGGAGAAAATTAAAATACAAGCACAAATGGAACTACAGAGAAATAAAATGGAACTGGAGAAAATAAAAATTCAGCAAGAAACAAGGCTGCGAGAAGTCGACTTGGCAATAAGAGGACGCAAAGAAAGCCATGACAGTTTCGAAGTAACGAAGCAAGCGAGGCTAGTCCCAAAATTTGAAGAAGCCAACGTGGACGGATACTTCGCACATTTTGAGCGAACCGCGCTAAATCTTGGATGGCCGAAAGAATGCTGGTCGATGCTACTCCAAACTGTGCTGACAGGAAAAGCACAGAGAGCATATGCAACTCTGCCCACAGAAAATTGCGCCGACTATGATTTGGTGAAAGCAGCGGTTCTTAAAAGCTTCGAGTTGGTTCCAGAAGCTTATCGACAGAAATTCCGAACACAGAGAAAAACGGAAAACCAGTCTTATGTGGAATTTCTGAGAGAAAAGGAGAACGTGCTGGATAAGTGGTGTGACTCTAAGAGGATAGACGGAGACGCTGAGAAACTCCGGCAGCTAATATTAGCTGAAGAATTCTTAAACTGTGTGCCAGAAGAAGTCAGGGTTCACCTAAGTGAAAGAAAAACTGACGTGACCTATGAAATGGCCGCACTAGCAGACGAATACATCCTCACACACCGAAAGACGAAGGAAAAAACCTTCACAGGAAACAGAGTGAAGTTTAAAGCTGAGTTAAGACCTAAGGAAGAAAATAGAAGGACCTTCCAAAGTAGCAGCAGAACAGTGGTCTGCTACAAATGCGGAAAGGCTGGTCACATAGCCATAAGGTGTCAGCTAGGAAAAGGTCCTGAAAGAAACCAGACCCAGCCGAGAAAACCTCAAGGAGCTGTAACAACACCTAGAGGGAACCAGTCCTATCGACCCTGGACGAAAAAAGGGAGGATAAAAGGCCCACACGGAGGACCAGTGGAAGTCTCAATTTTACGAGATACCGGAGCCTCTCAGTCGTTACTTCTACGAAATAAATTACCTAAAAGGGTAATAGAAGCAACACGTGAGACTGTGATGATAGAGGGTATCGGCGGAAAGAGGGTAAAAATACCGCTGTGTAAAATAACACTGAAGTCCCAGTGGAAAAATGGACCAATTAAAGTTGGTGTGGTAGACAAGCTACCTATGAAAGGAATCTCCCTCATACTGGGGAATGAAGTAAGAACAAAAAAGTGTAACCCGTGTAAGATGGCGAAAATAAGCGCCATAAATGAAGAAAGAAAGATGGCGAGGATGAACGCCAAACATGGAAAGAAGTTGGCGAAAATGAGCGCCAAAAATGAAGAAAAAAAGATGGCGAGAATGAACGCCAAACAGGAAGACAAGATGGCGGCTGAGCCACGTGGGTGGCACAAACGACACAGTCGCTCGCAAAGTGAGAAGGTGGAAAGAAAAGAAGTGAACCTTCCACCCCTCAAACAAGAAGATAAAAGGACCAGTCGTCAGAAAAAGGATGAAGGTCCAACGAGTATTAGGAATAAATTCCCTAATACTTATCGAGAGGATAAGAGGAAAATAAGAGGACCCTCACAAGTGACTAAGAAGGAAGAATTTAAGAAGGGCGATGAAGTCCTGCTACTATCATCAAATAAAGGACCCCACTGTGGTGGACGATATATAGGTCCCTACGTAATATCACAGAGAATAGACAAGAGGACATACAGAATTGATACCAACGAGGGAAAGAAGAAGACACAAGTGTGTCACACAAACAAATTGAAGAGATATGTCCGTCAAGAAGGCCAACCTCGAAAAATTGAGAACTCGGCAATGCCGAATAAATTCGAGGAAAAATTAGGCCAGTTGTCTGTTTCAGAGAGAGAGGGCTTAGAAAAATTAATAAAAAAGTACCCAGGTTTATTTCTCTAACGCCCTACGAAAATGTAGTAGCAGAATATTCTTTCATAGTTGTTGAAAGAAAGAAAGAGAGAGAGAGAGAAACTAAAGAAAATGAGAAATTCTCGTCCCCAATGTTGAAATATGAGATGGACGAGAAAGCTGTGCGTCAACAAGTGACGGAGAGGGGAAAGAGAGAAAAGAAAAGGAAGTTTCTTCCCCCAGAGCTTAATAACCAAGCTTATAAAGTCGTCAAAAGTGACGAAGAAAGAAAGAAAGAAAGAAGGGCTTACCTCCTCAAGGTTTGAAAAATGATACGGCCAAAAGCCGAGAGAGAAAAAGAAAGAAAGGAAAACGAGATTAAAGAAAAAAAAAAGGGAGAGAGAGAGAGAAAGAAAGAGAAGTGAAATTGTTTTCCCCTATAGTGAAAATTAGGAAGGACGAAAAAAAGGAAAAGGAAAGAATTCGTCAAAGCGTGAAGAAGAAAGGGGATGAAAGAAAAGTAAAGTGAGAAAAAAAAAAGTGAAAGAAAAGGAGAAAGAACAGTGAATTGAATTGCCTTTTTTTTTTATGGTATTTCTATTCATCTCCCTTTCTTCTCTTAAGCGGGGAGGTGTCACGTGATGGCTCACGGAGACGAGGAGGTGGGAATGATACTCCCCCCCCCCGTTGAACTAAAATTATCTAGCAGTCAAAAAGTGACCGTTAGAAATGAATGTGGGTCACACAGATGCTTGTACCTAAGTGACCTTGGGTCGCCGGACATCGGAAGGGGAAGGAGAAAATGAAGCCAAATAATTGGTGGGGGGACCCCAAACGGAAGTGGGGTTCCCTTCCCCTCAACGGAAGTAAATACAAAAAAGGTAGTTTTTGAGCAAGTCCCGTGGCAGACGGACGATAGCCATTTCACTCCGGGCTAAAGACAAAAGACTGAGACATGAGAGACCTGAGTCTCTCAAGCCAGCATTAAAAACAGTACAAAGTCTATTAGCCCGTGAAAGAAGAGAAATTCTCCAGTGGAACCCCGTCAAAAAAATAAGATAAGTAACTTTGGGACATTTTTCCGTTACACCCAAATTTTGTTTACCACTCTCTCTCTCTCAATTTGAAAAAGGCTAAAAGCCAAGAAAAGACATTCATATTCATGGACTATCCTATTATATATTTTTGACACTTTGAACATATATATGTATATAACCGTAGTAAAGAACCTATGTATTTTCATTTTACCATGTGGTCTATGTTATTATTCCATGCTTTCCTTTCAGCTTCTATTCGCCTTACATTATCTTGCTTAGAACTGTCCTATTAATTCCTAAAGTATCTGCCTGAGAAAAGAGGAGTTGCCGACTATAGCAATATTAATATTATTACAACTAAGACCTATAGGCCCGTATTCTTCTATTATCTAAGGGAAAGAAGTTTAGCGGCCTGGTGGGTGTGTGATAGTGTGAAATTTTGGACCCCTTTGCCAGCGGTGGTCAGTCTGGCCCTAAATTATTCCCTCCCGTAATATGCCAGTTCTTATCTGCCTGAGAAAAGAACTCTGAACAGGACTTATTTCTGTAGGGGATCAAGTGCCAACCTGCCCCGTCTTCACACGTGCGAAAATAAAGTTCCGTTTAGGGATTTTAATCAATTTGCCGTCACACTTATAAAAAGAAAGCGATTGACGAATTCAACTGAGATCTCGCCGCTAACAACAAGGAACCTATGTTACGCTACTGGACTGCTCCCTCACCCACCAAAACACGAGAGACGCCACGCTGTCTAGCAAAGACATTGCCATTTCCACTTACACCAAAGGCGAAATCGGCAACAACAACGACAACAACAACATTGTGAGTTCTTTGGTACGATATTCCCACTGAATAATAAACCTTTATTTTATAGTTATTCAGATTTTGTTTTTGTTTTGTTCGGGAAATTACTTGCGAGGAACACGTACTGCCTCCAAACTTTATTTTATACTTGTGACACATCTCGCAAATATAACCCGACACAGTCTTTCAAAATTGCCTACTGCAGTTCATGCCGCTACTTAACCCCATATTGTTACTGTCACGGAGAATTAATACTACAACAATAGAAGTAATGCTTCTGCAGGGAGATAACAAATAATTTGTTAGAATTCCGTAGAGAACACATGTTCGAAGGGCCAAATTAACCAATCACAACCCTTCTGGTGGTCACATGAGGCTGGCTATAAAACAAGGGGTCACAAGGAATCGTTCTCTTTTTGCCATTATCCGGACTAGCAGTTCCAACTAAGACTGCATCGTACAAGCCCCAGACGGCAACGATTCGGGAAGAGAGTCCACCACCTAGTTGCTGAGAGCAGACAAACACAATCACTACGAACCTTGTGACAGTGCCCTAACAAGTTACCAGGAGCAACTTCAAACAGCTAAGTTTCTGCAGCATATTTATCTGCAACTTTACCAAACCAAACTCTTAAACTCTTTTGCTTGTTTTTGCATTTTGTATGTACCTGTTGTATATTTTGTACATGTACAGTAAACCTTTTGTAATAGCAAAAACCCGTTTGTGTCCTTTCTTCAAAAGCGACGCCTATTTTCTCACTGCGTTCTTTAGCGATGGGATATTATTAGGTTATGTTGGTGTTACGTTGGTTGTTATTCCCTCGCTAAATGTTGATGGAAAATAAAGGTAGTGGAGAAGAACGAAGATGCCGTAAGGTTTTATATGAAGGTTTTTAATGGCAGCATGAAATAAAGGGTTTACGCTGGTATGCTGCAAGTCTCGTAGGAAGGAAAGAAGGAAAGGAAGTTGTTATAGAGCTGAAAAGGAATTTTAGTTTGAGCGAATATGTGCATCGTTAGGTAAAGGCATTGTTGAATGTGTGAGTGAGATATGTCACCATAAGTGTAGCAAAAGTCGTGTTTGCTGGTTAAGGACAGGAATGATGTTGTCACCCATGAGTTTGTGGTTCTGGTTGTTTCGGGAGAAGCGTGAATGTCTCCAAAAAATGTTGCCCAGGGATGAAGTGGCTGGCTGTCGGAGCGGTATTTTCACTTAGTCGACATAGCCAAAGCTGGAGGGGACTTAAAGTTGTTCCTGTGTGTGGCGTATTGAATTCATCTAATTCATATTCAACTGGGAATCCTTGCTCTAAGAGAATATACGCAAGGGGTCCATAAATTAGATGGCTTTCCTTATAGTGGTGGTGCTGCTGCTATTCAAGAGAGCGGACAGTCATTACGTCTGTCCTGAACGAAGAAGTTCTGAGGAAGATAAAATGTTTTGGCGGCTTTCCCCAATTTGGTGCTGCCCGGAAAGATGATCCGGGTTGAATAGGATAAGTCATCCTGATTGGATGAAAATATGCGTCGACCCGAACAGTCGAATTAAATTACGCGCCAAACAAAAATACGAAATTCTTTCTGCTACAGTTTTAAACAACGGTTTATTCTCCTACAAAACTTAGGGTTTAAACAGTGCTTTTCTCGGCGACAAAAATACCCATAAATTATCTCTCTTGAATAATGAGCATGTCCGTTGGGAGTATTTTTTGGATCTCGCATGAAAGTCTCAGAAACTCAATTTCGGTTTCTTTTTCCTCTGTTCTTTGAACGGGAGAAATGTTTCTGACCTTGCTAGGTAACGATAAAGTAACGTAGTTATTTTACTTTTCCTCAACAAGTAAATCTTTTTTCCATTTTGATCCTTTTCCACATTCTTCTTCTTCATGGAACAATATGCATATAGTTCTAGCTATTGAGATACCTTTGTATGTGTGTTTGTTTCTTTTTGATACGATGGGTATGTATATTATGCATATAAAAGATTCAAAGTTCTCGTATGTATGTATACGTTCAGTTTGTCTTTCCTTCTGTTGTGTTCAGTGTTTGTATATCATGTATGTACTAATGGTAATATTGGTACTAGGTAAGTAGAGACTCAACAAAATATCTTCCTTAGAACTAATCATACCAATACCTCCATTTTAATACAACAACCATATCACTGATATCATTGACCACTGTTTGATATTTGTCGCTGCCTCCCACCAGACAGGATTCGACACAAGGTCAATGACCCGAAGGCCGATTAGAGTAGTGATTTAGGGGAGGGGAAGGTCGAACCCTGCTGGTCTATGCTGGTCATCGACCCACCTAGTGCAATGTAGGCTTGATGAGCCTAGCTGGTCTTGGACCCAAATCTGGGTCCAGGCCCTATACCTGCTTATCATTGATCACTGTATATTTTTGTTGTTATTCTAAATCGTAAAAGACTATTATGGATTTTATTTAAATGACATTTGGTGAGTAAATACATCTATTTAAACCAAAGATTGTGGAAATTACATTGCTATATACATAATGAAAAATGTATAAAATATCTTGCAAGTTGTTTCTGAACACTGAAGTTATGCAATTGAGTGTGTAGCTGAAGGTATTTTGGTTTGGCGCGCAATTTAATTCGACGCTTAATTTCACCCAATCAGGATGACCTATCCTATTCAATCCGGATCTCTTTCCTGGGCAGCAGAAATTGGGTAAGCTGCCAAACAATCTCTTTGGCTGAACAACGACGTCCAGTGCAGACGTCCCGCTGGCCGTTCTCCAATGGCAGCAGCAGCATGGACACATGAGGGAACCTATCTAATTTATGAATTCCTTGCGTCTATCACTGAGACCAAGGAATCCCAGTTGAATATGAATTAGATACATTCAATACGCCACCACAGGAACAACTTTATGTCACCCCCAAAATTGGCTATGTCGATGCGATGCCTTATTCCGCTCTCGACACCTAGCTCTCAATTAACCTCTGGGACACTTTAATGGAGACAACGCACGCCTCTCCCCAAATCACCAGACACACAAAACTTAAGGTGACTCCCAAGTTTATTTTCTCCAACGGCAAACAAGCCTTTCGCTAAACTACGGCGAACACAATCCCTCGCACGTCCGACGATACGCGCTGCCTTCTCAACTTTCTCATAACTCCATTTCGTCTCTATACTCACAACCTTTCCAACGAGACTTGCAGCACAAACGCAAACTACATTTTCCATGCTGCAAATAAAAACTATTCCCCAAAACATTTCGACTATCGGCATCTTACTTCTTCATCCTTCCTTTATTAACAATTACACTCTTAGCGAGGAAACAACTCAACATAAATACACACACGCACGTCACAACTCTTCCTCGCTACAACGTCACAACTCTTCCTCGCTAACAATAACAAACTTTCCTTCACTTCCACAAGTATCTACACATGGAGAAAGCGTCCATTGTTAAAGCGTCAATTTCCACGAACCAGCGGATGAAAATAGTACGCAAGAGAAATTAAATGCACGAATTTCCGTAGGAGAAAAACTGATTTCATTAACTGAATAATATGTGACGTAATTTTGCAGCGTTACAAATTACCCAATGTAAAGAAAAATCACGAATGACTAGAAGGACGCGATGAGAAACGGACGAGCCGATAACCATTGCCGTAACTTCATTTTAACTGCATTTCTAGTACTTAATGTTATAAGAACTGTCACATCTTTTTACTTCAAAGGCGATGAATTTTTTCAGCAGGGTTTCTTTATTCCGTTGAAAAAGATGGTAGTATCAGGAGGTGAGGATATCGGCTGCCGTCGCTGGAGCAATCAGCAAGACTTCGAACACAAAATGGGGCGCCAGCCGTTCATTACAGATAACATGGACTCTCAAGTATGTCTGAACTATTGCCGAATCAAAGGATACCATTTTGCTGCAGTCTCTGAGGGTAGGAAGTGTTCGTGTGGTGATGAAACCGGGTCACTTCGACAAACTTCACCGCTATTCACTTGTAATGTTCCTTGTGCAGGGGATATGAAATACAGATGTGGCGGGGGCAAAGGCCACTTCCAACTGTTCAAAATAATTACACCTGCTGGAAAGGTGAGTCTAACATCGATTGACTTGTCCACCGGTGTAAAAGTGATTTTCAGTAAACGTCTCCCACCGGGTCAATTCACCAGTGTAGTGAGTTCGAGCTTCATTTGATGTTCGATGGCTGTGAAGTCATTTTATAGATTAATACAGTGTAGTTTTGGCGGAAGGAAACAGAGAGACTTACATATTTGAGAAGAGTTCCTTAGTTGTTAGTTGTTTGAAATTATTAGACATACCTGTATGTATGAAAGCAAGGTAACAGCATTTTAGCTTATGCAGTATTTTGTAGTTGTGTTCACTGAGATTCTTGCCTTTAGGTCATCCCGTGAAAAAAGATATGTTCTTTGCGAGTTTTAGAATGAGGCTCTGTTGATATGGCAACGCCATCAAGAGGCCAGCAATATAATTCTTTTAGCAGACAAGGAAGATTAACTCATAGAAATACGTATATGTATATAGCATTTTTTATTATTCAGGGTTTTTTGGACTATTGTCTTCATCATCATTATTATATTCACAACGTTTAAGCCGATTTGACCTTATAAAAATATAACGAAGAAGGTAATTAAGTTTACCTCCTTGTTATATTAAAAGGAAAAAATAAAGGAGTCGAACGAAGATATTGAAGGTTTTCAATTTAGAAGTTTAATACCGGCTTGAGTTGAAAGGAAACCTTTCTGCTGAAAGTCGTAGTGAGAAGAAATACAGTTATAAAAGAGATGAGCAGGCATTTGGCGTTCAGCTAGTAGTTCAACGTCCCGTAGATTTTGGATAGAGGAGTAAAGGTCTCCAGAATAGATAAGCAGAATTGAAGTAGCTGGTTGTCCGAACGATATTCGCTTCGTTGGAGACATAGCAAAAGTCGTGTTGCTAATTTTAGAATAGGAATGAAATATTCAACCATAAATGCGTGGTCCTGTTTGCTGCAGGAGGCATAATGTTCTCCTAAAAGGTTGTCCCGGAATGAAGTAGCTGAATTGTCAGAGGCGTAATAACAGTGTTCCTGTTAGAGGCGGAATACATACATCCAATTTATGTTCAACTGGGAGCCTTTGGTCTTGGAGGATAGACTCAAAGGTCCATAAACTAGATGGCTCTCCTCATGGTGTTGTGATTCTGATGCAAGAAGAGAGAGGGCAGAAAGACGTCCCTCCTGTTCGAAACATTCTGAGGAAGAGAAAGTTTGGCAGGCTTTCACTGCCCTTGATTTGCCCGGGAAAGTCGTCCAGGCAGAATGAGACAAATCACCCTGTTTGGGTGAAAATATGCGACAACTATAACGGTCAAATTAATTTACGCCAAACAGAGATACGAAGTTCTTTCTGCTACAAAAAATTATTTCTAAGAAGAAAAAAAAATCAAGCCGACCACGTGCGGCACTTGATTTGACCAGAGTGGAAAAGGGAGAAGTAATCCCAGACAATACAGCACCAAAAAGCTACCTACCACTACTTTTGGGACCCTCTGTACGAATTCGGGGACCAAATGTAAAGGCACGAAAAATTAACCTGCTGATGGGTTTCGTCACTCGCTTCTTGAATAGCCGGTAAATATTTCAAACTGTGAAAGCAAGAAGCTTCCCAATAAATAAAAGTAAAATTAAACAAAAGTCGGCTACTGAATTTCTACCAAGTTAAACAACTGAAAGAAAATTCAACTGAGAATTCTGCTGAAAAGAACTTTAAAGAAGACTCGAAATTAAATGAACACTGAAACATTTCGACAAAACTAAAAAGAAAATAAAAATTACTCAATTTCAAAGAACTTTGTTTTCGGACACTCTCTCAGATAAGTTCCAGCAAATTGCACTAAAATTTGTAACACTTTATCTTTTCTATCCCTTTCTTTCTTGTTTTTTTTTTTTTTTGTTTTGTTTTTTGTATAAAATTCCTATATAAAAACTTTATTGTCTGTGTTATCTCTTCGAATCAGTATCCGAGCTAGAAAGCTGCGGAACTTACCGTTTGAACTTACCGTTTAATATTGCACAATAAAGCCCTCTAAAAACATTACCCAGTTAAATACTAAACTTGGCTTTAGTGTCATTACTTCATATTAATTTTATTCTCTCTCTAAAATTCTTTTATATTGCAAATTTTATCCTTCTAATTTTCTTTAACCTCCGGCTTTCTTTAGATGTTTCTTGTCGAACTCAGGAGCGAAGATAGAACTTCGAACCACGTCCTTTATTTAATCTATGGGGTTGCTTACACTGATTCTGTTAACTATAACCGGTTACAAGTGTTAAGTATTCCTGTATTGTTACTCACCCGCAGTCAGGATTGAACCTGCAACCTCCAGATGACAGTCACTTAGAGGCTTAAGAAATCATCGCCTATAACCGTTAAGTCATGTGTCCTGCTAGACACCCTCTGCGTCTAGTGGCAGACCGACTTCTTTTCTTTGTACTGTTCGTGTCTCATTAAGCTTCGTCTCAGAAATTCAGACATTTATAGTGTTATTTTTATTTATTTATTATGTTTTATTTTTTATTTTATTTTTGGTTAGGATGTATTTTTAAAGTTCTTTTTTCATTTTAGTCAGGTTTCCACAGCAGTTACGCCGGCTGCTATAAGGAAGATGACCACGAAAGAGAAAGACCAAGGCAATTTCCTGAGCTTTTCTCAGACACAATCCACATGACAATCGGTAGATGCGTCCTTTCCTGCCATAGTCGATTCCGAAAGTATGCAGTTCTTCAACGGGGCACCCAGTGTTGGTGTGGTGACAACCCATCGATAGAATCTTTACTTAATCAGATGTCAAACAGCAGTTTCTGCAACATACCATGCCTTAACAAAATGACAACTTGCGGCGGAGAGAGACACTTCCAAGTGTACGCCATCAATTACGTTGCACAGAGAGAAACTCCTTTGGCCATGTATGTTGGGTGCTTTAAGTTTGTGGCCGGTGCAAAGTCGGACCTGAAAAACGTTATGTACGACTATGCCATAACAAAAGTGGAAACGAATGATGCAGGTGCTATGAGCATTTCTCGATGCTGTTATCTATGTACGGTCAGGGAAAAACCTTATGCTGGTCTACTCCGTGGAGACACCTGTTACTGCAGCATTGTACTCAATTCAAGGAGAGAAACGTTAAGGTACAAAGACGACATCTGTAACCGCCCATGCACTGAGAATAGGAAGCACTTCTGTGGAGGAGATGCAGCAATGCAAGTCTACAAGTTACGACCTTTAGGGTATGAATGGGAGACTTTTGGGTTTCATATAGAAACTGGATAATTTATTCCCCCTTTTAACAACAAATATACAGTATTTCTCATAAATATTTGATCAATTTTCTTCAAATTGCTTGGTTTGGTTTCTTTGTTTAATTGCATATCAATCTTCATGGATTATTTAATGCCAAAGCCATCCTTGAAGAAAAACAATAACGGTATTACTTAACCCATAGCTAGGGTAGGAATAAGGGAGTTCATAACAGAAGAATAGAAAACAAAAGTAGAGAACAAGAAGGCCGAAGAAGAGAAAGGACAGCAAATCAATACAGCAATAAGACCTGTAAGCATTGATATCCATTGATGAGAATAACTTCTTTTGACTTTCATTCATTGTCCTCTCTTGGAGATTAAAAGTTATGATTCAAAGGCTGAGGTTTGGTATGGTTTATTTTTGTTTAATGAGATATCAACCTTCATAGGTTATTTAATGCCAAAGCCATCCTTGTAGTGGTACTATTTAACTCAAAACGGTGAGAGATAAGGTAGTTCATACATTTCCCATGAATATTAGTCCGGAAGTGAACGTAAAAAGACAGTAATAGTATTATTTAACTCATAGCTTGAGGAATAAGGGGGCTCATGACTTTCGCAAGGGCATTGGTCCAAAAAGGAATGTAATAGCACGACTGGATTTCGAACTCGCTTATATAGTGTTGCAGTCCAGAACGTTAGCCACTACGCCACACCCCCACACCAGTTGTTTGTTTTTGAAAGTTAAAAACAGGAACAATACGCAAAAAGAACCAAATTTTATTGCAGTCAACATAAAGTATTCATTTATTTGTTATTTACAAACCAAAACTTCATTGTGATACAAGGCCAGAAATCTGGGATACCCAGTAAGAAATCACAAACAAAAATGAGCAAGCTTAGCCCATTAAGGATTAATCTATGCAAAGTGCATGTTTACTCATATTTACCAACCCCTCCGCTCGGGCAGGATATGACACAAGGTCAATTCTTAAGCGGAGTTTAACAGGTTTGAATTCAGACTTTTCCTTCTCCTAGACTAGTCGCCTCAACAAGGCTGAAGAACCTAGTCTGTCCTGCTATTTACCCATAGCTGGAGGGAGAATAATTGGATTCATACCTTTCTCAAGGGTATTAGTACTATGTGAAATGCAATCAGTCTCGTCCAGGATTTGAACTCGTGTCGCCGTGTCCATTTCCTACGACGACGATAACCATTACACCACGGGCACCTGCTATAGTGCAAAGTGCATGTTTACTAAGCTTAGCTAATCTTAGTACAAGACCAAAAATTTGGAGCACACAGTGAGAGTCGCCTCACTAACATAGTGTGACGTTTTTACGTACAAATAATTCAACAACACTGAATGAAAACACGGACTCGGGTGCTAGGAACTGAACAAGAGTGTTTTTAAAGTAGGGTAGAGAAATGCTTCTACCCAAAAAACAGTCACTTAGCTCAAGTCTTGTTACGACCAAATGATGTCAATGTGTCTTCACAAAATCTGTCATGGCTGCAATCCTTTTCCAGTGTTGTCCCCAGAAAAAGTGACTGTCAAGGAAAGTATCTGTTCCCTCACAATTCAAAGGGGATCAAGTATATTTTTGTTCGTTAGGCTACTCCTAACACATAGAGACGTTTTTTCCATTTATGTGTGTTTCTATTGCCATCGTGATATTGTGCAATGTGTTTCTTTTTTCAATCTTTTCTAAGATGGTGAATTTTGCATTTTTTGTATAAAGTTATATATCATTAAGTCATGCAGATAGCAAGAAGTCATGACACTCTCTTAACATCCATTCCTATCGTTCATCACTTCTGGCAGGTCCTTGAAACTGAATCTAGTGTCTGTACAGACCTGCTGGATGTAAGTATTTACTGGTTAGCCAGTACTAGTGTGTCCATAAGTAGAAGTCCATAAGAGAATGTCATTTATGAGTTTGTTTTTACTTCTCCAGCATTGCCCAGTATACCTTGTCCTTCTTATATGGATGATTTGTGAGAGGGTAAGTTGGCGTGCAGCTGCTGCTGTTTTGTAGGGCGCTGCTTTCAGGGTTTCTTCAACACAGCATGTAATTTTCTTGTGTAGTTCCTATCTAGCTTTTTTTTTCACTAGGTGTTTCATAAGAGTCCAGGTTGTGCAACTATATAGTAGTACCGACATGGCCACAGCTTAGAAGAAATCCCATTTTATCAGATTTCTATATGATCGACAACCTGTCAATAACACCTTTCCTATGCGTCTGTTGGCATCGCTTTCAGTAGATGAGATATTGCTGTCGAAGTATGTGATTTGGTTTACTAATTTCAGAGGCTTACCATATATATATAGGGGGTGTCCTTGTGGTGTAATGGTAAAAGTGATAGACTGTGGAATCGTAGTAAGCGAGTTCGTATTCCAGTCGTGCTATTACGTTCACTTTCCGGCAAATACCCTTGGGAAAGGTATGAACCCCCTTATCCTCCCAACTATGGGTTAAATAATACCACTACTGTTCTCCTAGGAGAATGGCTTTGGCATTAAATAACCTAGGAAGGTTGATATGCCATTAAAACAAAGAAACCAAACCAAATCAAACCTATATATATATATATATAGGGAATATCAAAGTTTCTTTTGCATGGCTGGTGCTCAGTTATATTTCAAATGATTGAAACTCAAGTAAGAATCTCATGTCAACTCTTGGGAAAGGTATGAATCCAATTATTCTCCCTCCAGCTATGGGTAAATAGTAGGGCAGACTAGGTTCTTCAGCCTTGGTGAGGCAACTAGTCTAGAAGTAGCACCCTCCCCTACACCTCGGTGTAGTAGCTATTGAAAAGGGAGCCTTCTGGTCACCCTCGACAATTCCCTGATTGCTACCATTATCATCATCATCAAGGCATACCAACAGCACAGATTCCCTTGACTATCTCTTGTTATCCATCCCTATAAGTCATCACAAGACAAGTCCTCCCGACTACATCCAGTGTCCACACAGAGCTGATGAAGTTTTTGCTGGTCAGTCAACACTAGTGTGTTCATATGTAAGAGTTCATAAATCATCACTTATAAGTTCGTTCTTAGTTCACCAGCATGTCTTGCTCACCTTACTTGGAGGGTTCGTTTGATAGAAGTGGCTATACAATTGCTGTTTTGTAAGGCGCTGCTTCTGGGACTCCTTCAAAACAGCATGCAACATTCTTGTGTAGTTCCCATCTAACTTTTTCTCCAGCAGTTAGAGTTCAAATAGTGCAACCATACAGTAGTACTGACACGGCCACAGCTTAGAAGAATTCCCATTTTATTTTATCAGAGAGATCATATGATCACTAACCTGTCAATAGTACTCCATACCTTTCCTATACATATGCTAACATTGCTTTCAGTAGATGAGATATTGCTGCTGAGGTATATGAAATGATTTACTAATTTCAGAGGTTTGTCATCAATGGTGTGCTTCTTTTGATGCTGGACAGAGGAACCTCATAGGTTAAAGGCCAGGATCAAATAGTTCAGTTAGGAAATTACTACTACTCATCTATAAAGGTGAAATCTATTAATGAGGAAAAATAGCCATTGAGAGGTGGAGGTGCCCGTGGTGTAATGGTTATTGTCACAGGATGTGGACACGACGACATGAGTTCAAATCCTGGACGAGCCTGATTACATTTCACATAGCACTAATACCCTTGGGAAAGGTATGAATCCAATTATTCTCCCTCCAGCTATGGATAAATAGTACGGCAGACTAGGTTCTTCAGCCTTGGTGAGGCGACTAGTCTAGGTGAAGGAAAACTCTGAATTCAAACCTGTTAAACTCCGCTTAAAAATTGACCTTGTGTCATA
Source organism: Sepioteuthis lessoniana (assembly GCA_963585895.1). Taxonomy (NCBI): domain Eukaryota; kingdom Metazoa; phylum Mollusca; class Cephalopoda; order Myopsida; family Loliginidae; genus Sepioteuthis; species Sepioteuthis lessoniana. The sequence continues at coordinate 79,655,988 of OY757921.1, read as the reverse complement.
TCCTGCCTGAGCGGAGGGGTTGGTAAATAGGATTGAGAGATAACCATGATTCAAATTTAACCCAATATTCAAAATGGATCTACCTTCACATGAGTCAACAAAAGGCAAGTTCTGCTGATTGGTTGGTTGGTTTTGTTTAACCCTTTTCAAGTCATTTAATGCCAAATTAAATTTCAAACAATTCAGTTGAGCATCAGTATGCAGTTTAAAATTTAAAACAGTCCTATTTCAAACAATCTAAGTTAGATGAACCAGACATGCAGGATACTGCTGGAGAAGCAGGGACGAGCTCATAAGTGATGTACTTCTATGGACCCCCACATATGGCTGAGCAAAAGCAGGACAACCAGCTCGAACATACATACAGCAGCTATTTGAGGATACGGGATGTAGCCCTGAAGACCTGCCAGAAGCAATGAACGATAGGGAGAAGTGGCGAGAGAGGATCAGGGATATCCATGCTGGCAGCACGACATGATGATGATATGATGAAATTTAGCATAAGTATACAGTTTAGTTCTATTTGAACCTGGGAGCGATGACAATAAAGGGGTACTCTGCATTCCTCAAAGCTGAGTGACTGAAGCCTCACCATCAGATTGTTTAGTATCATATCCAGGACACTTGTTGGGGAAGTCTTACCCCTTTGCAGGGATGCAGTCGGTGTATTCTGCAGCTCCAGCCAACTAGGCCAGCGTTCTGCTGAGGTAGGAGCTCTGCCCCAGTGTTTGAAAAATCAGCTACTGACTGAGCCTATTGTTGTCATGGAATGTAGAAAATTCTGGTGGGTGTTGTGATAAATTGCAGTAATGAGATTGAAAATAAACTAATTAAAAATTAATAGCAAAAATTTTATTTAGAAAAAAAAATGTTTTTTTCAATAAATAGGTAAAGAACTAATACAAACATAATGCAAAAGAATAAATAGTGTTCACTCCAAGTGTGGGATGTTTTTGACTGACACAGGTACAGTAATGTAAGTGCCAAATGGCTTTATATCAACTTCTTGAGAGATTACTTGCTGTACAAGACTAGGAGAAACATTTGCCAGTAAATCTTTGGTCTTCGGTGAGGAATTATGATCACTTTTAATTGTCTCAGGATCTTGGCTCTTTGAACTTGAAGATGGAATCAGTTCATCTGTAGTTTGCTCAATTGTTGTTTCAGTTCCTTGTTGGCTAACTAATAATTCAGAATCAAGACGAGCTTTCTTCGCTCTCTGACGATTTGATGTTCGTTGTGGAACAGGGTTGTACTCTTTCCTGTTTTTAGTTACAGAGCCACGTGGACGGCCTCTTTTCTTGGGTCTTTCCTCTGGAACTGTTGCTGCTGCTGCACTACTAGTGGTTGCTGCTATTTCTGAATGAAAACAAAATATGAATGCAAATTACTGAAACATTTATGCAAACAATTATGATGTTATTTTGGCTATTGATAAAAAATTGGAAGGACCCATGATGACTTTGTCAGACATGCATTGAATTTTCAAAATTTAGAAATAAAATACAAAATAATCCATATATTTTAACATAGAAAAAATAACTTTGTTTACATTTTTTTTTTAATTGTTGATTATCTATGAGATATATATGCTTGATGAAAATAATGTTAGTTTTAATGTTCATGAAACAATTTTACTTGTGAAAAATGATTTTTTTTGCTTTTTTTTGCATATTTGGCTTTGTAAGGATACAATAAATAATTATTTCCCTCAAATAATTTGGATGTCCAATAGAGGCTTGGTAGTGGATCATGTGACAGTTTCAAAAAACTCATTCTTGATCTCTTTTTGCCTCTGTGAACAGTAGAGATGTCATCTCTGACTCCTGCTATAGAACTGTAAAGCCACATTGCCATTTTTTATCCACCTTTATCAAGTATGCCTTTTTCTATTTAGTACCCCTTCTACATACTGCTTGCTAATGAAACAATATGTGTATAGATTCTAGCAGTTGGGACAGCTTTTTTTGGTTTGGTTTCTTTGTTTAATGGCATATCAACTTTTGTGGGTTAATTAATGTCAAAGCCATCCTTGTAGAAGAACAGCAGTGATGTTATTCAACTCATAGCTGGAGGGATAAGAGGCACCATACTTTTCCCAAGAGTATTAGACTGAAAGTGAACCTAATAGCATGATTGAATTTCAAACTTGCTTACTTTGAGGCCACAGGCCAACACTTCACTTTAGCCATAACACCATAGGGACTCCCCTGATACATTTTCTTCCTTTTTAATACCACTTGTGTGTATATTATGCATATACAAAATTTAATGTTCTTGATATGTAGAAATGAGTTTATCTTATTTTTCTTTCTGTTGTGTATACCAACAGTATATCTATGATATACTAATACCAAGAACCAATATTATATATATATATAAATAAATTGGGGTGTGGTCGCCAGGACTTGTTCAAGACACCAACTATACGGCAACTTGCCTCCCATCACGAAAACTATACAAGTTAGACGAACCAGATACGCAGGACACTGCTGGAGAAGCAAGGACGAGCTCATAAGTGATGTACTCCTATGGACCCCCACATATGGCCAAGCAAAAGCAGGACGACCAGCTCGAACTTACATACAGCAGCTATGTGAGGACACAGGATGTAACCCTGAAGACCTGCCAGAGGCGATGAATAATAGGGAGAAGTGACGAGAGAGGGTCAGGGATATCTGTGCTGGTGGCACGACATGATGATGCTATAAATAAATAAATAGTGCTTTTAAAAGTGTATACAGTTTAAAATAAATAAAATATTTTAAGATTCTAAGAAGAGGACCCTCTTTTTCGATCATGTCTCTTCAGAGAATTAAAATCCATGACAGATAAGTTTATATAAGGAATTAGACCATCAAAAATACACAGATGGGGAAATAAATTTACTGTAAGCCTGAAGAATTGGCGTGGGTAATATTATTTTCTTCCTGTGGTAAGGTAGGGTTGTTAAATAAAAGCAGTGTATAAAACCGTTTTTGGATACACAATGTAGGCTGGTATTTTGTAATGAGGAGGGACTCAAGTATTGACAAACAAAATTCATTACTTGATATCTCTAGGATGGTAAACATGGTGGAGTAAAATGGATCATCCAATAAGTGATGAGCAATGGTGGAAGATCAATTTTGATTGCTTGATGCAGTAGTATAGTCCAAAGTATTTGTATGGATATTAGAAAGAATGTGCTGGTTCATTCTAATGTCTAACCTCTGAGTAGTGTGACCAATGTAGCAAACATAACATTGACATAAAAATTTATAAATAAAGAGAACTTTTTTGAAAAACTGTCACACTGTTTTTGAAATTAGGTGGGAACAGCACATCAGACTTAAGGATGACTTGTACCTTATACCTTAACAGAATTAAAATAGTTGATGGATCTTTTAATTTGTTCAAGCAGTTTCATGAGGCATTGCCTATGCAAGGTAATTTAAGATTTACAGGATACCTCTTTGGTCCAAATTTCAACTTGGTAGAGAACTGCATACATTTATATCTCATTGGTGGTAGTGATTATATCTTCAGGATAACCATTCTTCAACAATGTCATCTTAATATATTAAGTCTTAGCTTAGAGCAGATCATCAAAGTATGGTGGACTAATATTTCTTATTAAATTAATTTTGCATCTAAAGGGGCAAAATATCCCCCACTGTGTGTATGAACCAATAAACATGGGTTTATAATAAACAGAAGTCTGTATGCCAACATTGGTGTGCTTAACAAGGACATCAAGAAAAGGAAGGCTGTTGTCGTTATCAAATTCACAAGTAAATTTCAACACTGGATGTAGTTGGTTGACTCTAAGGAAAAAACGTCAGATTTCTGATCTGGAGGAAAAATCACGAAAGCGTCGTCAACATACTGGTTGTAAAATAATGGTTTGTTGGTGGTTTTGAACAGTCTCTCCTCCTGAAACATAACAAAAATATTTGCCAGCACAACTCCAAGAGAGCTGCCCATAGCGATTCTATCAACTTGCTGGTACATGGCGTTATTAAAGCTGAACTGAACACATTCAATAGCAATGTGCATCAATTTTAGGAAGATGGGTTCTGGAACAGGAGCGTAGTCTAAGTGTCTGCAGTATAAGGCTGTCAGCACAAAAGGTAATTGTCTCATCTAATGGAACATTGGTGTATAAGCTTGTTATGTCAAAAAGGCAGGACAATGAGTTGTTGGGATCAATGGATATATTCTGAATCTAATTTACAAAGGTGAATGAATCACAAATGCAATATTGAGAATAAAGTTGTAGAACGGGTTTTAGTGTATCTGCCAACCACTTGGCAAGGCTGTATTAGCAGAACTAACCACTGATAAAATAGGTCTTGGGGGATGTTACACTTGTGAATTTTAGGGAGTCTTTTCTTTTACGATTTAAACACCCAAGGCACTAGTGGCATAAAAGTCATTGTCTTAGGAAGTGGATACAGCAACCCGAGTTCAAATCCTGAAGGAGGCCTTTTGCATTTCACATAGTACTAATGCCCTTGGGAAAGATATGAATCCAGCTATTCTCCATCCAGGCTAGATGAGGCTCTTTAAACTTAGTATAGCAACCAGTCTAGGAGAAAAAAAACTCTGAATTCAAACCAGTTATAGACTTAGAGAATGATGGTCTCTGTCTGCCCAAGATAGGCTTCATGAGAAGCCTATCTTGGGCAGGTAGAAACCATCTCTATGGAAGTGCCATGGTGTAATGGGTAATGTCATAAGAAATGGACGCAGTGACACAAGTTCAAATCCTCAATGACACTGCATTTCACATGGTGTTAATACCCTTGGGAAAGGTATGAATCCAACTTTTCTCCCTCAAGCTATGGGTAAATAATAGAAAAGACTGGGTTCTTTAGCCTTGGTTAGGCAACTAGACTTGAAGAAGGAAAATTCTGAGTTGAAACCTGTTAAAGTCTGCTGAAAAAATTGACCTTGTATCACCACATTCTGCCTGTGTGGAGGAGTTGGTAAATACATGAGTTGCTCCCCCATGACAAAATGCAAAAAACCAAATACCTGAACTGCTGCTTTCTTCACAATGCTTGGGAATCTGTTTCTTTTTTTTACGGTTGGAATCACGAGGATGTTCTGAAACATTAACTATTTTTTTCTTTTTTCGCTTCTTTGACACTTTTGATAACAAAGGGTATCTGAAAAAGAATAACAAATGCATTAAAGTCTTTTAATATGAGGGTCATTCAAAAATAAAGGAAAACCTTTTGAATAAATGAATTTAAAAAAAAAATTTTTTCTTTCCAGGATATTTTTTTCATAAATAAAATTTCTGCATTATTTGGAATTGGTTTCTAGCAAAAATTATTTTAATATCACAAGAATATGTTTTGAACCTATTCAGAATGTAGACAAAACAAACAGTGTTTCAGGCTTGAACAGAGGTCTGTCATCAAATTTTTGGTGGCTAAGAAGTGCAAACCATGTGAAATTTACAGAAGAATCTGTATGATAATAATATGATAAGTTCTAGGCACAGCAACCAGTAAAGAAGGTCATGCTGACAGTCTTCTGGAACATGAAAGGACTCATAATTACTGATTTCCTTGAACAAGTTCAACTGTAAACAGTGCTTCCTATTGCCAACACTTATTTATTGAATGACCCTTGTATAAAAACAAGATTTTTTTTTTTTATAGCTATGAGGATATGATTTTTTCTAAAAAGTCTGTAATGTAATTGGGTAAATTTTGATGTGAAATTGTTAATGCATAATATTTGGACAACACTTATCTGGCATTGACAAAGGAGATCATGTCGTAAAACAAATATTTATTACACATCATTAGGTTGTATACTTGTTGATGTCTCTACATCTGTGTATATATATATATATATACACACACAGACATGACAGAAAAGAATAGACATTAAGATAAATATTTTTCCTAGGATTAATATATGCTTATTTATATTTACAGATAAGAATAGTACTGAAATAACTTGGAGTATCTCATTAAAATTGCATCTAACAACATTGAAGTATGCAACGAACCAAAGGAGCATCAGACCTTTCAGAATTTCTGCATGGACGAATCGTGGTCTTAGTCAACGCAAAATAGCAGGAAATCTTTCAATACCCCTTTCTACTGTTAATAGAGTGATCGTACAATTCACAAGAGAGGACAAAGAGTGCACAAAACCTCATCCAGGCCCTCTGAAAAAACCTTGTGTCTTATGAAAAGAAATGTTGAAGAGGATCCTCGGTGCAAAGCCTCTGACATTGAAACACAAGCTGGTGTCAGTCCCAGAACAGCTGTCAGGTACCTTCACAAGCTGGGCTACTATAGTAGAACTGCGAGAAGGAAACCTCTTCTTCGTCCTGCCAATATCAAGCGCAGAAAAGATTGGGCTCGTGAGATGGTGGATAGACCTATGACCTTTTGGACCAATGTCATTTTCTCTGATGAGTCATGATTTGCATAATTTCCTGACAGTGAAAGGGTATGGGTATGGAGGCTCCCTCAGCAAGAGTTTGATTTAAAAAGACTGCAGCCAACGGTGAAACATGGGGGTTTCTCGGTTATGGTATGGGGTGCAATTTGGAGTGATGGTCGCTCAGACCTGGTGGAATGCGCAGCAAACATCAATTCTGCTAAATATATTTCAATATTACATAAAGGACTCCTACCAATATTCTCAAGTGGTAAAATGAACAAAGTTAACTCCCTATTTATGGAAGATGGAGCTCCTTGTCACTCTGCTAGGGCAACACAACATTGGTTGAGCCAAAATGGGATTAATAAACTTCTACGGCCAAGTCAGTCCCCGGATATGAACCCAACTGAAAACCTTTGGGGCATATTAGACCGGAACCTTCGAAAAAAGAAAAGGAAGTCATCTTCTAAGCCTCAACTTTTAGCATTATTGCGTCAGACATGGCAAGAAATTCCTCAAGATGATATTCGTCAGCTGATCAATGCATTGCCTAGAAGGGTCCTAGCATTAAAAACAGCAAAGGGAATGTCAACCAAGTATTAGTTATTAAATTTGTGACCATTTATTTTTGATTTTGTTCTATAAATTATATGTTTATTGAAATAAACTGTTTCTATGGGTGTCTATTCTTTTTTGTCATGTCTGTGTATATATGATGAGGGTAGGGTATCGCTTGTGCTTTCACACGTCGTATGATGAAAAAAAAAATATATATATATATGAGAGAGAGAGAAATTAAATAACACAAAGACATACATATATGCACGCTTCCATTATATATAAGTGGGCAACCGTCGTTGAGGCCAACCCGAAGGCTCCTTTTTCAATAACTACTACACTGAGGTGTAGGGGAGGGTACTACTCCTTTCACTGGATTGCTCCACTTTATCCTTAATATGTACCTTATAATTCTGAATGTTAAGCAAGGAAGTATCAAGTACGATTTTTGGGTCTTTGGTAAAACTTGACCTGGGATTGAACTCACTAGGCCATATAGACATGACGGATTGATTTTAATGATATGTTAACCCATTTAGAGTATACAGTATGTACATACATATTTAGATTTTTTGTCTAGGTGTTTCTTAAGATTTTTTATTTGTATACATTTGTCTCATTGAATACAAATAATTTATAAACAGAACTTTTTGGCCCATAGATTAGACCCTAACAGGTACTACACACTTCCCAGATCTCTAGAATCTCACCATCAGATGCAGTTTAGTATCATACCCAGGACACCTCTCTGCAAGGGATACAGTCAGCCCTGCTGACAGGGCAATTTTTAGCAAAGAAGATGTAATTTTTTGTAATCAGACTATAAACTGATCCTCCAGCATCATCTGAACTGACATAATCTTTTGTCTTCTCAGATGACTTTCAAAACCAGTAGCAGTCTTGTAAACCTTGAGTCAAAGATGACAAATGGAGAGATGACTGTAGATGTTATTTGATATGGTTCTTGGACCAACACTAGGGCAGTTCAGTCTCGTGTGTACCATGAGGGCAGTTCAGTCTGCTGTGTGCCACCAGTGACTTTGTGCACTGTTCACAATGAGAAAGCAGAGGTCTGTCTCACCCAAGTGTGTCGGATTTACAGTGGACTTCTGTTGTCAGTTAGGATTAGCACCAGTGTCACATGCCTGTATACAGTGTTAAGCAAAATAAAGAACATGTAAATCTGTCCAAGTCATTTCACTCGTTTTGTTAACTGTTCATCTTGTAGACCTTGTCTGAGACTTCAGCATTTTCCTACTAACCCCAGCAACATCACAGCATTGGAAAACAGCCACTGAAGAAATTGCTTGAGGATAACAGGCATGGGTATCACAACTCCAACTGTGGAATATCATTTTTATAAATCATATGTCTTTTTAATTCAGGACTTGACTTGTACACTTTACCACAAATATATGTATTAACATTTGAAATTCAATGAATTCAAAAAAATACAAATCTCTTTGTGGACCTACCTATTTTAAAATATATTTTTATTCTTTCTTTGGACCTACAACAAACATTTTTTTATATATACATAGATATACACACAAGAGCCGTTCAAAATGTTCTAAGCCTCACCCAGAAAGATTTGGTTTCTTTGTTTAATGGCATATCAACCTCCATAGGTTATTTAATGCCAAAGCCATCCTTGTGGAAGAACAACTGTTATACTATTTAACACAACCTGGGAGGATAAAGGGTTTCCTACCTTTCCCAAAGATGTTTGTCTGAAAGTGAATGTAATACTGGGACTGGAGTTCAATTTTGATTATTTTGAGGTCGCAGTCAAGCACTTTAGCCATTATGCCACAGGGACCCCTACTTTCGCAGAAAGAAGAGCCAGAGCTGAAGATTTTTGTTATGGCAACACATTACCACTTCTAATAAAACAAGAAAAACTATTTAGATTTCTGTCTTAATTTCTGTGCAGATGAGGTCCATATAAAGGTGTAAAGTGTGCAACAAATCTAAAATCTGGGTGAGGCTTAGAATATTTTGAACGACCTTGATATATATATATATATATATATATATATGTACACACAGACACACAACACTTTTCTCTCATCTTCTAATATTATAAGTCGGCCTTCATGTACTGATTCTATTGTTTCTTGCTTTAAATATTGGTAGTCTGTGGCCAATCTGGCTTTTTTTTGTTATTATACGTAAAACTGAGTTTAAAGACAATCAATAATAATCAATACTACCTCTGTCCAATAGGAGTTATATTTTGAATATGTAATTTAAATGAAAATATAACAATTGACAGTAAAGTCAGAGGTAGTAACTTGTGCACATATTTCCGTTCTTACTCATTATTAATATTTTCTTTCTAAATAATTCTCAAAAAATTATTCATCTTGAATAGATGAAAGACACATCATCTTTATTTTTCCCCAGGTAAAAACAATATACATATATAATAAATATATATATATACCTGTGTATTGTTACTTACCTATTTCTATGTTTATTTAAGGTGTAAGGTCTTGAGTTTTCTGCTTTCCGTTCCATACCGTTCAAAGTGGACAGCAAGGCAGGCCACATGAATATAGAACGAAAATGAAATCGAAGTATTCCATACCAGTATGAACTTTTTATTCTTCCCATCTTCTCAGGAAGAGAGAGTACTTTTTTCTTGGTTCCATCTAAGTTATAGGAAAAAAGAAGAAAAGGAAGGAAATTAACTCTACAAGAAACAAAGAAATTGATACATTAATTTGAAAAGTTGATTCTGCTGAATCACGTTTCACAGATTTAAACTTGTGTCATGGGTATGACATTAAACTGCATCTGATGATGAGGCTCCAGTCTTAAAGATCTGGGAAGTGTGCAGTACCCCTTCATTGCCATTACTCCCAGGTCCACTCTGACCTAAAGTAATAGTATCTGTTAGGGTCCCTATCTATGAGTCAAATAGATCTGTTTAAAAATTATTTGTATTTGATAGATCAGTGTACAAAAAAACCTCTTAAGAAACTACACAAATATGTAAATATGAACATGATCAAATAGATTTATTTGACTCATAGATGGGACCCTAGCAGGTACTGCCACTTCAGGTCAGAGTGGACCTGGGAATAATGGTAATGAGGGATACTTCACACTCACCAGAGTTCTAGAACCTCACCAGCAGATGCAGTTTCATGTCATACCTAGGATACCCTTTTTTTTTGGTGGGGGTCTTACTCCTCTGCAGGGTATACAGTCAGTTTATTCTAACCTCTACTAACAGAGTGGAGTTAACATTTGAAAAGACAATCAAATTATTCCTTTCTTTTAACAAGAATTAATCTTTGATGTGACTCTGAAATTAAACTATTCAGGATGTTTTAAAAAAAATATATGTGCATTATTTTCATGAAAAGAGGGAAGTTCAATTGTATAAAAAATACACATGCATTATTTTCATGAAAAGAGGAAAGTTCAATTGTACAAAAAATACATGTGCATTATTTTCATGAAAAGAGGGAAGTTCAATTGTATAAAAAATACACGTGCACTATATTCATGAAAAGAGGAAAGTTCAATTGTACAAAAAATACATGTAAATGTTTGAATTAAGAAAGAACAAATTTCTCATATCAAAAAACAGGTGAGCTAAAGACCATTAAATATCAAATCTGATTAAAATATCTTAACATTGGCTAAACTACAGCCATATTCAATGTCATGAGCAATGGCAACTAATAACATTTCAGACAAGATCAAAAGCAGAAAGAATAAAACAAAAGTTTTAAAACATTTTGAAAAATTTTTAATTGTTATAAAAATACTAAACAGAGTCAAAAATTTTTCAATATTTTGTTATGTACTAGTTTGCAGCATGTATATCACATTACAAAAGCAGTTGAAGCCATGAAAGGTACCTGCTGTGCTTGATAGTATCAAGGTAGTTGGTGTACTGCTGAAACATTGTGTATAGCTTCACTCCATGAGTGATTTGAAAGCCGAACAGATGAATGTGCTACATAGTCTATTTCAGAGCCTTATGCTTTGTGAGTTCAAACTGGGTCATAAGGTTGTGGAAGGTGAAGGTACAGTTGACCACAGAACAATAACCAAATAATTCAAGAAATTTTGCTTGGCTCACAAGAACCTTGATGATCAGGCAAGGTCATGTAGGCCCAAAACTAAGAATTCCAAGGCTGTACTCTAAGCCGTGGAGACAAATCTAGAGAGTATGAGGCATCTCACAGCTCAGAGTAGTTTGTCACCTTCACAATTTTGGAAAAAAGCATCTGAAACTGCAGAATTGTGCTTCAAATTACTAAAACATCACAAAACCTTTGACTTACTCGAGTATTTAGTATGAATATTTTTTCAAGGGAGTCCCTGTGGCATAATGACAAGTGCAGCCTTAAAGTAAGCAAGCTTGAACTTAAGTTGTGCAATTATGTTGACTTTTGGACTAATAACCTTAGGAAAGGTATGAACCCCCTTGCCATCACCCCACCCAGCTATGGGTTAAATAGTATCACTGCTGCTGTTCTACAAGGATAGCTCTGGTATTAAATAACCCATGAAGATTGATATGTCATTAAACAAAGAAACCAAACCAAATATTTTTTTCTTTCTACATGCCATAAATCTACAAGACAGGGTGTTTAAAAAAATTTGATTTCATTATAAATAAAAAGTGCTCAATATCAGTTTGATGACTGCATTGGCAAGAAACTGACAGTCACCAGATACCATTGATTCTGTATCTAAGCTATCCTAATTTAGATACATATGCTCTATCACTGATATTGAGCACTCTTCATTCATAATAGCAAATTTTTTGAAAACCGCTATATGTTTTAACAAATAAAACTAAAAAGAAACCAAACAAAGCAATGTTTTATTTGATTCTGTAATCTAAATATTCCAATTGAAGACATAATTTTAACTCCGAGGGTCCCCCTTCTACCTCACTCCCCCCACAGCAGTTTCAGCAGTTAAAAATAGCTTAAATTTCATTGACTTATTTTTAAAGTTGAATCGTTACAGTCCCTTTGTTGGTATTTAAATGACTGGGTCTGGGTGTTTTTTTTTTAGTCAGTCTGTTTTTTCTCGGTCACCAGTTGGTTAGTCTGTTAGCAGTCTGTTGGTCAGTCTGCTTTTTCACGGGTCCGAGTTTGTGTGCCTTTCATTATGTTAATAGTCTGTGATTAGTCTGCTTTTTCACGGGTCCCAGTTAATCTGGTTGAACCCAGTATGCCAGCTAGCCTGCCTATTTTGAAGGGTTGGAAGCAAGGTTTTTTGTTTTTTTTCCAGACTTCACTGTTTCATCAGGGACAGTTTAAAATTTACAATTAACCAAGTGAGAGTTAATTGGTTTCTGCGGTAGAGGGGAAGTCCAGAATTGGTTTCTTTCTGTGTGAAACAGAAAAGTTGCAGAGTTCTCCCTACTCTACGCAAGTCTTGGGAGACATTTTTTGTCAAGAAGAAAGAACAGTGGAAGAAATTTAATGAAAAATATTACATTTCTCAGAGCATCAACCTCAAAATTGTTCAGAAGCCCAGGAAAAGAGATACAGCTACTGGACGTGAAAAGAAAATTATATCAGCCTGTGAGTACCTTGCATCAGAAACTTAAAACAAGAGAAAGAAAAAAAGAAAAGAGAAGAAAATTGTATCAGATTGAGAAAGCCTAGTGCCAGAAAATTGAAACAAAAGAAAAGAAAAAGAAATGAGAGTTTTGAATTCAGACACAATATTGGTATTTCTGTAAAAAATTATTTTGTAATGTACAACTTTTCTTTGTTCCGGTCCAACGTCAAATAAGTCCATTTGACTTTCCAATTCTTTCCTTTATATCCTTTTGCTTTATTTTTTTGTATTATATCAAATGTGTTTTATGCTTAACTATGCACAGTGAAATTTGTGCAATGTCAGTAAAAATGTATTTGTAAAATTTATTTCTTTTGAAATAAATTCTTTGTAGTGGGAAAAATGTTTGTTCATTTCTGAAATATAACTGTTGTCATTTTTTTGTATTTTCCTTTATTTCTTTGAGGCTTTGTTAACTTCCCTTTCTTTGTTTTTGTACCCTTAGGTGACACACTCGGGGTAATTCAAAAATACTACACAATTGTTATATAGCAGAGAAAAGCAACAACACTGATGTATTACATATAATCAGCTGCTTTTCCTTTTATTACCTAGAATATATGGACAGGTAAGAATGAGAAAGAGTCGGAGACAGTCGAGATATACACACAGGGGCAGATGGCATGGATCTTCTGTGAAACCTCTCTGCCATTCTGCTTTTCTGGTCGAAATTTCTCTGGTTATCTAATATTCCAGATGTCAATGCAAATTCTCGTGGTCACATCTCCTTCAACCTACCGCTTACACATTGCACGTGGACATGCCTCCTAGCATGCTACCCATGCAATTTACATGGGATTTCCACTGGGGGTACCTGCCTCTTGGTTGCTTTAGGTACCAGGTGCATTTCCTGTTATTTTTGTTTCCAATGTCCAACTGCTCTCTAGCATGCTACTCATACAATTTACGTAGCATTTCTACCAAGGAACACCTGTGTCCTGTTTACTTTAGAAATCAGGTGCATTTTCTCTTATTTATGTCCCCAGTGTCTGACTTCCACAGCTGCATTGACATGTCAAAGGGATGTTCAAGTCAATATCCAACACTATATCTAGTATGCTGGTATTATGACAAGAATGTCTACTGATGCTATAAGTTTAGTTTCTTTGTTTAATGGCACATCAACCTTTGTGGGTAATTTAATGCCAAAACCATCCTTGTAGAAGAACAGCAGTGATACTATTTAACCCATAGCTGGGGGAATAAGGGGGTACCTTATAGCTTCCCCAAGAGTATTAGTCTGAACATGAACGTAACAGTGTGATTGGAGTTTGAATTCACTTACTTTAAGACTGCAGATCAGCACTTTAACCATTATGCCATGAGGACTCCTCGAAGCTATCAGGCTTGAATGAATTACTGTAAATGATTGTCCATTAAATGAGATGAAGAATTCAGTAATTGTAGTGGTTAGACCAGTTTTTAAAAAAAATGGCAAAAAATTTGCTTGGTTTTCTTGTTAAAGAAAATAAATGTGTAGTGAAATTGAAAGGCAGAACCCGCAGACTGCTGTCTCCGATGAGCCAACTGGGCTTTGTCATTCAAAGAGACAGCGAGTGGCGTGCTGTATATGTAGGCAGAACAGCCAACATTCATGTGAATTCAGCAATTGTCCATGGCTGGATAAAAATTAGATGAACAGGAGAAATGAAATGTGACAACGAAGCTGTGTGAATTAAATTCCTTTCATAACAACACCGAAAGAAAGAAGCAAGAAGTGACAAGCAAAATGGCCTACCTCAAAGTTCGAAAATGGTGCGAATGTGCCTTGCGTGTAGAGTACCGGAAGTATAGAAAAACGGATGCATGAGCTTCTTTGGGAGTGCAATTTGTAGGTCACGTGTCATGTCTCCGGTGGGACTGGGTTTACAACATATGCAAATTTCGGTCAGCCAGAACCAGTATAAAAGAAGCATTGTGGGGAGAGACATTTGATTGCCTGGTAGCAGAATTGTGCAAACCAGTGTATTGACACGGAAAGTGAGAGAAAGAAACAGAGAGAGACAAGACAGGTGGTGAGCAGTTAAAAGGTTTCAAGTGAGAGAAAGAAAGTGAGAGAGAGACAAGACCAGTGGCGAGCAGTTAAAAGACTCCAAAATGAATGGGCAAAAATTTGATATGGGTCATAGTCATAGCTCCTCTGACAACAGTGGTCTAGATTGCCAACATAAAGATTATAATGGTTTGATGCTGTTTGCTTGGGGTTTTTTTTTCCTAATTTTTCTTTATGTATTTGCTGACCAGAGGTCTAGGAAAATAAATTAGGAGAGAAAGTGAACTGTCCTGATCAAATATGACTCCTTTATGTTACATCAAGAAGTCACTTTCACTCAGCCAGACACATACCAAAACCACTCCACAACTTTAGAAATGATAAGGATGTATTTATCTAACCTCTCCACAATAGGCAGGATGTGACACAAGGTCAGTTTTTAAGCAGTGTACAGTTGGTTTGAATTTAGAGTTTTCTTTCTAGACTGTTTTCTATAACAAAGCTAAAGAACATAATCTACCCTACTATTTATCCATAGCTAAGGGATGAAGAAGAGATGGAAAACATAAGGAGTTCCCTGTCAACTGCCCCACCCTAACTCTTTATAGATGATCATGATTTTCAAGAGGTCAAAACAGATTGGGGGAGGGGCTTACACAAATACCTGTAAGGATACCAAAATACATTATATGGGAAGTGACAAAAATTCTTCCCACATTTTAAACTGTGACTTGTATGATGCAAGTGAACTTAGGCAAGTGGCAATGGTAGCTTCACCTAATTAATATCATACCATTTTTTTTTCAGGGGTGTCCTCGTGGTGTAATGGTTAAAGCGATGGACTGCGGAATCGTAGAACGCTAGTTCGTACTCCAGTCGCGCTATTACGTTCACTTTTGGGCAAATACCCTTGGGAAAGGTATGAACCCCCTTATCCTCCCAGCTATGGGTTAAATAGCACCACTACTGTTCTTCTAGGAGAATAGCTTTGGCATTAAATAACCTACAAAAGTTGATATGCCATTAAACAAAGAAACCAAACTAAACCATTTTTTTTCAGATACAATCATGGTTTGGACTGGTGCACACTGTGCATTTGCTGTTTACATGTTTTTTTAAGACTAGTGAATCTGTAACTGCTACACAGTTTTTCATGCTCATTTTATGCTACGTCAGAATGATGCTGTTCTGGATAGAATTTTCAACTAATAGCAGTATTGTTTTCTAAAAAGAACATTACAAAAGCAACTGGTCCAAGCTATGATTGGAACCGATTGTATCTTAAAAACAAAAAAAGAGTAAGAAACTTGCTAAAAGGAGTTACCATTGCCATTTGCCAAAGTTCACTTACACAATACAAGTAACACATTAAAATGTGGGAGGTATTTCTATTGCACTCTGTAGAAATAATCCAAGCTGTCCCACTTGTTACTCCTTACCTGAATTTGTGCTGTTTTTCTTCAGAAGATATGGGTAGTTATCAGCTGATTGTTGTAGTTTTTGTTTTTCCAGAATAAGAAGTCGAAAAGCAGCTAGAGTGTGAATATTTGGAGGGATTGTGTCAGAAAATTCAACCTTTGGTTTTTTTTCTCCAGAAAAGTTCCCACTGCACTCTGGACCCTTGGAAATAATGAGGAACTCTTCCCTAAAATCCTGCTGCTCTTTAGCAGTCATGAAACTTGTACATTTCAAGGGGACACTGTTTTCACTTCGAGACACCCTTTTCGTAACATTGCCTTGATCCATGCCAAGCAGCTGAAAGAAAAGAAAAAGATATGTACCTTTTATATTATTAACTATAAATCATATGCATTTTATTTATAATGTAAATATGATACAAATATAATTCTTATTTAATGTAAATATTACATTAATTAATTCAACTTTTGAGCTATAAAAAGTTATAATAATTACTTGCATATAAAACACACTCCTAAATTCATCATCATCATCATCATGTTGAGCCACAGGCACAGATATCCCTGACCCTCTCTCGCCACTTCTCCCTATCGTTCATTGCCTCTGGCAGGTCTTCATAGCTGCTGTATGTATGTTCGAGCAGGTCATCCTGCTTTTGCTCGGCCATATGTGGGGGGTCCATAGGAGTACATCACTTATGAGCTCGTCCCTGCTTCTCCAGCAGTGTCCTGCATGTCTGGTTCATCTAACTTGGGATAGTTTTCATGATGGGAGGCAGGTAGCCGTATAGTTGATACCTTGTTGTTTTCTCTAATTTTATCAATCGATATTCTAAGTACATAGTCTAGACAGATGATAAAGAGGTATGGGGCTAGCGTGTCTCCTTGTAGTACTCCTGCTACAATGTCGAAGTATTCTGTGTCTCCATCTGGTGAACGTACTTTCACTTTGGTGTTTCTATAGAGAATCATTATTGCTGCTACGGTTTCTTTTGGTAGGTCGTATGCTAGTAGGATTTTGTTCCATCTTCCCTCTGTGAATGGAATCGAAGGCCTTGGTAAATTCGACAAATAGTAATGTCGCCTGTAGGATTTTGCCCGTACGCCTTCAAGGATTCTATGGATGGTCAATATTTGTGAGGTCGTGGATCTATTTCTTCGGAAGCCATTTTGGTTTTTCCTAAGGATGTTGTCGATTTTGGGTTCTATGCGGTTTCATAGAAGGCCATTGTAAATTTTGGCTGCTATGGATATAAGTGTTATACCTCAGTAGTTCTTGGCTAATCTGAGGTCACCCTTTTTAGGGAAAGGGAGGATGCATCCCTTCATCCATTTGTCTATCGGATTTTGATTATAGATGGCGTTGCAGTGTCGGAGCAGTATGTTGTCGAATTGTCTGGTCTTCCATACTTCTGGGGGAATCTCGTCAAGCTCTGCAGCTTTCCTATTTTTAATTTTTCTAAGAACCAAGTCGAGTTTTTCTTGAGTGAAGGGTCCTAGTTTAATGTCCAATTGCTTACTAATAATTCTGGTGATTGGTTCATGCGTTACTTTCGGTGGGTTTCCTAGTAGATTTTTTAAATGCTGTTTCCACAGTTTTATTCTTTCTAGTTGGTTTGCAGCTTTCAATTTTGCTTTGGCTGTGCTCTTTCTTCTACTCACTTCATTTATTGTTTGCCAAGCTATCCTAGATAGCATATCTTCCACTGAATCTCTAATCTTATCTATCTGATTTTGTATGCATTCTGTCTGTTCTTTTAGATATATGCCTGCTAATTGACATTGTGCCTTTTTTAGTTTTAGTGCATTTGTGTTTGTTGGGTTCTTCCTATAGCTTTTGGAGACAGTTTTCATGTGTGCACATTTTTCTCTAACTGCTAACGTTTCCCATAGGACTCTGTATTTAGTTCTAGGTTTTGTTGGAATATACTTCGCTGCTGCCTCGAGGTGCGCGTTGATGAAATTCTCATATTCGTCATATGGGGTACCTTTTTCTGTCTTCTCCTGTAGTGTCTCGAATCTGTTTCTCAATTCTAATACATATTTATCTCTAATATCTCTGTTGTTAAGAAGGGCCCAGTCATAGTGTTTGGTGGTTGCTGTTCGTGTGATGTTTTTTCTTAGTGGCTATTCGGTGATCAGAGGACACACCCTCGAAAGAGGAGTATGCCTCGCAATTCATTGTGCTATTTTTCCATTTCTTGTTTATAAAGACATAGTCTATCTGTGCTTTACTATTGTTCGCATATGTATAGGTCCATAATTTTCCCTCCCTTTTTTGATAGTTTGTATTGAGGCATGTTAATCAATTTTCTATCATGAAATCTGTTAGATGTTGTCCATTCCTATTTGATGTGTTGTGTAGGCTGTATTTGTTGTTTCTGTTTTTCCCGATTTGGGCATTCATATCTCCACCAATGACTAGCACATTGTGTTTCGGAATGCTACGCACTAGAGAGGATAGCTCATCGTAGAAGGCGACTAGTTCAGTTTCTTCACTAACATTGGTAGGGTTATAGCAGGAGATGATTCTTGCTCTGGGATTGCCATTAAACGTAGCTGCCATCATCCTAGGTTGTATTTTCTCAATGCTATTAAGTGTTTTTAACGCTCTTGGTTCTATAAGCATTCCTACACCTCCTACTGTGGCATTGACAGAGTTTTCCCATGCAGATACAGTGGCTTGCATCCATCCATTGCCAGTATTGTGATATTTGATATCTTTGGTGTACATGTATCAGTGTTCTTGTATGCATATTATGTCTATCTTATGTTCTATGGCTGATGCAGTCAGCTCTGGTAGTTGGCCTATTCTATTTAAGGTTCTAATGTTAAATGTTGCTATTTGTATTGTTTTGTTTGGATTTTAGTAGTTTTTGTTGTCTGAGCTCTGTAGCTGATTTTTTGAACACTGAGGCCAGGGCTCCAGCCTCAGCAGGACGCGCCCCTTTTTTACCCACATGAAGAGCAATGTGGTTTATGTATGTGGTTTGAGTGTGGGTCATGTTTATCTTTCAATGGCTGTTTGTATTCTCATCTATAGAAGCCACTCTTATAGATGAGCAGCAATAGTCCCCCGATCGAACTGACGATCCTAAGCATTGAGTCGCAAGACTCATACATCCAGGACCAGGTTAGGCATTGCGTTTGGCTGTCAGAGGGTTTATTCGCATACCTTTACACCCATCATGCTGCTTCCCATGTGTATGTAAAAAAAAGGGGGGGCTTTCTTTTCTCATAAGTTTTAACTTAGTTAAAGTCTAAGAGTTTTCGGGTATATTTTTACCTGTCTTCTGATACTGGCCCTAATATGTGTTTTTTTTTGTTTTTTGGTTTGGGGACTTCCTTTACTTAATCTATTTTTTTTTACCTTTTCTAAACTACTATGGGGGGGAAGAGTGGGTATTCTAAGCTTTTAGAAAAGATTCAGAAACATGTGCCGTGCATGCTAGCACATTTGACCAGGGTCATATATTCAATTTGGATTTACGGTAAAAGTGTCTTTACATTTAAAACACACTGTACAAGCATACAATTTTGTAAAATTTTCGGCATTTTAAATTATTAGGACTTAAAGACATTATACTAACCAGTATTGAACCTTTGGTTTTCTGGTAGCACAAACTAGATCTTCATCTCTCCAGTTCTGCTCTACCGTTTAGTCATTAATGAATTTAAATAAAATTTGAGAAGGTCTACTACTTGGGGAGGGGGGCAATAGTTATTTTTGGGGGTTTGTTTTGGGTTTGTTTTTTTTTGGTGGCATTAGGACTTAAGGCAACAAAATTTTGAAGAAAAAACACAAAGAAAAAAACTTATCTTGCATATAATATGCATTGACGTCTGAGAATTTGTAGTAGCTAAATTTAACATTTTTTCAAATTTTCATCTGGTTTGTGTAGACTAAAAGTAAAAAATATACAGTTTACCTTTTTTGAGATAAAACATTTACACAGTATTTCCAGCAAACACTAGGATATGTTCACAAAAAATGCAGAAAAAGTAAGCCCCCACAAGGAGAAACAAAGTTATAAATATATACATATTCCAGTGACTATTTTTGATAGCAGCATAAAACACAAATGTTTGTTATACATTAGTTATTTTGGATCACAGATATAACTTACATTTGGTCATACCATCCTAAATATAGTGATACAGGTAGCTTGATAAAAATTTAATATCTAATTCTTGTACATAATATGCACCCATAACTTTTAGGTTTAAAAATGTGGAAAAAAGTGTGTTGTACACCATTTTATCTTTTTATTTTGGTAGTATTTTCAGGTATATCAATTTATGATTATATGGTTTTCATTATTTATGATTATATGGTTTTCATTGTTTATTTATTGATTATATGGTTTTCATTGTTTATTTATGATTATATGGTTTTCATTATTTATGATTATATGGTTTTCATTGCTTATTTATTGATTATATGGTTTTCATTGTTTATTTAAGATTATATGGTTTTCATTATTTATGATTATATGGTTTTCATTGCTTATTTATTGATTATATGGTTTTCATTGTTTATTTATGATTATATGGTTTTCATTGTTTATTTATTGATTATATGGTTTTCATTGTTTATTTATGATTATATGGTTTTCATTATTTATTGATTATATGGTTTTCATTATTTATGATTATATGGATTTCATTGCTTATTTATTGATTATATGGTTTTCATTGTTTATTTATGATTATATAGTTTTCATTGCTTATTTATTGATTATATGGTTTTCATTGTTTATTTATGATTACATGGTTTTCATTATTTATGATTATATGGTTTTCATTATCTATTGATTATATGGTTTTCATTGGTTATTTATTGAATATATGGTTTTCATTGTTTATTTATGATTATATGGTTTTCATTGTTTATTTATGATTCTATGGTTTTTATTGCTTATTTATTGATTATATGGTTTTCATTGTTTATTTATGATTACATGGTTTTCATTATTTATGATTATATGGTTTTCATTATTTATTGATTATATGGTTTTCATTGCTTATTTATTGATTATATGGTTTTCATTGTTTATTTATGATTATATGGTTTTCATTGTTTATTTATGATTATATGGTTTTCATTATTTATGATTATATGGTTTTCATTATTTTTTTAATTATATGGTTTTCATTGCTTATTTATTGATTATATGGTTTTCATTGTTTATTTAAGATTATATGGTTTTCATTGTTTATTTATGATTATATGGTTTTCATTGTTTATCTATGATTATATGGTTTTCATTGCTTATTTATTGATTATATGGTTTTCATTGTTTATTTATGATTATATGGTTTTCATTATTTATGATTATATGGTTTTCATTATTTATGATTATATGGTTTTCGTTGTTTATTTATGATTATATGGTTTTCATTGCTTATTTATGATTATATGTTTTTCATTATTTATGATTATATGGTTTTCATTGCTTATTTATTGATTATATGGTTTTCATTGTTTATTTATGATTATATGGTTTTCATTGTTTATTTATGATTATATGGTTTTCATTATTTATTGATTATATGGTTTTCATTGTTTATTTATGATTATATGGTTTTCATTGTTTATTTATGATTATATGGTTTTCATTATTTATGATTATATGGTTTTCATTATTTATTGATTCTATGGTTTTCATTGTTTATTTATTGATTATATGGTTTTCATTGTTTATTTATGATTATATGGTTTTCATTGTTTATTTATTGATTATATTGTTTTCATTGTTTATTGATTATATTGTTTTCATTGTTTATTTATTGATTATATGGTTTTCATTGTTTATTTATGATTATGTGGTTTTCATTGTTTATTTATGATTATATGGTTTTCATCGTTTATTTATGATTATATGGTTTTCATTATTTATGATTATATGGTTTTCATTATTTATTGATTATATGGTTTTCATTGCTTATTTATTGATTATATGGTTTTCATTGTTTATTTAAGATTATATGGTTTTCATTGTTTATTTATGATTATATGGTTTTCATTGTTTATCTATGATTATATGGTTTTCATTGCTTATTTATTGATTATATGGTTTTCATTGTTTATTTATGATTATATGGTTTTCATTATTTATGATTATATGGTTTTCATTATTTATGATTATATGGTTTTCGTTGTTTATTTATGATTATATGGTTTTCATTGCTTATTTATGATTATATGTTTTTCATTATTTATGATTATATGGTTTTCATTGCTTATTTATTGATTATATGGTTTTCATTGTTTATTTATGATTATATGGTTTTCATTATTTATTGATTATATGGTTTTCATTGTTTATTTATGATTATATGGTTTTCATTGTTTATTTATGATTATATGGTTTTCATTATTTATGATTATATGGTTTTCATTATTTATTGATTCTATGGTTTTCATTGTTTATTTATTGATTATATGGTTTTCATTGTTTATTTATGATTATATGGTTTTCATTGTTTATTTATTGATTATATTGTTTTCATTGTTTATTGATTATATTGTTTTCATTGTTTATTTATTGATTATATGGTTTTCATTGTTTATTTATGATTATGTGGTTTTCATTGTTTATTTATGATTATATGGTTTTCATTGTTTATTTATGATTATATGGTTTTCATTATTTATGATTATATGGTTTTCATTATTTATTGATTATATGGTTTTCATTGTTTATTTATTGATTATATGGTTTTCATTGTTTATTTATGATTATATGGTTTTCATTGTCTATTTATGATTATATGGTTTTCATTATTTATTGATTATATGGTTTTCATTGTTTATTTATTGATTATATGGTTTTCGTTGTTTATTTATGATTATATGGTTTTCATTGTTTATTTATGATTATATGGTTTTCATTGCTTATCTATTGATTATAAGGTTTTCATTGTTTATTTATGATTATATGGTTTTCATTATTTATGATTATATGGTTTTCATTATTTATTGATTATATGGTTTTCATTGTTTATTTATGATTATATGTTTTCCCCTTGTTTACTTATATGGTTTTCATTGTTCCCATGAAAATCAATGAAATCACTGAAAATTAAAAATTTTTATAATTTTTTGTGATAGTTTGATAAATTTATGAGAGGAATTGCTTAAACAACAATTAAATGATTTCTATCATATGATTGATGAATACAGTATTAAAGAACTTCCCTTATTTCTCAATACAAACAATCCCATTTGATCATGGGTAATAAGTTTATAACCACTGAACCACATTTGCTTGACCTCAACTCATCTAATCAAGTGTTGAGCTACACAGAAGACACAAATGAGGATCATATGACTGTATACATAATATTATCAAAGAGATATGCATGAAGGGGTACTTATAATTTCTTAGCCTAACCAAGAGGGAAGTGGTCCCTTTTTATTATTATCTAACTTATGTCAAATGTGTTAAATATGTGGAATAGCATATATGTGTCACAGTTCTAGATCATTCCCTTCTTGGTTTAATCAAGAATTTTTCAGCATTCCTCAGTAGCTCTACAGATTAAAACATGCAGTGAATTAGAAAAGTTTGTTTACTTATTATTTGTGATAACTGAATGTACTAAGTCAATAGACTGTTACTTTTAAGGCCAACAATATATTTGTTATTTGATTTTGACTTAAAATACATAAACCGGCCCACTGGCATAATGGGTAGTGTTTACCAATGGTCTGGGAGACCTGGGTTCAATCCCAGGTTGAGTCACACCAAAGACTCAAAAAATGGTACTTGATGCCTCCTTGCTTAACACTCAGTATTATAAGATGTGGATCAAGGGTAAATGGAGCAATCCCAGGAAAGAAGTAGCATCCTCCTCTACACCTCAGTGCTATTGAAAAGTGAGTCTTCAGGTCGTCCTCGGCTATGGTCGGCAAACTTACTAACTTACATATGAAAAAAAAAACAACTTACAGTCATAAGCAAAGTCATGCCTTCTAATCTGTCCAAGAATTTTTCAGCTTCACAACTTGCTTGAGATTTATCTAAAATAAAAAATAAAAAAATCATGAAAAGAAATATGTAATTTTGCAGTATATTCTTTTTTTTCCACAAAAAGTATGACCCTTAGGCCCTAAATGTATTATAAGTAGTCAAGAGATCTGTTCATTACTGTTTGTATACACAGAATAAATAAGATTCCAATAAATAAGCAGAAATTGATTTTTATTATTTAGAGTATTCAGACCATTGTCTTCATTGTTATATTCACAATGCTTTGGCTGATGTGTTCTTCGGCCTTCTTCAAGCATTTCATGTCCAACTCAGGAGCCTACACAGAACTTTGAACTGAACCTTTAATTCAATCCACAGGGGTAGATTGTTCTAATTCCATTAACCATGACCGGGTACAAGAATGTTGTGAATATAACAATGAAGATGAAGACAATAGTCCAAAGAGTGATAAAAATTATCGGCTCCATCTTAAAACTTTAGACAGATGAGAATTAAATATTGAAAAATATTTTATTACCTCTTGTGGATTACATAACAGCATATCTTGGGAACTTAAAAATTGTATACAATATCCTCACATCAAGGAAACAGGTATCGTGATTATATCATATCTAATATTCTGCAAAAATTGTTTTTGGTAAATATGAGTTTAAGTTAATATAATAGTCTGGTCAGAAGGCACCCAGTGAGGAACACACTGGTATTTTTTATGAAATGAAAAAAAGCCTAGGTTTTTCCACATTCTATATCCAAAGCTTTTGTTTCTTTACAGCTTTACTAATGTGAGTCTTCAAAACATAACTACATTTAGTCTTCATATTTTTTTAAAAAACTAGTCCATTTTTATTTCCAAAAATAAACAAGTAAAGCCAATTTTTAAATCAACAACAACAACTAGGTTACTGGGTTATGATGCTACTCAGGGTTACTACACTGTAAATGGATGGCAAAATATTTGGAGGAATTGGAAACTAGTGAAACTGCGACTTTGGAGAATTATGAAAACACAGGATGTTTCAGAAAAATTGATATTATTTCATAATCTAATAACTTGACCAAATCTCAAATTTTAACAGTATGTGTAGAGACAATTCAAAATTCTATGTTTAATGTTTTCAGGTATAAAAATTCCATTCACTGGAAAGAAAAAAGGCATTTAAATATTAAAGATAGAATTTTTAGTTGTTTCTACACATGCTGTTAAATTTTGCAATCATTTGAACAAGATCTGGTCAAGTTATTTAATTACAAAATAATATCAATTTTTCTGCAACACTGTGCATCTCAAATGATATCAATTTTTTTAAAACTCTCTATATTACAAGACTAACTAAAGTGGCCTTTTGTAGTGGGTATTTTTCCATAAACAGGTGATAATTTTACAATGTTTTTGCGGCACCCTTTAGCATCCTGTTATATATTTTGGAAACCACTAGCCATGCACTTAAGTGTACTTTGTTTTGCTCTCTGAAATGCAATAAATAGTAAAGCAAGCTTTTACAAACACAAATAGCTCTCATATAAAAAGCTTCTTAATCTGAGTCCAAACCATAAAGACAGCAAAAGTGCTAAAGGGATAAAGTTAAAATTTGGTACTCAGATGATTTTTGGCTTCAAGAGGATGAGAGAAACATTGAAATAGTGTTAAATTGTTACTTAGTAAGGATTTAACTCCCTCTACTGATAAATGGTTCTGTGACGTTAGCTTGATACATGATGCTCTCTATTCACTGTATTATAAAATATGTTGCAATGTACTTGGAATAAAAGCATTCAAAGCCAGTTCTTATCTTCTGTAAGTATGGAGGTATAACTGGGTTCAAGTATTGCATATCTGGAGAAAAGAGACAATACTTGTATATAAAAATATAATCTCTCTTGTTTATCACAAAACTGTGGTGAAATTGGTTGCATGAGAGAGAGAGAATCTTTGAACTGCCAGGATACAGAGAGAGAGAGAGAGAGACGATATATTCAGAGAGCCTTACTTCTTTGCTGTACCTCCACAAGCCTGGTACAGGGCCAAATTAAAACATTTAATCATCTTCATTCCTCCTTCATTCTGGGATCATACTCTGCTGACTGCCTTTGGGGTTGAAAACTTCTGTTGTTATATTTTTTCGGACACCTACAAACTCTTCCGATGCAATTCACATAGCATTTCCACTGTCTTTTGTTTACCTTAATACACAGCTGTATACCCTGTTTTGAAATCCATAACTACACAGCCTGTCAAAGGTCAGTATGTAATACCAGAGGTAGCCACTTTGGCAAATATCATGATTGCAGATTCTAATCATTTACATTTAACAACCTTCCCCCCAGGGTTAGCATATAACATATGGTCAGTTTAAGGAGAGAACCTCACATGATGTAATGATTAGCAAGAGAGCTTAGCAGACCATTATTAATGAACTTGATTCTCATTGGGCGCCCCACACTTCAGACCTTGTGC
This sequence comes from Sepioteuthis lessoniana, assembly GCA_963585895.1. Classification (NCBI taxonomy): domain Eukaryota; kingdom Metazoa; phylum Mollusca; class Cephalopoda; order Myopsida; family Loliginidae; genus Sepioteuthis; species Sepioteuthis lessoniana. The sequence goes on along the minus strand of OY757921.1, from coordinate 79,629,573 downwards.
CACATCTAAGCTAAGCTTAGTAAATAACTATTAACAAAAGTGTATACACATAGGCAAGGATAAAAACTGCCCAGTCCTATGATTAATGTCATTACTCTGACCTTCCCCTTTGGTATAATGGAGAGGTGCTGCTTTAGAATTCACAGATCCAAGCTTGCCTCATGTTTTTGCTCTTCTCCTGCTTGAAAACAAGAGCATAGCTGAAAGAAAATGAACAGATATAACACTCTAATCTCAGCCTTAAGTCTGGGGAGGTTCCCTTTTGAAGGTTAACAGAACAGAATAGTACAATATGTACACATATATACAAATATATATTAAATTTTGGATGTATGCATTTATATAACCCCTCCACCATGAGTAAGACGGGATACAAAGTCAATTCTTAAGTGGAGTACAACTGGTTTGAATTCAGTTTTCATTTTCCTGGACTAGTTTCCTTACCAAAGTTAAAGGGCCCAGTTTGCCTTACTATTTACCCTTAACTGGGAGAATAGTTGGATTCATACCTTTTCCAATAACATATCAAAAATTTACAAAAGATGCTGAGTGGAACAAGTTCAAATATTCCTTTAAACTTTAGTAGTTATTTTTGGCAATTTTTCACTATCAGCAAAGCTTCTGGTAAAAAAAATGATAAAATCAGACTATATATTATTAATTTATTTCAACCATATGGAATTTTTTATTGCATGATAGCCATACATCAACCACAATGATACAAGCAGGCCAAATTATATAGCAAAGTACAAAATACTTGTCCTAATTACTGATATTTCACAGTTTCAATATTCTAAAATGGCATAGCCTACATTGTTTCTGTCATAATCAAACTCAGAATTTGTCAAATGCCTTTACAGTACAGCTAGGAAACAAACCTCACCATGCTTCCTGCAAGAATATCTCATGGTATTGCAATCAGATCTACAGGTGTGTCAAACAACTTCTAGGAGTTTCTGGGGAGCAGATTGAAGATCTGTCATGATAGATAAAAACTAATAAAAGTCAACCTGTTCCATATATTTTCATTTTTTAGTCAACACTTGACATATGCAGTACATGTTGGCCTAACAAACACACTTTGTTTCATTTCTGTGGCAATTTGTCCTCAGTATATCTGCAGACTGATCAGACTATCATATTTTTGTTATTTTAAAAAATTTCAATTAACCCTTTTGCAGGCAGATAATTTTTAAAATCTTTATAGAGTGAATAAATTATTTTCTGAAAATTTGTAAAATAGATAGTATATTCAAGTAATCATATATAAAAAATCAGACAAAATTTAATAATTTGATCAGCAATTATGTATCAGTACAGTAGCATAAAAACAATAAAGTACACATTTTTAATTATGATATTTTGCAAAACAACCTTTACACAATATTGACCATATTGGGGCCTCCTAGCTATGTTTTGCAAAACAACCTTTACACAATATTGACCATATTGGGGCCTCCTAGCTATGTTATACATTAACATTTAATTGGTTAACAAACAGCCAATAAGAAAATGTCTTACATTGAGATATTTAAAAAATTGACAAAAATGCTGCTCTGCATGTGTACAGTTGGCAACCAAAATTTTGCTCTGCCTACAAAAGAATTAATTTTCTAAGAAAAGAAAATGTAAGCTACAGTGAGATAATTAAAGATAACATAATGAAAAAAAAAAGAAAAAAAAAAGAAAGTCAATAATAAATCCATTAACTTACTGGTAGCTAATTTGGGCTGGTTTTTCATTTCTTCTTTTACCCAATCGATGTATAACAAGCTCTTGATTTTTTGGTCCACATTAGCACAGAGGTGTCTTTTGTTGGCGTGAGCTTTTTCTGTGACGGTCTGGGTACTAATAAAACGTGCTATATCCAACATTTCAGTCACAGTGGTATTAGGTTTCAGATTATCTAATTTGGGAGTAATCATTGTGTACTGAAAGAGAAATAATAATAATAGTCAATTTCTGACCGTTGGTATATAATGAAAGAATTTCTTTTTTATTATGAATAAAAGTCTGGTTTGGTTTCTTTGTTCAATGGAATATCAATTTTTGTAGTTTATTCAATGCCAAATTCCTATTTGTAGTAGGACAGTAGTAGTGCTGTTTAACCCTTAGCTGCGGGGATAAATGGGTTTATACCTTTTTGAAGGGTATTAGTCTAAAAGTGAATGAAATAGTGTGGTAAATACTCACAAGTTACATCCCCTGGACACGTTCCGGTAGTAAGGAAAAATCTTACCACCAAAGTAAAAGCAAATAAAGTTCAACAAGATGGTATAAGAGAAAGAGGGATTTATTAGACCTCTTCATTCACCATGTGGTGGGCAAATTTTCTTGAACCATCTGGTTACTGTGCTCTGGTCAACTGTGCCTTCACCTTTTGTACAACAAATGTTTTTGATTGCTTTCACAGCAATATGGCCCAGTCCAAACTCATAAAGTATAAGTTCCCCAATGAAACTTACATTGCAAGTTCATCTGTGCAACTTTCAAATTACTTACACAGTGAAGCAATGCGCAACATAACAGCACAATAATTACCATGCTACAACCAACCACAGCAAATACTCTCCACAACTTGAACTGCTTTGGTCAAATTATATCATCATCATCACCATGTCGTGCCACAGGCACGGATATCCCTGACCCTCTCTCGCCACTTCTCCCTATCATTCATCGCCTCTGACAGGTCTTCAGGGCTACATCCTGTATCCTCACATAGCTGCTGTATGTAGGTTCGAGCTGGTCGTCCTGCTTTTGCCCAGCCATATGTGGGGGTCCATAGGAGTACATCACTTATGAGCTCGTCCCTGCTTCTCCAGCAGTGACCTGCATGTCTGGTTCGTCTTAGATAGTTTTCGTGATAGGAGGCAGGTGGCTGTGTAGTTGGCGCCTTGTGGGGTGTTGCCGCCAGGACTTGTTCAATATTGCTCGCAGCATTCTTGTGTAATTACCGTCTAGCTTCTTCTCCAGCCGTTTAGTTAGCGTCCAAGTAGTGCATCCATACAGCAGTATCAATACGACCGCTGCTTGGAAGAAACTGCATTTCATTTTATCGGTCAGGTCTGATTTCCATATGATCAATAGCCTATCGATAGCTGTCCATGCCTTCGTTAGCCGCATGTCGATGTCCTTTTCTGTTAATGATACGCTGCTTCCTAGGTAGGTGAATTTGTCTACTAGTTTAAGAGGGGTTCCATCTAGTGTGGTGATGTCACCTGTTTGCTTATAGCACATATATTCCGTTTTGTGTGCATTGACATGGAGGCCAATGCCTGTGGCGGTTCGTTCCAAACTATGCAGTAGTGTTTCAGCTTGGTTGGGTGTATTTGCCAGTATCGCTATATCATCGGCGTAGTTGGCGTCGGTAATTGTTTTTGCGGGGTGCCTTCTGCTTACACACCACAAACTACCATTTACCCAATTACCTAGAGCTGTAGAATACAACAACTGCATCTCTGCAGAGGGGTAAGATACCCCCCCACGAATGTCCTGATATGATACTAAACAATCTCATGGTGAGGTTCCAGTAAAGCTGGAGCTTTGGGGAATGCAGAGTACCACTTCATTGCCATCACTCCCATGTCCACTCTGGCTCGGAGTGGTAGCACCTGATAGGATCCTATCTATGAACTAAACTGTGTACTTATGCTAGACTGAATAACTTGAAATAAAACTGTTTTAACATTTAAACTGCATATTTATGCTAAACTGAATTGTTTAAAATGGAACTGTTTTTGTATGCTAAACTGAATTGTTTGGAATAGAACTGTTTTTGAAATTGAAACTGTTTCAATATTTAACTGTGTGTAAACAAAATTTACACTTATACTAAACTGAATTGTTTGACTAAACTGAGTAGCTTGAAATAGAAATGTTTTTGATAATTAAAGTGTGTACTTATGCTAAACTAAATTGTTTGAAATAGAACTGTTTATTTGTATAAAAATGGATTTGGCATTAAATAACCTGCAAAGGTTGATATACCATAAAACCCAAACAAATGAACACAGTAGCATGTACCAAAATATTGTGAAACTTTTGACTCACTGATGTCTAAATTTATTAAGTGAAAAAGGAAAATTTTCTTCTATTTGAGAAATTGAACATTAAAAGTTTAAAACCAAATTTTGATTTGGTTTCTTTGTTTAATAGCATATCAACTTTCATGGGTTATTTAATTCTAAAGCCATCCTTGGGGAAGAACAGCAGTAATACTATTTAACCCATAGCTGAGATAAAAAAACAAACAAATTCTTAGATTTAATCTAGAAAAGAAGATTTTTGTAGCTCAACCAAAGACCAAATAAAGAGTTGAGAGAGAGAAAGAATAAAAAATATCTACGATTACCAAATGATATTAAAGTTAAATAAAGAAACGAAACAGTAAATATTATACAACAACTGAGTCAGCTTGGTTGGGTTTCTTTGTTTAATGGCATATCAACCTTCATAGGTTATTTAATACCTTTTAACTGTTTGCGACCTGTCCTGTCTTTCTTGCTGCATCAATATACTGGTTTGCTCAGTCCAACGGTGAAACAACAAATGCAACAACAATGCTGAGATTACTCCTTTTAAACCAATTCTAGCTGGCTGAAATTTGCATATGTCACAAACCCCATCCCACCAGAGACTCCAGCATCCCACCAGCACTCCACCCGCAAGACACATTCGCGCTCGTTTTGAACTTTGAGGTAGGCCATTTCGCTCATCACTTCTTACTTCTTTCTTTCTTTCTTCTTTTCGGTGTTGCTATGAAAGGAGTTCAATCCACACAGCTTCGTTGTCACATTTCATTTCTCTTGTTCGTCCGTCTCACCACTTGTTTTTTATCCAGCTGGGGACGGTTGCTGGATTCACATAAACATCAGCTATTATTCCTGCATATACAGCACCCCACTCGTTGTCTCTTTGCATAATGAACCCTGGTTGGCACATCAATGGCAGCAGTTTGCAGGTTCTGCCTTTCAGTTTCACTACAGTTATTTAATACCAAATCCATCCTTGTAGAATAACAGTAAACAAGCTATTTAACTCATAGTCGGAGGAATAAGCAAGTTCAGACTTTCCCAAGGGTATTCGTCCAAAAGTTAATGTAACAGACCAACTGGAATTCAAACTTGCTTACTAGAATGTCACAGTCCAGCACATTAGCCAATACACTATGAGGCCTCCCTCCAACTACTACAATGTCACAGTTTAGCACATTAGCCAATACACTATGAGGCCTCCCTTCAAATACTACAATGTCACAGTCCAGCACATTAGCCACTACACCATGAGGCTTCAATCCAACTACTACAATGTCACAGTTTAGCACATTAGCCACTACACCACAAGGCCTCCCTCCAACTACTACAATGTCACATTAGCCAACTACTACAATGTCACATTAGCCAACTACTACAATGTCACATTAGCCAATACACCACAAGGCCTCAATCCAACTACTACAATGTCACAGTCCAGCACATTAGCCACTACACCATGAGGCTTCAATCCAACTACTACAATGTTACAGTCCAGCACATTAGCCACTACGCCATGAGGCCTCCCTCCAATTATTACAATGTCACAGTCCAGTACATTAACCCCTACACCATGGGGACCCCCCGCTCTTGAAAACATTAAGGAAGGTTACAAACAACATTATTCATCATCATCAAGGGATGCTGAGACCACAAATTCCCATGACTCTTTCTTGCCATCCATCTCTACTGTTCATTGCTCTTGGTAAGTCCTCTAGACAGCATCCAGTGTCTGCACAGAGTTGATGAATGCAAGTTTTTGTTGATTGGTGAAAACTCATGTGGCCATGTGTAGGAGTCCATAGGAGAACATCATTTATGAGTTCGTCCTAACTTCTCCAGCAGTACCCAACATATCTTGTTCCTCTTACTTGGATGGTTTATAAGATGGGAGGTAAGTGGCTGTATAACCACAGTTTTGTAGGATTCTGCTTTTAGGATTTGTTCAAGTCAGCATGCAACATCCTTTATTAATACAAAAAAAAAACAAACTAATAAGCCAACTCTTTACCTTACTCATTATTTTCTTAGAAGATTTATTCTTTTTACTAAGCAACTGCTTCTCAATGAAGGTTTCTATGCTTTGTCGCATTTTCTTACGGTGTTCCCACTGTTTTAACACTGCATTATTTGTGTATTTACGCAGCAGTAGTGGTCGAGGTACAACAATTTCTCCTGCAAGAAAAGAAAAGATATATATATATTTATGTATACATGGTATGATCAATTTTGTGAGAAAACTCTTAGATTGTTATGTAGTCTAAGTTAAAAGCACTGCAAGATGCCATCACCATTATTATTTATTTATGGTTAGTTTTCATTCTTATTGCTGCTTTTATCACTGGGTTTGTTTTTTTTTTTTTTATCAAACATTCTCTGTTTGTTAAAGTAATGTAAAGTAAAAATAAAGAAATCAAAAATCATTAAACTTTGCATTTACCTTTCCTGCGATCAATTTCCTGCCGGACTAAATCTCTTTTAAGCATGAGTTGCTGATTTTTCCATGTTCTGATACTGTCTTTATTATCAGGTGGAAGTAAAGGGAAAAGTTCCTACAAAAGAATAAATAAGACAAGTGAATACCTTAGGTGACGTTGCATACTAATATCCTAGGACGAGAGCCCATTTAGGGCGTATGCAACATTGGATTCTACTCTAACCTCAAGAGATTGACGTCTTGATCATTGTCCTCAGTAGAAGGCTGTTATGTAGAATCTATATAGTCGAGAGCAGCCTGGCACTTGACACTCCACAAAATAAATCCCGGTCAAGACTCCTATTTAGGCATATGTGAAATAAACAAATAATGTGGATGCTGGTTTGAGATTATACTGGTTTCTGATGTCGGTAAAGGGGTTATCAGTTCGTTCTTAAATATGCCACCAAGTCCTTGTATCCCTACCCCTTCATATCACAGAGGAACGAACTTCTAGGTTAGATGACATTCACAGTAGATAGATTTCCAAATCCTCTTATATTGTTTAGGGAGGCAATAGGACGTGTTAACGAGAATTAATGAAAGCAGAATGAGACCGAGATATAAGATACATGTCAAAGAAATAAACTCGACAGAGAAAAGGGAACACAATCAAAAACATTTCAACACAAGGGTACATTTAAAATATAACAAAAATTTTAATATGCGACGATCAAACAAATAATGATGAAATTTAAGAAAGTTCTTTTTTTTTTCTTTCAAGTGCTGGCAATATTAAGCCAACAGGAAAACATCAAACAAAAATGTCTCTCAACAGTCCTTTTTTTTCTCTTTCTTTTACTTGAATAAAAGTGTTTAAGATGCCGGACTAAGGTGTATAGAAATGTTTATACAATATTTTTAATAATTGATGAAATAGAACATTCACAGTTTTTTTGAATACACACAACTTTACAATATTTAAGATTTGGAAAAGGAAAACAGTTAGAGCTATATTTATTATTGATGGATTTTCAATTCCCAGATCCTCTCTTTTTACAGGAGACTTTTTCTTTTTCACCCGGAGCCCGTCAAATACAGTCTTGTCCTTAAAGCTGATCCGCCCAAAACTGAAGATTCTCCTTCAAATTTCTCTAACGCATGCCTGCCTTTTTGGCGCAAAGATTTGATCGACCAATCAATCGTCTTCTCTTCTTCCACCCCCTTGCCGAATCATGCCACTTGACTGACCTTGACTTCAGTCGTTTCAACAGGCTAAAGAGCAGGGGGTACATTTAGCTTACCCTTTCTCTCCCCTACCACTTTAATGGTCAGTCCCTGTCTTCTGATCTTTCTTAATGCCTGCTTATTCAAATCAGAGGGGTAGAGGTATTGACATCCCCTTCACTCTCTCTATAGCATACCACGTCACACTTATAACAGTTACCCCAATTATTGTTAAGTAAACCAAAAATTTGTATATATATATATATATATATATATATATATATATATAATCATTTTAATTTACAGTATATACTTGAGTAACAACTTTGTGATGAAGAACCCCCAAATTTTAACCATAAAAAGGTATTTTTATCACATATATTGGTTCTAGCTGGTTGTCCAACCTTTGCTCATCCATGTGAAGGGGTCCACAGGAGTATGTTGCTTATGAGCTCATCCTTACTTCTTCAGCAGTGTCCGGCATGTCTGGTTCGTCTAATTTGGATGATTTTTATTATGGGTGGTAGGTGGCCATACACCTGCTGTTTTGTGGGGTGTTGTCTCCAGGACTTGTTCAATACAGCTCCTCACATTCTTGTGTAACTAACCATATATATATATATATATATATATATGTTGTGTGGGTCAAATTGATCATTTGTGTTCGTAGATCTCACTAACATCTCCAGATGCACCAACAACCTAACTACTTCTCACGCAGGTATATATTCTATTCCATGCAACTAACTTTTGGCTAAGCAAGCCGACATCCAATGACATAAAGAAAAAATGTTTAACCATTTAGTCATATTTTCCAAACTACTGTAAGTAAAGTTGGCGACCATAGTCGAGGGTAACCCGAAGGCTCCCTTTTCGATAGCTACTACACCAAGGTGTAGGGGAGGGCGCTACTCCTTCCCTGGATTGCTCTACTTTACCCTTGATCCGTACCTTATAATGCTGAGTGTTAAGCAAGGAGGCATCAAGTACCATTTTTTGAGTCTTTGGTATGACTCGACCTGGGATTGAACCTAGGTCTCCCGGGCCATTGGCGAACACTCTAACCCCTAGGCCAATGTCCGGTACAAACTACTGTAATACAATTAAAATCAATGCAATGCAATAAACAATGTCGTCAAGACTTTGAAATAGCCTATGGTGTTTATTTGGAAATTCCAAACATACTAAAAGCCTTATGAAGGTTTTTACATAACTTTGTTTACTAATTATAATATTTGTACATGTTATATGCACAGGTGTTATTGAACTTGGTAAAGTTGTAGTCGCATCTCTAAACGACACAAGAAAAAAAAGACTGCGATGTCTGACCAAAAACCACCTTTTGTATTCCACAATTATCCTCTCCTTCGTTTCCTTAAACTGATCACCACTTCTCCTCTAATCAATTTATATCCAACGTCTCCTTAAACTGATCACCACTTCTCCTCTAATCAATTCATATCCAACGTCTCCTTAAACTGATCACCGCTTCTCCTCTAATCAATTCATATCCAACGTAAATGCAAAAAAAAAGCTCTGAGTGACGACGTTCGTTGTTTTTATGTTCTTTTCTGCCTGCCCTCATTTGCATGCACATCTTCACTCTCCGTGGTTTTACATCACTGCTGACGTGAAAATTCGTAATCATTTGCAATATAAGCTTGCTCAGGGCAGCCATGTTTTTTCCAGTCAAAAAAATATATCTTGCATGCGGAGCATATGCACTGAGGTAAGTAGTGATTTTCACCCCAATTTTCACTACAGTTATAAATAGTAAATAATGTTAAGTAAAAACTTTATTATCTTAACTGATAACCTTTGTTTAGATATAGACAATGCAGGGACATTTTCAGGCAAAGTTAGGCCTAGAAACAAAGTAAACTTTGATGTTTCAAAAACACAACTCATATAACGGATGACCCCTTGTTTTTGAGGGGAAAAGGTAGTCTTAAAAAGTTCTTCATTACATGAGTATATACTGTATTCTTTCAAACCAAAAGGAACTTAAATTCTGAACATCAATCTTATTCTTATTTGCTTTTTAATTCATTCCTTTTTTAATGTGACTGTAAGCAAATATAATTATCATGGTACAGTGACTGCAATATAATGATCAAGTAGTGCTAGACAAGTATTTGAATTAGATTTTTATTGTCTTTAATCATATGTAAAATTCTGATAATGTCACTGTGGTTTTCTTATAATCGTTATGTAGTATCAAACAAATTTGCAAGTTGAATTTGTTATTCCCAATATTTTTCATAATATTGTTTTCATTACTGCATTCTTTAATACATTTTGACAGTTTAGCCTTCTTCAGATGTAACATAATTATTTGTGTATAACATGCAGCCTTATTTCTATCAAAATGTCATAAATTTGAATGGTATAAAAAATCAATTGTAGCATAAAATTAAAGGGACTGAAAGTTTAAGTGTATAAGAATTCTTTATATAAAATAAATTTTTAAAAGATTTCTTTTTTTTTACTGTCATGAAATTGAACTTCTACAAGAGAGGGACTATTATTTCTGGAAACTGCTTTTGTTTATTATTTATGTGTTAATAAAACCTTAAGTACAAGGTATGTTTGATTTCTTTTCGTATTATACAACAGCTTATTAATACAAAAACTGAGTCAACTAAACAGAAGGAAAGTCCATTCCAGAAATAATAGTCCCTTCCCTACGGAAGTCCAATTTTGCAACATTCACCTTTTACTTTTAAGAATTCTTGTGTAGCTTTAGGGTGCATGATCTCCCTGAGTGTTGAACCCGGGATTGAACCAGGAATCTTTAGATTTCAGTCTAAAGTGCTTGCGGGTTTCTTGCTACACCACTTCCCTCTTTGAGTTCCTCCTCCACTTTCCTCCTTCTTTTCCTCACTCTCCTTTTCTCTCTCTATGCTTCTCCTTTCGTTCCTCTTCCACCTGCTTCTGCTTCTGCTTCTTGCCGAGAAACTCACAACAAAAAAACGAGTCGGTTTTTATTCACGCCACTCTACCCATAATCCATTTCCTTAGCCTATAAAAATTGCGCTCGGGGGCCTCCTCTCTTTTTTCCTTTAGAATGGGCTGAAGGTGGATTATTGAAACAGCGGTGAGTATTTTTCTTTTCTTTCACACCGTAATGGCAGTGTTTCTTCCTTCGGATCAGATTACTGCCCTGCACGCCAGACACAAATGAACACTCTTTTGTGGAGAGCTACCATTAGTCTCACTTTCATGTCGACATCTTGTTTAACTTTGGATTTAAATTTGAAGCAACTTTCTTTGCAGAACTTACAAGAAAAATAAAATACTTTGATTTAATTGTAATTTAGCCCATCAGGTGGCTGGAATGTATGTATCTTCTTAAATGTGGATCTGAAGGTGATTTGGTTTGGTTTGGTTTTACGACACATCAACCATTGTAAGTTATTTAATGCCAAATCCATTTTCATACATATAAACAGTTCTACTTCAAACAATTCAGTTTAGCATAAGTACACAGTTTAGTTCTATTTGACCTATAGATAGGACCCAATCGGGTGCTACCACTCCGGGCCAGAGTGGACCTGGGAGCAATGGCAATGAAAGGGTACTTTGCATCCCCCAAAGCTATAGCATTACTGGAGCCTCACCATCAGATTGTTTAGTGTCATATCCATGACACTCATTTTTCTTACTCCTCTGCAGAGAATCAGTTGCTGTATTTTACAGCTCCAGCTGAGTGGGCAATCTGAGAGTGAATTTTCATTTTTGTGATTGTTAGCTGGAGCAGTCTCACTGTTGTAGTAATTTCAGAAAACTGAGAATTTGCTAGATTAAGAATTCTGAAAAGTGAAGGGGGTGATTGTTGTGAAATCAGAATTCTATGGCAGAGGGACTATTATTTCTGGATACTACTTTTGTTCATTATTTCAGGAATGGACTTTTCTTCTGTTTAGTAGACTCAGTTTTTATGTTAACAAAACCTGAAGTTCAAGTTGTATTTATGGGATACACATTTTTTCTAGTCTTAAAATAAGCAATAAAAACATACTTAAGAACATTCTAGAAATTTAGGATCAAAACCACATTAGCATTTAAGTTACATTTTTATATTTTTCAACCAATCAGCTGCAAACATAGAATAGAACATTCTAGAAAAATAGGATCGGAAGTCAATTTACAGAAAATATTGAGGCTTTAAAATGAAATAGTAAAATACAAATCTGATTGGTCAATAAATGTCTACGCACCAAAATTTTAGGATGATTCTTTGATCCACTATTACGGTATAAATAACACACAGTTAGGGTGCCATTCACTAAGACTAAACCACAAGCCACTAAGCCAGTAAAGCAGTAGCCGATACTCTGTCCGGCAAATTCCTTTTCTTCCACAACTAAAGTTCATGACCTAGGTACAGATGGCCGCGAATCACATTCAAAAGAAAAACCCGACAAACTTTCTTTCATCAACGCGACACGCTGTCACCACAATCATAAAACAAGACATGAACTTAATGTAAGAACAACTTATTTACGGACTCCGTTAACATGAACATACATACACCTTTAAACAAATTTATTTTCTTCTTGCCAAACTTTATTTTCCAAAAGGCCATTTACACATCATGTATTTTATTTGTTTTCATATTCTGTTTTATGCATATTAAATTGTTTGTTGTTTAATGTTCGCTGTGTTCTATTCCATTTCTTTTACGTGATTGTAAAATTTTGTGTTGTACTTGTGGAGGAAATAACATAGAGAGGAATACCCGCAAAATACGGATGCATATCCACTGAAATAACCAAATTACATACAACCCCCACATATTCATCTTTTTTCTTACTATACAAAAGTTACATAAAAAAATTTATACTTATAAAATTAGAGATATGGCAAATTCCTTTAAAAAATACAAAAATTTGTAATTTTCAAGATCTTTGTCAAAACTATAAAATTTAAAGTTTAGATGAAATAAAAACTGATACTAGTTATTATTTTGTTTTTTGATGAACATTTCTGAAATAATCATTCTTTTATTTCTCAATTATTTATCCATTCTCACAGAATTCTTTATATACAAGAAATTTATATTGCCTATTTGTTTTTATCACAACTCTGCTTTAGTAGGCTGAAGTAATTTAATTATTATCAAAAAAATTCAAACAAAAAGAAGTATAAAAAAGTAAGGTCAATAGAAAATTCTTTACAAATTTACAATGCAATGCTAATTTAGTCATAGTTGGTAGAAATAAAAACAACTCCAAATCTAACACTACCATCCTGATCCGTGGTAGCTAATGTTTTTACTGAAATGATGAAAACTTACCTCAAGTGACTTATTTGCTTCTACAAGGTCTGCAAAGTGTTTTGCATCAAAGTCACAAATGAAGAAAGCCTTGGATTCTTCCTGAAAAATTCATAAATAAATAAAAACAAAAAAATTCATAAAACACTTAAACAATTATATTGTTATTATTTCTCATATTTACTGGTCTATAAGATTAATGTTTTACAAGAGAAATTTTTAGATTTACTACTCACCATAACCCTATACCAATTTCATACATATACAGTGCAAACCTTCAGTGTTCAAGCTCCTATCCGTAATACCAACATATTTGATGTAGTGTAATATTTAGATTTTTTTAAAGCATCTTACAGGCTAGCAGTTTTATATCTAGTATATATTTTCTTTCGTTTTCTTTGTCTCCTAAGTTAATTGGTTGATCTTGATGAAACTTGGTATGTGAACTCCCTTGATTTCACCAAGTGTTTTAAAGGTGAGGGGGAATATATCCCTCTGCCCACAAAAGCACCTGGAACATTTTGTCTTAAAATTGATCAGGAAGGTCTAATTCGCTTAAAAAGCGAATAAAATTAGCATCTGCAAGATTTCCTTCTGCTTCTAGGAGAGTGCCCTGGACTTTCAGGAGTAAAATCAATGAGAAAAGTTTCATTTGTATAGAAAGCAAATAGAATTGGTATCTACAGGTGCAGAAGTCTAAATTAATCTAGGAAACAAATCTTAAAAAAACCTAGGTTAGGCCACTCTGCATTCAAAGTGTACACCAAATTTTTAGTGATCTTTTATATTTTGATCGATAAGAAGATTAAATGTACATTCATTATAGATAATTACTAAATAGAATGATAATTATAAAGTAGAATCATATAATGATCATACTTTATAAGATAAAATAGAATATATTTTAATTTGTCAATCATCTTTACTCAGACTTGTATTAATAAAAAACAACTGCCTAAATGCACAATATTTGAGAAGTAAGATTTAAAGATGATAAAAGCATTCTTTTCTTTCTTTCTTTTTTTTTTTCCATTTTCATTTCCTTCCACTTTTCTCAAAAATTTTGACAATTAATGCTTTTATCACCTTTCAATCTGTTGTATCACTTAGAAATTCAACACTTCTTAAACATCGTTGCCCGTACCAATCATGTAATAGTTTAAAAAAAAAAAAAAGCTGATTGATTGGTTATGAGTCTTTCTTTGTCTATACTTTCTATTCTCAAATCATTTTAATAATTAAAAAAAAATTCATTGTTGTTCAAGCAACATTTTTCATCATCTTAAAGTCCTGATGAATGTTTACTAAAACTGAAATGTTTTAAATGTTAACTTTCCCTCATAGTAAATTCATAACATTTGGAATACTTTGTTTTCCTATTCTTTTCATACTGTCATTTACTAATATATTTAAACACACACACACATACACACACACACATGTAAAACAATAGAATTGAAGGTTTTATTTAGCCACATATTTTTTTCAGGAATATGTGTGTGTGTGTGTGTGAGTATATATATATATAAAATATAGATCAATAGATAGATAGATATATACACGTATGTAAAACTACCAAAATAAAGGCTTTATTTAACAACACATTTTTTCCAGCAGTATATATTAAAATGAGTGGGTCCACCCTAAAAAAAATACAAATCTCTTTGTGGACCTACTCATTCTAAGACATTTCTTTCTCTCTTTGGACCCACAACAAAAACATTTATATATAAAATAAATTCAAATGATAAAAGTTCTTGTACTAAAAAGTACTCAATACTATCATGGCAAGGCAGGTATAAAACCAAAAATATTCAAATTATGAATTCTTGAAGTCCATCACTTTTTATTTTAGTTTTATGTGAACCACACAATAAGTATATAGAAATATTTCTATCTGATGAAACTTCAATTAACAAAGTTCAAGAGTTCATAAATCATATATATATATATATATATATATATATATACACACACACACACACACATACACATACAGAGGGTTGCGCATGTGCTTTGTTTATTTTTAGGCATCGTCTACTGTACAGCAAACAAAAATCAGTTGATCACTGTTTGTGAGGAAAGCAGTTTACTCTTCTAGGAATTTAGAAACAGTATGCTGTACATCTTGGCATTCACACAGGAAGTTTCAGAGTGTTCAGGGTCAATCTGAGGACAGATGATTCAAAAAGAGTTAGATGTCCAAAGGTGATTACAAATTTAT
This sequence comes from Sepioteuthis lessoniana, assembly GCA_963585895.1. Taxonomy (NCBI): domain Eukaryota; kingdom Metazoa; phylum Mollusca; class Cephalopoda; order Myopsida; family Loliginidae; genus Sepioteuthis; species Sepioteuthis lessoniana. Next base: position 79,614,397 of record OY757921.1, on the reverse strand, counting down.
ATATACTGTAGCACAGTCTTTCCTCTTGTCCTTGATAGCTTGTGATCAAATTCAGTTCTTTTTTTTATCAGAGACCATCAAATTGAATTTGTTAATGAGATCTAGACCATGAATGACAATGATCCCAGCAAGTCAATCAAGTTCATATTCAGGGACATGGGAGTGTCTGAGTAGGTAGAGCATGAAGACATTCATTATTTTTCATACAAGATTTAAAAAAAAAGAGTTAATTTTGATCACAAGTCATCAAGGACAAATGGAAAGATTGTGCTGCAATACTTTTGGACAAACTTATGAAAACAAAGTTTCTGGTGACGGTTATGGTCTTTGGTGTGGTTTCAAGTGAGGGCCACATCATGCTATCTCACATCTTCGAAGTCGGCTTGAAAGTCAACACCAAAGTGTACCTGGATGTGCTGAAGGGTGTGGTGATCCCCTGGTGCAATCAGGTGGCCGGTGGCTGACCCTGGGTGTGGCAGCAGGACTCGGTGCCGGCCCACAAGTCCAAAGAGACCCAGGCTTGGCTTCAGAAGGAGTGCTACAACTTTGTACCCTTCTCTCACTGGCCCCTCTCCTCCCCCAACCTGAACCCACTGGACTACTTCGTTTGGTCATACATCGAGAACATCACCGACATGACCTCCCACAACACCAAAGCCAGCCTGATCGCCACCATCCACCGAGTATTCGCCGAGCTCCCACAGGCGCTTGTGGAAAAGGCATGCTCCCAGTTCCAGATCCGTATCGAGGCAGTGATTGAGGCTAAAGGCGGCTACATTGAATAGATGTCAGCTCTACTACATAATCAACTTACCTGAATTGATTTTTTGAGTAAAAGTTTTAAAATAAAGCTGTAGTGTTGTTTTCTTTAGGACGACAATTTTATCATTCCACCCTGTATCGTATTTCAATATATTTTCAGGTAATTTTGGTATCTGATAAAATGAGATGTCAGTGGTATTTTCAATTTTGTCTAATTTAGACAACAACTGACCCATTGCACCCTGTGTTATATATATATATATATATATATATATATCTCAAATCAATCAAAATGGTATACAGCAATAGTATAAACAAATTTTATCTAAAAATATGTGAATTGTCAGACATGAAAGTGTGGAGCTTTTTAAAGACTTGGAGTTTTTACTGATAATTAAGATTTAAAGCCAAGTGGATTTTAACGAAAAATCAAAAGAAATTTTAATCTAATGAAAAAACTGACCAATAAAAATGTGTAAACAAATTCCTTTTTACAAATAATTTTCTTTTTCTTTTATCATGAAGTGTATTGCAAATAAGTCTCGTATAAAATTTCTGGCAGTATCATTATTTATACTACACTAAAAAAATACTAGGGGAAGTCAAAAGTTTTGCAATATTTTGGTACGTGCTGTTTTGCAGCACATCTATTAGATGATCAAACCATGTTAGGTACCCACTGTTGGTAGTATCATGATAATTGGTACACTGACACATTGTGCATTTCATTCACTCTATGTGTGACATGAAAGCCACACAGATGAATGTGCAATGTAGTCTGATTCAGGAACTTGTGCTTTACAAGTCCGAACTAAGCCATATTGTTGCAAAAGCAATCAAAAACATTGTGTGAAAGGTAAAGGCCCAGTTTATCACAGTACAATAACCAAATGGTTCAAGAAATTTTGCTTGGGTTGCAAGGACCTTGACAATCAGGCAAGGTCAAGTAGGAATAAAAAGGTGAATTTTGAGGTCACAGTCCATGTTATAGAGGCAAATCTGGCAAGTATCAGGTGAGCCTGGCATCTCACACTCCAGTGTGGTTTGTCACCTTCAAAACCTTGGCAAAAGCATCTGGAGTTAATGAATTTTGCTTTACTTTACGAAAATATTGCAAAACTTTTGACTTACCCTAGTATTAATAATACACTAAATTTCTATGAGAGAAACTATATAAAAACCCATTTTATAACAGGTACAACTATTTAAATACCATATAAGAACTGAACATTATATCAAAAAAATATATAATGTCATAGTTTGCTGTTCTTAATTCAAAATTTTTCCTTAATTACCCTTGAAATATATTTTATAACAGGTACAACTATTTAAATACCATATAAGAACTGAACATTTTATCAAAAAAATATATAGTTTCATAGTTTGCTGTTCTTAATTCAAGATTTTTTCCTTATTACCCTTAAAATATATTTTATAACAGGTACAACTATTTAAATACCATATAAGAACTGAACATTTTATTTAAAAAATATATAGTTTCATAGTTTGCTGTTCTTAATTCAAAATTTTTTCTTAATTACCCTTAAAATATATTTGTAAAATTATGTTGAAAATATTATCTAAGTGCCTGAACTTTTAATCTTTTGAAATGGAAAATCTTACACTTTGTCTTTTAACATATTCCGACTGTGACTGCCATTTTTTTAGCCTCTCAAATTCTTTCCTGCAGGCATTATCAGTTCGTCCAGGGAGCATAGTAGAAAGAAACGACCAGGAATAACCTGAGAAAGAGGAAAGAAAAGGAAACCATTAAACCCAAAATACATTCAAAATGCTGGATACTTGTACTTTCAAAAATCTAAAAGTTGACCCCCAAATTCATATTACATGCAAAATCTAGGAGGAGCACTTAGTGTAACGGTTATCATTGTAGGAAATAGAATCACCAACCCAAGTTCAAACCCTGGATGAGGCTGTTTGTATTTCACTGCATGTTAATGCCCTTGGGAAAGGCATGAATCCATTGGTTTTCCCTCCAGCTATAGGTAAAATAGTAGGACAGACTGGGATTTTTAGTCTTTGTCAGGTAACCAGTCTAGAAGAAGGAAAACTCTGAATTCAAAACAGCATTACTCAGCTTAAAAATTGATCTTATGTCATATTCTGCCCGTGACAGAGGGGTTAGGTAAATAGATACATGCAAAATCTAGATATATACTGGATTTGACAGCTTATAAGATCCACCCATAGTATGATGGTTATTGTCATAAAAAACACATAGCAACCAGGTAATTCAATTTACAATGTAATTCCTCTACTAAAAGAAAAATGAAAAATATACATCTATATCCTTGCCCTTGAGGTCATAATAATTAGGCAGATGCGTATTTCTAATCCTCTTGGGAAGACTTGGCCCTGGAGGTGACTGTGTCCTCTGTAAAGAGTACAGATGTAACTTACAAGACACATTCAGGTTAATTGGCTGCACAATTACAATGACTAGTTAATTTGGCGTCACTTGTGTGTGACATGGACTGTTGGCTCAGTTGTAGAGTTTTGGTTCTGCAATCTGTGGTTGCTGGTTTGATCTCCAGTGGTGGAGATCACAGTATACACTGCTAATGAGACCTAATAAGGTTGAAACAGCTGTCCAGTGTTTCCGTAAGTTGTGCGTAAGTGTTTGCCGGATTTTCTGGTCATAGTAAATCAATTCACAAAAAAATAGCTAAAAAAATAGAAAAATATACACAGCAACCAGAGTTTAAATCCTAGAAGAGATTGTTTGTATTTCGCATAGCGCTAATACTCTTAGGAAAGGCAAGAATCCACCAACTATTCTCCTTCTAGCTATGGGTAAATAGTAGGGCAAACAGGGCTCTTTAACCTCAGTATAGCAATCAGTCAAGGAGAAGGAAAATTCTGAATTTAAACCTGTCACATACTATGCTTAAGAATTAACTTTGTGTCAAACCCTGCTGCATAGAGGAATTGGGTGAATACCTAAGTACGAGGTCCATCCGATAAGTTTCCAGATTTTTTTGTATGGGCATTTAAAATTGTTGTAGACTCTTGAAAATTCAGTATGTTATTGCTATACATCTTATGAGATAACTGACCAATTTTTATGATTTCAGCTTCAAATGAACACCTACAGTAGGAATTGGAATACATCCTACTAAAGCTTGATTGTCACAGCTGGTGAATTTCAAAAATGCAATCTGGACGTGAGGACACTTTAGAAGAATGATATGCAATAAAATTCTGTTTTAAATTTGGAAAATATGCCACAGAAACGTATGGAATGCTTCAGACTGCTTTTCAACCATCTTGCATGAATCGAGCATCAGTTTTTCAGTGGCATAAGAGATTCAAGGAAGGCAGGGAGTCTGTGAGGGATGATGAGAGGTGTGGGAGGAGTCAGGAAGTCAGAACACCAGAGTTGACTGGCCAAAAGGTTAGGGTTAGGGTTACTATGTTGAGGTTTTAAGGGAGTTCAGGAAGAGATTCCTAGGGAAGAGGCCAGCACTCTTCAAATCGGGTCAGTGGCATTTCCACCAGGACAATGCACCAGTCCACAACTCCATCCTTGTCACAGACTATTTGACCAAGATGGGCATCAACACAGTTCCTCAGCCTCCCTATAGTCCAGATCTTGCTCCCTGTGACTTTTACTTATTCCCTAAGCTCAGAGGCTGTCGTTATGAGACAATTGAGGAGATGAAAGAGGCTGTGACAAAGGTCATTGACACGTTCACACAAGAGGACTTCCATGGGGCCTTCCAGAAGTTGTTGGAATGGTACAATAAGTGCATTGTAGCCAGAGGAGATTACTTCAAAGGGGACTAGAGTTTCATGTGTGTACTATCAATAAAAGTGCCCATACAAAAAAAGTTTGGTAACTTATCATATGCATCTCGTAAGATGTATCTCAATTAGAGAGAGCTTATTAAAAAATAAATGAAATGTTGGGTGAAGGGTTTTTGCCTGACACACATAATCCTTCTCACAATCTGATCATTTTAAAAGTTGCATGTGTTCATCAAATCTTGTTTATATTTGTAGAGATGTTAGTAATATAATTTAAGGGCCACTACAGTGATATTTGTCTCTGCCTCCCACCAGACAGGACTTGACACAAAGGTCAATTATAGTGGGGATTTAGAGGAGGAGAAGGTTGAGCATGAGTTGAGGCTCGAGCCCTGCTTGACTTTGCTGGTCATCAGCTCATTTAAAGCCTGATGAGCCAAACATGGTCCAGGCACAAATACCTAATTAGCTTAAACTGGACAGCAAGGTCCAGGGCCACTACAGCACTAGAACTCCATTCCCCAGTAACTCAAAGCTGACCCTTCTCTGTGCAATTTCTTTCCTTGAATTAAGGGAATTTCAATACTAAAGGAAAATGTTTGATTCAAGCGCTTGACTCATAATAGATAAGCAAAAATTCCTTACGATAAAGTACAAGCATATCTAATATCACATAATATTTGAGGGGATTATTTTTCTAGCCTTAATAATACGCATGTATTGAATTGTTTATTGTATGATAAGAAAAATAAGACTAAAGAAAGGGAAAGCAATGTAAAAGAAAGAACAAAGAAAAAGAAGAAATGAGATAATAGAGGTCCCCATGAAACAATTTCACAAACAAAAAAATAAAGATTTTCTTATATATAGACAGCTGTATATTTTGATAATGGTGATTATTCAATTTAAGTAAAGAAACTGTAACAGTCACAAGCGGAGTAACAGAAAACAAGAATCAAAGAAACAAAAGGAATAGGCAATATATATATATATATATATATATAATTTTTTCTCCAAAATATCAGCTGCAAAGTACAAAGATAGGCGTACTTTTCATTTCTTTTTCAAACAAAGTTGATAAATGGAAATGAAATGGTGGCCCACATGCCAATTAGTTCAATTCATATTAGCCACCTTTTTTTTTCCTTCACCAAAATTTTTCCTATAAAAAAAAGTGTTACTGATTGAATAGGATTATTATAAGTATAAAACTCAACCACATTTGTTGATTAAATATGAATGTATTTAAGGGCTCATAAAACATAGGTAAAAATGATGTCCTTGTTATGTAATAGCCTCCTCACTAATACTTATATCAGATGTGGTAAACATTTGCATAAGTGTGATTGACAGATGGTGGGTCAACATTCAATTCCCAGTTATGAGAATCTATGAAAAACAACAATGTGGGAGTCAAATGAGTTCTTGAGGTTGGTTGTGAGCAGTCACATGGGAATAAAAAGAGAGAATAAAAACAGTTGAGAATTGAGATTTAAATGCCAAAGGAAACAGATGTATATTTTGGGTCTTCTTCCATTGACTTAAGAGAAACCATTTTGCATCTTATTTGATAATAACTTGCACAGTTATATAGTTTCAAGTATTCCAATCTAATAAAAATAATTTGAACATAATCATATGATTTCAAGTATTCCTATTTAGTACTAATAATTTTCAAACAGATCTATTTGACCTATACATAGGACCCTAACAGGTACTACTACTCCAGGTCAGAGTCGACCTGGAAGTAATGGAAATGAAGGAGTACACTACATTTGAGCCTCACCATCAGATATAGTTTAGTGTCCAACACAGGACACTCTTTTGGTCTTATTCCTCTTCAGGAGATACAGTCAGCATATTCAAGTTCCTGTAGGGAGAGTTTGAGTTTTGTTTAATAGCAGATCAACCTCTGTGGGTCATTTAATGCCAAGAAAGGTTAAGTTGGTTTTGTCTTCTATGTGGGTTTTAGGGCATGTGTTTTTTGATAGTTTTTGATTCTATTTGGCCAGATATTGGTGAAAAGGTTGATTTCAGTGAAAAGGTGAGGTTTTTTGGAAACCTCAAGATGTTCTCTAGTTTATTTTGGTTTGGTTTGGTTGGTCAGTTTTATGGCACAAGAACCCCTGTGGGCCACTTAATGTGAAACTTCATTTATACACATATTAAACCTAAGATTTACAAATGAATACTTAATAGATAATATTCCAAACAAGCCAGAGCCCACTTGCCTACACACAAACAAATGGCTCCAAGTACCACTGCTACACAACAATAATCAACATCGATAATTCAACCCAACATCAGCAATTTGTTTGCACATAGTTAAATAGTTATACATATGGTTTGTAAACATTTTGCTAATAATATTTTTCAACAAGCTCAAGCTTATTTTTCTTCACAGCCAAATGATTTCAAGTATCTCCATCCAATATAACTTTTTTTATTCACTTTTAATCATCTATTTGCACATAGTCAAACACTATTGAACACTACTATGTACCAGCAATAATTCAACATCAGTCATTTGTTTGCACACATTTGAATGAATATACAGGATATGTGAGGGATTAGTTTGTCAGTAATTTCGTTTTTACTTTTTAAGTGGATGGTTTGTAAGTAACATTTATAAAAGGGATTGAGCTCATTTGTTTGCACACAGTTAAATAGTTTCAAGTCTTGTAGTTATTTGTTATACCTTCCAGATCGAGGCTGGCAACTATGCAGCCTGTGTCGCTGTCCATGCTTTCTATACTATATGATCTTTGTTGATCCCTGAGCATAGATGACTTGATTCTTGATAGAGAAGGGACTGTATGGAATTTGGCTGGGACAGTTTAAATGTACCTCCTGGTCTTTCACTGATCACTTTGGTGTTCATATGTACTCTTCCAGCCTGGCCAATGGGGGCCTGTACTTTCTGTTTAAGTTGCCCCGATTTTTTGATTGTGGGTGTTAAGTCCATTTCAATTTTCATTTTAAATTTGTTTTTAGTTTCTATAGAGGGGGTTTGGAGTTGGTTTTTGATTTTTTTCTTTGTCCTTTGATCTTGAAGTTGATCTGTCTACTTTTTGTAACTTGTGTTTCATTATTTTTGGTAGGGTTTGTTGTTTCATTTTCTGTTGGGTTGTCTTTGGTATTAATTTTGTTTATTTAGTCTCTTTCTGAGTTTTATGGTCTCTGTTTTGATGTGGGTGGTTGTTTCATCAGAATCTTCTATGGTTGTTTCAACAGGACCTTCTATGTCCATTGCGCTTAATCTGTTGGATAATCAGATTAGTTCATTTATAAGTACTTGTCTTTTAATTGGAATCATTTTGAGATGAGGCTTCTTAATCTGAGAATTAATTTTTATTTATTGTGGACTTTTTGTCCTCATCTTGGTAGTTTTTTTTGTGTTGTTTCTTCTTTCACTACGTTTCGGCCAAATTTCACCTCTGGCCTTCTTCAGGTAATTTGGTACGGACCCAACTCTGGAAGACCAGATAAGGATTTATAAGACCAAAAAATCCATCCCTGATCGCCCTTCGGGGCCCGTGGCGCAACAGATAGAGGCGTTGAGTCTCTACGATTCCAGGTGAGCATTGTCAGAAGATAGTGGTTTAAAATCCTACCCAAGCCGGCCAGAGGTTTACTTGGTCAAAAACGTGGTGCAATAGACAACAACTATGGAAGGCAGTATTTACTGGGGATATGGTTACAAAACTCAGCATTCCTATCCAAGGTCACGGTAAATCCCCTGAAGAAGGCCAGAGGTGAAATTTGGCCAAAACGTAGTAAAAGAAGAAACAACACAAAAAAACTACCAAGATGAGGACAAAAAGTCCGCAATAAATAAAAATTAATCTTCATTTATAAGTATTTTTTATTTAGTTTGGATTTTTTCTTTTCTTTGCTGAGGGGATTTTTCCTGATTTTGGTTGTGTGTCACATATTCGTCTGGAACTGTTGAAATGTGTTCCTTGATAATCTCTTTTGTTTTTTAGTATTTCTATTAGATTTTTTAATTCCTTAATCAGTTTGTTCAGTTCTTCTTGTTTTTGTTTTGTATCTTCCTTTTCCTTGTTTCCTTTTTTAGTTACATATGCATAACCAGGTTGTTCTTGTGTTTGTTCTACTATTTTTCTGGCCTCAGGGTAGGAGATGTTTCTTGTGTATTTTATTTCTGTAAGTCTTTTTTTCTTTTTTCCACATTTCACATTCCTGTGAATATGCTGGGTGTTCTCCTGTGCAATTGATGCAGTTAAAGGGATTTTCACGTCCTAATTCTGTGTGATTTGATCTTCCCCATTTTGCACATATTGGTGCACATTTATCTTTAGGATGTCCATATTTTTGGCATTTTTGGCATCTTAGAGAGTTTGGTATGTAAGTTTCTATTTTTGTATTTATGTAACCTATTCTAATTCTGGTTGGAGTTGTGGGTTTAATAAATGTTAGTATGTATGTGTTTGTGTCTATGATTCTTGTTTCTTTGAGTATGGAGACTTTCCTTATGTCTGCTACACCTTGTGGTTTAAGATGTAGTCTTATTTCTTCAAGGGAATGCTATATGAGGTCTGGGGATTTTATAACTCCTTTTGAGAAGTTTAGGGTTGTGTGAGGGTATGTTTTTATGTTTAGTTTTCCAAATTGTTTCCATTTTAGTATCTTTTTTGATTGTTTTTGATTTGTTGTTTGTATAATAATGGTGCTGTTCATAGCTTTTTTGATATTGATTGGTTTACAGTGTGTTTCTATTGTTTTTTGAATCAGGAATGGAGATAGTTTGGTGATTGGGGTTTCTTCTATTGATTCAAGTACAATGAATTGATAGAAGTTTTCATTAGTTTCATGTTCACTTTCTGAAGAGGATTCTAAGAGAGGTCTTTTTATTTTTTTGGTTTTTGCTTGGGTTATATTTTCATAAGCCATAAAGAAAGTCTGAGTTTCATTGACTATGCTCCCCACCCACCATAGAGTCCCACATAGGGATGTCCCTAGGGGGAAACCCATTCACCTAGTAACATCGGGGCTACATAGTTAATAGACTCATGCTGGTGGTAGACAATTTAATTTTGTCCCTGGGTTTTTATTCCCAAGATAATTACTCACCCAGAGACAGAAAGGAGTATAGGTCTTTCCTCAGTATGATTGACCCTACAGCCTCTAATTCAGATTTTTGCAAAAATCTGAAAGTGGGCTGACATGACCAGCTGATTGATCGGATTGGGCCTTTATAACCGCCAGTCTAGCCCAGTAAGGGTCAAAGTGGAGTGTTGCAAGTCACGTGACCTCTTTGGTTACCAGGTCAAGGACTGCTCAGCCACCAGGATCCTCTCCTTAAGCATTACGGGTCACCACCCACAACCAACAGGTAGTCTGATGTGTGTATGTGGGGATTACCCCTCAGTAGAGGTGCAGTCAGCATATTCTACAGCCCCAGCCAACAGGGCGACGTTGAAAGGGTGAGAGTTTGAAAGTGTTTTTAGTTTAAGTAAATGACATACAAGAAGTATAATTCAAAGTTTTCAAATAACAGCATAAAAATGCTCACCAAATTTCTTTATCAATTTTAGAAGTAATTTATCTTCTTCATATGTAAAAGCCTTAGAATTGATACAAGGATCCAAACAGTTTATCCATCTGAAAAAGAAATTAAAAAAGTCCAATGCTGGATGAAGGCAACACAGCCAAAGAGACAATATTTTGTACACAAAACAAAACTTCTTTTAACCAATTATAACATAAGTGGTAAGTGTTTTTGAAAAAAGGAAAAGAAATTTAGATATTCATATAGAATTAAATCTTTAGTTGTACTAGCAAAAATATGATAAAATATTATATCAAATTAGAAAGACTAACTAGACTAAATAAAAATGAAAAGATTGCACTTATTTGGATTTTAATTGATTTCTATATAAAAATATACATAGGATTACTTTTAATATGTTTGAGAATATAACAATATTAGAAATTAATAACATCAAGTAATTATTTGATGAAACCAGTATGCAAATTATCCACACCATATAGTATCTAAACCTTTATTTCTAAGTGATATATATAACACATATTGCAGGATTTTGAATGCATTAATAACAGAGGTGGTTTTGAGGCAAATCTAATTCAGCTAGACTTTAATCAAGGCATCATTAATAAATAAGATGCTAATTAAGATTAAATAATGTTAATTTAATAATCATTGAGAATATAAAGTAAATAATTAAGGTAATCATGGCATCAGTGGTAATGTAGTTTCAGTTATAGACAGACACAATCTTCAGTACAATAAGATTTACACAAGATTCAGCAGACTTCAAAAACAACATACGACCCAAGCTGTTTCAGAAGGTGTCAATGACATTACAGGTATCATAGGCAATGGACGAGGCAAACCAATTTTAAACCCTGAACAAGTCTGTTTGCATGAATCTCCCCCTCTTCAATATGGGTAATTAGTAGGACAGACTATTTAACCATTTAGGAAGGCAAACTAGTTAAAGGAAAACTATGAATTTAAAACAAAGAGGAGGGGGCTTGTCAACTCCACCCATAAAAAACCTACTTGCTATAGAAAAATACAATAACACATATAATTTTCAAACAGATTTATTTGACCCATTTTGTAATTTAATAACTTGATCAATTCTCGTTCAAATGATCTAAAATTTTAAAATCATTTGTAGGAACAACTCCAAATTCTATGTTGAATGTTTGATGTCTTTTCTTTTCCAATCAATGAAATTTCTATGGCTAAAAAGATAAAACAAACGACTTAGCTACTCCTTTATACAGGTAGTTTCAGAAAAATTGATATTTCATAATTTGACCAATTCTCATTCAGTGTTTAAACGTCTTTTTTCTATGGCTAAAAAGAAAAAATGTGAAATATAAAACATACAATTTTGAGTTGTTTCTACACATGCTGTTACATCTCAAATGATATCAATTTTTCTGAAACATCCAGTGTTTACTTCGTGCTTACCTTTCACGGCACTGTATTGCAGTACGTCCTGGCACTAGCTGTTGGACACCATTCCAGTTGGCAGTTCCAATCAGATTCACTCCTGTTAAAAGCAGCTGAAATATAATCAACACATTTTAATAAGTAAAAAAGTAAAGTTGGCGACCGTACTCGAGGGTGACCAGAAGGCTCCCTTTTCAATAGCTACTACACCGAAGTGTAGGGGAGGGCGCTACTCCTTTCCCTAGATTGTTCCACTTTACTCTTGATACGTACCTAATATTGCTGAGTGTTAAGCAAGGAGGTATCAAGTAACATTTTTAAAGTCTTTGGTATGACTCGACCTGGGATTGAACCCTGGTCTCCCAGACCATTGTCGAACAGTCTACTCATTAGGCCAATGAGCCAGGTTTTAATAAGTAAAAATACAAATATATACTTATCTGTAAAAAAAGTTATGATAAATTCATTTATATGTGTAATATATAGTTTTATTTCAATTCTGATTCTGCTTTAATACTTGGATTGTTCAGTTAGTGTTGGGTATCACCCACCTTTTTCCACACAATGAACTAGTCCATCTGCCATATATAGCAGTAGCTACTAATATCAGGGCAGCTTCTTATAGGAATAGTATTATAGCGTTGGAGACTGGAGATTGCACTAGATCACCTTACTTGCTACTGTAATAACGAAAGCCAATACTATCGTCGGACTATATCTTTATTCTGTATTCACTAATCCTATGTTCTTGTCTACTAATAGTCTCTCTATTGTATATACTTTTTCCTGAGAATATATCTCTATTTCCTCTCATATCGTGGTTTGTCCATTATTTAATATTACAAGCATTCACTAACCAGAACACAACAGTTAGTTGGTTAGTTCTACAGCAAATCAACCCTTGTTGGGTTATTTAATGCCGTAGTCAATTTATTTTAGCAAGTAATTATATAATAATCATGTGTAAACAATTATAGCTTCAAGTAACAATTCTTAATACACTTTGCACATAGTTAAATAGTTTCAAGTATTCCTATCTAATACTAATCCTATTTACCAACCCCTCCGCTCGGGCAAGATATGACACAAGGTCAATTTTTAAGCGGAGTTTGACAGGTTTGAATTCAGAGTTTTCCTTCTCCTAGACTAGTTGCCTCACCAAGGCTGAAGAACCTAGTCTGTCCTACTATTTACCCATAGCTGGAGGGAGAATAATTGGATTCATACCTTTCCCAAGGGTATTAGTGCTATATGAAGTGCAATAATTTGTACACAGTTGTATAGTTTTAATTTGTGTTTTATAGCATATCAACCCTTGTGGGTTATTCAATGCCAAATCCTGTTCGTTAAATGATTTCAAGTATTGCTATCTAATGGTAATAATTCTATTTTGACACAGTTAAATCATTTCAAGGATTGTAAATGGTTAATGGGACCCTAACAGATCAGAGTGGACCTGGAAGTAATGGCAATGAAGGGGTACTCCACAATCTCCAAAGTTCCAGGATTGGAGCCTCAATATTAGATGGTTTAGTGTCATATCCAGGACACTTGTTGGGAGGGGGAGAGTCGGCGTATTCTACATACTCCAGCTGACTGGGTTTGATTTGGTTTGGTTTTATGGCATATCAACCATTGTAAGTTATTTAATGCCAAATCCATTTTTACACATATAAATAATTATTTTTCAAACAATTCAGTTTAGTATAAATATAGTTTTTTTGTTTAAACTCTGTTAAATGTCAAAACAGTTTTATTTCAAACAATTCAGTTTAGCATACAAAAACAGTTCCATTTCAAACAATTCAGTTTAGCATAAGTACGTAGTTTAAATGTCAAAACAGTCCTATTTCAAGCAATTCAGTTTAGCATAAGTACACAGTTTATTTCTATTTGACTCATCGATAGGACCCTATCAGGTGCTACCACTACGGGCCAGAATGAACCTGGGAACAATGGCAATAAAGGGGTACTCTGTCTTCCCCAAAGCTCCATTATTACTGAAGCCTCACGATCAGATTGTTAAGTGTCATATCCAGAACACTCCTTGGGTGGGGAGTCCTACCCGACTGCAGAGATGTAGTTGGTGTATTCTGCAGCCCCAGCTAACTGGGCCACATTGTAGTAGGAGAGTTTTCCAGTTACTGTGATAAAAAAGTTAACGCTGAAATTAATTACTTTTTTGAGATAATTATTATGTTGCTTTTTTCTAATTATTCTTATATTGCCCATATTTATTGTTCTTATATTACTTTTTCTTATTGTTCTTATATTACTTTTTTCTTATTGTTATTATATTGCATATTTCTATTGTTCTTATATTACTTTTTTCTTATTGTTCTTATATTGCATATTTTTATTGTTCTTATATTACTTTTTTCTTATTGTTATTATATTGCCTATTTTTGTTGCCTTATATTACTTTTTTCTTATTGTTATTATATTGCATATTTTTATTGTTCTTATATTACTTTTTTCTTATTGTTATTATAGTGCCTATTTTTATTGTTCTTATATTACTTTTTTCTTATTGTTATTATATTGCCTATTTTTGTTGCCTTATATTACTTTTTTTCTTATTGTTCTTATGTTGCCTATTTTAATTGTTCTTATATTACTTATTATTTTTTTAGAATTAAGGATATGAATTAAATCTATCAGGGGCTTTTAAGACCAATATGACATAGGCATTGCTACTGGATAAAATGGTAGATGATGCTTATGTCTACTGTAAAACTCCTTTTTTGATTTTTACAACACAACAAAATAGACAAATTACAATGAAAAAATAATGAAGGTCCCAGTAGGAAAAAAGTGAAGAATAACAAATAGATACTCACTGAATCTTCTTCAGATGTCCACCGCCCATGTTTCCTAGAGGGGTTCAAAGTAGACCATCGTTTATGACAAGACTCAGCACTTCGCTCTTCCATATAGAAAGAAACTAAAAAAATTAAAAGTAACAAGTTTGAAATTGAACCAAGAAAAAATCAAGCTTGGTTGGTTATGCTTTATGGCAAATCAACCATATATATATATATATATATATATATATATATATATACACACACACACTCTACCAGTCTAAAGTATCTGCCCCCCTCCCCCAATTTTTATTTCTCATCCCAAAAGTATTATTTTCAATGAAACAATATATGCATATATATATATATATATATATATATATATATATATATATATATATATATGGTGCATTCAATAAGTTTCCAGATTTTTTTGTACAGGCACATAAAATTGTCATAGACTCTTGAAAATTCAGTATGTTATTGCTACATATCTTATGAGATGACCAACCAATTTTTATAATTTCAGCTTCAAATGAACAGCTACAGCAGCAATTGGAATACATCCTACAAAAGCCTGACTGTCACAGCTAGTGAATTTCAAAAATGCAATCTGACACTTTAGAAGAACGATATGCAATAAAATTCTGTTTTAAACTTGGAAAAAATGCCACAGAAACGTATGGAATGCTTCAGACTACTTTTCGACCATCTTGCATGAATCGAGCATCAGTTTTTGAGTGGCATAAGAGATTCAAGGAAGGCAGGGAGTCTGTGAGGGATGATGAGAGGTGTGGGAGGAGTAAGGAAGTCAATACACCAGAGTTGATTGGCCAAAGGGTTAGGGTTAGGGTTACTATGTTGACGTTTTAAGGGAGTTCAGGAAGAGATTCCTAAGGAAGAGATCAGCACTCTTCAAATCGGGTCAGTGGCATTTCCACCAGGACAATGCACCAGTTCACAACTCCATCCTTGTCACAGGCTATTTGACCAAGATGGGCATCAACACAGTTCCTCAGCCTCCCTATAGTCCAGATCTTGCTCCCTTTGACTTTTGCTTATTCCCTAAGCTCAGAGGCTGTGGTTATGAAACAATTGAGGAGATGAAAGAGTCTGTGATGAAGGTCATTGACACGCTCACACAAGAGGACTTCTATGGGGCCTTTCAGAAGTTGTTGGAACAATACAACAAGTACATTGCAGCCAGAGGAGATTACTTCGAAGGGGACTAGAGTTTCATGGGTGTACTATCAATAAAAGTGCCCATACAAAAAAAGTCTGAAAACTTATTTAATGATCCTCGTATATATATATTTAACAAGCCTAGTCAGCTGGGGCTGCAGAATACACTGACTGCATCTCAGCAGAGAGGTAAGACTCCTTTAACGAGTGTCCTAGATATGACATTAAACCATCAAATGGTGAGGTTCCAGTCCTGGAGCTTTGGGGATCGTGCAGTACCTCATCATTGGCATTGATCCTAGGTCTGCCCAGATCAGGAGTTGTAGTACCTGATAGGGTTTTATCTATGAATCAAATAGAAGTGTTTGACATTTAAACTGTGCAAACAATTGACTTATGTCAAATAAGATTGTAAGAAATAGAGAAAACAAATGATATGTTTAATTGACATAACAATGTACATAACAATACTTGGAACTATTTGACTGCGTGCAAATAAATGAATAGTTTTGAATAGAATTATTAGTGCTAAATAACAATACTAGTAACAATTTTACTATGTGCAAACCAATGATTAATATTGAATAGAATTATTAGTGTTAAGTAGCAATAATTGAAACCATTTAACTGTATAGAAACCATAGCAATACTAGTGTGAAAACAAACTAGTTCTAACTCATTTAAAAATAAAATTACCGACAAACTGTGTGCAAACAAATGACTGATACTAAATTATGACTGTTATATAGCAATAGTTGAAACAATTCAATTGTGTGCAAAAAAAAAAATGAGGTCAGGCTCATTTAAAAATTTTATCTACATAATGTGTTTACAAATCATTTATGTTCAATACATATGGAAAACAGGATTTGGCATTAAACAATCAACAATAGTTGATATACCATGAAACTCATCCAAACCAAACTATATATATATATATACATATATATATACACACACATACCTCCTTCTCTCTCTCTCTCTCTCTCATATATATATATATATTTACATATATGACATCCACAGACAGACTGTTTCACCGTATCACAACTCTGCAGTGTGGCTAGACATGGGAGATGATCCAAGCTGGGATCAAAATCCACTTAACTTTACATCAGGCTGATGACATACCCTTAAGCCAAGGCTACGACTTAATGTCAGCTTGGGAATTAACACATATGTGTTAACTTTTGTTTGTTTACATTTTGCGATCGAATACTAAAGTGTTCAATTTGTTACAAGAACTTCGCAAGTTAATTCTTCGCCAAAGTACCCCCCCATGGGGGGAGCATATATATATTGTCATCCACAGACAGACTGTTTCGTTGTATCATAACTCTTCAGTGTGGCTAGACATGCAAGACACTCCAAGCCAGGATTGAAACCCACCTAACTTTATATTAGGCTGATGACATACCCCTAAACCAAACCTGCGACTCAATGTCAGCTCAGGAACTATCGCATATGTATTAATATTAATTTGTTTACAGTTTGCAATCACTCTATAATACCAAGTTAGACACATGAATATCAAATATGAAAATTAAGGAAATCACTAGAGAACAAACTGATATAGTCACATAGGGATGAATGGAAAGGACAATTGTAGGATATAAAGAGATCAACATGGATCAGAGAATAGACCAAGGTTAGAAATGTCATAGAAGTTACTAAACAACAAAAATAGTAATAGGTAGGACACATAGCTAGAAGAGAGAAAAGGAAATGATCCAAAAGATTAGTTGAGTGATGCCGAAAAAATAACTAACAGAGTAGGAAAATACCTGACAGAAAATGGAGAGATGAGACAGTAGCAAGATATAGCAGAGACTAGCACAATCAAGGTCATCATGAAAAAATTTGGGAAAACCCTTTGTCCATCATTCGGTTGGTTGGTTGATTTTATGACAAGTCAACCCTTGTTGGGATATTTAATACTGAAATCATTCTTTTTTTTTTTTTGCAAGCAAGTGTATAGTTTCAAGTAAATAATGATAGTCATTTATAAACAATTTATATCTACAACTATCCTTCATACAAATAATTTGCACAGTTATATAGTTGCAAGTGTTCCTATTTAATACTAATTACTTGTACAAAGTTACATGGTTACAAGTATTTCAAACAATTATATAGTTTCAACTAAGAAAAATCATTATCTATTATCTATATATACTTAATTCAAATATTTTGCACATAATTATGGGGTTTTAAGCATTCCTATTTAACACTAATAATTTGTACACAGTTACATGATTGCAAAAGTACTCTACTCATATATTCAATATCCTCTACTCATTAGGTCATTGGCCTAATGAGTACAGTGTTCGCCAATGGTCTGGGAGACTAGGGTTCAATCCCAGGTTGAGTCATACCAAAGAATCAAAAAATGGTACTTGATATCACCTTGCTTAACACTCAGCATTATAAGGCAAGGATCAAGGGTAAAGTGGAGCAATCCAGGGAAAGGAGTAGCACCCTCCCCTACACCTCAGTGTAGTAGCTATTGAAAAGGGAGCCTTCAGGTCACCCTTGACTAAGGTCGTCAACTTTACTTTTTTATATGGTTGCAAGTCCTTTAAGAGATTGAATCGTTTCTACTACTACAACTAATAATAATAATCATTTTTCAACTATTACTGCTCTAATTTTCTTAATTCAAATAATTTGCACCCAATTATATGGTTTCAAGTATTCCTATCTCATATCAATAATTTTCAAACAGATCTATTTGACCTATAAATTGGGCTTGAATATATACTTCCATTTCTGGTCAGAGTGAAGCTGAGAGTAATGACAATTAAGAGGTATTCTACACTCTCCAGAGCTCCAGAAACGAAGCCTCACTACCAGATACAGTTTAATGTCATACCCAGGTCATGCCTTCGTCCAGCAGTGGATTCAAAATGACTGATGATGTGGTCTAAAAAGTAATGGCATAGATTACTCACATCGCATCTGCGTTTGACCGTCGGGAAAAGAAAAAAAGAGGAATGTGAGTTTGTGGACTCCTTATATGCGAGTAGCGGTAATTTACATATGAGGAGAAGAGGCTATAAAAAGACCAAATTGGCGAGGCAGGGGGTGTTATTCTGAGAGCGGAGAGCAGACATCGAGTTAAGAGGAGTTGGTGTGAGTTGCAGAGTCGTGTTACTCTGAAAGTTGGTACAAGCAGCATAGTTGGTGTGAAGGAGTTCCGATCCCTTTTTTCATTACAATACACATCTTTATTCATAGGGTTCAGAATATTGCAGATAAAATATTTCATCATTTTATTTCTCCAAGGTGTTAAAAACTAAACCAATCTTGATAGATACCGGAACAGAGTTTGGTTTTGGTTTTTATGGCATATCAAACATTATAGGTTATCTAATGCCAAATACTGTTTATACATACATATTAAATATATATGATTAGTAAACACATTTTCTTGATAACATTTTTCAACATGCCTAAGCTCATTTTTTCCACGCATAAATGGTTTCAAGTATTGCTATCTAATATGAACAATCCTATTTAATATTAATCATTTGTTTGTACACAGTTAAATGGTTTTAAGTATTACTATGTAACAGTAATAATTCAACATCAGTTAAATATATATATACATGATATATAAGAGATTAGTTTTTGAATGAGTTAGAACTAATTTGTTTACACCCTAGTATTGCTATTGTTTCTACACAGTTAATGGTTTCAATTATTGCTATCAAACACTTAAAATTCTATTCAATTTTAATCATTTGTTTACACACAATGAAGTAGTTACAAGTATTGCTATTTAACAATAATTATTTTATTCCACATTACTCATTCATTCACACACAACTAAATGGTTCCAAGTATTACTATGTGTCACTAACAATTCAATTAAACATCAGTCATTTGTTTACACATTATTAAATGATCAACTGTTCAACTTCAAGCAGTTCAATTTAGCATAAGTAATTTGTTTCTACACAGTTTAAATGTCAAACAGTTCTATTGATTCATGTTGGTTATTTAAGGCTAAATTCTGTTTTTGCATATATATGAAATATATAATTTGTAAACACATTTTTCAGATACACACAGTTAAAGGATTAAACAGTTCTATTTCTAACAATTCAATTTAGCATAAGTCATTTGTTTGCACTCATTTTAAATGTCAAACAGTTCTATTTGATCCATAGGTAGGACTGTATCAGGTGCTACAACTCCAGGCCAGAGTGGACCTAGGAGCAATGGCAATGAAGAGGTACTTTGCATTCCCCAATGCTCCAGCATTATTGCAGTCTGTGTATTCTACAACCCCAGCCGACTGGTCCAACCAGAACAGAGAAATCATTACTAAAAAACAAAAATCAATAGGAGCACGTTATAATTTGTTGTTTTCAAGGTTAATTATTCATAACCAAAAAGAAAAGGAACATCAATGCTTTCTGTTCTTATATCAATAAACCCTAACTACAGAGATATTTCTTTCATACCTTGATTCCATGGAATCTTGTCTCCAATTCGACATGTTTCTATGACTTCTTTCAGGATTTTATCCTCTTCCTCTGTCCACTCTCTGTTAAAAATAAAAATTGATAATATTACAAAATAGAAATACATATATACCATAATCATTTATGTATAACATACATCTCTAACTCTGGACAATGAAAGTTTGAAAAAAAAATCTAATCTATGCTACGCTACAAAATCTAAAAAGTCAGTGCAGATTATACATAAGATTTTTTTTTTCCAGAATTTCATAGTGCAACATTAAGAGTGCCTGTTATACACAAATAATTACAGCAATCTAAAGAAAGGATTTCTAACATTTTTGTTTATTGATATAATTAATTTCTTAAGCTGTTTTTCACATTCCATACCTTTTTACTTGAGCATCCAATTTTCGTCGATAGTGCTGCAGGCAATGGAAGGGGGTTCGATTTGTCTGGAAAATACACAGAAATTAAAATAAAAAACAAAAAACAAAACTTTCAGAGAAGTCAGATTAATAAATTTCATCAGATTTCTAACACATCAGAAGGATCTCATGGTATTGGACACCCACCCACCTCACAAAAAAATAAAACCGACAATGAAAAAATGAACCTTTTTTTTATCATTGCAACAAATTTTACTGAAGCTTCAATGGCCAAGACACACAGAGAAATTGATTATTTTTCTTGGTTATTGTTGTCAAACTTCTCTTAGTTGTAATGAAAGATATAAAAAAAAATTTTCAGAAAAAACAAAAAATAGGAAATTTCTTAGAATTTTCCTTTCTTTGATTTGATATCCTAATTTGCCATTAGTTCTTTGCTAATGGCTAGGAAGCAAAGTGGAAAAAGGTCAAAATGTGGCATACAATAACTGTGATATGTGTTTTGTGATATTGAAAAAAAAGTGAATTGCTATCATTCATTAAGTGATATTTTCCTCAAAAATTATGAGAAAACTGGAAATTATCATCTCTCTTTTGGTCATGGCCACAAGAGAAAAAACCCTGCATCTGCAGATACTTGTGTCTACATGATTCCTGAATTTTTTATTTCAGCTGCTAGCAGCCTTTTGTATCGTCAGAGTTCACCCACTTGCTGAATAAATACAAGGAGTTTTCTTTCCTGCCTGAGCTATTCCTATCTACATAGTAGCACCCCCACAACCAAAATAGGTTATGGGATAAGTGTGATTCTACCTATAAAAAATGATGATATAATTTACATATTAGTTATATGTCTAATCTCTAAGAATCTTTCTTTGCTTAGAATTCAAAACAAAATTATTTTGAAAAGCAAAGTTCTGAACAAAACTGTTTTTTAAAAATCTGCAGTCTATTCTCTAAAAAACAGTTTGTTTTTAATATATATGAAATTTAATCCACAACTTGCTGGAACGTTGAAACTAAATAATTTAGAGAAAGATGAATTAGCACTAACAATAAATTTCACATCTGGTTCTCTGAACCAAAAAAAAAAAATGTGCAAATTAAGAAAAACCTAAATTTCTTTGATTTTTTCTTTTTAAATCTCAAAAGTGTATCATTTAAAAAAAAATTTTTGAAAATATATTTTATTCAAACTAACAAATCTACCACACATAAAATATGCCAAACCCTAGTGTCATTTTTTTCCAAGCCAGGCAAAGAAAAATATAGAAAAAATTATGGAATTCATTGACAACAAAACTAGAATAATAATTTTTTCCATAAATATAGGGTTATTCCATATTTTCTTCTGCATGGCTTGGAAAAATATTATACCATTAATTAAATAATTTAATCTAGTCTAAGGTATATTTTATGAAGACAGAATATTCAGCAATTAAATAAAAATGTTTTTGTATCTTATCAGTTATTAGTTTATTTACTTCTAAATTAAAAAACCAAAGTGAATATCTTCTAAGAGTGCTAATTTCATAATTTTTGTCAAGGGTATATATATATATAGAGAGAGAGAGAGAGAGAGATAGATGAAAGAAGTGGGGTGTGTGGATAATATGCCTTATCAGTAACAGAAAGAAAAGAGTCTCTCATAACTGAACACGTGGAATCAATTTCAAGTGCTGTTGCTGTGTCATTGTCTTCTTAATAGAAGGAGGACAACCGAATTTTTACACTGAAAATGACAGTTCTCATAGCTTCTTCCTATGAATTCCTTTTTGCCTACAACAATCTTCTTTAGCAGTCCTAAACCCAAGCTCGTCTCTTGTTGTGCATCATCAAGACTCAAAACGCCGTCTCTCGCCCTGTGCATTCAGGCAGGACTTAAATAATGGTACCAAAATGCCACATCTGGGTCAATCGCACAATGTGGTAATTTACATGTGTGCCAGCATGTAGGAAGTCTTGACATCAAAATGATTCACAATCGGGAGGATGAGAGTTCGATCTCCCCCTGATCACATTTTATCCGTCAAACATATTCGTGCATGCTTGTGTGTGTGATTTCTCTCGCCACAATAGAGAGAGAGAGCAAGATCATTTAGTTGCTAATTGCTTTATGCTCTATTCTGAGCATTTTAAGTATATATATATATATATAAGAATTTTTTAACAATATATAAATAAAATGTTGGTAATTCATTTCAGAGTGGCACATCCAGGAGAATAGAGTACAAACTTAGCAACAATATCTTATAGATAGATAGATAAAATTTGGTTTGGTTTTATGGCAGTCACTGTTGGTTATTTAATGCCAAATCCTGTTTTTGCATATATATTAAATATATGATTTGTATACATATTTTTTAGATACACACAGTTCAAGGATCAAACAGATCTATTTCTAACAATTCAATTAAGCATGTCATTTGTTTGCACTGTTTAAATGTCAAACAGTTCTATTTGACTCATAGATAGGAACCTATCAGGTGCTACCACTTTGGGGCAGAGTGGATCTGGGAGTGATGGCAATGAAGGGGTACTCCACATTCCCCAAAGCTCCAGCATTACTCACCATCAGATTGTTTGTCATATCAGGACACTCGTTGGGTGGGAGTGTGTGTCTTACCCCTCTGCAAAGAAGCAGTTGGTGTATTCTACAGCCCCAGCCAACTGGGATACAGAGAGAGAGAGAGAGAAAGAGAGATTCATTTGCTAATTAGATTGGAAATTGCTTTATTCTCTAAGAAAATTTTAAGTATATATATAAACATAATGAGAATTTTAGTAACATATCCATAAATGTTAGTCATAACCATACCTCAAGTTTTTCAGCAATGAGTTTCCACTGATGACGTCCATGTATCTCGACCAATTCCTTTAGGTTTTTGGTTTCTGTGTCAGTCCATGGACACTTATTCAGTCTTGGATGAAGCCAATTTTTCCACATCAAGTGACAAGAAAATTCACTGCGCTTTCCCTTGAACTGAAAAACAAAAATGAAAAAAGTGAATAATTGTCAATTTCCTGAGGGTTAGTTGGTTGTTTGGGTTTTATGGCATATCAACCTTTGCAGGTTATTTAATGCCTAATCCATTTTTATACAAATAATCAGTTCTATTTCAATGAGTACACAGTTTAATTGTGAAAAACATTTCTCTTTCAAGCTATTCAGTTTATTCAAACAGTTCTAATTCAGCTAATTCAGTTTAGTATAAGTACAGGTTTTGTTTACACACAGTTAAATGTCAAAACAGTTCTATATTAAACAATTCAGTTTAGTGTAAGTACAGTTTCAATATCAAAAGCAGTTGCATTTCAAATAATTCAATTTAGCATAAACACACAGTTTAAATGTAAGTACAGTTTAATTGTCAAAAACATTTCTATCTCAAGCCATTCAGTTTAGCCAAACATTTCTAATGGAAACAATTCAGTTTAGCATAAGTATGCAGTTAGTTCTATTTAACCCATAGATAGCGCCCTATCAGGTGCCACAACTCCGGGCCACAGTGGACCTGGGAGCAATGGCAATGAAGGGGTGCTAAGCATTCCCTAAAGCTCCAGCATTATTGGAACCTAACCATCAGATTGTTTAGCATCATATCTAGGGCACTCATTGAGGGGTGGATCTTACCCCTCTGAAGAGGTTCAGTCAGTGTATTCTACAGCTCTAGCTGACTGGGCAACCGTAGGGGTTAATCCAGTGAGTAGCACATGGAGATTATCAGGTGAGCTAGGCATCCCACAGTCCAATTAGATTTGTCACCTTCACAACCTCAGTAAAAGCATCCGTAGCTGCTAAAATTGTCTCATGCTAATAAAATATTGCAAAACTTTTGACTCATCCAAGTATATAACGATTAAATGTTACTATCTCTGTTTTATTATAGTTTTTATATTTTCATGTTAATTTCACACATACTAGCCCACTGGTATAATAGAGTGTTCGCCAATGATCTGGGAGACCAGAGTTCAATCCCAGGTCAAGTCATAGCAAAGACTCAAAAAATGATACTTGATGCCTCCTTGCTTAAAACTCAGCATTATGAGATACAGATCAAGGGTAAGAGGAGCAATCCAAGGAAAGGAGTAATACCCTCCTCTACATCTTGGTGTAGTAGCTATTGAAGAGGGAGCCTTTGGGTCGCCCTCAACCAGGGTTGGCTAAGGTACTTAAATATAACAACTATTATGGGTCAGAGGTATCTAATATTATATACATAAATTCTTTCTTAACACACAGACATGTGGAAATAACAAATTTTACAACAATATATCCCCTATCACAGCTCTGTCACAAGAATGGTTTATTAGTTTTAAAAAAAGAAAAAAGGGTTTACTTACTGTCAAATTGGCAATTCTCAACCAGTCAAATCTATCATCATCAATTTCCTGGATAATTTCATTAATATCTTTTTGTCTATTGAAGAAAATTTTTAAAATTAATTTTGTGACTAATAATGAAATAATTAAAAAATGATAAAGATGGAGACTTATCAAGATGCATAGTATGATATTGATTAAAAAGTTTTGGCAAGTAAAAATACTAAAATTTTTATAGAATTTTTATGTGCATAGTATATTTAGATAAATGTTTAAATAATACTTTTAACTTTGGAGGCTGCTATACTATCATTTTGATTAGAAAAATAACATAAAATAGTAGGATATTTTAGAAACAAATTTGAATTATTTTGTTTTTGTCAATTTGTATAAATAGCAGCTATATGCAAAAACATGGAGAACTGATTTTAATATATACAGTAAAATTCTTGCTGGTCAGCCAACACTGGTGTATCCATATATAGGAATCCATGAGAGAATGTCGTTTATGAGATCATCCTTGCAGCTCCAGCAGTGCCCAGCATGTCTTGCTGGACTTTTTTGGATGGTTTTTGAGATGCGGGGTAAGAGGCTATACAGCTACCGTTTTGTAGGGTGCTGCATCCATGATTTGTTAAAAAACAGCACATATCATTCTTGTGTAGCTCCTATCTTGAGTAACTGAATGATTTGAATATGTAATTTTACTAATTTCTTCACTTTATTACTTATTGAGTTTCTTGTCACCTTGGTTTTTTTTTTATTTCTTCCAGATTATCTTTAATGTTTGAACTAACAAATTTTACAGACACAATGGAGACATGTAAGTAATTTGTTGTCTGAGAGGGAGAAAGAGAGAATAAGAGAGAAACAAAGAACTCACTGAGCAATTTCCATTTCTAATTTGATGTCTTCAATTTTTTGTTCGTATTCTGTCAGCTCATCTGTATCAGTAGTTGTTGCCATTTTCACTGAATAAAGTTCAAACCTGAAAAAAATAAATAAATAAATAAAATGACAACTGCAGATTTGTGCAAATGAAATATATTTTAATTGTTCTTTGGCTATTTGGACGTGAGGACACTTTAGAAGAACGATATGCAATAAAATTCTGTTTTAAACTTGGAAAAAATCCCACAGAAACGTATGGAATGCTTCAGACTGCTTTTCGACCATCCTGCATGAATCAAGCATCAGTTTTTGAGTGACATAAGAGATTCAAGGAAGGCAGGGAGTCTGTGAGGGATGATGAAAGGTGTGGGAGGAGTAAGGAAGTCAGAACACCAGAGTTGATTGGCCAAATAAAGAATTTCATGGATAAGGACAGTCATGTGTCTATAGAGACAATAAGTGCACAGTTTGATGTCAGTGTGGCAACTGTACACACAATTATTTGCAAGGAACTGAACATGCGGAAGATTTGCGCAAAGTTTGTCCCAAGGGTGCTCAGAGAAGATCAGAAAGAAAGACGTTGTCATGACAGCAAGGAGATGGTCGAGCTAATCAATTCAGATCCGGCAGTTCTTGATGCTCTGATGACCTGCGATGAAAGCTGGATCTACTGCTATGATCCAGAGACCAAGAGACAGAGTTCCCAGTTGAAGCATGCTGGCACTCCCAGACCCAAGAAGGCCAGACAGAGCAAATCCACCCACAAACTTTTGATGATCCCTTTTTTTGACAGCACTGACATGATCTACATGCACTGGGCTCCCACTGGACAGTCAACAAGGAATACTATGTTGAGGCTTTAAGGGAGTTCAGGAAGAGATTCTATCGGAAGAGGCCAGCACTCTTCAAATCGGGTCAGTGGCATTTCCACCAGGACAATGCACCAGTCTACAACTCCACCCTTGTCACAGACTATTTGACCAAGATGGGCATTAACATAGTTCCTCACCCTCCCTATAGTCCAGAGCTTGCTCCCTGTGACTTTTGGTTATTCCCTAAGCTCAAGGAAAAACTTAGAGGTTGTCGTTATGAGACAATTGAGGAGATGAAAGAGGATGTGACGAAGGTCATTGACACGCTCACACAAGATGACTTCCATGGTGCCTTCCAGAAGTTGTTGGAATGGTCCAACAAGTGCATTGCAGCTGGAGGAGATTACTTCGAAGGAGACTAGAGTTTCGTGTGTGTACTATCAATAAAAGTGCCCATATGAAAAAAGTCTGGAAACTTATTTAATGTATCTTGTATTTACCCAATCCCTATGCACAAGCAGGATGTGACACAAGGTCAATTTTGAGTAGAATTTTAACAGGTTTAAATTAAGAGTTTTCCTTCTCTTAGACAGGTTACCATATCATGGTTAAAGAGCATAGTCTTCCCTACTATTTACCCATAGCTGGAGGGAGAATAGTTGGATTCATAGCTTTCCCAAGGATATTAGTATTATGTGAAATGCTAACAGCCTCATCCAGGATTTGAACTCAGATCACAGTGCCCATTTCCTATGACAAAAATCATTACACCACAAGATCTCATACATACCTTTGTAGAAAAGGTCTCAGTGTTATTTCCCATGCATTTTCATGTATAGCATCCAACAAAAGTTCATGATCCATACTTGTCCCTGCAAAAATAAAGAGAAAGAGAGAAACTTGAAAACACAAAAGATACAACAAATATTTACTTATTGTTTGAAGTTTTGAGATTTAGGACTTTGGGTTACTGCACTTTTAACCTAGACTACTTATCAAAAATGCATTTATTATTGAAAATTAATGTATATGATAATATTGTATATAATTGATAATATTGGACTCACATGGTTTTTCTCGAACAATCTTATCATAGTGCCATGTCTGAAGAATTTTGGTATGGTCATTTGGTTGAGGCTGCAATAAAACAAAAAAAAAATATAATGAGAATGAAATGTTCAGTTTTCAAGCTATTTGCAGAAACTGAGAAATCAATTCAAAAAAAGTCAATTATTAATGCTCTTTTTAAATTAGTCCTGTGACACATTTGGCTATCTTTCTGTTAAAAAAAAAAAAGTCACTTTGAACACTACATAAAAGATCATTTGATTTACAGTTAATTTTCTACAATTTTTCAAAATTTAAGTTAAAAAATATTCAGCGATAATTGAAGCAGAATATCAATATTTTGTTTTTGAATATTCAGTAATAATTGAAGTTGGATATCAAAAAAGATTCAGTGATAATTGAAACAAAATATTGACATTTTGTTTTTAAATATTCAGTGATAATTGAAGCAGGATATTATTTTTTTTTTTAATATTCAGTGATATTTGAAGCAAAATATTAGAATTTTGTTTTTAAATATTTAGTAATAATTGAAGCAGGATATTTTATATAAATCTTTAAAAAATTATATCACCTCTCTTCCATAATTTTTGTTACTTTTACTGTATGGAATCTATGTGCAAATGTAATAACTATTAAAACTATTATTAAAAAATTCCTTTTTAGTTTTTTAAAAGAACAGATCTGGTAAATTTCTTAATCTTAGTCTATAATTCTGATATCAGTTATCAGCTTAGAATCTTCATTTCTTTCATTTTTATCAGTCCCCATGAAAAAAAAAAGCCAAGTTTTTTTTTTTAAATTTGGAATTAAATATCAAACAAAAAATTACATTTAAGTCACTACTGCAATGGAAACTGTTTTTTTTTTAAATTAAAACTAATATAACATAATTACTTTTGAGTTAGTTCTTGTATTTTTTATTTTCTATCATCTTTACATTCTATGACTGTTAAGTAAACATCACAGATTAGAAATTAAAAAAACGCTTCCCATGAGACTTAAACCCTCATTTCTTATCCTTGGGAGCCTGAATGATCAAGACAGAAATTTACCAATTAAGCTAGAAAGTGTGACGTAGTATGCCCCTGAGGGGAGGAGAAAAGAGGCCAAATGATTGGCCAGAGCCCTTCGCGCCAAAATAGGGCCTCTTTTTGGTCAGAGGAAATTTGGAAGGAGATTTAGTTTTAGGACAACAGCAAGCGTGAAAAGACGTACTGATTTATTAGCCAAAAACTCTGGGGAAAGAGTGGAACAGAATCATTGGACAGAAGATAACCGTGCCTTCAGCCAGGTTCTACAGAATGCCATTTGCCCGTAAAAGAAAGGAATCTGCAAAGTAAACCCTTATGTTGAAAAAAAAAAAGAAAAAAAAGCTAAGTACAACTTAAAACTGTTTTTCTTTCTACTCTTCCTAGATATTGAAATTATATGCACTCTCTCAAGTTAAAGAAAGAAAAGTATAAAGAAAAGAAAAGAAAAAGAAGAAAGAAAGAAAGAAAAGAAAAAAAAAGAAAGAGAGACATTTGTGTTTAAGACTGTCTGCTGGTGTAATATAGCCGGCACCTTAAATATTTGTTTGGTCCTCACCTATTAAAATTTTGTTATAGCTTAAATGTTCCCTTATGTTGAAATATATTCATTATGTTGTTTATCTTTTTTTTTGCCTTCTTTTGCATTTATCTTTTTCGGCTTCGTTTGCTTTAATTTATTCTCGCTAAATATCTTATTCGCCTTAAAAACATTATCCGGGGAAATTGAAATTTCTGACTACAGTGAATAATATTTTATCTTAACCTAGAGGTCCATGTTTTCCATTATCCGAGGGGGTAGGAAAATGAATGGCTTGGTGGTGGATGTAAAGTGAAATTAGAATCCCCCTTGCCTGCGTCGGGCTGAGTCTAGCCCCAAATTAACCCCCACATTATTTGCCAGTTACCTTATGCTTGAAACAGGAGTCTTGACTAGGACTTAAAATGCGAGGGGTCAAGTGCCAGACTGCCCTGGCGTCACACGTGCATAAAATAAACTCTCATTATGAGAAAATATTTTATGCCCCGTCACAAAAGCTAATGAGCATACTTCATTTATTTATATAGTCAGAGTTTTCAGTACCTGATCTTTATCCTATGTTATAGAACAGAAGTCTCAAATACACTCCAACCCAAAAACTACTTTTCTATGGCACATGGCACATTATTTTTCATGACTAATATTTTCATGACTAAACTTGGTAATTCTATGATACCCAAGCCTGTTGTCCTCAAGCAATTTCTCTGGCAGCTATTTTCCCACGCTGTGTTGCTGGGGTTGGTAGGAAAATGTTGAAGTCTTAGGCTGGGTCCACAAGATGAATAGTTAAAGTAACAAGTGACATGACTTGGATAGATTTACACATTCTTTATTTTGCTCAACGTTAGAGACAGGCATGTGACACTAGTGCTAATCCTAACTGACAACGGAAGTCCACTGTAAACCTGACAGACTTAGGTGAGACTGACCTCTGCTTTCTCAGTGTGTATAGCAAAGTCACTGGTGGCACA
This sequence comes from Sepioteuthis lessoniana, assembly GCA_963585895.1. Lineage (NCBI taxonomy): Eukaryota > Metazoa > Mollusca > Cephalopoda > Myopsida > Loliginidae > Sepioteuthis > Sepioteuthis lessoniana. Next base: position 79,584,437 of record OY757921.1, on the reverse strand, counting down.
CACCAGACTGAACTGCTCTTGTGGCACACACCAGACTGAACTGCCCTCGTGGCACGCACCAGACTGAACTGCCCTCGTGGCACACACCAAACTGACTGTCCCGTAGCATGCACCAAACTGACTGTTGTAATTTAGGTCTGATAAGAATTGTTAAAGATGGCTGCTGTGATTGGTCGAATCCTGGCATCAGCTGAGCTGCATCTACGGTTGTTGGATTTCACATTGGCTGCTTGCTGGTGCGGTAGGCACTTCAATAGTAATCTGATATTCAGTAAAATAAACACACAAACAAAGAAAGTAAAACAAATTTGTTTCTTTCTGTCCTGGTTATTAACCCACTATACATCCAGCCATTGTGTCACAATTAATCCCTCACCCCGATTATGTTTCTCTCCAGAGAAGGGTAGAAAGTACTTTAACATTTGGGGTTACTTTTGCTTCAAGATCAAAAGCTGAAGAATGAAAATAATCCAAGTTTATATACATTTAAAAAACATTATTAATAAGAATGTTAGTGAAATCTATATTGACTTGTTTCAAAGATCTATAGTTGTGACTGAGATTATAGAAAATTAATGCACACAACAGAACATAGGAAATTTTTTTTTCGTTTCGTAATATGAGAAAGGGTAGATTTAACAACTCATAAAGGCATGGAGGGTGTACTTGAGATGATAGACAACTTATATGCATCACAGAACATGAGATTTGTTTTATTTCATAATGTAAGAAGAAATAGATTTGTCAACTCATAATGGCAGGGAAAAGGTGCACCTGAGATAACAGACAACATATACAAATTGAAAATCATAAAAAATATTAGAGGGTGAAGTGTAAAATGAATATGAATCATATCAGCTATTTCTTTAAATGGAACAAAACTTTGAATTTTGCATTTGTTTTTTCTCTTTTAATTTTCATTGTAATTTAGTCATGAAATAAAATTTCATTGCAATTTAGTCATGAAATAAAATAGAAAAAACAGATTTATCAAAAGGGAAAACAGAAAAAAAAGAGATTTAACTAAAGTAAAAATGGAACAATGGAAAATTTTTCTCTCTACATTTTGTACAAATGTGCATATCCCACTATCATATGTGTATTCATTTTGATGAAAGAATAAATATCAGCTTGTCAGCTCTATTGCAGATTAGCATTATAAATTGTGGAAATCACGTCCATATACACCACACTTTTGGCCCACAGTACCTCTTCTCCAGGTTGTAATGGTATGTTTGAGTCCTTAAGTTTGAGACCCCAGGGTTAAATTTTACTATCTTATAATGATTAGACATAGACAGGAATACTTCAAACTATATAACTGTGTACATAAAAATGATTATTATCTATGGGAATACTTGAAACCATATAATTGTATAGAAATTGTTGTTGGTTTTATAGTATATTAACCCTTGTTGGGTGTATTTAAGGCTGAAATTATTCTTTTTTAAAACAATCATATTATAACCCCCATCCCAACCAATGATCCTTGACACTTAGGGCCACGGTTGTCATCATCCAACCTTTCCCTAACTCCTTTAATGCATCTACAGTGCTTCTCTGATGTTGTGTCATTAGGCTCAGTTCCACTTGGGTTGACAATGTCTGTGCCCCTTATGACCACTCTCCCTCTCTGCTCACATTGCATTTCTAATCTCAGAAAGTAAAAAGAAAGTCACGGGATGAGGTCACTGAAATGCTGAACAGAATGACAGCTGGTGGTCACATCAATCAAAAGAAACAAAGTCCACACGAGTTACAAATATATTAACTTCGTTATTTATATTGTTTAGTTTGTACAGTAATTTCAACCCTTCCCATTTTTGTCTCAGTCATATTACCGTGGGATATTTAGAGGCTGAAACAAGGTCATGATTTCAGGAGGTCTTTTCAAGTGATATGGACTCCAGCAGCAGATGGAATAAAAATGTAGAATATAAATGTATAAGTGATTGTGTCACTAAAGCAAGAACTGATGGGTGCTATATTTGGGAATAGTTGATGAACCAATCTTAAGGATAGAATTAGATCTTTTGCTGCTGATTATAGTAGAAGACTCAAGCTAGATACACGAGTGGCACAAAAAATGTTAGAAACTAGAATAGATAAGGTGGGAGATAATGAAGAAACTAACATAGTAAAGGCACAGCTGGTTTTTACATATAACGAAAAGTACTAGGCTCTAGCAGTTAGGTTTGGTTTGGTTTCTTTGTTTAATGGTATATTAACCTTCGTGGGTTATTTAATGCCAAAGCCATCCTTCGAAAAGAACATCAGTGATGCTATTTAACCCATAGCTGGGAGGATAAGGGGGTTCACACCTTTCCCTAGAGTATTTGGCCGAAAGTGAACGTAATAGTGCGACTGGAGTCCAAACTCGCTTACTACGATTCCGCAGTCCATCATCTTAACCATTACACCACGAGGATACTCCCTCTAGTAGTTAGGGCTAGTTAAAAAAAAGAAAAAAAAGTCTTGCAAAGCAATGAATATGGTTCTCGAGCTATGAGCTGAGGAACTTAGAGATGCTTCATGGCAACATATTATTAGTGTTACATTGCCCGATGGACAACATCAGACTACAAATAAAGGCATTTGTAAGGAGTTTTGTTATTACTTTCTGAAGTTTTTCACTAGGGAGCCCAGATCAAGCTCTGCTCAGTTCAAGGCTTATCTTTTCAACTTGTTTTGGCTTGAAGCAGTTGGGTGTGAACGACACATTATAGAAGATGAAATTTGGAAAATACTGAAGACAGCTGGGACAGACGAGACCCCTGGGATTGATGGTCTTCCTTACAAAGTGTGATTGAGGTTGTCACACGAGTTTGTGCCCTTGCTGGTGACTGTCTATAACAACTGAATGAAGCAGGGAACAATTTCCAAACATGTCACCAGAGGTATAGTAAGTTACTTTACAAGAACAAATATGGCGGTGATGAGATTAGTAATTTTTACCCTTTAATGATGCTAAAATCTTTCCACCGGTGAACTAGTCTTTCTGTTATATTGTTCAGTGAGGCAGGAGTCAGTACTAACAATCATTTTATTTTTTACCAATTGTATATATTTATTTGCATTTCATTGAGGATTTCTTTTTCCTTGTAAATAATAATTTTAATCATTCCCCCATCTCTCATAAGTCATGTAAATAGGGGTTCAGATTAGGCACTCATGAAGAGACTGGTTTGTTTTGATGTCAATAGTGCAAAAGATTTTCAGAATAAATATGAGATTATGGTAAAAGGTTTATTATAGTATGATTTGGGTGAGTAAATAGAACTCATTAAATTAAAGTTAGGATAGTGATAATCCTTCCTTTGTTGCAGCCTTTTCCCAAATTTATGCATTTTTCATAATAAATATAGTTTAGTCAGAGTGGCTTGGTGAATCTATGTGAGATTAATTCAACTATCTAAGAAAAACACATAACTAACATAATCTTTGCTCATGATAGAAACTGACAGATGGTAACTGCTGCATTGGTATCCCATCAGCTATGTCATCTTGTTTGAGAATTCTAACATAATAAGCAACAAAAACAAGATGAAAGAATAAATAAGATGAAAAGAAAGAAATAATGCTTCATCTAAGAAATTTGGAAAATTTTAACATAGTTGAATTTAATTAGACTTTTGTTAAAATCCTTAACATTTTCTCATGAAACAGATTGAAACAGTGAAAAATCCTTTGGAGTCCTCGACGAGAAGATTATAGAATACACATTTTTTTTTAGCCTTAAAATAATCAACCCCAAAAACATACATAAGAACATTCTAGAAATTTCGGATCAAAATCGCATTAGCATTGAAGTTACATTTTTATATTTTTCAACCAATCAGTTAAAAACATAGAATAAGAACATTCTAGAAAATCTGGATCAGAAACTAATTAACAGAAAACAAATAAGTAAATATACGAATCTGATTGGTCAAGAAATGTCTACGCGCTTGAATTTTAGGACCCGCAATAAGACTATTATTTGATCCAATACTAAAGTATAAATAACGAAGAATTCAATCAACCAGGTCATTCGGTCATTCAATTTATTTCTTCCACAGCCAAAAGTTCATTCTACCAAAAAGACTTTGCACTAGGAGGTCATGAACAGACAGCAGAAAACCACGCATTAAGACTCAAAGGAAAAGGCATGCGACTTTCTTTTATTAATGCGACATGTCGCCAAAATCTAAAGAAAACACACATGCGGATTTAATGAAAGCAAAGACCCATACTTACGGTCCATCATTCATATACACACACACATACCCATGTATGTAAGTAAAGACAAAATTTTTATCCTCCTTACTTTGGCCAACTATGGACCCATTTATTTGATAGACTTTTACTAACATGTAAACACATACACATGAGCGAACAACCCTATTTTCATTTAACTGGCCATAACTGTATTTCTACAAAGGCCGCTCGTACATTATGTTTCTCATTAATTTTTATTCCTGTTTTGTTATGAATATTAAATTGTTTGTTTCTTAATGTTTGTTGTTGTCATATTCCATTTGTTTTACGTACTTGTAAAATTCGTGTTGTATTTGTGGTGGAACTAATCATGAAAGTAATACCCATAAAATATGGAGAACTCACTCTCACTCGCTACAAGATTTAGCAGATTTTTCATACAAGGATGAGACTTGATTTAAAATCTCAAGACTTATCTAAAGTTTATTTATTAGATTAAAAATCGTTTGATAGATTTTTACCGCAATTATTTGTGTATAACATCTACCTCTAACTTTGGACTATTCAATTCTGGAAAAAAATTCTTGCATATAATATGCAAGGACTTTTTTAAAAATTTGTAGCAACTAAATTTAACCTAAATTTAGCTTTTTTTCAATTTTTTATTGGCTTGGACCAGCTAAAAATAAAAATTTATATAGGTCATCTTATGTCTTATAACACAAAATTTACACAATATTTAGAGCAAACACATGGACATGTCCACACAAAAATGCAACAAGCTTACAGCAAAAATAAACACATATTAGAAGAAACGAAATTATAAAAAAAAAACACATTCCAGTGGATATTTCTCTGTCATTGTGTAAAGCACATTCATTTGGACTATAGATATAACTTATTATTAGTTATCCTATTCTGAATATGGTGAGACTTGTGGCTAGAAAAAATGTTAATTATATAGTTTTTGTATATAATACACACCCCTAACTTTTGCACTGAAAAATCTAGAAAAATAGTAAGTCTTATACACAAATAATTATAGTAGTAGTCAAGTACTATGAAAATGTTCTTGGATTAAGCAATCAGTCTGGTGTTCATTAAAATGCTTTAAAACAAAAATTCTTACCATATCTCCTTTCTTATGGAAGTATGGAATGTAGAAAACATTTTTCCTTGGTTTGCTGGGGTCAATTTTGTAGGTTCGTTTAATTTTTTCTTGCAATATTTTCTGTAAGAGTAAAACAAAAATGCATAACAGGATCAGTCAATAAAAACCTCACAATTCTGATCGTGAAGTATGAAAGACACTGAGAAACATAAAATATATTGGCAGCAACAGGAATGTCAGACATTAAGTATTGTAATACTGATATTAATGGAAAGGAGAAACAGCTATTTCTGCTCATGAGAAATACTGTATTTGATGGCTTATAAGACACATTAATTTGGGTAGGCAGTTAAAAAATAAATAAAGTAAGAATGTCAGGTGAAGGGGTTTTCCCCTGACATTCGTAGCCCTTGCTACTATCAGGTCATTTTTAAAGTTTCATATGTATTTAGACCTTGTTTACATTTTCAGAGATATTAGCAGTTTAATGTCATATACAATGTGGAGAATTTCAGAAAGTACTCCATTATCACATGCAAATAAATATATTTAGTTTCCATGCAGTAGGAGTTGAAGTTTAACAAATTAAATCTAAAACATGAAGTATTCTTACTGAAAAAGATTGAATAGCATCAAAATTATCATTCCAGTAGAAGATCAAAATAAAATTGTTATCAAATATTTATTAAATCTAACAATTATCATATTTTTTGTGATATTAACTTGAGCAGAAGAGACAAAAAATTTAACAGAAATAATCTACTAGACAAAGCAATATGTTAGGAGGAAAAAGCCAAGATGTACAAGAAATTGACAAGTCCAGCTTGAGAAGCAAGTGACACTGAACTTGTTAAATTGTTGGTAGGAGACACATGTAAAAGCTAAGAGGTCAAGTTATTGTTGCCATTGACACTGTTAGTCAGGAAGGAGGAAGGAAGTAAACTGTGATAAAGAGTTTTATTTCTAAGCACTAATTGACATGATATTGTACAGCAACAGCGATTTATGACAGGTCTGCTTCAACAATAGTAAAGAATGTACTTCTTTGTTAGATAAAGTTGTTTGGAGTTCCAGTTAAAATTTTAACTGATAATAACTGCAAATTTAATAGCAATGAAATATGTGAGCTTGGTGATGCATTTAATATAAAAATAATGATAACTGCCAAAAGCCCATGGAGAAATGTAGTGTGTGAGCAGTTAAATGCTACAGTAGGAAACAGTATTTGGAGGGTAATGGCAGATTTTGAATGTAATATAGAAGTGGCCCTAGCTTGAATAATAGCCACAAAAAATGTTCTGACCAATGATCTTGGTTTTTCTCCGAACCAACTTATGTTAGGTCACAATCCTGCTTTACCAAATGTATTTGAAAATAACTTTCATTAGGAACAATAAGGGCATTGTCTTCTAAAATTGTGAAGGACATAATATGCAAATCTAACAGAGGGCTTTAATCTTGATGGCTAAGAAAAAGGATGCCGTTAATAAGACCCCTAATTAGCTAATGCAAAGTTAATGGAACCCACTGAAAAATGAAAGGCTGAGTTGAATGAAAAATGACAAAAGGAAGTAGCTCTCAAAGAATATCATTCACTTATGTAAGGAAACACTATAAACAAGAAGGATAAAAAAATATAAGAGAGAGGACTTTCACTTCTTATCATATTAATGGTGGCATTTCTTTCACCCTTTCATTGAAACGCAAAATATAGTAATCCCCCAGTAGATAAATGAAATTATGGATAGTAGTAAACCCTATACGTAGTTAAGAAATTTAGTTTCCTTTAAGATCTATAGGGATTAATGAATTAATAAAGTTTAAATAGGAAAATAAAAGCAAAAAATAAAACAAATAATACTTAAATATTAGTTGAGGGTGACCTGAAGGCTTCTTTTCAAATAACCAAAGTGTAGGGAAGGGTGCTACTCCTTTCCTTGGATTGTTCCACTTACCCTTGATCCATATCTTATAATGCTGAGTGTTATAAGGAGGCATCAAATACCATTTTTTGAGTCTTTGGTATGACTCGAACTGGGATTGAACCAGGGTTTACTGGACCACTGGTGAACACTAACCCTTATGCCAATGGGCCGGTATAGAATAATAAAATACAAAAATAGAAAAATATCCCACAACCCCACTTCTGCCAAAGTTTAACTTTTAATGCTTAAAAGGTGAACTCAATCACTTTCGGTGCTTTACCAGCCCACTAGACACATATACATTTGCAGACCTCCTGAAATGAGCAGTTCACTCTATAACTTTTATAATATCATTTCATGGTTTAAATAAAAACATTCAATAGAAGCTCATAGGCCTATGATTATGTTATTAAGTGGACTTACTATTATTGGCAAATTAAGTGAGCTTAATATTTGTGGTGAATTAAGTGAGTTTAATATTTGTAGTGAATTAAGTGAGCTAAATATTTGTGGGAAATTAAGTAAGCTAAATATTCATGGTGGATTAAGTGAGCTTTAATATTTATGATGAATTAAATAAGCTTAATATTTATAGGGAATTAAGGGAACTTAATCTTTGTGGTGAATTAAGTGAGCTTAATACTTGTAGTGAATTAAGTGAGCTTAATATCTATGGTGGATTAAGTGAGCTTAATATTTATGGTGGATTAAGTGAGCTTAATATTTATAGTGAATGAAAGGAGCTAAATATTTGAGAGGAATTAAGTGAGTTAAATATTTATGGTGGATTAAGTGAGCTTTGATATTTATGATGAATTAAATGAGCTTAATATTTATGGGGAATTAAGGGAACTTAATCTTTGTGATGAATTAAGTGAGCTTAATATTTATGATGCATTTGCCATTTTTAATGTACATGTATGGCAAACATTCAGCATAGCCAGAATATAAACCTGTTTTTTTAAATCTTTTTTTTTCTATATTCAAATACAAAATAGCATAAATGTTTACCAGCAAATGCCTTTTCTGATGTCAAAATTATATTCATTGTGTGATAAGGGAAAAGAACAAGAACAAGAGTCTAATGTAATGTGGGATAGTGCTAAACGATTTTTAAACAGTCCTGAAGCATTTTGCTCTCCTTAAAATGAAAATACACTTCATAGACATGGTTTAATTTGTCCCTTTGGATTTTTTTTATTTGTTTGGGTTTTATGGCAAATCAACCTTTGTAGGTTATTTAATGCCAAATCCGTTTTTATACAAATAATCAGTTCTATTTCAAACAATTCAGTTTAGTATGAGTACACAGTTTAATTGTCAAAAACATTTCTATTTAAGCTATTCAGTTTAGTCAAACAGTTCTAATTCAAACAATTCAGTTTAGTATAAGTCTAAATTTTGTTTACACAGTTAAATGTCAAAACAGTTTTATTTCAAACAATTCAATTTAGTGTAAGTACAGTTTCAATGTCAAAAATGAAATGAAAGCCAGGAGTGAAGGGAAGAGCAAGCTCCAAGCTGTTCTATTCTTTGATTTACACCCTCTGTTTCAAATAAGTTTAATACAATAAATAATAATTCATATAGAAATCAAATAAAATAGAATAAAAATAAGTGAAATCTTTTTACGTGCATTCTTTATTCTCATTAGTCTTTCTAATTTAAAATATCTTTATTACATTAAAACTTAAATATTTGTGCCTGGATGGTGCATAATTTTGCTCATGTATTAAATGTCCCTTAACATAAATAACTCTGTCTATCCTTCACCTGCAAGATTACTGAAGTTAAGCAGCAATGAATCTGTTCACTACTTAGATGGGTGATCATTGTAAGCAACCTGAGGCCACTGCAGCATATCTAAACAAAGTTTAGTAAATAACAACCTTGTCTTTTCTTCCATTTATTCAATGTTAGTGTATCGATGGATATACTAATGCTAATAATTGAACTTGATGAATGGGATCATGGGTAAATATCCTCCCTAGGACCAATCAACCAATACCCTATCAGAAATGCTTGGTGATAGGGAAGATATTTTGTTCCCACTCATCAACGACCACTATTGACATTAATATACCTGTGATGTACTAACACTGAATCAAATAGAAAGACAAAATAAACTGAATTACACATACAAGAACATTTAACCTTTTACATACACCATATACATGCAAGTGGCATTATAAGGAAAGAATACACAAACATGTCTCACAGCAGAATTATACACATGTAGCAGAGGAAAATTTCGTATTTTGGTTTGGCGCACAATTTAATTCGACACATAATTTCACCCAATCAGGATGACCTATCCTATTCAGTCCGGACCTTCTTTTCCGGGCAGCAGACTTGGGTAAGCTGCCAAACACAGTCTCTTCGGCTGACAACGCCAGCCAGTGCAGATGTTCCACTGGCCGCTCTTGAATAGCAGTAGCATGGACTCATGAGGGAACCTATCTAATTTATGGATTCCTTGCAAGGAATCCCAGTTGAATATAAATTAGATACATTCAACATGCCACACACGGGAACAACTTTATGTCACCCCCAAAATTGGCTATATTGATGCGACGCACAATTAAGCTCTTGGCACCAAGCTCTCAATTCACCTCTGGGCCACTTTAATGGAGACAACACACACTCTCCCCCCAAAAAATACCAAACACACGAAACTCACGGTGACTCCAAAGTTTATTTCCTCCAACAGCAAACAAGACTTTCGCTAAACTACAGCGAACACAATCCCTCGCACGTCTGACGATACGCGTTGTCTTTCTCAACTTTCTCATAACTCCATTTCGTCTCCTTACTCACTACGAGACTTGCAGCACAAAAAGCAAACTACATTTTCCATGCTGCAAATAAAAACTATTCCTAAAAACACATTTCGACAATCAGCATCTTACTGCTTCATCTCTCCTTTATTTACCTAATAACATGAGCGAGGGAATTACAAATTTAGCGAGGAAACAACTACAACGTAAACACAAACACGTTACAACTTTTCCTTGCTAACAATAACAATAATTCCTCCTAAACACATATTATTCAATGAACAAGCAGTATGTAAAAGGGATACAAAATTGAAAAAGGCTTACTTTGTAAGCATGGGTAATAAAACAATGTCGATTTACAGTTCTCTGGCAGAGTCAGAACAATGCTACAACTGTTCAAAGAACAAAGGCAAAAAGAGGTCAAGAACTGTTTTCCAAGATTGTCAAGTGACACTTTATGGAATCCCTAACAGACAGACAAATTAACTAAGGGAGATAACTATTTATTCTATATAAGTGTATATTCTTGTGTTTTCTTTGAATTATTATTTCCTGCCCTTATTATGATAACAGAGAAATATTTGGTGATGAAAAAAAAAAATGGTAAAATTATTTTTCCTAAATTCATTTCTATGTGCACTCAAAACTTTACCTGCTTTTCTTGATTTTCAGCCAGTTTCTGTCGTATTTTTGTAAGGTTTTCTATCAGCAAGGTCTGGTAGATGTTGTTCAAGAATAAACAGGTGTTAACATTGGTATCTGTACTCTCAGATGTTCCAGGAACAACAAACTTAGAAAGTTGTGTGTTAAAATTAAGAATGTCCAAACCACCTGTCAAACCTGGGTTCTAAAATAAAGAGAAAAAAATAATGATAAAATGAAGCAAGTTTGAAACATGAAACATAAAAAGAAAAGACCCTATTCAAAATTTAATTTTATGATAAGAAAGAACAATATTTGTCATTTTGTTTTGTGATTGTCATCACTTTGTATTAAGAATTATATCATCCAAGTGAGGCACCTCAAGTAATGTAATGGCTAGCAAGCAGACCATTGTTAGCGATTTTGATTCTCATTGAAAGGTTCATACTTCCAGCTTTGTGCCACGATTAAGCTAAACTTAGTAAATAACTATATCATCCAAGTGCTTTGCCCTAGTGAACAATAATAACTCCTGAACCCTCACACTGAAGTCCTGCAGTCATTGCTTGTTATTAGTGCAATTTCATGACAAATAAAATCTTTCAGTTCATCAGTTGTCTGCAAGTCTAAATTCAAAGATTTGAGCCTTCTGGTATCACCAGAGGATGACAACACACATGATGTTCACCAATCCTTACCATGATGGTAAGTGAAATGGCATAGCTATTGCTGCTCAAAGATATACCTTCCACCAACTCACTACAACTTCTAGCAGCACCTTTGCAATGGCAATTTTAAATCCAAGAGATCATTCTGCTGTGTATATATATATATATATATATTTTTTTTTTTTCCTTTCTGTTTTTTACCATATACTTTTTAAGGGCACCTCAGGTGTTGGGTAATAAACCTTTTCCTTACACCTTTTAGACAATGGAAGCAAATACAGGGTGGAATGATAAAATTGTTGTCCTAAAGAAAACAACATTACAGCTTTATTTTAAAACTTTTATTGAAAAAATCAATTCAGGTAACTTGATTATGTAGTAGAGCTAACATCTATTCAATGTAGCTGCCTTCAGCCTCAATATGGATCCAGAACTGGGAGCATGCCTTTTCCACAAGCACCGGCAGGAGCTTGGCAGATGGCGGCGATCAGGCTGGCTTTAGTGTTGTGGGAGGTCATGTTGGTGATGTTCTCGACGTATGACCAAACGAAGTAGTCCAGCGGGTTCAGGTCGGGGGAGGAGGGGGGCCAGTGAGAGAAGGGTACAAAGTCATAGCATTCCTTTTGAAGCCAAGCCTGGGTCTCTTTGGACTTGTGGGCCAGCACTGAGTCCTGCTGCCACACCCAGGGTCTGCCACCGGCCACCTGATTGCACCAGGGGATCACCACACTCTTCAGCACATCCAGGTACACTTTGGTGTTGACTTTCAAGCTGACTTCAAAGATGTGAGGTGGCATGATGTGGCCCTCACTTGAAACCACACCAAAGACCATAACCGTAGCCGGAAACTTTGTTTTCATCACCCTGGGCACATTCCTGTTATTCATGGCAACCCAGATTTTCATTTTGAGGGTGCTGGCAATGGTCCTGTTGTCATAACTTGGATCGGTAGAGAGCATGAGTTGTACAGTGGCACATCTCCGATCTTGCTCGTTGAACATTGTGTCACTTTCAGACATGATAGAAGGCTCCTATCACTCTTGGAATTTGTATACAACTGACCAACCAGTCGATGGTCTGCAACAAAAAAAGAAAACCGGTTTTCATTAAACGAAAATGGAATCATGTCGTCTTTTCTAGGGTGACAATTTTATCATTTCACCCTGTATTGTCTGGAGGTAAAACTCCATGGGAGTAGGAGGATATATGAAATAGTTGAGCACTGAACACAATTTTGGACCTAGGATTGAACACCTACTAGGTGAGTGACAAGCTCCTAGGGTGAATCAAAAGTTTGCAATATTTGGATATATGCTAGTTTTCAGAATAAACTCCAGGAATTTGAGGAAATCAAACAGATGCCACTCCCAGCATATAGTCCAGTCTGAACTCATTTGGATTATAACTTGTTCCAATCCATGGCTCACTTCCTGGGCTTGCAACCCTTCAATGACCATCTTTCAGCAAAGGAATTCTTTCACAAGAACTGGTAACACCATGGAATCAAAGAACTAAGAGGAAGGTGGCTTCAGATGACTTAACACAATGGCCTTTATTGTGAATGTGTAGGGAAAATCGTGACTTACCTGACTAGTGTGTGGCTGCATTTTGTACAGTTCAGTCACTTAACAAAAAAAAAGCTAAAATGGCGACACACAGTCGCTTTTATATTTGCTTATCTCTCGTGAAATAACGCAGACTCCTATGCAAATGAGACTGTCAGGTGTTATAAAAAGAGCCATGGAGTGAATGGGAAAGAGTGGAAACAAGGCATGTTGCGTAGACAGACGTGTGCAACAGGATTGTCTAAGTCAGGGAAGCTACTGAAATCAACTTTCAAACCACAGAATGCTATGCTACTTTTGTTGCAATGAAGAATAAAGCAAATAAGTTAGCCAAACTACTGCAAAATCTTTGACTCAACCTAGTAAGAGGTTATAGGTGCAAATGAGATATTGCGTAGATGTGAGGGAATATAGATTTAGAATTGTGAAGGAGTGTCAGAGTTCTGATTAGTAGTTGGATTGTCACATGGTAGAAAAGCAAAAAAAAAAAATCTGAGGTTTTGTTATATAATTAAGGAATGATTGTTTTATCTTAATCATTTTTCATTAATTATATTTTACCATTCAGTTTGGTTGGGCTTTGAACTATTCGGGTTAAGAGTTCAGGTGCATAGTGATTGAGTGCAGTTTATGCTCAAACGCAAAGGATATGACAATCACCATTGTCATGATAAACCCCAGACAGTAAATGGGGCTGGAGTATGGATGACGTTATGCCCAGAAGAGATGGGCTGAGAATTTAGAAGATTTTGAAAAAGATTCAGTTGAGGTCCCACCATGGTGTTGAGAACTTGGGGTCCGACCATGCAGTTGAAGATTTGAGATTGGACCATGCAGGCAGACAATTGATTTTTTTGCCATAGGGGCAGAGAACTGAGTTCTCTCCCATTGAGTTGAGTTTTCTACCATTGTGTGGAGTAGAAGAGCAATCAGAGAGAGAGTTCACACACACAACGGAGCTATTGGGAGTTGGAATAGCCAGCGGACAACTGACTTCAGCCAAAATTCTTGAACTTATATAGCTTTCAAACTCCCACGTGACCCACACGCAATGCTTCTTTTTCATTGTTTATGGTTACGACCACACCTCACTCCTTGTCTTCCATTAGTTACAGTTCATGCCAATGTATTGCTTATTCCTCATTTGCTACTGCTAACACCCACTTACTGCGTGGTTTCTGGTAATCACTTTGTTGATTTTATCTACGGCTGGATGTATCTGTCAGTAACATCCGCTGGTGCAACAACAACTTTAGGTCATGGTGACATCCTGGCAATCACACCGTTGATCTTACTTACACCTGGATGTATCTGTCAATAACATCTACCGAGCTCAACACATCTGCATGTCGTGGTGATATATCTCAATATCAACCTTTGAAGGTTATTTAACGCCAAATCCATTTTTATACATATAACCAGTTCTATTTCAAACAATTCAATTTAGCATGAGTACACAGTTTAATTGTCAAAAACATTTCTATTTAAGCTATTCAGTCTATTTAAACAGTTCTAATTCAACCAATTCAGTTTAGTATAAGTATAGATTTTGTTTACACAGAGTTAAATGTCAAAACAGTTTTATTTCAAACCATTCAGTTTAGCGTAAGTACAGTTTCAATGTCAAAAACAGTTCTATTTCAATCCAGTTTAGCATACGTATATAGTTTAGTTCTATTAGACCCATAGATAGGACTTTATCAGGTGCTACCACTCTAGGCCAGAGTGATCTGGAAGCAATAGCAATGAAGGAGTGCTCCACATTCCCCAAAGCTGCAGCATCACTGGAAACTCACCATCAGATTGTTTGGTGTCATATCCAGGACACTCATTGGGGTGGTCTTACTCCTCTGCAGAGTCACACTCAGTGTATTCTACAACTCCAGTTGACTGGAAAAAGAGATTTGGATCTTCACTTAAATTTCAGGTATCTATTGGAGTGGATGTTATTATATGATTCAATTTTCCATTATTATCATTTATTTGTTATATCTCCAGTTGCTACTATCTTTTCACATCAGCCTTAAAAAAAAAACAAGAATATTTGCACAGAATGTATACACTATTAATATTATGTCTATATACTGTTAAGTAATTCATCCAATAGTTCCCAAAAATGTTCTCTTAAGAATTCTTTTTCTTTCTATTTTTTCTAAAACCATCCAATTTAATTTGAAGATTTTTTATGCTATAGCAATTTTTGATCTGATTAGGCAATTTGTTCCAAAAATATACGACTATTAGAAAAAATCCAATGATAATGTTGGATATTGATTTGAAGGCCCCTTTCACATGTCAATGCAGCTACAGAAGTCAGACTTTAGGAACAAAAATAACAGGAAATGCTCCTGGTTTCTAAAGTAAACAGGACATAGGTGTCCCCGGTGGAAATGCTGTGTAAATTGCTTGGGGGACATGTTAGAAGGAGGTGTGTCTACGTGCAATGAATAAGCAGTAGTTTGGAGGAGATGTGGTTTGGTTTGGTTTGTTTAGGTTTTATGGCATATCAACCTTTGTAGGTTATTCAACGCCAAATCCATTTTTATGTAAATAATCTGTTCTATTTAAAACAATTCAGTTTAACATAAGTACACAGTTTAATTGTCAAAAGCATTTCCATTTCAAACTATTCAAGCAGCTATATGTAACAATTCAGTTAAGTGTAAATACAGTTTTAATGTCGAAAAATAGTTCTATTTCAAATAATTCAGTTAAGCATAAGCACGCAGTTTAAATGTAAGTACGGTTTAATTGTCAAAAACATTTCTATTTCAAGCTATTCAGTTTACTCAAACAATTCATTTTAGCATAAGTATGCCATTAGTTCTATTTAACCCATAGATAGGGCCCTATCAGGTGCTACCGCTCCGGGCCAGAGTGGACCTGGGAGCAATTGCAATGAAGGGGTACTCTGCATTCCCCAAAGCTCTAGCACTGCTAGAACCTCACCATCAGACTGTTTAGTGTCATATCCAGGACACTCGTTGGGGGGGGGTCTTACCCCTCTGCAGAGGTGCAGTCAGTGTATTCTACAGCCCCAGCTGACTGGGGGGAGGAGATGTAGCCATGAGAATTTGTGTGGGTGTTCAGAACCAGGGAAATTTAAACTCAAAAGCAGAAAGGCAGAGAGATTTCACTGATTTGTACTGTCTACCCTTGTGTGTGTGCGTGTGTGTGTGTGTGTGTGTGCATCTCAGCTGTCTTCAACTATCTCTCACTCTTACCCGTTCATACATTTTGGGTAATAAAAAGAAAAAAAAAGAAGTTGATTGTATTTTTATACATCAGCGTTATTATCTTTTTCTGCTATACAACAATAACTTTTAATATTTTATAAAAATTTAAATCTTGAAACTGAAAACATTAAAAATTAACAAAAAAAAAGCCCTTCTCATTGTGGCATCCAGTAAGACTAAGAAAAAATTGCGGCATGATCCAATTAATCTATTTGGAGTTGAATGGAAATTAAATTTTGTTACAAGAGTTTCTCTTCCTAATGAAATGATGGTTTGAAGACAACGGAAAAGGCTAGACTAATCCAATTAAAACAGAAGCAAAATAATTACATAAACATGGATATTTTTTTTAAAGTGTATTTGTTAACTTTTGTTTTTACTGATTGCTAGCAAATTTATACAGATAGATCAGGGGTACTAAAACTTTTTTGGCTTGCAAGCTACTTTTAAAATGACTTGGTCAAAATGATCTATCTATATTAAAAAATACTAAATAAATATAAATATATATATATATATATATATATAGAGAGAGAGAGAGAGAGAGAAAGAGTATACTTTATCGATAAAATATATGGTTGTTTACCTTGTATCATTGCAGGAACCCTTGTGGAACAATTGAATACTTTTATGGTCACTACCTTACAGTGATGATTTGGACTGAATTTTTTTCAATAGCATGCAATTTACCCACATTACCTTTGTGATCTACTGGTTGATTGCAAATGATGCATTGAGCACCCCTGAATTTAAAAAAAATACTTACAGTATCCTGTGATTTTTTGAGAAATGGCAGTTGGAACTTTGAAGAAGAAGCAGTTGTGTAATAGGGCACATTAGGTAAGGCATCCCGTCCTTCAGAATATCCTTCACCTACAAAAACAAGAAAACATTTTAAAGTTGATACTATTTTCTTAACTCTTTCATGGTTGAATAGTCCAGTTTTTAGCATCTCCCAGCACTGCATTTTCTAACAAAATAAGGATTTAAGAAAATGTTGCTTTAAAACCTTTACAGGTGTGCTTAGCCTATTGGTTATCAAAGGAAATGGAATCACCGATCCAAGTTCAAATCCTGAACAAAGCAGTTTGCATTTCACTTCACAGTAATACCCTTGCCGCGACCGGCCGATAAACCTAAACATATCAAGTTACACGCCCGAGTTAGGACGATCATATCCGAGTACGACCGGAACTGACTAAGCCCTTTTTCTTTCTAACGACCATGACATTTCGTTATAGCTAAAAGAAAAAGGGAGAATTAAAATTAATAACATTCACAAAACACTTCGGCCAAAAATTACTTGATAAGACTTGAACTAATAGTCGTCGCCAGCCTATAGCAGGTTAGGAAAATACTTTACGGCTACACTCATTTTTTATCAAAGAATTTTATATCCACGCGGCTGGAGCTGTGTGTCACAGCACCTTCGTAATATCAGCAGCCCTTTTTAACCCTCGTTGGCGCGCTCCTGGCGAAGCTCATTAAGGAGGAATCCCGCATTCTGTGCGGTCGCATTCACCTTAACTTACGGCGTTGGCCCCACTTCTCGTGGTAGACCTGCCTTTCTCCCACCTACATAGGTATGCACAAAGGTCCTTTTTAGGACCATAAGAGGTCTCTGTCTGCGGGTCAGAGCATCTCTGACTGGTCAGTAATGATCAGTCGAAGTAGACGGCCAGGCGGCAAACACGAAGACGGATTCTAAGACCAACCGGTCTTAACTCTCACTCGGTTCCTATAGTCCGATAAGCTGCGCAGCGCTAATGGCACGGACCAGCCTTTAGCTACGGCTTCACTATCTGCACAGCGCTAAGATAACGCTCATCTTAGCCTCGGCCTCATGGCCTGTCCGCTCGTTCGCACGGCTTTGACCCGACAAAGCCTTCGCACCTGTCCGCTCGTCAGCTCGGCTTTGACCCGACAAAGCCTTCGCTGCTGTCCGCTCGTCCGCACGGCTTTGACCCGACTAAGCCTTCGTTCCCGTCCACTCGTCCGCACGGCTTTTACCCGACAAAGCCTTCGCTCTCGTCCGCTCGTCCGCACGGCTTTGGACACGACAAAGCCTTCACTCCCGTCCGATACGTCCGCACGGCTTTTACCCGACAAAGCCTTCGCTCTCGTCCGCTCGTTCGCACGGCTTTGACACGGCAAAGCTTTCGTTCCCGTCCAATACGTCCGCACGGCTAGGGGGCCCAGCAAGGCCCTAGCCTTTCCTCGACCTCGACACTCTTGCAAGGTACAACGCAGTCCACGTAACGACTCGCTGTTACGGACTGTCCTACCACTGCAACAACTGGCTCACGTACGACCCGCTGTACGAGCCAGAAACCAGGTCGACGCACCCCCGGTTAATCCAACATATCGTCATAACCGAGGATGTCGATCTACCGAACTCGACGCTCTTGCAAGGTACAACGCAGTCCTCGTAACGACTCGCTGTTACGGACTGTTCTACCACTGCAACCACCGACTCACATACGACCCGTCGTACGAGTCACCAACCCGATCGACACACCCTTGGTTAACCACAACATACCGTCATAACCTGGGATATCGATCTACCATCCTCGACCGACCATCTAGCTGTACTCAACGACCAGCACCGACCATCTAGCTGTACTCAACGACCAGCATCGACCATCTAGCTGTACTCAACGACCAGCACCGACCATCTAGCTGTACTCAACGACCAACATCGACCATCTAGCTATACTCAACGACCAGCACCGACCATCTAGCTGAACTCAACAACTCGACCGACCTCAGCTTACCAGCATCCAACATCTAGCTGTACTCAACGACTCGACCTACGCCAGCGACCCTCGTCGAACGCCCAGCTGCGAACACATACAACCGCCGCGGACATTTACATTCACGCTTGTAAATACGACGAAATAAATTGTCATTTGTAATTATCATTATCTCACCTTTGTCCTTTCATATTGCTTTGGCTGTCCTCACTCATATAATTCATTTGCGGGGTCGACATAATTATCGGCTCTGCAACACCTTTAGGAAATCTGTTCTTCTCTTAGCTATGAGTAAATAGTAGGGCAGACTGATTTACTTAGCCTTAATTAGGCAACCAGTCTAAGAGAAGGAAAACTTTGATTTCAAACCAGCTCTACTTTGTGTAGAGAAGGAAAAAATTTTGTATTTTGGTTTGGCGCGCAATTTAATTCGACCCTTAATTTCACCCAATCAGGATGACTTATCCTATTCAGCCCGGACCTTTCATTTCCAGCCACCAAATCTGGTAAGCTGCCAAACACACTCTCTTTGGCTGGAGAACGCTGACCAGTGAAGACGTCACACTGGCCGTTCTTCAATAGCGATGCTTTTTAGCTGGACAATGCCGCCCAGTGCAGACATCTCACTGCGGCTCAAGAATAGCAGCAGCAGTATGGACAAACGAGAGAACCCATCTAATTTATGGATTCCTTACAAGGAATCCCAGTTGAATATAAATTAGATGCATTCAACATGCCTCGCACAGGCACAACTTTATGTCACCCCAAAATTGGCTATGTTGATCAGAGCGTAATCCCGCTCTCAACACGCTAGCTCTCAATTCACCTCTGGGCCACTTTAATGGAGACCAACGCACGCCTCTCCACCAGACCGACAAAAACCATGGTGACTCTAAAACACAATCCCTCACACGTCCGACAACACACGCTGCCATCTCAACCTTCTCAACATCTCATAACTCTATTTCGTCTCAATACTCACAACCCTTCACGAGTCTTGCAGCACCAAAAGCAAACCCAATATTCCATGCTGCAAATAAAAACCTTATCCGAAAAAACACATTTCAACTATCGCCATCTTGCTTCATGATCCTTCCATTTATTTCTCCCAAACTTAGCGAGGGCCTTACAACACTCAGCGAGGAAACAACACAACGTAAACACACATACGTTACAACCTATCCTCGCTAGCAAACAAACTTTCACCTCGCTACCAACAACAAAAACTCTGGCTAAATTTGTTTAAAATTTGACCTTGTGTCACATCCAGCCCATGGCAAAAGGATTGGATAAATACATACTTTAAAAAAAACCTTTAAATCACCATAAAATGTTACCATAATCAATGTTATAATCTAGTGTTCACACAATCAAAAGAACATTTCCTAAATAAAATCAGTAGGTTTCATGTTTTGCAAGTGTTTTTTCTGTTTCTTTTCAATAATTAGAATTTGTTGTATTGACTGCATGGTATCTTGTAAAGCAATCTAGAAGACATATGTAAAGGCAACATAAATTCTATTCATTTCTAAGAAAAAACAATATTTATCACTTTGATTTGTTCCTGTCCTCATTTTGTTTTAAAGGTTATGTTATCTAAAAGCTTGCCCTCACAATCTATACACTCCTGAAATTCTACAATATTTGCCAAGTCATTGCCTCTAGTAGGGCTCCAGACTAACTTTTTCCACCACTCTCCCGGAATTGTCCCAAAAGACAATTTTAAACTGTCCTGAAACAAAAATATTTTTTTGTACTTTCTTATCATCTATACTTGTTAGTAGCATAATAAAAACCTCATGAAAATGTTTAGGAAATAAATAATATTTATTCTGGTCTATTTAGTCTTGAAATTGTGGTCTCTGTTTTTTCTATTTTTGTTAAAGAAACAATGAGACATCAATTAAATAAGGAAGGTTTTTAGTTTAAAAAGAAGAAAAAAAAAGATAAATTTTCAAGTCATTGAAGAAAGTTCAAATAATGTTTTTAACTGATAATCCAAAAAGTACAAAGTGTAAGAGATGAAATAAGTAAGTAAAGTTGGCAACCTTAGTCACGAGTGACCCAAGGCTCCCTTTTCGATAGCTACTACACCAAGGTGTAGGGGAGGGTGCTACTCCATTCTCTGAATTATTCCACTTTGCCCTTGATCCTCACCTTATGATACTGGGTGTTTAGCAAGGTGGCATCAAGTACCATTTTTTTAGTCTTTGGTATAACTCGACCTGAGATTGAACCCCAGTCTCCCAGACCATTAGTGAACACTCTACTCATTAACCTGATTATTATGGTTTTATACTAGTTATTATCAAACAATAGTCAAAAGAAAAAAATTTTTTTAAATAAATAAATAAATAAAAGCAGCAGCTTTCACAGAGATCTAAAACAATCAGTAAATATTTTTAAAAAAGCCTCCAATTCCACCCAGAAGTAAAAAAAAAAACAAATAAAATAAAATAATTCAACCTATCTAGTTACTTATCTTTTCCAATGCTAACTGTTACAGAAATGGGTGATCATTCTACATTGAATTAAAATGTGATAGTGAACCTCTTTATAAAATGTAAA
The DNA here is from genome assembly GCA_963585895.1 of Sepioteuthis lessoniana. NCBI lineage: Eukaryota > Metazoa > Mollusca > Cephalopoda > Myopsida > Loliginidae > Sepioteuthis > Sepioteuthis lessoniana. The sequence continues at coordinate 79,562,995 of OY757921.1, read as the reverse complement.
ATAATTTTTTTCTCAAAAGATAAAAAAGTGCAGTGAATCTGAGAATCTAATTAGTTCAGATCACAAAAGAAGAAGTTGCTAGAAAATTTTTTTCTCAGTAAATTTAAATGGATACACATGTAGAATTTTACCTATTTTTGTACTGTATATAATTGATTGGTTGGTTGTTTGGGTTTTATGGCATGGTTATTTGATGCCAAATCCATTTTTATACAAATAAACAGTTCTATTTCAAACAATTCAGTTTAGTAGTCAAAAACATTTCTATTTCAAGCTATTCAGTTTACTAAAAAAGTTCTAATTCAAAAAATTCACTTTAGCATGATTACAGTTTCAATGTCAAAAACAGTTTTATTTCAAACAATTCAGTTTAGCATAAGTACGCAATCTAGATCTATTTAACCCATAGATAGGACCCTATCAGGTGCTACCACTCCGAGCCAGAGTGGATACGGGGGGGGGTACCCCTTTGCAAAGATGCAGCTGGTGTATTCTACAGCCCCAGCTGACTGGGCAAGTATATAATTGGAAACTATAATTGTTAAATTAACTTTGGCATGAAATAACCCAACAAGAGTTGACATGTCATAAAACCAACACAGCATTAACCAACCGTACATTGCCTAATCAACTGAGGCTGTAGAATATATAAATCTCCAGAACGTTATAGCCCAGTCGGCTGGGGCTGTAGAATACATCAAATTCATCTCTACAGAAGGATAAGACCCCCTCACCAATGAGTGTCCTGGATATGACACTAAACAATCTGATGGTGAGGCTCCAGTAACCCTTCATTGCCATAAATCCTAGGTTCACTCTGGCCCAGAGTAGAAGTACCTGATAGGATTCTATCGATGAGTTAAAGAGAACTGTTTGACATTTAAACTGAGTGCAAACAAATGACTTATGCGAAACAGAACTGTTTGATCATTAACTGTGTGCAAACAAATGCCTGATGTTTAATATAATTCTTAGTTATACAAAGCAATACTTTGCATTTAACTTTGTTGACATGCTAAATTCAATTGTTGGAAATGGAACTGTTTGATCATTTAACTGTGTGTATCTAAAAAATGTGTTTAAAAGTCATATATTTAATATTTATGTAAAACAGGATGAGGCATTAAATAACCAACAATGGTTGATATGCCATGAAACCAAACCATCCAGAACTGTAGCCTCACCATCAGATGCCATTTAGTGTCCTGGGTGTGACACCCCTTTTTCTGGTGGAAGTCTTATTCCTCTTATTACGACCCTCCCCGCCATGAATCTCTCTCGTGCTTGGTTTCTCTATATTTCTCCTTTCTCCCTCTATCTCACACCCCCACACACACTTCTCTTACAATATGTTTCACTCTGTGAAGGAGAAGACGGAAAGAGCCGGAGTGTCCTGAGTAGGAACAAAGATGCCCGAAGGAGAACCGGAAGTTCTTGGGCACCAGCTTTAAAAACGAATTGCGACAAGGATTCGGTGTGCAATGAATCGATTGAGATAGGACCGGGTATGTTGGATTATCTTCTGCATTTGGCTCCCACTTATAGAGAAAGAATCTTAACCTCTGAAAAAAAGTAAGACAGGGGTTAATACTTTCTTTTTACCTTCTCTTTCTTTTGTTGGTTTCCACGGAGGTTTTGGGATTTTGCCCCTCCTCCTTTGATGTTGAATTGTCGCGTTTTGATCTTTCTTTGGAGGGATTGTGGCCCGTATGGAAGATTATCAATGGTGAGGTGGAATGACCTACAAGTTAATTCGTTTTGTGGCGTTGTGTTGAGTCTGTTGTTCTTTCCAATGATGTTCGCGGCTGAGTGACGACCCGTGAATTTTTTTTTTCATCCAAGCTGATACCACCATAGTGGTTGTTTTCCCCAGCAAGGATTAGGTATGTCACCCTATCTACCACAAACGGGAAGATCGTAACACTCTGCAAGAGATGCAATCAGCAAGTTCTAAATTCTACTTACAGGGCCGTCAACTAATAAGCTTTTATTTCATTTCTAATTTTAATTCATAAGAACTTCTTTTTTTTATATTAAAAAGTTTTCTGATTAATACAAAACTGCTTGGTCACTGTAAAGACAAGCCATTCCAATCCATTGATGTCAACACATTCCTCTCCAGACCATATACCAAAAATATCTTCATTAGAATTAGGACAAATATCTCAGTTTTGAGGCTACATCATAAGAAAAGAGGTAAGATATTATTTACCATATTTACCAACCCCTCTGCTCGGGCAGGATATGACACAAGGTCAGTTTTTAAGCGGATTTTAACAGGTTTAAATTTAGAGTTTTCCTTCTCCTGGACTAGTTGCCTCGCCAAGGCTGAAGAACCCAGTCTGCCCTACTATTTACCCATAGCTGGAGGGAGAGTAATTGGATTCATACCTTTCCCAAGGATATTAGTGCTATGTGAAATGCCATCAATCTTGTCCAGGATTTGAACTCGAGTCACCGTGTCCATTTCCTACAACGATAACCATTACACCACGGGCACCTCCAAGATATTATTTACTACTGATAGTGTATTTCGGGAAGTTAAGAAAAAGTCCATTTTTGATTTTTAAAAAATCTGTTTTTTTAATCATTATGCTTACATTGGGGATATGTTCTTAAATGTTTTAGTTTTCATCTGACTACAGTGGTCCATTCCCTTAAACAAAGATGTTCCTTGGACAAGTTGTGCTAAGACATGACAGGTATTCTAAACTACTGTTCACAGTGGGCACCTCATGTTGTGTAATGTTTGACAAGATAGATTAGCTGATCATTGTTAGTGAGTTTGATTCTCACTGGATGCCCCATACTTCTGACAGTGTGCCACCATTAAGCTAAGCTTCAGTATAGCCTAAAAGCATGAATTCAGCTGTTCTCCCCCGCTCCATTTATGGGTAGTTCAGTAGGGCAGACTGGAGGGGAGGGTATAGGTTTTGTATGCCAACTGATCTAGGCAAAGGAAAACTCTGAATTCAAACCAATCGAACTCTAATTAAAAATTGAATTTATGTCATTCAGAATGGTAGGACCATGAAACAACAACCAAACAAAAAGTATAAATCTATTCAAGAGTAACCATGAATAACTCATGAAATAGTTTCAATTCAATTTCACAAATGAATTTTTTTATATAAAAAAAGTATCATCAGCTGATAGTATAATTAGCTAGAGCTTAGGCCGGCAGAAACATAAAAAAAAAACTTCTGGGCACTTAGCATGATGTAATGGTTAGTAAACTAGCAAACCGCTATTAGTGAATTCAAGTCTCACTGGGTGCTCCATACATCCGGATTTGTGCCAAAGCTTAGCAGTTCTTTACTAAATTTTGCATAGTTGAGGCACAAGACCAGAAGTATGAGACACACAGTGAGAATCAAACTCACTAATAACGGTTTTCTAGTCTAGCTAGCAAAGAGTTTAATAAATAACTAGAAAAGAAACCTCAAATACTAATTACAGAAAGGCTAAATTCCAGACAAAAAAAATATATTGCTCACTCAATTTTCAAGTTTTCAGTTACCAGCTCGTTGGCCTAGTGGGTAGAGTGTTCACCAATGATATGGGAGACCTGGGTTCAATCCCAGGTTATGTCATACCAAAGACTTTAAAAATGGTACTTGATACCTCCTTGCTTAACACTCAGCAATATAAGGTACATATCAAGGGTAAAATGAAGCAATTCTTGGTGTAGTAGCTATTGAAAAGGGAGCCCTCTGGTCGCCCTTGACTAAGGTTGCCAACTTTACTTTTTACTAAAGTTAAAAATACAGACCTTGAGATATTTTTCACAAAATAACAACAATAACAAAAGATTCCTTTAGTATTTATTTGTTCAGGGCAGAATTTTTACAAGTTTTCTCTTTTTACATCACTTATCTATTTGTTTAAAGTAGCATTAGAGTTCCTGTTAAAAATGATGGTATTATTTTTGTATAGGTGTGCACTTCTGCAGAAGAGCTAGGGAGCAATACTTTGATCCTGGTCAGGGTGTACATATACTATACTTTCAATCTAATGAAAGTTAGAAGCAGATAAAAAAAAAAAGAAGAAAAAATGTCATAATGTTAGATTGATATGTGACTAAAAATGTTATTTCAAAATTTTAGAAAATTGTGAGGTATTTGTTGATATTTTTTAAATGAATTGAAATACCAAAAAATTGTAAAAGTAGAAAACATGACTTAAAAAAATAAAGACATTATTTTACCTGTTGGTTTTACAATAAATTACTTAATCTACAAGCAGGAGAATAGAGCTTGTTTAATGTTTATGTTAAGGCTCTTCAAAGTGAAACTGAAAGAAAAATAGTATATATATATATATATATATATATATATATATATATATACCCTATTCTAGTTCAGCTCTAATCAGTGTATTGAGCACTTTTACATATTAGCTGAGGTAACTCTATGGTTTTTCTTTTGGCTAGACATTGATTATTTTCAAGCAGTTCAAATGTTTTTAGGCTTTCCTTTTTTTATGGATTTTTTTTCCCAAATATCAGTTTGTGTAATTTTTTTCATTTACAAATTGCATCGTCTGTTTTTTTTTTATATCACCAGATTTATAGAGATAGGTTTAATAATAATAATAAAATATATACATATATATATCATCATCCTCATCATCTTGTGCCATCAGCATGGATATCCCTGACCCTTTCTCGCCACCCCTCCCTATCGTTCATCGTCTCCAGCAGGTCCTCAGGGCTACACCCCATATCCACACAGAGCTGCTGTTTGTAGGTTAGAGCTGGTCGCCCTGCTTTTGCTCGGCCATGTAAAGGGGTCCATAGGAGTACATCACCTATGAGCTCATCCCAATATATATATATATATATATATATATATATATATGGTGCAGTGGGTCAATTGTTATCTAAATTAAATGAAAATACTGAGATCTCAGTTATCAGATATATTTGCCAAAATTAAATGAAAATATCTTGAAATATTACAGACTAAATTTATTCAAAGAATTTGCCATTAGCTTTAACCACAGCCTCCACACAACTTCCAAGTTTCCTGCAAGGCTTTCTGATGGTCTCCTTGTTTAAATTGGTAAATGCTGCCATTATCCTTGCTTTCAGTTCATCTTTACTGTTGCATGGAATTTTGTTGGGCTCTCACTCAATCGCACTGCACACAATAATCGAGAAAATTGGAATCTGAGGAGTTAGGTGACCAAATGTTAGGAGTAATGTGGTTGCAAAAATTTTCTCATACCCAACACTTGTGAGGGATAGTGCAGAGTCCCGTTGCCAGACGTAGGGTCTTTCAGCAGCCATGCTCTCAATTCAGAACAAGATTTACCTCCTCTAGGTACTTGATGTAGGCATCCGAGTTGAGTTTGAGGCTATGTGGGAAGATGAATGGAGGCATAACATCACTATTGCTTGTGACCACTGCAAACACCATGTTGATTGGTGTATATCAATATGAATCTGTCCTCAGATTGACACTCAAATACTCTGAAATATTCTCATTAGGTCATCTGGCGTGAATGTCAAGCAATACAGCAAGCCATTTCTAACTTTCTGGAAGAGTGAATTGCGTCATGGTGCTGCTTTTCTCACAGAAAGTGCCCAACTGATTCTAGTTTACTGAACAGTAGATAAAATCTGCAACAAGTAAAGTGGATGTGCAAAATTATTAATTTAAACTGGTGACAATTTACCAATAATACTCTATACGCAGACATATATGGAGGTGCACACCGTGTAATAGTTATGGTCATAGGAAATGGACATGGTGAACCAAGTTGAAATACTGGACAAGGCTGTTTGCATTTCACAAAGTGCTAGTACCCTTGGGAAACATGAATCCAATTATTCTATGAGGAAGTAATAGGGCAAACTGGGTTCTTTAACCTTGGTATGGCAGCCAGTCTAGGAGAAGGAAAACTTTGAATTCAAACCTGTTAAATTCAACTTAAAAATTGATCTTGTGTTATATCCTGATCAAGTAGAGGGGGTGGGTATATATAAATATATATATATATATATATATATATATATATATACATACATATATCTATGTATGCACATATATATATATACACACACACACACACACACACATATATATATATATATATATATATTCACAATTTTAACAGTACATGTAGAGACAACTCAAAATCCTATATCTAAATGTTGAAACATCTTTTCTTTTCCAGTGAGTAACATTTCTATACCTGAAAAGATAAAAAAAGACATGAAACATTAAACAGAGAATTTTGAGTTGTCTCTACCAATACTGTTAAAATTTGAGATCATTCGAACAAGAATATTCAAGTTATTGAATTACAAAATGATATCAATTTTCCTGAAAGACCCTATATATATATATATATATATATATATATATATATATATATTTGGTTGAGTCATAAATGATTTCTGTTTTTAAAACCAAGTTAGGGAATTGCTTTCATTGAGTGATGGGTACACAGATAAATGAGTTCATATGGCTGAAGAAGTTTATCTGTAGCAAAAAGAGGAGAGAGAGAGAAGGGATAAGAGAGCATCCACATTGTAGTAATTCCAATTTTCTTTTTGTTGTCGTCAGTTGCTGAGGGTGATTTGTCTGCTTTCAAATGTTACCTAACTGATGACTGCTGATTGTACTGGCATTCTTGGCTGCTGGAAACCATATGGTTACTCATAGCTGCCAGTCTGCTGTGAAGAAAATGTCTCTGGTGTTTGAGTTGAAAAGTGTCAGATTGTAGGCTCTCAGCTGCAGAATGCCAAATCTCAGTTGACCATTTAACCACTGCTGCCTATATTTATACAATTAACAAATCAAGTAATGGATCTACTATAAAATGCCAAAGACTGACTTCAGCAGTACAACATTTTGAAAAAAGGCAAGCATGAACTTTATTGTAGTGTACTGGCTAATCAAATCTAAAAATACCTGTTTTAAAAAAACACAAAGTCATCCATGACATCAGCTAACAATAACGTCATGCTTACATACAAAGTGGAATTTTCAGTTGCTAACAAGAAAGCCATTTTCCAAATAATCAACTCTGCAGAACATACAGAAGACCACTCATAAACACAGAATAAAGCAAGTGGTTTTAAAAGCTCCTCTTGTTAGTATAATGAGATATTTCATTATTACGTATATTTAAAAGAGGAACTTCCTGCCCACAATTACACAGAATATTCCTTACTCAAACCATAAAAAAGCAGCCTATTACCCCAAAGATAAGCACAACAGTAAATGACCAAAGACACATTTGGCAGCTAAGACAGCCATGAGGCGAGGAAGATATTTGTATCTCCTTTGGTCATAGCACTCCAACCAAGGCCTTATCAGCAGCAGTTGCTGATGATACACAGCTACAAGGCCAACTCAGCAGCCGATGTTTTGATTCCAACTAACAGGTGATTCAGCTCTTTTCAGAACTAATTTCAGAAAGTCACAAAGAGCTAATTTTTGAAAGTCTTCTGAGGGTCACTTACACCCTACAGTTGATACTACAAGATGACACCAATGCAACCAGCCAGACTACAGCAAAACCTGCAGTACCACTTCCTGCACCACCAAGCTGCAGACATTTGCAACAACAGTTCCAGCATCACCAAGCAGCAGACACCTGTAGGAGGTGATATTGGTTTTGATATTTAATTTCCATTTTTGTAGTGGTATATTTAATTTGTTTTTATATGTGGTTGTGTGTTCTCACAAGTCGGAAGATCGCCATTTATAGCGATAGGGATATTATTATTATTATTGAGGTTTTTAGGTTTAAGTTGGTTTTGCATTGGTTATGTTGGTATTTCGTTGGTAGTTATCCCCTCACTAAATATTGATGGAAAATAAAGGTGGTGGAGAAGAACGAAGACGTCGTTAGGTTTTGTACCAAGGGTTTAATGGCAGCATGAAGTAAAGGTGTTTACACTGATATGCTGCGAGGTCTCATAGGAAAGAAAGAAGGTAGGAAGTTGTTAGAGAGTATCATCTAATTTGTTTTTAACTAGGATCCCTTGGTCTAGAAGAATAGACCCAAGGGGGTCCGTAAACCTAATGGCTCTCCTCATAATGGTTGATGCTGCTACTGCTATTCAGGAACTGACAAATAGACGTCCGTTCCCTTTGAGGGTTTCTGAGCGAGAGAGAGATTCATGGCTTTCTTCAATTTTTTGGTGCTGCTAGGAAATATGGTTCGGGCTAAATAGGACAGGTCATCCTGATTGGGTGAAAATGTTCGGTGACTCTAACGGTCAAATTAAATTATGTGCCAAACAAAAATTCAAGTTTCTTTCTGCTACACACCTCCAGCCCAGTTCCTGCCTCAGCAAACCAGCATTTGCGTTTCCAGAACTGTGACAGACCAGTTGTGCCCGGTAAACCCTGACTGCATCTTAGTCTTTGAGCAGACCAACTACCAATTTCATTGTTATCAATTCACCAAATAAAAGTTTGGCTCTTCAAATTAACTCTCTTGTCTTTGTCATCCTTGCCTAGTGGTCATCAATCACTTATTTTTCAAAAGTTTGTGGAATTGACATATTTATTGACCCTGCAACAACCTGATTAGACAGAAAATTAATTGGCCCATCATGTGGGGCACTGGCAACTATGTCAGTGTGTTCTATAGTGGTTTGACCACTGTTTTTGGATGCATTCTAAACTGGGTCAAACTGAGATTATCTTATTTGGTCACCACAATTCAATAAGCAATGCTTCATGGTAGAAAAGTTGTTGTGTGTTTGGTAGGATCACTGTAGATTATTCCTTTTATTTAACTCTCAATTAGACACTCAATGCACACTAATGCTGTCAACAGGTAGCAACGTGTACATGAAAATCAAGAAAACACCCTGTACTCGTCAGTAGAAGAAACGTTGTGCTTCTCAACGATAACACAAACCCACATTCAGCAAGAAAAATACTGGATTTATGCTTGTCTGTTCTACCATATTCTCTAGACCTTGTAATGAGTGATTTCCATCTTTTCCTTCTCTACAAAATGTTCTGAATGACAAAATTTTCCCAAGAAGATCAGTAAAAACGTTTGTAAAAAACTTTTTGAGTTCGATACCAGGTAAATTTTACTTGAACGGAATCTACAAGCTACCTAATAAATGGCAAAAGGTGAGTCAAAATAATGGCGAATATACTATTGATTGAAATTAATTCATATTTTAATTATTCATGAATAAATCATATTTTACTAAAACCGAAATTATTCATAACTATATATATATATATATATATATATATATATATATATATATATATATATTATATATATATAATGGTATGTGCGTGTGTGCGTGCGCGCGCAACGAAATTGCGGTAGCTCGGTAAAACAAACGACTTAAACGAAACATTGAAGACCTTAAGCAAAAAACTCGAGTTCCAAATCCTTTTAGCATAAGATTCAATTTTATTGTAAATGAATCGATTTAATAACTATTGGCATTAAAACAGTTTCCGCCATTTCTTTAATTTTTTTAGAAAATAATAACACTGAAGACAGACTAAAGGCGACTGCTGTTATTGACATTATTAAGATTACTCTATAATTACAACATATAACTTTGCATCAAGTGCTTAAAAATAACCGTTACATTAAGACAAACTAAGTTGTTTTTGACGCGTGAGTAAAATAAGATTTTACAAAAAATGAATATTACAGAATTGAAAAACGGTCGAATAATAAAGTGAAACTGAAAATTTAAAAAACACCAAAAAACAATTTTAAAAAACATGAATAATAAAAGATATGGTATACTCAGTAATTACCCAAGGCTAATAAAAGATCCTCAGCAGATTTTCGCTGTCATTATTATCAGAATCCTCTTCATCTTCAAAATAGTCATTATTTTCTTCTTCATCGTTCATCTCGAACGAGTCATCTTGACAAGAAGTGGCATTAACTTCACCATTATTACCATTATCCTTAGGACTCTTCGAGGGACTTGAAATTTCCATTCTTTCTGCTCAGTAAAAAATATTTACAAACTGTCAAATGTTATTATAATTTTTACTTCTAGATCATCATAATTTTTTGCATACCACTTCTAAATTGTCATGTGGTATGAAATGATATCAAAGTAGAGTCAATAACGCGGACAATTTCTTGCACTTCCGCCGTCGAACACTCAGCTTGATACCGAACAAACAACAATTTTTGTATGTTAAAAAAAATCTTAAAATCAATTGTCACCTGATGATTTTTTTCCTTTTTATTTTTCAGAATTTAAAACGAAATGAATATTCATACGACATTTTTCATCCCATTCCCTATTACCGTGAATTACATGATTATTATAAATGTATATTGTGAAGCAAAATAGTTTTTATTTGATTTTTTGTTAACTATAGCTTGTTTCTGAAAAGTGAAAAGTTATTCGATCTTGTTCAATGTTAAGTGCGTGAACAACCAGTCTGTGTTGAGATTTTATTTGAATAAATGGCAAGGATGAAAAAATTAAATCAAATTGAAAAAAAAGATAACTATAATAAAATATTTCGAATTAATTTAATTTAATCAATGGATATTTATTTACTTAATTATTTTATACAAATCCAGATACCAAATCCAAGTGAAATTACGTGATGCATCGACGGGAGAGAGAGAGAGGGGGGGGAAAGAGACAGACCGACAGACGAGATTATAGTTTGACTTGAAATACAATTCACTGGAGATCGGTTTTCCATGCAGCACCTCCTAGCGGCACTAGTGAAGTGGGCCAGTGAGCACGCCCTGATAACAATATGTCTTTATAACAGGGATTTTTTTTTTTTTTGCACATAACAGACATAATATGGTTTCCTGCACTCAAATTTCGAAAGTTTTTGCGCTACATTTTGTCTGTGTGAAAAAATACATATCGAGCTATTTTGCAAACAATGCCGTTGCTTTGTGTTCTAATAGCGAGGTAAAGTAAAGTTCTAACAATGAATATAATCCAAGAAATCCAATCCAAATTTGAAATTAAATTCTAGATTTAGTTACATTTTTCCGTGTTTTGTCTTATCAAATATATATATATATATATATATATATATATATATATATATATATATATATATATATATATATATATATATATATATATATATATATATATAAAATTGGCGACCATAATCGAAGGCGACCTGAAGGCTTATTTTTCAATAGCTACTACACTGAATTGTAGGGAAGGGTGCTACTCCTTTCTGTGAATTGCTCCACTTACTCTTCATCCGTACCTTATAATACTGAGTAGTAAGCAAGAAGATATAAAAAAAAGTACCATTTTTTGAGTCTTTCATATGACTTGACCTGAGATTGAACCCCGGTTTCCGAGACTATTAGCTTGTCAAGTACACACAATGTATATATATATATATATATATATATATATATATATATATATATATATATATATATATATATATAAGCTCTTTGTTTAGATGTGGCATAAGGCCGTGTAAATGAGGCACCAAACGAGATTCGAACTCACTCGAGTAGGTTTGTAAGTCTGGCTTGCTAACCATGTTTCCAATTGCCCCCACCCCGCGTGCGTGTTTGTGTATGTTTATTTAGAACGACGAGTTTTTAAAAGGTCTTTTAAAAAAACCTGATTGTCGTTGACCAAAAATGGGACATTTAAAAATTTCGATGGCTGTAGCTCAGTTCCTACGCAATTTAAAAGGAAAATTCGGCCTGTGGAATTTCAAATTTTTCCCGAACTTATCAAAAATTTCAATAAAAGACTTTTTTTGAAATTTTAAATCATGCGATTATGGGGGTGGAAAGTTAATATTACTTGGGCAATAATACAGGAAAACTCTTAAAATAATGTTTGTAATAAGTCTGAATTCATAATCAATAATCAGCATAACTGGGATGATATTTTAAACTTATTTTTGAGTTCTTATACTTGTGGTAAGTTTTTTTTTTAAATTCTTTTCATAGAAAAAAATGGAAAACGGTCAAACTAGACTTGGTACTAGAAATTATAGCGTTAAAATAGGGATTAGAATAAGAAGCAGGGAATTCATATTGTAAACTACTTTTTGGTTTTTATAAAACAAAAGTGGTGGGAGGGAAAGTCCATCGATTGTTTTTTTTTTTGTTTTTTTTCAAGCTTTAAAAAAATAATTAATCTCATTTTATGTTATTTTTTATTTTAAATTTTAAATAATCATACATTATCTTTGAAAAGTTCATGGTTTAAATTAATAGTAGGCACTTTTACAGCTTTTGAATATTGTACTTTTGTGAATAGGAATACGTTTGGAAAAATCCGTTCGTACGATTCAAAAAAAAAAACCCCTTTACCGTATGTTATGTCGATCGTAACTCTCAAACGGTGTTAATTTTTTTTAAAAACTTGTTTATAAGCGGATCGTAACATGTGACTTAATTGATAACGAGGCTTGGATAGAATTTGCGGCTTCTGATTGGCTCATTCGAATTATAACCTTCCAACGCTAAAACCTCTTGTTGCTAACAACTTATTTCAGGGTTTCACCTCCGATTTGCTGGACTTTTGTGGTCGCGCTCTTTAAAATTCACCAAGGCAAGTTTTTCTTTCTTTATTTTGTTTGCTATATTTTCTTGATAAAAAGAAATAAATTCTAACTTTATACACATTAATGTTAATATATAAAAAGTATGATTTATGTGTTTAAATCTTTTAGTTAGTTTCGATAGCCCCCCCGTAATTTTTTAAAATGTTCATCATTTAAAATTCAATTATTACGGCAATTTCCGAATTACAAGAAAACTTGTATTTCTTTACGTCAATATCTTAAATCATAGGAAAAGAGTTAATTAAATACTGTGTCTTAATACGTTAAAAATCCATTGCTCTGAATTTTCTTTCTTGTAATTGAAAAATAAACTTTTTCAGTTCCCAAATCTTAATAGTTATTTAAATTTATTCTACTTGCATTAAATAACGATCGTGTATTTCTAAAAGATTTTAGAAAATGGGCCTAATTTTAATAAATTAGGTACAATAAACAACATGACTTTTCTACTAGGTAAAATCGTTTTTTGTTTTGTTTTTTTTTGTTTTTGTTTTTTTAAATAGTCGGTTTTTGTTTTCTCTTAAAACCAAATCAAATACTTCATTATATTTAACTTACAAGGGGCTTGATATCTTAATTTAAAAAAAAAACCCTTGAAATGTAAAATTCTGAAGTTATTTTCTTTTAAATCGATTTTCAAGAGAAAGAAATGAAAAAAAAAAACGTTAGCGAAATTTAAATATTCCCTTCATTGTCAAATATATTTTTAACTACAAACTTGATATTGATATTTTTTTTTTTTTTTTTTTCTTTAATTTTTTTCCTTCCATTCTATTCAATTTATTCACAAAATTTCTCGTTCGAAATTTTTTTAAATCTCCATTCTCCTCCATTGTATTCCTTAGTCCCTCGTGTATGGCGGTGGGGGGGGAGACTTCTATGGCTAAATGTGATCTATTGAACTGTTTTTGGGGGCCTTTTTTTCTATTTAAGCGTGTATTTGGTTTTGTCTTTGTTGTTGTTTTGTTATTTTATTTTTGGAAACTTGATTTTAAGTAACTTTGGATTTTAAAGAAAAAACCTTTTTAACGGACATCAGTGTTGAGCTTGATTGAAAAAGGGACAAATTTCCACATCTAGTTCACTAAATTTATGAAACACTTTTCTTTTCCCCCCTCCAACCTTGAATAGGGGAAAATAACATTTTATTGGTAATATTTGGAGAATGTATAAGACTATTTAAATGTGTATTCTGAACTTTTTTTTTTTTTTTTCGTTTACTGCGCGCCCTTAGGATTCACTTGGACTTTAATTATCACAATTTTGTCAAGTGGCAACAGATTTTTATTCCCTTTTCCAGAAACCCACTTTTTGAACTAACAAAATCATTTGTCTGTTGGGATTTAATTACCTTTTATTACTTTTCGGTGCTCTGAGGAAATCGAAGTTTTAATTGACACTTTCTACAAATTGTGATTTTTTTTTTTTTTTTTTTTTTCTCCCACTCTTTATTAAACAACTTTTTAGCATTAAAAAAAAAATTACACATAAGTGATAACTTTTTTTTTTTTTTTCCTTCATGGAAAAAAAAAACCGCCCTGTCGGCTGGGGCTGTAGAATACGCCGACTGCACCTCTGTAGAGGAATTAAGTCTCCAGGATATAACAACCATCTAATGGTAAAACTCCAGTCATGGATCTTTGGGAGAATGGAGTAGTATTTCTGTATTACTATTACTCCCAGGTAGACTGACAGGTGGTAGTTCTAGACTAAGATTAAATCCTTTACTATACTTGACACCATTTAATTGAGTGCAAATGAATGAATGTTGAATAGAATCATTAGTATTAAGTAGCAATACTTGAAACCATTTAACTGTGTGCAAATAAATAAGCTCTATTTCGTCTAAAAATCTAGTAAACTACAAACTATTCACTTAAAAATCTTATGTATACATATGTAATTTTTTAGTGAATAGTTTGTAGATAATTTGATAAAATCCCGTTTTATAAACAGGGTTTGGTATTAAATGTCCAAGGGTTGATATGCCATTACACTTCTTAAAACTCTTAATCAGAGCGATGTGTGTGGGAAGTTGTGAACTTACCCTTCCACTATTTACGAATATTTATTACTTGTAAGCTTCATTTATTCGTAGTTGTCAAAATTGATCGATTCAACTTACAGGTGTATTGAATACTTTGATTAGACTTGATCGGTCAAGTTTAAAGGAGGAAAAAATGAAACAATAAGGGCACAGTAATATGTTTACCAAAAAAGATCAGTTTTGACATAATCGATTCTGTGAAGTCGCCCTCTCAATGCACTTTATTTGATTGCTACCCCACTCCCGTTTTTCACTCCCTAATGAATTAAAATAAATTTATTTACTTTTAATAAGAACCCCATCTTATGTGCTACACATGGACACTAAAATCAAGCAAGAAAATAAACCAAAATTAATTTAAGCAAATATCAAATTTGGATGACTTAATAGTCGAAATCAGTCACTTAGTTAAATGAAAATCTGTTTAAAATGGGATCCCAATTATTTTTTATTTTAATGGGGTACCATCACTGCTGAAATTACATATCTGATTCGGTAATAGAGAAATGGTCTTTCATTTTTCTTCTTTCTGTCTCCTTTTTCTTCTTTCTGTCTCCTTTTTCTTCTTTCTGTCTCCTTTTTCTTCTTTCTGTCTCCTTTTTCTTCTTTCTGTCTCCTTTTTCTTCTTTCTGTCTCCTTTTTCTTCTTTCTGTCTCCTTTTTCTTCTTTCTGTCTCCTTTTTCTTCTTTCTGTCTCCTTTTTCTTCTTTCTGTCTCCTTTTTCTTCTTTCTGTCTCCTTTTTCTTCTTTCTGTCTCCTTTTTCTTCTTTCTGTCTCCTTTTTCTTCTTTCTGTCTCCTTTTTCTTCTTTCTCTTAAATGTGCTAAACCTATTCATTTCTATTTTTCACAGATGCCCGGAAACATGGATGATTACTTGAAGATTGAGAAAATTGGAGAAGGTTAGCATTCACTCACCACCCACCTCCATAAAATATTACTTGGATTGATATTTATTCTTTAATCCATTGTCCAAAAACGTGCACCTGCTAAAACACCGTATTTAAAAAAAAAAAAAAAAAAAAAATCAGCTGATTATGAGATTTGAATAAAAAGATTTATATTTAAAGGATGAGGTGAAGGGTCACATTAACTGATTTTTACATGTCTTAAAGATAATTCCATGGAATATTAGATTTTTAATTTTCTTTTTACATAATGTTTTGTCTATTTTGTTCATATGGATGTCTTTTTGTGTGCTTTTTTTTTTTTTTTTTTTTCTTCCCCCCCCCCCCCCGTTGGATGATACTTATTCTACTGAGGCCTGCTAGTGGAACATTTTCAATTAATTGTACATTCATATAAAGTGTATCTTTTTTAATATAGTTAAAAATTTTTGCTCTACTTATGAACCTTCAAACTGTTTAATTACATAGTTTCCTTCCTTGTAATTTTTGCCTTGTCTTCATTTTTGTCTTCTTTCCAACAGTGCTGTTGTGGAGTTTAGAAAATCATTGTACCATTCTTGGTAGCCTCATAACTGCCTCTTGTTTTTAGATTTTCATTAACAAAATAACCAATAACTGTGTGCCCAAAAATAATCTCTAATTAATAGAATATGATGTGAATGCATGTATTTGAATATTATACTTTATCACCTAGATAATGGACTATTCTATTTTCATTGCAAGGCAAAAATATCAAGGAAAAAATATCAAATATAAGGAAAGAAAGCGATTATGCCATCCATACTTATCATCTGCTTCAGTGAAAAGAAGATAGAGAAATAAAGGACAGAAATGAAGATCACCACTTGCAGGATGTGTTAAAGGGTTAAGTTTTAAGCAAAGTAAAGCTCATTTGAATTCAATTTTTTCCTTCTCCTGGAGAGGTTTGTCTAACTCAGCCTGTCCTACAAAACTGTAAAAAGAATGATTTGCCTTTTTTTTTTCTTTTTTTTTTTTTTTTTTTTATTATTATTAAAACAACAACTTTATTTGAAGTGGAATTTCTTCAGTGTTTTTTTTTTTTTTTTTTTATGCTCTTGAAGATACTATTGATTTTTCTATTACTTCTACGTCACCCTGTAAATCAAAAATAGGATATGACAATATTTAAAATATAAACTTGTTCTGTGGTGGTTGGTCTGATTATCTCTCTTTGCATGCTTGGATTTATTTATTTTTTATTTATTTATTTATTTATTTATTTATTTTTTTTTTTTAGATAGGGGGGGTGAAAAGCAAAGAGTAAAATAATATTGATTGGTTATTGTGATTGCTTTTAATTCGTAGGAACTTATGGTGTTGTTTATAAGGGACGTCATAAAAAGACAAATCGTCATGTTGCCTTGAAAAAGATACGTTTGGAAAGTGAAGAGGAAGGCATTCCATCAACTGCCATTCGTGAAATTTCTTTCTTGAAGGAATTGCAACATACAAACATTGTTTGGTAAGTATCAAAGTTTTTATATATATATATATATATATTAGTGTGTGTGCACTTGTGGTGTAATGGACATTGCAGCTTCTGGATGAAGCTGTTTGCATTTCATATAGCACCAATATCCTTGGGAAGGATATAAATTCCCTTATTCTCTCTCAGGCTATGGTTGAATAGTTAGACAGACTGGGCTCTTTAACCTTTGTATGGCAACTAGTGTAGGAGAAGGAAATCCCTTGCAGAGAGGCAAGACCTTTTCCTCCCTAAACAAGAGAGGTGCCTTAACTATGACTGCATCTGATGAGGCTCCATTTCTGAGGAGTGAAGTACCTGCAAGAGTCATTTTCGAAAATCATTTGTAATAGATAGTACTTGATACCGTAAATGTGTACAAATTATTTGTATTAAGAATACTTGATGGAATCTATAATTGTTTACTAAGCATTACTAGTTACTGGAAACCATTTAACTGTGCAATCAAATGACTATTAAGTAGAATAATTTCTTGAAATCGTAAAACTATACATAATTTGTATTAGATAGGAATACTTGATATAACTCCAAAAACAAACACAAAAAATGTACTATGAAGGTAATTCTCTAACCTCTCGGCATAAAATGACCCTGGATATGTTGACATGCTGTTAAAATCAATCTTTTTTTGCTCCTAACTTGACTACAAAGTCATATTTGGAATAAAGTATTTGTGCATGTCAATATACCATGTAAACAATGCTATCTAGATTCAACATACATGATCTGAAGCTTATTCAAAGGCTTTGATATTAAATGCACATATGTGACTAAGGTTTCTTACTCAATAGACAGAATATAACTAACCCTACACACTTCTTCACTGATTAAAGTGAGTTAGGTTCTTGATGTTTTATAGATTTAAGTTGTTTTGAGTAAAATTGAATTTTAATATTGGAAATGCTACATTAAACTTTTTTTTTTTCTATATAGTCTTGAAGATGTCTTAATGCAAGAAGCTAAGTTATACCTGGTGTTTGAATTTTTGTCTATGGACTTAAAAAAATATATGGACACCATTCCAAATGGAAAATACTTGGATGATAGATTAGTAAAGGTAAGTTTTCTAAAAATTGAAGTGGTTTGTGTGTGTCACTTCAACTTTTTATCTTCAAATTCAGCCCTTTATGGAGGGGGCATCTAGTTAAATGCAGCAGAAATATTCAATAATTAAATCTTTAACTTGTATGGAAACAGATGTCTAACAGGACCAAATAGTCATTTGCTAAAATGTTTCACTTTAACTACTTCATCAAACATGAGATGACATTGTAACAAATTTTGCATGTTAAACTTTACTTTGTCATTTATAACCAGCTATACATACAAATCTTTGAAATGACAATCTAAACCTTTCTTCACCTAATCATTTTTTTTTTTTTTTTTTTTCTCTCTCTCTCTCCCTCTCTAGAGTTACCTTCACCAAATTCTTGAGGGTATTCAGTTTTGCCACCAGCGCAGAGTGCTTCACCGTGATCTCAAACCACAGAATCTGCTCATTGACAAATCAGGCACCATCAAATTGGCAGATTTTGGTTTAGCCAGGGCATTTGGTATTCCTTGCAGAGCATACACACATGAGGTATGTTTCATCCAATGAAATACTGGTTTATATGAAGTTATCATAAAATAAATTTGGATATGATCCAATGTTGGAAACCCAGAAAGTGATCGATATGACAATCATATAACCTGATTCTGTGTCTTCTGTAATTTTAAACCAGTCAAATTCCTTAAATTTTCTTAGCCACAACAAACTGACATTTGTTTACTTTTTTAAAAAAAAAACTTTGTACAAAACCCTTCTGCTGATTGCCCTGTCAGTGGGGCTTAGAATACACTGATGGTATTTCCTGCAGATGGGCAAGACCTTCACACACGCACTTCAAAGAGTGCCTTGAGTATGGCACTAAAATGCATCTGATGGGTGAGGCTCCAGTTCTAAGGAGTATCACTTCATTCCCATTACTCTTGGGTTCACTGACTTAGTGGTAGTACCTGTTAGGGATTTATCTATGGGTCAAATAGATCTGTTTGAAAATTATTCAATGTGCAGCAGAAAAAAAACCCTCTTAAGAAAGTATGCAAAAAAATATAAATGTACAATGACGACAATTTCCTAATGTTATGGAAATTATTTTGATGGAATGTCAACCCTAGACCGGTTAAAATAAATCATAAATAAACCACTAGTAAAACACTTTGTAATATTTGCTTTATCTCTTGAATCTTTGTAGAAAAAGATTAATGCTTTATCTGGTTGTAACTAGAAGTAAGCTTTTCTCGTACTTAATGGATTAAAAAAAATTTACTTATGATTGTCACTGCACAAATAGGCAAATGACTTGTGAAAAATATGATCCAAGGAAAGTTATAAACAATGACACACACTCTAATACATTGCCTAAAATTTGATTCTCTAGGTTGTCACATTATGGTACCGTGCACCTGAAGTCCTCCTTGGACAAGCACGTTACACAGCAGCTCTAGATCTTTGGAGTATTGGGTGTATTTTTGCTGAAATGGTAATGAAGAGACCATTATTCCATGGTGACTCTGAGATTGATCAAATCTTCCGGATATTCAAGTAAGTATATAAATTTCTTTTTCCTCTCCCTTTTATAACTATTGTAGGAAGATAGTATTTTTTTTTTTTTTTTTTTTTTTTTTCTCAAATATATCTGCTCCAACATTTCTGCTAGCTACCCCTTTTTTTCTTTTTACACACTCTTGTTAATTTTTCAGAATCTTGTCCACCCCTCATGAAGATTGCTGGCCAGGTGTGACCTCATTACCAGACTACAAAAATTTATTCCCTAAATGGAGAAAAGATACTCTGCAATCTTCTGTTCACAGATTAGATGAAACGGGACTTAATTTGCTTAGGGTTAGTTATTCATTACTGTTTTTCATTTTTTAGGCTTTGATGTATCTTGGATATTTCTATCAAGTAATTTTTATGCTCTCACCATTCATTTTAGTTTAGTTGGTAACTGTTAGTTTTTAGCTTGATAAACTTTGTTTTAATTGATGAATAAATGTAAAGTAACTTAAAGCAAGACTATATTTTTTATATCAATAACTTATGTTTTGTATACAAAACCAGTTAGCTTCAATGATACAATAACTGAATAATTTATCAAAGTGTTAATAATTCAGACAAGTCATCTTTAAAGTTTCTAACTTGCTTTCAGAAAGGAGTCATGTGGGTTGTGTCAAATAGTAAAGGCACCTTTGAGTGCTTGTCTATTAAATATCGTCATATGCTACAAGAATGTAACTTTGTGCCAGCGTTTAACTTTTTATATCATATTGTTTACAACTTACTTGATCCTCTCTATGCTGGGTACTAGATGATTTTTTTTTTTTTCTTTTTTTTTCCTTATCTAAATGTTAGATTTTATTTTATGTAATGTTAAATATTCCTTAGTTGAAATCTTTTTCTTTTCTTTTTCAGTCTTTATTCACTTACAACCCCAATAAAAGAATATCAGCTAAAAGAGCATTGGCACATGAATATTTTGATGATTTGGAACTTGGATGTTGTCCTGCAGCAAACTGATTTTCTTACTCTAACTCCTTTAGCAAAAAATCTTTGCATGTCAGTTTGTATAAATGAAGTTGAATGTGCTCTACAGATGGGTGTGTGTATATATGAGTGCATCTGACTTGGGAAGTGGGTGACTATCCAGATCTGAATTACTCTTCTTTCTTTTTTTTTTCTCTCTCTTTCTCCTTCTCTCTCTTTCTTTCTCTCTATTTACCATTTCCTCTATTTACACTGTTGTCATTGTATAAATCTCACCACATGGTGCTTATCTTTTTAACTTCTTGTATAAAGCATTTTCTCTCTTTCTACCTCATAATTTCAGTCATACCCATTTGAATAAGATGTGACAAAATTTTGGGAATAAAATATTTTTGAATTTTTTAAAATTTTTTTTTTCTTTTCTCCTATGACATTTAAAAAAAAAAGCTTTCAATAATACAAATACTTTGATTCAATTAATTCATTTTAGAAAATCATTTCAATAAACTTGTTTCTTAGTCATCAGTTTAAAAAATGTGAAAATTACACATATCTTCTGATGGTGATGGTCAAAACTAATTAAAATGAATTATTATAGATATACATTTTGTTTATTTTTATTTATTTCGTTTAATTCATATTTACCAAAAATAAAGTTGGAACTAGAAAGATTTTTTTTTTTTTTTTTTTTTCCTCATTGAACATCACCTCTTTTGATGATTGATTAAAAGTGTGCAAAACAAATCTTGATTTATTTTTATTTTTTTTTTTTTTTTTTTTAATTCAAATCTTTCCAAGAGCTTATTGTGATTTCCCTCACTTTTTACTAATAATTGTTGATTTGATGAATTGAGTAGCTGTGATAAAAGCATTTGAAATTAAAATTAACTTGCTGGTCACATCAATTTTTTTTATATATATGAAACTCTGTGTGGGTAAATACTGAATTCTGTGCCAAGATGTGCAGTAATGTATTTTCTCATTCACTTTAGATTAGTTGAGATGGTTTTACTGCCATCTTTATCTTGGCGAGTCAAAATACTGAGTGTTACAAATTTTGGTATTTTTGAGATGTAAATTCTTGAGCAACTATATAGTCAAGGCAAATAAAACTAAACAGGTTTTATGCTGAGCAAAATAAGATTTTCATCAAAATTTGAAAAATTGAAAGGTATGGAGATTTCATGAAAACTTTCATCCTACTCTTTTGATAGTAGTAATCATCCAGATCCTTTTGCTTTGCACAGCCTCTCTCTGAACTTTTTGTGCCATGTTCAAATCTACATTGCAGTTGGTGCGTTTATTTTTTTTTATTTATTTATTTATTTTTTTTTTTTTTCATTCTCTCTTAAGATTGAACCAAGTATGGTGTTTCATAAGTCACACTTTTTTTTTGTTTTAAGCACAAAAGTTAGTGTACTCTACAGGAAAACTAGATTTAAGTTGTCTGTCTGCTCTAAATACTGAACAAATTGTCTTTTAAGACATATAAATTCTTATTTTTAGTCTATGAACAAATGCTAAATTTAGACAAAAGGCGGCTGCTAACCTAAAAAAAAAATAAAGTCAACATGAGAATTTTTAAAATTAATTTTATATATATGGAAACTAATTATATAGTGAATACAAGGCTGTATTTGATATGCTTGTTCACACATGTGCAGTAAGCACTTTTTTTCCCTTTACTATTTTAGTAGTGGTAGGACAGATTCTACTGGTTAGAATATTTTGAATTAATGTATCATGTCATCATATTTATAAACATGTTCCTATAAGTTTTGAAGTTATGGCTACTGAGCATTTTTGTACTAACCCCCAACCACCCACTCCCTGTGAGTATATATTTGCATGTATGTGTGATATAGTACCATTGGTTTAAAAATTAAAACAGCATTGCTGATAGTACTTGATACAAAAACTTCAAAGCCAATTTAGACCAAATTTTCTTTTAGATTCATTATCTTTTGATTATCAAGTAGGGGGTGTCCTCGTGGTGTAATGGTTAAAGCAATGGACTGTGGAATCGTAGTACGCGAGTTCGTACTCCAGTCGCGCTATTACATTCACTTTGGGGAAAGGTATGAACCCCCCTTACCCTCCCAGCTATGGGTTGAATAGTACCACTACTGTTCTAGGAGAATGGCTTTGGCATTAAATAACCTAAAAGAGTTGATATGCCATTAAACAAAAACTCAAACCAAACCGGTTATCAAGTAACTTTTAGTGATACCTAATCAAAAGGTTGTCATGCAATTTTCTTTTTGAAAATTACATGTAATTTTTTTTTTTTTTTGTAATTAAATTACTAATGTATGACATTCTGTTTCATCTTATAATTTTCAAATGAATGGCCATTCTCAAATTGCTTTAAGTTCTTTTAAATATTAAACATTAATTAGTTATTGTGTTTTTAAGATGATAGGATTACAAAGTAAAAAAAACTTAAGTGCTTGATACTTAATTTGTAGTGCTATGTACAACATATTAGAACTCAAAATTTTCCTAAAGTTTCATTGTCATTCATGAAATTTTAAGTAGGACATTTTTGTGAGTTATAATTTACAAAAAAAAATTTTTTTTCTTTCTTTCTTAAAAATCACTTAAAGTACTAAGGTGAGTCAAAAACTTTGTATGTGCTAGTTTGTGGCCAATATATCACATGGACTGAAGTAGTTCAACCCATGAAAGGTACCTGCTATGGCTGGTAGTTGGTGTGTTGACACATTAATTGCTTCACTGTGATTTAAAAGCTGCACAGATATGCAATGTAGTCTAATTTGGGAACTTTTATTTTATGAGTTTGAGGAGGCAACCAAGAACACTTGTTGAATGAAAGGTGACGACAGATTATTACAGTACAATAGCCAGATAGTTCAAGAACTTTTGCTGAGGTGGCAAGAACATCAACAATCAGGTAGACCTAAAACTGCTCCAAGCTATAGAGGTGAATCTGGCTACTAGCACAGAGAGGATCCGGGGTGCTCGCATCTTGCAGTCCAGTGTGGCTCATCCTCTTAAAGACCTCGACAAAAGCATCCAGAGCTACTGAATTGTACCTCACATCAAAATATCACAACTTTAGATTCACTCTAGTATTTTCAGAATTTTTATTTAGACTCTTTATTGGAAGGAAATGATTTTAGGTTTTTCTTAGTCTCAAATCCTGACAGACTGCTTTCTCTGAACTGATTAACTAATAGCTTGATTGGCCATGCAGGATTCTTCTTCATTAACTGCTAGTGTTAAATGATATTTGGTATGAAGTATATTCTTTCAAAAAGAATTAAATATGCAGCCAGAAACATTTTAACTGAGATTAACCCTGTGTAATCGACAGGTAGTAAACTTTTTAAGAGCAGTTTAAAGTTATGTAAAGTTGTATGATTACAATTCTAAAAGTTTGATTTTGAGTTAATCCGGATCTGTTGAAAGGCCCAGATGAATACAAATGATCAGTTATGTCGGCTTGAGATTACATATTTTTTTTGCGATGGCGAAAAGTAAGTTTTGTTAAAGTTTTTGTTAAAATTCCTGCTTGTTATTTATTAGTGCCCCTCCCTAAACAACTTTTATTTTGTTTGTTATTGAGGGGGGTCAAGCAACAACCAGTATTTGTTTCATTGTTATTTTAAAAAAAGAACGAACATTTCACATTCTTCTCATCGTTGCCAAAAGTCATACGAATTTTTAACAAAAAGCATTCGCCCTTACTCCTCCTAGTTGCATCGGCCAGTTCTATTCAACTGGCACAACAACCATCAGCAATGCCCTTCTGGTCATCACAATTTGCCAAGAAAACAGCAAGTGACTACGAAAGAGACAGAGCCCGAAAACATGCGGAATATTTCAAAGATGGTGAAATTCTGCCTATACTAGAATTAGTTGAACCAAAGACTCTGTCCTTCATGGTTACAGACTAATGGACCAGGAGACTTACTGGCCTCAAGAAAGAGACTTTTGAAGAAATTCTAAAGACGGCAGACATCCCAGGTAGGTATTTCTGCCGTAGAAGCTTTGCCACCTGGGGTGTCCTGCTTTCTTCAGAGGAAGTAGCACAGAAACTGGCCGGTAGTAACATAACCACTCGATTCTTCTGGCTTCAACCAGAATATCGAGGAAAGAAGAATTAAGTTCACCATATGCAATGTCTCCATGCAGCTCAGTGCAGATGTTCTCACTACCTATCTGAGTGTTTACGGCAGCGTGGAGGAAGTCACACAAATCAAATTATCGAGCGGGATGGCATACGGTGACTATGCGTTCATCATGTGTCTAGATGGGGGAGGGTTCAGCACAATACCTCACACAACTAAGTATCGTGATCAGACAATGATGGTGGTCGTTGAGGGCTGGAGACTATTGTGTTGGTCGTGTAAACAGCTGGGCCATTTTTCCCGATCCTGCCCTCAAAAAAACAAACTTTACAACGACCACTAATACAGCAGCATTGACAAATACAACAATAGTAATCAATGAGACAGAAACTAAGGACCACCCCAACAAAGAAGAGGGGTGGATTCAGGTAACTAAAAAAAAAGTCACCATCAAAAGCAACATCGGAACAGCAATTGAAAAAAAGAAATCGCCGGTCAAATCATCTCCAATTAAAACATCTACAACAGCAGCACCCTTTAAAGAATCAACATCAATGTCTCAAAAAAAAAAAAAAAATCTTTTAAAATAACATCCACTGGTAGAACAGCCTGCAGACATGGACACCTCTATAAATTTAAAAAGGAGGAGGGGCAGTGGGGACTCAACTACAGAGGGTGAAAAAACACTGCTAACAACTTGACATTCCAAAATCACATTCCCAGCCACAACCTGAAAAGAAACCACAACCCCAGCGCCAAGCACAAATCATACCACCTTCACATCCTAAAAATCCCAAACCCAACTTATTGAAGCCACTCTCTCCCCAACACTACATTCTCTCTCACCCAACCCCTAGGCTGGTCTTATTCAGAAACCAGGAATCAACCAAGGACATCATCGACACCCCATCAATGAACCAAGTCAGTCTCAAGTGAAGACCGATAAATACTTAACGCACTCACCTACTGTTCAGACACATTGGACTCATCCAAAATAAATCACTAAATCAAAAAGACTTGAAATCCACTCATCATTTTTAAAACCATCGATAATAAAAAAAAAAGTTTGCAATCCGTATTTGTTTAGGGGTGCACTCATGGTGACCACCTTTGTTTTCCGATTAGCAATCGCACTAAGGAGCTGTAGTGCTTTATTGAGGAAGCTAGTCGGGCGGACATAAGGTTGGCGGAAATGGAGCACCCTTTGCTGGAAAAAATGATGTCATACTGTTCGGGCAGGGTCCCGATTTATGTTCATCCGTGTTTCTATAGGTCCCTAAAGATGAAGTACCCCTTGGATGTCAGAGGAATTTCCAGGGACGGCCGAGTTACTACTGAACTCGGCATCAGTTCCCTGCGTCAAGCCGTCGGCATCCTCCCTCCCAAGGACTTCTAGCCCGTAGTTAACAGTGAGTAAAGTAAGTTGGTCTGATGTCTCTAAACCTTGCCACAGTGAATGCGAGGGGACTGAGGGATTCAAGCAAGTGTGCATGCTTGCTTGGTGAACTCTCAAACCTCAGTGTAGATGTTGCTGCAGTGCAAGAGGCTCACATCATTTGTGCTGCAGATTATCAGGTGCTGGAGAATGATTTTGCTGTTTTCTCAGCATATGGCAGCATCAGTAGCGCTGGGGTCTCTTTGCTAGTTGGACGCAGCCTTGATGGCAATATAAACGTTTTTGAATTAGAGAATTCTCATCCTTTGTTTAAGCTCTTGTTTTCTCTCCATCCGACATGCAAATAGAGCAACATCTCCCAGCCATACTGATATGAGTCCAGGTTATTATTTTTCTACGCTCTACTGTTAAGAAAAAAAATCTACAAGACATTACAATTAAATGGTAGGTCGGCAGGATCTGATTTGCTCTTCCAAAGCTTGATGGTTACATTTTAGTTTATGTACATTTTAGTTTATGTACATTTTACTTTCTGTACATTTTACTGTACATAATTTTGCTTTACATACATTTTACTTTATGTACATTTTACTTTACATACATTTTACTTTATATACATTTAACTTTACATACATTTTACTTTGCGTACATTTTAATTTACATACATCTTACTTTATCTACATTTTAATTTTCATACATATTACTTTATGTACATTTTACTTTATGTACATTTTAGTTTAAATACATTTTACATTACGTATATTTTACTTTATGTACATTTTATTTTTATGTACATTTTACTTTACATACGTTTTACTTTATGTAATTCTACTTTACATGCATTTTACTTTACATACATTTTACTTTATGTACATTTCACTTTACGTACTTTTTACTTTTCATACATTTTACTTAATGTACATTTTACTTTACGTACATTGTACTTTACATATATTTTTCTTTATGTACATTTTACTTTACGTACATTTTACTTTACGTACATTTTACCTTATGTACATTATACTTTACATACATTTTTCTTTATATACATTTTACTTTATGTACATTCTATTCTATGTACATTTTACTTTATGTACATATTACTTTATGTACATTTTACTTTACATACATTTTACTTCATGTACATTTCACTTTACGTACATTTTACTTCATGTACATTTTACTTTACGTAAATTTTACTTTATGTACATTTTACTTTACATACATTTTACTTCATATACATTTTACTTTACATACATTTTACTTTATGTACATTTTACTTTACATACATTTTACTTTACGTACATTTTACTTCATATACATTTTACTTTACGTAAATTTTACTTTATGTACATTTTACTTTACATACATTTTACTTTACATAGATTTTACTTTACGTACATTTTACTTTACATACATTTTACTTTATGTACATTTTACTTTACATAGATTTTACTTTACGTACATTTTACTTTATGTACATTTTACTTTACGTACATTTTACTTTACATACATTTTTCTTTATGTACATTTTTCTTCATGTACATTTTACTTTACATACATTTTACTTTACGTACATTTTACTTTACATACATTTTTCTTTATGTACATTTTTCTTCATGTACATTTTACTTTACATACATTTTACTTTACATACATTTTACTTTACGTACATTTTACTTTACATACATTTTACTTTATGTACATTTTACTTTACATACGTTTTACTTTACGTACATTTTACTTTACGTACATTGTACTTTACATACATTTTACTTTACGTACATTTTACTTTACGTACATTTTACTTTACATACATTTTACTTTACGTACATTGTACTTTACATACATTTTACTTTACGTACATTTTACTTTACGTACATTTTACTTTATGTACATTTTATTTTACGTACATTTTACTTTACGTACATTTTACTTTACATACATTTTACTTTACAACATTTTACTTTACAACATTTTACTTTACATACATTTTACTTTATGTACATTTCACTTTACGTACATTTTACTTTACATACGTTTTACTTTACGTACATTTTACTTCATGTACATTTTACCTTATGTACATTTTACCTTATGTACAAAGTACACTGAAATATTTTTGTTGCAACTGAAGTGCACTCCAAGAAAGAAAAGTTTGTTTGGTTTGGTTTGGTTTGGTTTGGTTTAATTTTTTTATGGCATATTAACCATTGTAGGTTATTGGATTCCAAATCCATTTTCATACATATAAACCGTTTCAAACAATTCAGTTTAGATTAAGCACATAGTTTAGTTCTATTTAACCCATAGCTATGACCTTATCAGGTGCTACCACTCTGGACCAGAGTGGACCTGGGAGCGATGGCAGTAAAGGGGTACTCCGCATTCTCCAAAGCTCCAGCATTACTGGAGCCTCACCGTCAGATTATTTAGTGTCATAATCAGGGTAGGGAGTCTTACCCCCTGCAGAGATGCAATTGGTGTATTCTACAGTCCCTCCCACTAAGCCAACGAAAAGTTGGGGAACTAGTGCATTAAGTTATATACATAATTAAAGTCTGATAAATTTGAGAACCAATCAGATAATGTTTTTGTCACTTTACTGAGTTTATTTAAGTGGGTAATAATAGTTATGTGGGTTGTATTGAACTGTTATGCCATTTCTTGTGCTGTCAGATTAAGATTTTCTTTATTTTCAATTAGGTGAGCCTGATTTTTAATTGAAGTTAGTCGTCTAGAACGAAGGTAAGATTCCCTGAATGAAACTGTATCATCCATCTTTGGAATTTCCTGATATTAAAAGCTATATTTCTATTGATACTGCAAATATTCCTTGCTGTTTCTGGAACTGATGAACTCCTCTTTAACTTGTAAAGTTTGTAGTATCTCAAAAAGATATCATCTATATATATTGTAGTTCATTTTGATCCAAAATTATATGTCTTCATAAAACATATTTCTGAAATGAAAGTAAAAAAAATAAGAATATTGATATATATATAACTCTGCCTTATATTATAGCACTTTATAGGGTTAGAATTTTTTTTAGGTGTGTAACGTTACAGGATCAAATATCAATAAGTTATCAAATATAAATGAAGGTAACTCTTTGCACGCAGATATAAATAAAAGTGTTACACTCGGGGACCCATTATGAAACGTTGTCACATTTCTCAAAGTGCAAAGCAACTCCATTGTTTCTTTAGATAAGAAAGTTTATTACAGTCCGCAATATTCCAACATACTCACACGAATGAGAGAAATAGAGTGAAAGATTTACTGATGTTCATTAGAAACACAGGAGTTTCTATTCGTAGGAGACTAACGATCAAAACATTGACTTCTCTCATTTCACCCTGACCTGGCCCGTCACCCCAAACGGAGCCACCCATCTCTTGATTCGGAACTCTCTGATACAGCTTCACCGACTGACTAACTGAGCACTAAATAACTCTCATATATATCATCAATTATCTTATTAACTAATGATGATAAGAACACGTGTCAAAAATTTTCCATAAACCTATTAACACTAAGCCAGCTGACATCGCATTCAAAATGCTTATTTTAAACATCCTGTTTGCCGCGGATTTCAAAACACCCCATATCTTGCCCCATGATACAACACGTGCACCATCTGACCTTTCTTCTATGCAACTTACACTTCAATTCAAGGTTTTAGATAACTCACAATTTATTACTACAAATAAAATGATTAACTTCTATAATTAATTACCATCCTTAATTATATCACATGAGGATTTTCTTTCCAAGTATTATTTCTGATGATTATGGAATTCGCAAACAAAGAAAAGATAATACAAGAGAAAGATATATCTCACCATTTAACATTTATTATGAATAGTTAATAGTACGAAGGTCATTCAATAAATAAGGAGAATTCTTTGAAAGAAGTAATTTTTTTTTTCAGAAGTTTCTTCCATAAATGTTTGCAATTGGTTTATTGCAAAAATTATTTTAATCTCACAAAGATATTTATTTTGAAACCATTTAAAATGGCAACAAATCAGAGTGTGCCAGGCTCAAACAGAGGTTTGTTTGCCAAACCTTTCGTGTCTGAGAAGTGAAAACCACGTGAAATTTACAGATGAATGAGTGATATGTATAGAAAACCATGATTTAGTAAAAAAAAAAAAAATGTTTTCAAATGGGCTAAACATAGGTTTGCCACTACAAGCCTGAATCGAAAAGATAATTCATGTTGTGGAAAAACACTGACTCTCCAGTAAAGGAAAAGTTCCGGGCACAGTGGTCTGTAAAGAAGGTGATGGTGACAGTCTTCTGGGGCATGAAAGGATCTATCACTATCGATTTTCTAGATAAAGATCCAACTGTAAACAGTACTTCCAACTGCCAACTCCTTATTTATTGAATGACCCTCTCTAATATATATTCTCTTGTTGGGAGAACGTAAAAACGTCATTTTTATTTGACTGGTCTTTGTTAGTATCTCATCCTGTCCAGCAATCTTCCACCTGGATCTGCTGTCACTGTCTCTTTTTTTTTTTAAAGATAAGGAAGAAAGGCCAAATATGTGGTGCATCCAAACTTCTCAGTGACTTTGTAGGTCATAAAGACTCATTTAAAATAGCTGTGGGTTTCAGCATATATAAGGAGAGCACATGTCTGTGGGTGAGAGAGTGCTGTCTCTGACCCTCCCAGTTCATTAGAGTTTGGTTTGTTAGTTAAATTTTCAGATGGTGACTGTTAAAGACATTTGATCCCACCTGCACTTGTAAATATCAAAGACTTGTCATGCCATTGTCCATGTGAGACTTACCAGGATAATTATATATCAAAGACAAGAAGATAGAAGTAAGGATTTATTTATTTCAACTTCATTGTATGAGAGAGAAAAAAAAATGAGATATAGATAAATAGGTAGAGATTTTTCATTTTACTTGCCTTCATAGATATTTTTTATTTTACTTATTTTTATTTTAATATATATATATATATATATATATATATATATATATATAATTAAAAAACAATTATTCTGCTATGTACCATTATATAACCAACAACAACTTTTAAGTTATTGATGCAAAACAAGCGAGAGGACTTTCCTTCCAACATTATATATATATATATATATATATATAGGAGTGTATTCAAATCTAAATGTGTGTGTTCATACACTCACATTTATAAATATATGTGGGGATTGTCATAACTAGAAGTTACCCCTTACATTTTTCCGCTACCGCAACCGACTACCGGAAGTTATTTTTAATCTGACTGCTGTTGACTATCTAAAATAGGATATATTCAGCAGCTATTTCGTCAAAAATTCCGCCTACATGGCTACGGGCCAAGGATCAAAGTGTCGTTCGACATCGCACCATGTCTGCTCACTTGACTCTTTTCTCCGCTCGGCTGTGTAGTTTGGACTAAAGCGACGGCATGGACTTCGGCCAGCCATGTTAGGTGGTACACGGATTTGATCGGATATGTCTTGGCTTTGGTGGCAGTCATTTGAGGTCGCCTGACATCGATACTGGGAAGCTGGCATTCATATCACGTGACTAAGACTGACTCTCAGGGTGCTGTCCCCACCAGGCTCTCACCTAGATCAGCAGTGCTTGGTTTATCACCTGGCACCTGAGGCGCCTCTTTTTGGGAATGTTGACAGGGCCCTAAGGCAGTTTGGGAGCAGTCAAATGTATCTGGGCTACGGCTCAGCACCTAGTCCCCACTTTAAAAAGCCTTGTACTACACTTTACCATGATGGGATGCTAAACAATTACCGCGTACGTGGCCACAGGCGCCAAAGATCAAAGTGTAGTTCGACATTGTACTACCTCTGCTCACTTGACTAGGGTGGGGCACACATCGACAGGACATGTGAGGTGGTACGCAGATCAAGTCGGTGTATTGGCTTTGGTGGCAGTCGGTTGAGGCTGTTGCGGAGCCGATAATTATGTCGACCCCGCAAATGAATTTATGTGAATGAGAACAGCCAAAGCAATATGAAGGAACAAAGGTGAGATGATGATAATTACAAATGACAATTTATTTCGTCGTATTTACAAGCGTGAATGTAAATGTCCGTGGCGGTTGTATGTGTTCGCAGTTGGGCGTTCGACGAGGGTCGCTGGCGTAGGTCGAGTCGTTGAGTACAGCTAGATGTTGGATGCTGGTAAGCTGAGGTCGGTCGAGTCGTTGAGTTCAGCTAGATGGTCGGTGCTGGTCGTTGGGTACAGCTAGATGGTCGATCGAGGTTGGTAGATCGATATCCCTGGTTGTGACGGTATGTTGTGGTTAACCAAGGGTGTGTCGATCGGGTTGTTGACTCGTACGACGGGTCGTACGTGAGTCAGGTGTTGCAGTGGTAGAACCGTCCGTAACAGCGAGTCGTTACGTGGACTGCGTTGTACCTTGCAAGAGCGTCGAGGTCGAGGAAAGGCTAGGGCCTTGCTGGGCCCCCTAGCCGTGCGGACGTATCGGACGGGAGTGAAGGCTTTGTCGTCTCAAAGCCGTGCGGACGAGCGGACGAGAGCGAAGGCTTTGTCGGGTCAAAGCCGTGCGGACGAGCGGACTAGTGCGAAGGCTTTGTCGGGTCCCAAGCCGTGCGGATGAGCGAACGAGAACGAAAGCTTTGTCGGGGCAAAGCCGTGCGGACGAGCGGACGAGAGCGAAGGCTTTGTCGGGTCAAAGCCGTGCGGGCGAGCGGACAAGAGCGAAGGCTTTGTCGTGTCCAAAGCCGTGCGAACGAGCGGACGAGAACGAAGGCTTTGTCGGGTCAAAGCCGTGCGGACGAGCGGACAAGAGCGAAGGCTTTGTCGGGTCAAAGCCGTGCGGGCGAGCGGACAAGAGCGAAGGCTTTGTCGTGTCCAAAGCCGTGCGAACGAGCGGACGAGAACGAAGGCTTTGTCGGGTCAAAGCCGTGCGGACGAGCGGACAAGAGCGAAGGCTTTGCCGTGCGAACGAGAACGAAGGCTTTGTCGGGTCAAAGCCGTGCGGACGAGCGGACAGCAGCGAAGGCTTTGTCGGGTCAAAGCCGAGCTGTCGAGCGGACAGGCCAGAAGGCCGAGGCTAAGATGGGCGTTATCTTAGCGCTGCGCAGATAGCGAAGGAGTAGCTAAAGGCTGGACCGTGCCATTAGCGCTGCGCAGCTTATCGGACTATCGGAACCGACTGAGAGTTAAGACCGGTTGGTCTTAGAATCCGTCTTCGTGTTTGCCGCCTGGCCGTCTACTTCGACTGATCATTACTGACCAGTCAGAGATGCTCTGACCCGCAGACAGAGACCTCTTATGGTCCTAAAAAGGACCTTTGTGCATACC
The DNA here is from genome assembly GCA_963585895.1 of Sepioteuthis lessoniana. Taxonomy (NCBI): domain Eukaryota; kingdom Metazoa; phylum Mollusca; class Cephalopoda; order Myopsida; family Loliginidae; genus Sepioteuthis; species Sepioteuthis lessoniana. Next base: position 79,529,659 of record OY757921.1, on the reverse strand, counting down.
TATGTAGGTGGGAAAAAAAAGGGGATCTACCACGAGAAGTGGGATCAACGTCGGAAGTTAAGGTGAATGCGACCGCACAGAATGCAGGATTCCTCCTTAATGAGCTTCGCTAGGAGCGTGCCAACGAGGGTTGAAAAGGGCTTGCTGATATTACGAAGGTGCTGTGACACACAGCTCCAGCCGCGTGGATATAAAATTCTTTGATAAAAAATGAGTGTAGCCGTAAAGTATTTTCCTAACCTGCTATAGGCTGGCGACGACTATTAGTTCAAGTCTTATCAGGTAATTTTTGGCTGAAGTGTTTTGTGAATGTTATTAATTTTAATTCTCCCTTTTCTTTTAGCTATAACTAGATGTCAAGGTCGTTAGCAAGAAAAAAGGGCTTAGTCAGTTCCGGTCGTACTCGGATATAATCGTCCTAACTCGGGCGTGTAATTTGATATGTTTTAGGTTTATCGGCAGGTCGCGGCAAGGGTTTGTCGGCCGGTCGCGGCAAGGCCACCTGACATGAGTACCAGAAGCCAGCATTCGTATTACCTGACTAAGACTGACTTTCCTTTTGTCTGCCGACCGTTGACGAAACTCCAGCCTGCAGCTGTTCCTGCTGACCGCTGAAGCCGATCCTGCTGCCCACCAATCATGCTCCAGCTCGCAGCTGATCCTGCCACCTGCCAATCATACTCCAGCCTGCAGCCGGTCCTACTACCCGCCGATTACGTTCCAGCTCGAAGCTGATCCTGCCGCCCGCCAATCATGCTTCAGCTCGCAGCTTATTCTGCTGACTGCCTGTCTATAATGCAAACTGTTCTTGTAAGGGCAAGCATAATAGAAGGTCTTATAGATGAGTGAAATGGTTATTTTGTTTAACACTATCACTATATTTTTTAAGGGCAACACAAATGAATTACGAAACTATTCTTTAACACACACAACAACGAAAGTTTTTATTTGCAGCTTTAAATATGGTTTGTTCTTGGTGCTGCAAGACTCGTGGTGTTTAGGCTTGTTAGTTTTGGAGACGCGATGGCTTAGCGGGATGTTGAGATGGCAGCGTGTTGTTGGACGTGTGAAGGAAGTATTCAAAGTCACCGTGTAGTTTTGTGTGTCGAGAGCGGAGTGACGCTCGGATCGACATAGTCAATTTTTGGGGTGACAAGAAGTGGTGCCTGTGGAAGGCATGCGTATGTTTCTAATTTATGTTCCACTGGGATTCCTTGTAAAGAATCCATAAGCTAGATGGTTCCCTCGTTGAGTGTCCATGTTGCTGCTGCTAGTGTTAAAGCCACAGTGAGATGTCCACACTGGGTGGCTTGTCTAGCTAAAAAGCATCGCTAAGCAGGGACGACCAGAGGCACGTCTGTTCTGGTCGCCGTCTCAAGCCGAAGAGACTGGATTTTGGCCGCTCACCCGTTTTGCTAGCCGGAAATGAAGGTCCGGGTTGAACGGGATAAGTCATCCTGATTGGGTGAAATTCAGTGTTGAATTAAATAGCGCGCCAAAACAAAATACGAGATTTTTCTCTTCTCTACAGTCTTATCTTTATGACTGGGAATCGGTGTGCCAGTCTAGAGACGTTCCAGTCCTGCCTGCCCTACCCAACAGCCTTTGTTCCAGACCACCAGTATCCGATAACGGCCTGCTGACCGACGACGCCTACCCGACGACCAGCACTGTAATCCATGAGCGACATCTCCACTTGGACTATCTTCAGCACTCCGAGGTCCACATTGACATACACCTCCGGTGGATCAAGCACTAAATAAACCGGGACATCGATCATCCAGCCTCTGTAACTGATGCGTCCACCTCTTCGACCGTCTCCAGATTCCTGACCATGCAGCTACACCTATGACCAGCACTGAACACCAAGATCATCTTGTATCTTCTATACTCACTGTTGCTAAAAAATTTTAGACAGCCGGGTCTACTCCTTTCGATCGCACCAACTTTCAACACTACTGATATGCAGCAACAGCGATTTTACACCTATGCAAACCTTTTGTATACGATTCGCTCAATAAAGGCCTGTCATTTGAATATTACTCTCTTGTCATTGTCGTTTGTCGAGTCCGATGTCAATCATCTAATTTACGAACGTTTGCGGCATCGACTTCCTCACCTGTCACATGCAACAAATAAATAAAAAACAATAACATGAAAACAAAATAAAAAATGCAAAAGTAACGCTTTCTCATGTGACCTCTTAAAGGAAGCGAAATCGGTGCATGCCTAAAAAGAGGGACTTCCTGATGCCAAAGAGAAACTCACTTTCAGAAGCCTTTATCACCTCGACTGAGGCGGATGCGCCTTTCTCTCTCAGTTCTCAGTGGGAACGAATGTGCTTGCTAAGACCTGAGGGCCTAGCAGCGCGCTGTGTCTCCTGCTAGTTGCAGCTTCTACTGAACGTATGCCCAGAACACAGAAACACATGGTAGGCCCTCAAACTTACAATTTGCCAAAGATGATTCTATGATATTCTTCAAACACCTTGACTAAGGGAGCGCGGCTATTTCTATTGGTCTGGAAAACATTTCACACCACAGAATAGTTGTTAACCCCCAAAATAAAATTTGAGTTTAAAAGTATCCTTGTGTTTTACTTTCTGTTTTTAATTCTTTTTCAGCTTCGACAAACAAAAAGAAGATAACAAGTGAATGGGGCACTAAGAAAAAGGAGTTAGATACAAACCTCAGAATTTCACAATTCATCATTACCACGACAAACCTTCGTATACTCCATATATATAAAGGCTAGTTGGGTAGTTTTATGGCATCTCAAACCTTGTTATGTTATTTGATCTTGAAGTGAGTCTTTTTTTTATCAAGCCATTATATAGTTTCGAGTAACTAATGATAATCAGTTGTAAACTATTATCGGTAAAAGTTACTATTCTTAATACTAATAATTCATACATAATTATATTTGATTATAATTATTAGTTTGCACACCATAATATAGTTTCAAATATTCCTTTTTAATATTGATAATGCTCGAACTTCAATTTGACTCTTAAACAGTTATTACCACCCTGAGCCAATGTGGATCTTGTGGAGTAATGGCAACGAACGGCTGACTATATACCCAGAGCTCCAAAACCGAAGTCTCAACACCGGATACAATTTTGTGTCATACCCATCAAACACATGAATATATATGCCAATGTTTATTTTTAATTTAAAAAGTATTATAACCTGAATTTTTTTTTAATAAAAGCTCAAGTAACTCTTTAAAAAATACCCCTGCTTCATGTTAGAAATACAACTTATATTACAACTTTCACACTAAATACACAGCTGAAAATAATTTTTATTGTAACTGAAAGTAAATTATTTTCTTACTTGTTTTCAGTACTATTTACGATAAAGAGGTCTCGTAACGAGACTTCTTTCTTTCCCATACACACATGCATTTTTCTTTAGTATTTAGATTGCCAACCCTGTTTAATAATTACGAATATTTCTAGGTTTATTGCAAAATTATTGGTTTACAAGATTATATATTTTTTTTGATTTAGAAAGTAAAGTTTTAAGTTTTAAATGAACTTTGTTTGATACGTCCGAACTTCTAAATTTTGAAATTTGATTTGTCTTACTATATAGTATTTTATAATATTATAAACAACCAATGTAACAGATATTTATAACATATTAGTATTTTTTGTTCTAAAGTTTTGGTTCGGAATATGAAATTGGTAAAAGTATATTATCTTTTCTTTCTTTTTCGTTCGTTCAGTTTCGGGTTTTGAATGAACCCAACGAGGAAGTTTGTCATCATGGCTGATTAAGGCGCCAACTTCAAGGTGTACACAATGATGTGTGTCTGTCCACTTTTTTATTTATGCTGACAAGTAAGATACATTTTTAATTCGTTTTGATGACACTTAATTGTTTAAATTCCGGAGAACTTGTGTACTCTTTAAAAGAATTTTCGATGTTAACTTAAGTCTTTTATTTTTATCATTATTGAATCATTTAAATTTAACATTTTTACTTAGTTAATTCACTGGATCCAAGAAGAATAAAGTTGACATTTTTCATTATGTAAAATGAACTAATTGCAGTTGATTTTTTTAATTTTGGGAGTATTATCTTCGCTACAACTGTAAATGTGTTGTTCAATTTATTTCGTGTCACCGAAAAAGAAATTGAACTTGGCGATAGCATTTTAGATCCTTGTAAAGAAATAGAAAAAAAAGTTCTTACGATGTTTTTAATTATATCAGTAAAGAAAATTATTTTCAAAATAAATTATAAAATATATATCAATCAAGTCTCGAAATCAATTCAAAGTACCATAAAATGGTTTTGTTTCGAAAAAAGGACTTCAATGTTTTATGCTTTTTTCTTTATAAATTAAGTCATTTTATTTATATTTCATTATTTTTTTAAACACATTTTTTCAGTTTTTTGTCGTAACGATATCAGGATGTTCTTAAAATCTCTTAAAATTTTTTTTACATAAAATGAATTTAAAAAAAGTTAGGATACTTTTAAGTTCTTAAGTGACAAAATTGTTGATCATCTATATGGTGATCGGTGCAATTAGTTTTTTTTTCTTTATTCATTTTGATTAATTTATAAAAATAAAAATGGCATTTATCACCAATATGAAAAAACATAAATAAAATAAAAATGAAAAATAAGGTTTGGAAAACAAAAATAACTTTTTAGACTAAAAGTTGATTTGTAGAACAATGTTTTAAGAGATTCAATCCGGTTAAAAGTTTCATTACATTAAATTGAGTTTTTAAAAACTTTTATTGACAATATAAGGCCATAAATGTCTTATATTTGCTTGTAGTTTATAATTATATAATTATAATTGTAAACTACTTTACTCGCGTCACAAATATTTAAATTAAAATTATTAGATTAAATCGTCTCACATGGACCGAATTGATTTAAAATATTGAAACTATCAGTATTTTGCAACAACATTGTACTTAAAAAAAAATCATAATAGTTTCAAGAAAATTATACTTTGTGTGTGTACCAGGTGTATGATATTTATTACAAAATGAAAAATACATTTGTAATTGAGCATGAAGTCGAAGTTTTATGGGAAAAGGTAAAGAGGGGACGGCTATCTGTTGTTAGCCTGAAGAACTGATCCCAGTCAGCTTCATTTACTGACCCATTCATACTATATAATGATAACACGTGCATACCATCCTTTCATACTTCTAACACCCCCAAATCACAATTTCTCTATGAAAAGATACCTACTTAAAAATTTACCCCGGCTAAACACTGAAATGGGAAAAATGTACCAGGTGTATGAACTTTTTGGAACGCTAAATCATGTAGAACGCCATTTCGGCTGGGCTTAGAATACACTGACTGTGTGCCCTGCAGAGGGGTAGACCTCTCCTGCAAAAAAAGGGGTGTTCTGGATATGACACGAAACTGGATTTGGTGGTGAGGCTCCAGTTCTGGAGCTCTAGGGAGTGTGTGCCATTACTTCCAGGTTCACTGTGATCCGGAGATCTTCAACGTGCATGTCCATTCTCTAAGGGAGATAATTATTTATTGTCTCCCTACAAAATAATACTGTCACTCTCATGTTTTTGACTTACTATTTTCTTACCACTGCTTTTCACTAGTTCCAGAGGTAACTTAGAGGACCTTACCTGTTTTTATATTTGTTACTCCTTTCTTCATTCTTGGTGGACTGTCTTCACTTTCTGTGCAGATTTGGTTGACTTGTGGAAGGGATACATTTGAGTGGAGTTTGTAGTGGTAGAGGACATTGCAGTCTACATTCCAGGACTTCATCACTGTCTGTCAGTATCTTGCCATCTTTATCATTGATGATCACTGTTCTTGGCTGGTTGGTCTTGGTTAAGGCCTTGAGAGTATCATAGGCTTTATTATTTTGCCTTGTAATCATCTGTTCTTCCATCTAAATTGTTTTGATCGCACTAATCTTCCTTCTCCTAACTTTGCCATGCCCCTGGTTGGTTGGTTGTTTTATTTTATGGCATATCAACCCTTTTCGGATCATTTAACGCTGAATCAAGTCATTTTGATGAAAGTTTGTATGTTTCAAGTTCTTCATATCTTCAAATATTTATACATTGTGTAGTTTCTGTGCAGATCATTTTTATTCAATAATTTTTAGATACTTTGGTCTTGTTTATATTTTTATTGGTCAGGTCTTCAAATTTTTCCATATTGGCCCACTGTTTTTAGGAAGGACATTATAGAATCCACTTAAGTTTTTTTTTTTTTTTCAGATAGTACTTTCATACAGCTTGTGTTGTAATATTTTTCTCTTGTAGGGGCCAGATCAATGCATTCAATGAGAACATGTTTTATTGTGTACGCAGTCTGACATGCATGGCAGATTGGTTGCTCTTTTTCTTTAAGCAGCTATGCCCCTGCCGATATTACATACATACATTTTATTTCATGTATGCTTCTGTCTTCTCGATTTCATCTTTTTATGAAAAATCAAATCATAAAAGATTTTATTATAAAAATTTACTTTTGTTTTTTTTCATTCCAGAGGAAAATCTCTGCAGAATGTCACAGACTACATTCCTGGAAGATGTTATGAGTTGGGAAGATGTGCAATGCCAAGAGAATTTGGATATAGCACTCCCAAAGTTAATTGTATCCTTTGCAAAGGAAGAATGCTGCACATATATTAAAACTTAAATTTCTGTACCACTTAAAAACACATTTTATTTTCTGAATTTTTATCATGAAGACAAACCATGAAAAATAATGGTATTTCATTCGAGTTACATTGTAAAATCTGTTGTAGAATCTTTCTTCTTCTCTCTCTCTCTCTCTCTCTCTCTCTCTCTCTCTATATATATATATATATATATATATATATATATATATATATATATATCCATATAAAAGAAAAACCTTTTAAAATTACTCATATTTTTTGTAATGATATTTATTTCAGCACACCCTATATTTTTTAAAATGTTAGATCTGCGTTTTCTGACAAAAAAAATGTGTGTGTGTATATATATATATATATATATATATATATACACACACACACACTTTAGTTTTTACTGTAATGAGCAATGCCTAGAAACTTGTTTCTTGTTGCTAGTCACAAGTTTTGAGCGATTTGAAAACTCACTTCCAAAGCAGAACTTGTTTTCCTTCTTTTGCAATGACAAAGTCAGACAGAAATTGTTTCTCTCTCCCAACATTCTACTTTTGATGATCCAATCAAATGTCAATCTTGTTTTGGTTCTCTACTAACTGTCATTGGTGAATCCAATGTTATGTTGCTTTGGACAAGTCCTTATATACATGATAGTGACATAAGAACTCAAGCCTGCACATGTGCACTCCTCACGTTATAAATGGCTGCTTACATGAAAGACACGTAAAGCAGCGCATTCTCTTCAGGTAAGTGAATGCTGTCACATTTACCTCTGTAAAAATTCCTGGATATATTTGAATTTCTCTGAAATAATTTTTATTAGAAATGAAAAAAAAATAACCCATTAACATATATTTACATTCAAGTGCATATCTGTTTTTTATTGTTAAGAATTACGCGGATCATTAAATAAGTTTCCAGACTTTTTTTCGTATGGGTACTTTTATTGATAGTACACACATGAAACTCTAGTCCCCTTCAAAGTAATCTCCTCTGGCTGCAATGCATTTATTGTACCGTTCCAACAACTTCTGGAAGGCCCCATGGAAGTCCTCTTGTGTGAGCTTGTTAATGACCTTCATCACAGCCTCTTTCATCTCCTCAATTGTCTCATAACAACAGCCTCTGAGCTTAGGGAATAATCAGAAGTCACAGGGAGCAAGGCCTGGGCTGTAGGGAGGGTGAGGAACTGTGTTGATGCCCATCTTGGTCAAATAGTCTGTGACAAGGATGGAGTTGTTGACTGGTGCATTGTCCTGGTGGAAATGCCACTGACCCGATTTGAAGAGTGCTGGCCTCTTCCGACGGAATCTCTTTCTGAACTCTCTTAAAACCTCAACATAGTAACCCTAACCCTAACCGTTTGGCCAATCAACTCTGGTGTATTGACTTCCTTATTCCTCTCACCCCTCTGATCATCCCTTGCAGACTCCCTGGCTTCCTTGAATCTCTTATGCCACTCAAAAACTGATGCTCGATTCATGCAAGGTGGTCGAAAAGCAGTCTGAAGCATTCCATACGTTTCTGTGGCATTTTTTTCCACGTTTAAAACACTTTAGAAGAATGATATGCAATAAAATTCTGTTTTAAACTTGGAAAAGTTATTGTATGATACCTACTTTCAAAGACGTCCGAGAAAGATCGGATGACACTAGGAAAGACTAGTGACAGTTGTGAAAGACCACCACGTGGGGTGATGAGGGTTAGTAGCCCAAATAATATATAGTCTATGTAGGATTCTATTATGAAGAAATATTCCCCCATGATGACCCGAAAGGCGGCGAGAATGAGATCATCAAACTGAACACTTCTGTTAATGAACTTGGTTCGTCCACGGACATGCAATGCAGTTGTGGACACAGCTTTGCAAGCATCAAGGGAATGCGAATCCACCACACAAAAATGGGATGCCTAAGTCAACAACGATGTAAATCTCAATCTGAGATTAATAAATTGATTGAAGGGAACCAAAGTCAGGAGAACTACTGCAGTATTCAGGATCACTTTGTTTGTCAATCCAATGCACCCAATGTGAAAGGGAATGCAATTCGCCTTAATTGGTCTAAAGCGAATGACAATAGATGGAAGGTCCTCGATGAAGAGTTGTTCTTCATTCTCCGAAACAGCTTGAAAGGATCTATCAGAGTGAAACTACATTCTTTCGCTAAAACTATTCATGCAGTTTGCTTTGAGCATTTTGGAGCTGAAGATGTCCAAAAAGGAAAAAACAAATGAATAGCCGAGAAGACAGCAAGAAAAGGGCCGGCTTAGTGAAGAGCAAAGGCTCTTTAAGAAGCAGCTTAATGAAATGCCAAATGAGTGCGAGTTTGTGAAGAAGCAATTGTCTGAAGCTAAGGAAAAGATCCTTGTCATTGCTAGAGCAGAAAATGCAAGGAAGCGACAACAAAAGGAACGAAAAGCTAGGTGTAGTTTTGAAAAAAATCCCTTTAAATTCACCAAGAAATTGTTCGAGGGAGAGAAAAACAGGGTCCTTAATATACCGAAAGAGGACTTGGAAGCACACCTTCGGAAAAAATATACGAACCCACTCACTGACACTCTGTTGGGGCGTCTTAATGAACCCAATCACCTACATCCCCCGGAAGAAAAATTTGACGATTCACCTTTGAAACTAGGTGAAATTAAAGACTTTGTCAGAAAAGCTCAAGCTAAGAGCTCACCAGGGATTAACAGCATTTCATATAAGCTCTACAAAAGATGCCCTAAAATATTAGCACTCCTTTGGAAGCTTTTATGAGAATCTTATACAAAGAAATTTATTGCGGAGAATTGAGGATTAGCAGATAGAATCCATATACCAAAAGAAAAAGACTCCAGAAAAAATAGACCAGTTTTGACCAATTTCATTACTCAACGTAGAAGGTGAGATCTTTTTCAGTGTCATTGCAAAGAGGATGATGAGATTTGTGATAAATAACAGGTATGTCAATACATCAATTTAAAAGGCTGGAGTTCCCGGCTTTCCAGGTTGTTTTGAACATACCACTATGTTATGGGACCGAATAAAAACAGCGAAAAATAATAAAACAACCAAACTCCACGTCATTTGGTTAGATCTAGAAAACGCAGTAAGACACCAACTACTTGAAAAAAAATAGAGTTCTTTTGGATTCCAGAGGACATTAAAAACCTCATATCAATGTACTTTAAACATACTCGTGAGGTTTTCTAATAATAAATATTCAGTTAACTGGCAAAAGTTGAATATTGACATCATGATGGGTTGTATTATCTCTCCACTACTTTTCATAATGGTAATGGAGATATTATGTAGTGCTGATATCAACACCAATCAAATAACCGGTCCATCTACGAAGGTTTTTATGAATGATGTAACTCTAATTGCAGAATCCAGATCATACATGGAACAAATGGTGACCTGCCTCCAAGAGCTCTTCAAATGGGCTGCTATGAAAATAAAACCTTCAAAGTGCCGAAGTCTATCATTACTAAAAGGAAATTGCAAAGAAATAAAGTTTTCTGTCAATGGAAATAAAATCCCCACGATCCACGAAAAAAGCATTAAGAGTCTCAGTCACTGCTACTCCCTACCACTTACTGATCAACATTGTTGGCAGGACCTAAGAAAACAGCCACATGATAGATTACATTCCATTGATAAATGTGACCTCATGAACAAAGATTAAATATGGTGCTTTGTTTTGGATTAATTCCTAAATTAGCATGGCCAATGAAGATATATGAGGTATCACTTACCATGCCTGAACCCAGAGTCATCATCTGATGAAGGCTTTGTTGTAAAAACATCAGTTATTGTATGATACCAATATGGATGTATATATATATATATATATGCTCCCCCATGGGGTTTGAGCTCTCTGGCGAAGGAATTGTCGGCCGCCGTTAGCGTAATGCAAAGCTCTTCGAAAGAATTGAGCACTCTGCTAGCCGATAGGGTATAAAAAAATGTAAACAAAGGCTGCTGCTGCTGTTGCTAAAATAAATACCTTAAAATTCCCTTAGCCAACGTGGTCCGCTTGGTGGCCGAAAGGTCTGAAACTTAGTCTAACATAAAGTTAGACGGGTTTTGATCCCGGCTTCGAGCGTCCTGCATGTCTAGCCACACTGAAGAGTTCTGATAGAACGAAACAGTCTGTCTGTGGATGACAATGACTATATATATATATATATATATATGGATATATATGTGTGTGCATTTATATATATGTATGTATATCTGTATGTATTTATATCTGTATGTATGTGTGTGTATTTTTTATGTATGTGTATGCATTTATTTATGTATCTGTATCTATATGTATATATATATATATATTATATGTGTGGAAGTGTATATATGTGTGCATTTAACTATTGTTGCTCCTAAATTAAAAGAGATTTTGTTTTTTGTGTGGTCTCCGTTTTTGATAAGAATGACTTTGAGTATATTCAAATATGATGTCAACCACACATGCTGAATGGTCTCATTCAAAATATTCATCGATCACATAAAACATCTCATATTCTTTGAGATGTTTACACTCACATCCTTGACAATGACTGATGAAGGTCGAAAGTGCATTTACTCATGTATTCTCAGATATTTTGGACAATTATTAAAAAATCTTCATCCTCATTTGCAAAATTTCAACTGCAAATGAGAAAAGACTTATAAAAACTCAATTCCAAATCCTTGCCTGTCATCTTTCATGAAATAAGCCTAAAAGTGTGTGTGTGTGTATATATATATATATATATATATATATATAGTCATCCACATGTGTAGTTGCTTATTATTTATTTTCAGTCTGTTGTTTACAGATTGATGGCCTGACTGTTGCAATAAACTGCCATTGAAATTAAGATAAAAGAAATACAACTTGAAAATTTATAATAGATATTAAAGTATGTTGGGAGTCTTTGATTTAGATAATAGCAGTATTCTAGGCATTGGCAGTTACAGCCCAAATATAAGCACGTTTATTTCCTTAATAGTTCAAAGACTTTTTTTACAGAAGGAAGTGATCTGCATCATGGAATAGGTAAGTAAAAATGAAAAAAGATTATTTTCTTTATTAATTAATTTTTTGTATTAATTTTCTTTTTCAAAACTCTTTATGTGTTTTAGCCAACATAAAGATAATAACTAGTAAAGATTTTATACTTTTGCTGAAAGCACTTACTTCCTTCAGATGTGATGTTCAGTGTAAAAATTCTTGTTGTGTATAGTGCATTACTTATTTTTCATTATTTCTTATTCATACTATTTCCTCATTGTTATGGATTGATGATCCATATGAGTTGCAATAGGAAGCAACCCCAAAAATTATCATATTTACCCAACCCCTCCGCTCGGGCAGGATATGACACAAGGTCAATTTTTTAAGCGGAGTTTAACAGGTTTGAATTCAGAGTTTTCCTTCTCTTAGACTAGTTGCCTCACCAAGGCTGAAGAACTTAGTCTGCCCTACTATTTTACCCATAGCTGGAGGGAGAATAATTGGATTCATACCTTTCCCAAGGGTATTAGTGCTATGTGAAATGCAATCAGTCCAGGATTTGAACTCGTGTCGCCGTGTCCAATTCCTGCGACGATAACCATTACACCACAGGCACCCCCAAAAATTATGATGGAAGAAAATATTAGTTAAAATTAATAATGATACAACAATATACTTCCCTGGCCTTTTGGCTGGGCCGTCTGGCATTCGTGTCGGATGGTGTATCAAACAATGGCAGATTCGAGGCCGAAATGCCCCCAGCTTCGGTTGGGCGAGCTGCAACCTTTGTCCCCTATGTATAGCACTAGACCTTGCTGTCTAGTTTAAGCTATAACCCGGCATACGTGCCTGGATCCAAATTTGGATTCGTGAGACTGCTTACCTCATTAGACCCACATTGTACTTAGTGGATCGATGTGCAGCACAGACCAGCAGGGTTTGAGTCTCGGTTCTTTCCCAACCTTCCCCTCCCCTTTATCCCCACTTTAATCGGCCTTCAGGCTTTTGACCTTGTTTCAAGTCCTGTCTGGTAGGAGGCAGCGACAAATATCATACCTGGTATTTCATGGCTCGACTGGTCCCAGAGGGCCTTTCTCCTAGGCAGTACTTGCTTAGCAGGGGTGAGTTTCTTGCTTGATGCCTGAGGCACCCTTAAAGGGTAATGCCAAAAGGACCAAGCATTCATAAGTCCTGTGCCCCCCCCCCTGCACTGTAAATTATTTTGTGTCAAATTGGAATTGGTAGGAAATCAGATAAATTCATACAACAATAAGTATATTGTTTTTAGTGTTGAAAAAATTGTCTTTAGGTATCCTGACTAAACTGCATCTGATGGTGAGGCTTCAGGTCTAGGGACCTGGGGAGTGTAAAGTCATCCTTTCATTGGCATTACAGAAAAATGAGACAAAAATGATGGTGTGCTATCAAAATTTTTAGTTTGACCGTATATTGACACACAGACAAGTAATATCATCTTATTTTTGATAAGTCAGCTTGCCCTGTTGGTGGGGCTTAGAATATGCCGACTGTTTTCCCTGCGGAGAAGTAATATCCCCACCCCTGAAGAAAGGTGTCTCTTGGGTTTAACATTAACCTGCATCTGATATTAAAGTTCAAATTCTTGAACTCTGAAGAGTGTAGAGTATCTCTTCACTGCCATTACTCCCAGGTCCACTCTGATCTGGAGTGGTAGTACCTGTGTGCAAAAACAAACTCTTAAACAACTACACAAAAAAATGTAAATATGAACGTAGAGTTAATGTGATTCTTTGACCTTTAGGCATAAAATGGCTGTAGATGAGTTGACATGTTATTAAAATTGAGCGGTGTTCCATACAGTGTCATAAACACTGTTGAGTCTCCTCCAGCTTCTTTGGAAGATCCTAAAGGTGATATGAAGATGGGGAAGAGTTGCAAATCAATGGGGATTTGCAGAGGGTGTATGGATCCCCAAGGAAGAAAACTCCAGAGAGGCAGATCAATTTAGGAGTATTTCTTAGTTGTTTACTGAAAGTAAAATCTTTTTCAGTATTTTATTACGGCATCTGACCAGATTTCTGTTAGGGAATAATTATATTGACACTTCAGTACAGAAGGACAGGATTCCTGACCTCAAACATACTGGAGTCATTACCCAGATATTGAGGGAAGCCAGGGAAAATAGGGGTAACCTTGTCATTTTGTGGTTGGACCTTGCCAATACATGCTGTTCCATTCTGCATAAATTGGTAGAGGAAGCCATAAGGAGATACCATGTACCTGGCAAAATCAAAAAATTAATCCTGGACTATTATAATAACTTCAAGATGAGAATTTCCTCCAGGTAATGATTTCTGACTGGCATAGACTCGAGAGAGGTATCATTACTGGCTGTATACTCTTGGCTACCCTCTTCACTCTAGCCATAAATATGATTGTTATATCAGCTGAAATTGAGTGCCAAGAACCTATGATGAAGACAGGAGTGTGCCAGCCTCTGATCAGAGCATATATGGATGACCTGACATCAGTTATGGTGAGTAGGTGGATCCTATGCAGTCTGGAAAAGAATGAAGTTCAAGCCTGCTAAATTGAGGTTGTTCATCATGAAGAGAGGGAAAACAGTGGCCAATTTCTGTTTTTCAATATTGAGAACAACGATCCCCACCTTGTTTGAGTGTCCTGTGAAGAGCCTGAGAAAGATTTTCAACAGCACATTGAGAGACACCACTGGTATCTGAGCCGTAGTAGCCTATCTGAAGTTATGGCTAACCAGAGTGAACAAATCCAGACTTCTGGGCCATTTCATAGAGTGGATTTATCAGCACGCTGTACTCCCCAGGATTCTCTGGCTGTTATTTGTCTATGACTCCCTAATGACCACAGTGAAAGCAGTGGAAAGGAAGATTGCTAGGGCTTCCTAGAAAATTGAGCAGTACTGTGTTATATGGCACCTCAAATGTTCTGCATCTCGCCTTTTAAAGGCTTGGTGGAGGACGAGCAGAGCAATGCTTTATAGGAACTCTTAGGATCTAAAATTGCGGCTACGAATATTGAAGTTTGCACTAGAAAGAAATGGAGTACAGGAAAACTGGGGAAGTCCGCAGAGTGGTTGGAGACAGTGGCAATAGGTCATGCTGGTCTTGGTTATTTCCCTAGTATCCAAATTCACAAAGCCAAAGGGAAGCAGAGACAGAATCTAATCCAGGAAGAGGTCTGCACTAGTGTTGATGAAGAAAGAAGATGCAAGATGGTGATACTATGCTAGCAGGGTGCATGGGACATGATGGGAGAACTTTTTGCGGCAGAGAATAAGCTAGTCAGAGATTTTGCACACTGATGCTAGTTGGATAAAATTTCTAGTGTAGTCTGTATATGATGTGCTGCTGAGTCTTGCGAACTTGTTTACATGGGGGAAGAGTGAAGTACCATTGTATTCACTTCATGCTGGAAAAGGCACACTATGACACATTATGAGTGTCCTCAGGCTCTTGGTGATAGGAAGTATTGTTGGAGGCATGACCAGGTACTTAGGACAGTGGATGATACTGTAGATGCCGCAATCTGTGCGAACAGTTTCAGGCTGGAAGCAAAGTTGATTTGTTTTGTCAAATCTGGTGAATACCCCCCACCTCAGTGTGTAAACCTAAATTTTGCTTGCTATCTACTGTCCGAGACTGGCTGTTGAGGGTAGATATCGGGAAATGATAGAAAGTTCCAGAGCAGATTGCAACAACTACCCTGCGTCTAGATTTAATTTTCTGGTCAATTGACGCAAGCCAGGTTGTGCTGATGGAACTGACAGTCCCTTCGGAGGAAAGTATCCAGGTGGCCTTCAAAAGAAAGCTCAAAAAGTGTCAGGAGCTTGAATCACAAAGCAGATCCAACCAATGGCATGTTATCTGATTGAGGTCGGCTGCTGGGGTTTCGCTGGAAGATCTTTATGCAGAACTCTGAGTTGATTAGGTATGATAGGAGAAAAAAGAGGAAGGCCATTAGAGTGATTTCAGAATCGGCTGAAAAAGCTTTGAGATGGTTATGGATTAAAAGATCAGAGCCATGGAGCATGATGGAGACTTGTGAATGTTGGGGTGTTAAATTTAAAAGAAAAGAGAGAGATTGAAAGAGGAGGAAAAAAAGAGGGAATAAAGAAAAAAAGCAGGAAAGAGAAAAAATGAAGAGAGGGGTGAAAGGCGAACAAAATTTAAAAAAAAAAAGGAATACTTAGTTTTCCCTGTGTATATGCATATATAATTATTTGTATAAAGATTCCTATATAAATACAATGAAAAGAAGGATAAAAGAAAACGAAAAGGAAGAAAAAAAATTAAGAGGTAGGAGTGAAGAAAAATAAATGAAAAAAGACTTTTCCCATAGCTTGCTGTATTGAGATTTGATTTCCCCTAAGAATATTATATCTGCTCATAGAACTATTTCTGTCAGTGAATTATGACGACTGTCTTGTAGAATTTTTTTGGGGGCGGGGGGCGGGGAAAGACTTAGTTTGTGTATCTGTATATTTACATTCCTGGCTGAATCCACACACGTAGGAATTTCTTAACTGTTATCTTGAACCAAACCTTGCTCAGTGTGTGTGTGTGTGTGTATATATTCCTTTGAGATCCAGGAGGAAAAGACGAGTAAGTGATTGTTCCCTTTTTTTAACTCATCGTAACTGGAAGGGAAGTGACGTACGTCATTTCTCATTGGTCATCTCCAGCTTAAAAGCTCAATAGCAGTAGCATTTTGACTTTTTCAGGTTTGTGTTGTGCATTATTGTGTATTTGGCAGACTTTTTACTGCAAGATTACCTGCTGGAATAATAGTTTCGGTAGGGGTGCTTGGGAAGACGAGTATGATGTTGGAAAACCGAAAACTTGTAAGGACCCCAAGAACATCACTGACAAGGCGATCCTGTGCACTACTTGAGTGTATGATTATAACTTAATATAGTGATGCTTGAAACCGTTTAACTGTGTACAAATAAAACTTGGTGTTAGAAGCCATTTAAGTGTGTGCAAACAAACGGTTAATACTTAATAGAATTATTCATGTTCGATAGGAATACTTAAAACCATTTAACTGTGGGCAAAAATTGAATTAGTGGTATTATATAGCAATACTTAAAACCATTTAACTGAATGCTAATGAATGAATAGCGTTGAATAGCAATACTTGAAACTATTTAACTGTGTGCAAATAAAACTATTAGTGTGAGCAATACTTGAAACCACTTTGCTATAAGCAAGCAAATGATTAATATTAAATAGAATTATCAGTGTTATATTGCAATACTTGAAACCATTTAACTGGTTACAAACAATAGTGGGGGGGTGTCCTTGTGGTGTAATGGTTAAAGTGATGGACTGTTGGATCATAGTAAGCGAGTTCATAGTCCAGTTGTGCTATTACGTTCACTTTCGGGCAAATACCCTTGGGAAAAGATATGAACCTCCTTATCCTCCCAGTGATGGGTTAAATAGTACCACTACTGTTCTTCTTGGAGAATGGCTTTGGCGTTAAATAACCTACAAAGGTTGATATGCCATTAAACAAAGAAACCAAACCAAACCAAACAAACAATAGTAATATTTGTGTGCAGACAAATTAGCTCTAACTCATTTAAAAATGTTTAATCATTTAACTGCGTGCAAAAAAATGACTGATGTTAAATTGTTACTGTTACATAGGAATACTTGAAACCATTAAACTATGTGCAAACAAATGAGCTCTATCATGTTTAAAAATGTTATCCAAAACTATTCATTTACAAATAATATATATGTTAAAACAGGAATTGGTATTAAATAACCTACAAGGATTGATATGTTATAAAACCTAACCAACCTAGGAACAATTACTGAGATTTAGAATTGAGGTAAATCAAATTTTGTCAATTCTAGAAAATGTACTTTTCTTTAGTAACAATAGTTAAGAATTATTGAATTATTTTATATATTAAATATATTGTATATATAATTCATTTCATTGGAAAGGAAGCTAGAATAATTCCAATGTTTTTAAAACATTGGAATTATTTTAGCTTCCTTTCTAATGAAAAATTAATAAATTATTAAAATTTGTCTTATCACTTAGAAGGTATATTACACTGGGCAACAATTTTTTACTTTTTGAATGTTGTCTAGATTTCTACAACTGATTTAGGGTATTTTTGCACTGCTGAATCAGGAAATGGCATCCGTTTCTCTCCATCAGGTCAGGTTTTTTTGCAAGGTTGATTAAAAAAAAATCAGATCTTTTGACAAAATCAATTACATTTTTGTGGCATTATCAGCCGATTTTTGTCAACACATATCATCCTAAATATGTTTTTAAGAGAAAAAAAATGTTTTGCCAACAACGTATATTGATTACCTGATAGAAACATCAAGTAAAATGAATGGAGGGCATTGATAAAGGTAAGTACACATAAATTGCATGTTGCTTCACCATTGTTCAAAATTCAGGGCTTGAACTTCCGTTTCTTCAAACTCTTGGAATGCTCAGCAGCAGGGAGGTCTCTCCTCAGATTCCAACAGTAGTCAGCCATCAGGACTGCCTCCCAGCAACCCTGATACCTGGTCCGCATCTCTTTCCGGTCCTGATGGAATCTCTCCCCCTGCTTGTCACTTATTGAACCCAGGTTCTCAGGTAACCGGTCCATATCTGAAAATAGGTAGAGCATCTTTACGCTCATGTTGCAGTCCAGGTTTCTGAAAGCAGTCAGCATGTTGTTGACAAGTTCTGCGTAGTTTCTGGCCTTATTGTGGCCAAGAAAGTTCTTCACTACCAGAACAAATGCCTTTCATGCTTTCAGTTCCACTTCGTTCATTGAGTTTTTGAATTCTGGATCTCTGATGAGCTGCTGGATCTGAGGACCGTCAAAGATGCCAGCTTTCAACTTCTCCATCATCAATCCTGGAAACAATTCTTTCTCTATCCTCCCTTCTTTTTTCCTTTCTTTCTTTTGTCTATTCCATTGAGGCAGATGATAAGCATCTGATGCATAGTATTGGTAGTATTATCACTTTCTATCTTTTCATATTTGCTTTCTTTTTCTTTGATTTGTAGTGTATCCCTTTTTTCCTTTTCTTTTCTCAAAATTAAAATGGAATGGGATATTATTTATCTAAGATGATAACAGAGTGTAATGTTTGAACACATGCATTCATGTCTTATTCTGTTAATATTATTATTGTTGTTGTTGCATTTAATGTTCATTGAGAAGTCTTTTCCAGGTATCCTCAAGGTCATCTGTTCCTCATTTCTTCCACATGTGAAACTAATGGTTGTGGAAGATGAACTCTTTTGTAAAATCACAAACAAGGTAAGATTTAATATAACAAAAACAAATGTGTTATGTCTGTGTTAATTATATCTCAAATTCTATTTATATCATTTGAAGATCAATAAGTTATAAGCAAATGATACTCGGTTATCAAAAAAATACAACAAAAAAACCTGTAATGAAAGAAAAGCTGAATTGATAGAATTTAACAGTCTTCTATAACATGATATGGTTGATCTAGCATTGGACTTGGTAGTTTTTTTGGGCTTTTGTCCTATGTATGGTATTAACTTTCAATATATATATATATATATATATATATATATATATATATATATAATATTGCTGTTAAAGAAATGTAATACAGAATAGAAAAAAATAACTTTTGCTCAACACTGTTATTAATAGCAGACATCAGAAAATAACTTGTCCATACTTCTTATACTGTAGGGACATTATTTGTCGAAATAACCTCTAGCCTTTAGTTGCCCGGTCAGCTGGGGCTGTAGAATACACTGACTGCACCTCTGCAGAGGGGTAAGACCCGGAGTGGTAGCACCTGATAAGGCCCTATCTATGGGTTAAATAGAACTAACAGCATACTTATGCTAAACTGAATTGTTTGACTAAGCTGAATACCTTGAAATAGAAATGTTTTTGACTATTAAACCGTACTCACATTTAAACTGCGTGCTTATGCTTAACTGAATTATTTCAAATAGAACTGTTTTTTGACATTAAAACTGTATTTACACTTAACTGAATTGTTACATATAACTGCTTACATAGTTTGAAATAGAAATGTTTTGACAATTAAACTGTACTTTTGATAAACTAAATTATTTTAAATTGAACAGATTATTTACATAAAAATGGATTTGGCATTAAATAACTTATAAAGGTTGATATGCCATAAAACCCAATAAACCAAACCATCTAGCCTTTAGGTAAATCTTATTAATAAGTTGTAGTTTTAGAGTGGATGATCTCCCTGAGTGTTGAACCTGGGATTGAACCAGGAATCTTTAGATTTCAGTCTAAAGTGCTTGCTACACCACTTCCCTCTTTGCGTTCCTCCTCCACTTTCCTCCTTCTCTCTCTCACTCTCCTTTTTTCTCTCTCTCTCTCTGTGCTCCTTCTTTCGTTCCTCTTCCACCTTCTTTCCTGCTTCTGCTTCTTGCCGAGAAAAAAGTGACGACAAAAAAAAAACGAGTTGGTTTTTATTCACGTCACTCTACCCATAATCCATTTCCTTAGCCTATAAAAATTCCGGTCGGGGGCCACCTCTCTGTTTTTCCTTTAGAATGGGCTGAAGGTGGATTATTGAAACAGTGGTGAGTATTTTTCTTTTCTTTCACCCCGTAATGGCGGTGTTTCTTCCTTCGTATCAGATTACTGACCTGCATGCCAGACACAAACGAACCCTCTTTTGTCGAGAGCTACCGTTAGTCTCACTTTCATGTCCACATAAGTAAATCTTCACTAATCAATGAAAGACAGATGCATTCATTCTTCTAAAAAAGAAATGCAAATCAATGAAAACATGCACACATAGACTTATATATGATATGTATAATTTCTTTCTAGGTATATTTAATTAAAGACTACAGACAAGGATTTGAAGTTGATTTTTGGCTGTCATCGTTGATAAAATATGCCTACACTAAAATCTGCTATTTAAATACATATAATTTGTTTGTGTGTGTGTATATATATATATATATATATATATATATATATATATATATATATATTTTTTTTTTTTATCATACAACGTGTGAAAGCACGTGCGATACCCTAACCTCATCAGCCGCCAACCAGGGTGATAACACAGTTTCGGTAGCTCAAGTCGGTACTGCCACTCCTGGCGCTACCAAGCAGCTTTTGCCACCAGACAGGGTATTTAAAAGAAATATATATCTATATATACACAAGATATAAATCTGCTATTTAAATACATATAATTTGTTTGTGTGTGTATATATATATATATATATATAATTACTCCACTGCACAGAATTTCAAGTATTGCCACAGTCATATATCGAGCCGAAGGATTCACTTATGTAATGCATGACTAACATTTTTTCCATGTTTTTTTTTTTTGTGTAATATAAAATTAATTATTGATAATTTTTACTATCCTCTTTGTACTTGTATTTTTTTGTATTTCACATTTCTTCATTTCTTAGGATAATTGTTACAGAGAAGGGATATCAAGTCTGAAGTGGGGCTTGTTGGTACAAGTGTATTTTCTCACATTAAAACTAGTTCACATCACATTCATTGATGGGGAGAATGCAAATAATTTTCTCTCACCACCTTGGCAATTAGCCTGCATGTCCTGGCTACTAAGTCACTCTTCGCAGCTGACATATATTTATATTTCAGCTGTGAAGAGTGACTTAGTAGCCAGGATATGCAGGCTAATCACCAAGGTGGTGATTGAAAATTATTTGTCTTCTCCCCATCTGTGATGTGAACTATTTTTAATGTGAGACGTTAATCTTCATTTTTAGTGGGCAGTTTGTGATTTTAAAAAAAAATATATATGTGTATATGTCTTTGTGTATCTATCCATGTATCTGCATACATTATGTGTAATGTCATTGATTCATATTCCTGGTTCATAATTTTTAAATCCTAATTAAAGACTACTAATTCATTTTCAATTAGAATACAAATTCCGTAAACTGGATGTAACTCTAGATCAAGCTTAATCACTGCCATAGTCAACCATACTTACTGATTTAAAAGGAGCTGTTTGCCAGTTAAAACTATGCTTAACAAAGCTGGTTTGGTTACTAAAAGTTTTAATCAAATCTTTACGCTGTTAAAATGAAATTTGTTTCTTCTTTTATTAGACTAATGAGTTCCTGACTCAGACTCTACAGAATATCAAAGACACCATCACTAAAGCAGCCGACCAAATTCTTGAGGACCAAAAACAACTGATTAGTTTACTTGAGGTCAGTTCTCAAACATGCATCTATGTCATTTTCATCTTTATTCACCATATTTTTTTCACACTAACAGGATTTTTTTGTTGTTGTTGTTGCATTTTAAATTTAAGAACTTCATATGGTACAAATTTTAAAAGAGAGATACCCCCACATCTATTTACTTTTAGCACTAATAAATCTTTCCAGCCCAATCAGCTGGAGCTGTAGAATATATCAACTGCATCTTTGCAGAGGGCTAAGCCCCCCTCCCTACAAGCGTCCTGGATATAACATTAAAAAATTTCATGGTGAGGGTCCAGTAATGCAGGAGCTTTGGGGAATGCAGAGTACCCCTTCATTGCCATTACTCTCAGATTCACTCTGGCCTGGAATAGTAGCACCTGATAGGGTCCTATCTATGGGTCAAATAGATCTGTTTGAAATTCAAACTGAGTGCAAACAAATGACTTATGCTAAATTGAATTGTAAAAAATAGAACTGTTTGAGGATTTAATTGTGTGTAAATAAAGGATTGATGTTTAATTGAATTGTTAGTGATACATAGCAATACTTGGAACCATTTGACTTTGTTGACAAATCATATATTTAATATATATGTATAAACTGGATTTGGCATTGAATAACCAACAATGGTTGATATGTCATAAAACCCAACAAAACCAAATCCTATATATTTAATATGTTTAAATAAGATTTGGCATTAAATAACCTACATTGGTTGATATGCCACAAAACCCAACCTAACCAAATCATATATATTCAATATATATGTATAAATAGGATTTGCCATTAAATAACCTACAATGGTTGGTATGCCATAAAACCCAATAAAACCAACTAATAAATCTTGCAGCAAGTCCTTGTAAGTAAAAAATTAAATACAAAATATTTAATTCATTTTAATAATACCATATCTGTCCAGCTATTTAATAATAATAAAGAATCTATGTAAGGCAATGGTCGCTTAGTCCTCTTCAAAATACTGTTCCTTGAGACCTTACACATTTATACGAGTGCCTCTTCCACTTTTCAAAGACAGTCCACTTTTGCTTGATTGCATCCTCTGAGATAATGCAGTATTTTGTCAAAAAAACTCCACATCAGAAAAAAAACCCTCAGTCATTGTGAATGCAATGGTCACACTCTACACAAACTCAATTAATGATATCTCATTGCTGACTGAGTAATCCTGTGGGAGTGTATGTTAAGGCATATGCAGTAATGTCCCCTCTGATTGATTGCCAAGATTCATCAAGGTGTCACAATTAGTTCTTGAGATATTCAAAATGGTTGGACAGATCTTGAAAAAGAAATGAATTAACAATTTTAGACATTGGCTTTACAAATGTATTTTAAATGGAGAAAGAAGAAAAGCACCATTGTCTAAAATTTCCATAACCTTTACGAAGAATAGGTACTTTATGAAAAATATTCTCTATTCTTTTCTTTAATTATTATATTTTGCAATGATATCGCTGTTGAAAAGGGAACAAAGTTATTAGTGGCTAAATACTTGTGGTAAAGATATTCCAACCTATTGGTGTTTTTGGGTCTTATTTATTGAATTTCATTGCAGAAAGTTTTTCCATCTCAGTACAATCATTAATGGATTGTTGAGTAGTAAGGTAACTTAGAATTGGTAACAATAGAATTGATTTGTTTTTGAAGAGTATTGTGAGGTGTTCATTGTTTAATGGTTATCATTATAGGAAGTGGATTCATCTACTCATATTCAGATGGCACTAATACCCTTGGGAAAAGTATGAATCCAACTATTCTCCCGCTATCTATGGGTAGATGGTAGAGAAGGTTGACCTTTTTAGTAGAGGTGCCCGTGATGTAATGGTTATCGTCGGAGGAAATGGACACGACGATGCGAGTTAAAATCCTGGACGAGGCTGATTGAATTTCACATAGCACTAATACCCTTGGGAAAGGTATGAATCCAATTATTTTCCCTCCAGCTATGGGTAGATAGTAGGGCAGACTAGGTTCTTCAGCCTTGATGAGGCAACTAGTCTAGGAGAAGGAAAACTCTGAATTCAAACCTGTTAAATTCCGCTTAAAAACTGACCTTGTGTCATATCCTGCCCAAGTGGAGGGGTTGGTAAATATGGTTGGCCTTTTTAGCCTTAGTATGACAACTGATCTAAGAGAAGGAAAACTCTGAATTTAAACCAGTTGTAGACCTGGAGAGGAATGGGCTCTGCCAAGCTATTCCTACACAAGGTATACTACATGAGTAGCACCCAAATAATCAAACCAGTTATGGGACCAGTGAAATAAAAAAGTGCAATCTGTATATTTTTATGAGGAATATTGTCCTACTTAAATTTTATGTTAGATAATAAAATTGGATAGGAGAAATGGAAGTTTCAGAGTGTTTTGAAGCCTTATAAAGGCAACTAAAATGAAAGATGTAATTTAAAAGACTAATTTGATGTATTTAAAAAAAATTTTGTCAAACTTTCTTTTGCTTTCTTTCAGCTTGTGTTAGACATTCTGGAATGTTCTGATACCTGTGTGAAATATGTCTTAGGCACCAACCAACCAGTGGACTTAGAGAGCATCCATTCCTTGCCACCGTCTGTTATTAAAACTCTCATAAAATCCTATGAGCATTGCAAGGTGAGATTTCTTATCTTTACTTTTGTAAGTTTCTAAAGGAAAATGTTTGTATGAGAGTGAGTCGAAAAATTTTGCAATATTTTGATAATGTGAGGCACAATTTGGTTGCTTGGGATGCTTTTTACTGAAGTCTTGAAAGTAATGAACCCCACTAGACAGTGATTGCCCAGTTGACTGGGGCTGTAGAATACACCGACTACATCTCTGCAGAAGGGTAACACTCCCTCAACGAGTATCCTTGAAATGACCCTAAACACTCTAATGGTAAGGTTCCAGTAATGCTGGAGCTTTGGGGAATGCAGAGTACCCCTTCATTGCCATCACTCCTAGGTCCACTCTGGCCCAGAGTGGTAGTACCCGATAGGGTCCTATCTATGGGTCAAATAGAACTAAACTGTATACTTATGCTTAACTGAATATCTTGAACTGTTTTGACATTTAAACTACTTACTTATGCTAAACTGAATTGTTTGAAATAGAACTGTTTTGACAAAAACTATACTTATACTAAAATGAATTGTTTGAATTAGAACTGTTTGACTAAACTGAATAGCTTGAAATAAGAATGTTTTTGACTATTAAACTGTGTACTTATGCTAAACTAAATTGTTTAAAATAGAACTGTTTATTTGTATAAAAATGGATTTGATATTAAATAACCTACAAAGGTTGATATTGCCATAAAACCCAAACAAACAAACACGAGACTGTGAGATGTTGAGCTTGCCTGATACTTTTCAACTGATTTGCTTCTATATCTTGGAGTATAGCTTTGGTATCCACAGTTTTAGGCCCACTTGCCCTTGCCTGATTGTTGAGGTTCTTTCAACATGAGTTAAATTTCTTGAACAATCTGGTTACTGATTAACTGTATCTTCACTTTCCATGTAACAAATATTTATGGTTGCTTTGGCGGTGTTATGACTCAATTTGAACTTGTAAAATGTAAGTTCCTGAATTAAACTACATTACATGTTCATCTATGTGGCTTTCAAATCACACATGTTCTGAAGCAATGCACAACATGAGTACATCAATTACAACGATACGGTATAGACTAGTTGGCTGAGGCTATAGATTACACTGACTGCATTTTGACTGATGTGTAAGACCCCTCTAATGAGTCCTGGATATAATACTAAGCAATCTGATGGTGAGACTAGTAATGCTGGAGCTTTGAGGGATGCAGAGTACCCCTTCATCTGGTAGGCTAGGTGTAACAAGATATGGTTGATCTAGCACCCAAGACTGAAAACAACTGTTAACTAAGTTAGTCTTCTAGTCTTCAAGGACGCTAGCTGTGTGATGCTACCCATGCAAGGTGGGAAGTGGAGATTGGGTGTTCTGTGAACCTCAATAAAAAAGATAGGTTTCTTGATTAGCCTTCTCTTTTGGTGGCTGCAGTACAAGTAGTTGTATATATGAAAAGTGAATGAACCATTCAAAGGTACAAGAAGATCTGGCTCCTACTAGAATGAAGAAGCTGCCCCATATGTTGTGTTCATTATCCATTTCCAGTGACTTAGAAGGGCCCCAGAAACTGAACAGAGACAATAAAACAACAGAGGTCCAAACACTTGAAGCAAGTTTTGTGTTTTTTCTCCTCTCTTTGATGATTAGCCATCATTGACATAGCATTCATCAGTGACTGTGCTACAATTTGGACCATTTGTAACTTTTTTATTTATTTGGATGTTGTAAATAATTTGAAGTAGCTTTTTTTTTTTTTCGAAATTTTGAAATGTTCTGTAGAGTATTAATTAATGCAGACTTTTTGTCCTCATCTTGGTAGTTTTTGTGTAGTTTCTTCTTCACTACGTTTCGGACAAATTTCACCTCTGGCCTTCTTCAGGTGATTAACTGCGACCTCGGATAGGAATGCTGAGTCTTGTAACCGTATCCCTAGTAATTACTGCCTTCCATAGGTGCAATAGACAACAACTATGGAAGGCAGTAATTACTGGGGATACGGTTACAAGACTCAGCATTCCTATCCGAGGTCGTGGTTAATCACCTGAAGAAGGCCAGAGGTGAAATTTGTCTGAAACGTAGTGAAGAAGAAACTACACAAAAACTACCAAGATGAGGACAAAAAGTCTGCAATAAATAAAAATTTAATTCTCAGATTAAGAAGCCTCATCTCAAAATGATTCCAATTAAAGACAATTCTGTAGAGTATTTTTTTATGAAAGACAGTTAAAGAGTGAATGCAAATTCTTCACAAGTTAATCAAGGACTAAAAGTACTGTTTCTAAAAATAAAATTGTTATCAAAACCAAATCAATGATTCTACTAATAACAAAGAATAATTATCATTGATCATTAAGGATTGTGGAAATCTCTTTTCCAGGAAAGTTCTCAGATCTATGGCAAGCTTCTACCAGCACTTTCAGAAATCCTGTCCAACCTCTTCAAAAAAACACACAAACTTCAACTGGTAATTGTTTTTTTTTCTTCTTTGACTTGTACAAATTAAACTATTGAATATAATTGTTCTTTTTTTTTGTTTAAATCTATTTAGTCATTTGTATTACTTATGTTTCTTGCAACATAATGGGACTGATAAGATAACAATATCCTATCTGAAATTTTCTGTTGAGTAAATCCTATCATTCAACTGAATAGTTTTTGGAATGATGACAATACATTGATTTCTGTGCTAAGTCAGTATTCTCTTTATAAAAAAAAATTCAATTCCCTGGAAAGCTGCCAAAGATATCTCTTTTCTAAGGCAGGTAAGTTCTGGTTGAATAGACTTGTGAAGTTGTCTAAAACAATGAATATCTTTTAATTCTACTAGAACACTGAAGAAGATCAAGAAAAGAGTAGTGATTTATGAAGCTCTTTGCTTCGATGTAGCACAAGGCCAAATAAATGGGGCACCCAATGAGACTCGAACTCACTCATGTAGGTTTGCTAGTCTAGTTTGCTAACCATTACACCACCAGAGGTGCCCAAGATCAAGAAAAGAGTATGTATTTATCCAATCCTTCAACCATGAGCAGGGTGTGACACAAGGTCAATTTTTGAGTGGAATAAAGCTGGTTTGAATTAAGTTTTCCTTCTCTTAGACTGGTTACCTCATCATGTCGAGCCATCAGCACAGATATCCCTGACCCTCTCTTGCCACCCCTCCCTATCGTCTATTGCTTCCGGTAGGTCCTCAGGGCTACATCCCGTATCTACACAGAGCTGCTGTATGTAGGTTTGAGCTAGTCGCCCTGCCTTTGCTCGGCCATGTGTAGGGGTCCACAAGAGTACATCTCTTATGAGCTCATCCCTACTTCTCCAGCAGTGTCAAGGCTAAAAAACCAGTCTACCCTACTATTTATTTATCCATTGCTGGGGAGGAGAATCGATGGATTCATGCCTTTCCCAAGGGTATTAACATGAAGTGAAAAGTCAACAGCCTCGTCCGGGATTTAAAGTCTAGGTGCTAATTCTATTTTCTATGACAATAATCATTATATTAAATGCATAAAGAGTAAAGATGAATTTATAAGGTTAGATTTGTAAGCTCTTGTAGCTCAGATTATTAAAACAGCTGGTGTGTTTAACTAGGCTTCTCTAAGACAAATGGGAGGTGAGCTTGAATTTCACAGAGAGCTTATTCGTTATTATTTCTTATTCGTACTATTTCCTCATTGTCATAGATTGATGATCCAAATGAGTTGCAATAGGAAGCAACCCAAAAAATTATGATGGAAGAAAATATTAGTTAAAATTAATAATAATACAATATACTTACTTGGCATTTCAGGGCTCAACTGGTCCCAGATGGCCTTTCACTTAGGCAGTACTTGCTTAGCAAGGATGAGTTTCTTGCTTGATGCCTGAGGCACTCCTAAAGGATAATGCCAAAAGGACCAAGCATTTTTTGTAATGATCACACGAGTCCTGTGCCCCCTCCCTGTAAATGACTTTCTGTCAAATCTGAATTGGTAGGAAATCAGATAAATCCATGCATTAATAAGTATGTTGTTCTTAGTGTTGAAAAAAATTGTCTGGGTATCCTGACTAAACTGCATCTGATGGTGAGGCTCCAGGTCTAGAGATCTAAAAAAAATTCTCTTATGGAAATTAAAATGTATGCATTAATTTTTTATTGTGTATGATAATTCATGATTTAATAAATGTCCAATTTTAGAAAGTCACTTTTTATGTCATTTTCTTGTTGTTGTCAGTCTTTGCTCAATTGTTTGGACAAATTGACTATCAAACCAACTGAACAAGATGCAACAGATCTTTCTACAAGTGAGTAGACTATTATTATTTTTGTAACATTATTTGTGTAACTTATTTCATATTGCTTTTTTTTTAGTTTTGTTTTTTATAAAGATAAAAATGAATTAATTTCCTAAGGATTAAGAAGCTTAATATGTGGAAAATACATATTAACTTTATTGAAATAATGTTTAATCCTTTGATAATAATCTTTATATTATTTTCAACATAACTATCAAAGTATATATATCTGATATCTATTGCCTCTTTGTAACCTAAATAAAAAAATTCAAAGTCCAGTTCCAGGATGGTGTCTCAGCAGGCTGCACTACTCCATTGCACTCAAAGTGGTAGGGTCTGTAATTATCCAAAATTTCTACAATTTGCAGGAATGTGACACAAGGTCAATTTTCAAGTGGTGTATAGCTGGTTTGAATTTGAAGGTTTTCTTCTAGACTGTTTGCTTACCAAGATTAAAGAGCCCAATCTATCCTATTTACCCATAGCTGGGGTAGTGGAGGAGAAAAAATAGACTTATTGCTTTCCTTAAGGCATTAGCATAAAGTGAAATGCAAACAGCCTTGTCTAGAATTGGAATATTGGTGACTAATTCCGTTTCTTGCGATGATAAATGTTAAGCTAAATAAATCTATCGAAACTACTCATGAACTTTACATTCTGTAGCCTCCAGTCCTTACTTTCACTCAGTCATTTACAAATGATGATAACCACTACGCTACACTCATCTCTGAAATTGGTAGGGTCTGGGTCATATTTACTGCCTGAAGCATTCCAGAAACTACCATATATACTTGTGTAATAAATGATTTTTTGTTACCAACTTTTCCCCTCAAAAACAAGGGGTTATTCATTACATGAGATATATTTTTGAAATTTCAAAGCTTAACTTTTTTATAGGCCTAACCTTGCCATAACTTTGATCCAAAATGTCCCTGCATAGCCTATACCTAAACAAAGACCCTAAATAAAAATAATAAGGTTTTTACTTAACATTGTTTACTATTTACAACCCTTGTGCATATATATAAAAATATCATGAATAATAAGCAACATTACGTAAAATTTCATTATCTTCCAAGTAAACACAGTAAGCTATGTTAAGGTCTAGACTACATTGTTTATTTATGGGATTGCATTGATTTTAATTGTATTACAGTAGTTTTGAAAGTATAAATAAGTGTTTGAATGTTTTCTCTTTATGTCATTGTTGAAGAAATATTTTTGTTAGCTAATAAAAGTTAACCATTTATTACATCTAACATATGATAAAAACACTTTTTTGTGACTAAAAATCGGGATTCATTCATTAATTGAGTATATATGGTATCCCCATATTCATGAGGGTACCCACAGTCTTGTGTTACATTCCACTTTTTTGGGAAAGGGGGATCTAATATGTAAAAAAAATCTTTGATTGATTTTGAATTATGTTTTCAGTTTGTCATGGTCTGTTCAACTTATGCAAATTAGTACCTGCTCTGGACATCAAAATAATGATCAGTTTATGGAAGTCCTTGTCCAAGTAAGTCAGAAATGTTTGTCTTAAATCAGCTAAAAGCATCATCGTTCTCTGTCAAAATGCCAACTTGTCAAAAACATCTAATTTCGCAAAGATGCATTAACATTCCAAATTTTTGTCAAAAAATGTAAGTCCTTTTTTTGTTTTTGATATTGTTAACTCTACATTTTGGTTGATTCATTCTTCAGTCATTGTATAATCCATAAGAAAAGAGAAAAAACAAAAAACAAACTTATTTCTTCATAAAATGGCAACAGAAAAATATTAGCTAATATACCAACTGACTCAATCTGTTTCAACAACACAAGATACACAATTGAAACAATGGCTTCATCTGGCTGATTCTTTTGTGAATATCAAAGTATATATATATATATATATATTGATAGTAAGTTTGATCCTCACAGAATGCACCTTCTGTCAGAAAGTTGTCTGCTAAAACTGCTCATTAGTAGGACAGTAAACTTTGAGTAAGGTCAATTACTGTACTTCATATTAGGAATACTTGTAAATAGTGGTCAGTATGTTTTATGAGACCAGCTTATTGGCATAATGGTTAGAGTGTTTGCTAATGGTCCAGTAGACTAGGGTTCAATCCCAGGTTGAGTCATATCAAAGACTCAAGAAAATGGTACATAATGCCTCCTTGCTCAATATTATAAGGTACAGATCAAGGGTAAAGTAGAGCAATCCAGGGAAAGGAGTAGTGCCCTCTCCTACACCTTGGTGTTGTAGCTATTGAAAAAGGGGCCTTTGGGACCCTTGACTATGGTTGACCAACTTTCTATGTTTTATGATACAAGCCATTAATAATGAGTTTATTCCTTTCAAGTATTCCATTAATGCAGGTGGTGGGGATCTCTGTGGCATTGTGGCTAACATGTTGGACTGCAACATTGTAGTAAGTTAGTTCCATCTCCTGTTGTGCTATTATGTTCACTTTCAGACTAATACCTTTTGAAAAGTTATGAACTTCCTTATTCCCTCAGCTATGGGTTAAATAGTAGTGCTATTGTTCTTATGTAAGGATGATTTTGACAATGAATAAGCCACAAAGCTTTTGATAAGGCGCCTCTGGTGGTGTAATGGTTAGCAAGCTCGGCTAGCAAACCTACACGAGTGAGTTCGAGTCTCATTGGGTGCCCCTTTCATATGGCCTTGTGCCACATCTAAGCAAAAAGCTTAGTAAATTTCCACAAAGCTTTTGATATGCCATTAAACAAAAAAAAAAAAGAAGCCAAACAAACCAAAGCATTAATGTAACCTTGTGTGTCATAATTTGATTTAGTCCAACAAATATCTCAGTTTTACACTAGAA
Organism: Sepioteuthis lessoniana; assembly: GCA_963585895.1. Lineage (NCBI taxonomy): Eukaryota > Metazoa > Mollusca > Cephalopoda > Myopsida > Loliginidae > Sepioteuthis > Sepioteuthis lessoniana. Next base: position 79,498,101 of record OY757921.1, on the reverse strand, counting down.
GGAAAATTCAGGTGATTTTATGTTTAAGTATAAGATTGCTCTTCCAGGTTTAATACTTGTAAAATACATTATATCCATAATATAATAATTGTCTTTAGTTGAATGATCATAACACATTTAACCAAACTTTCTGTTTGTTTTCTGTTAAATTTAACTTCATGAGTTTGTCTACAATATTCATATTAAAGGAGTCAGGTCTGGATTTACCCAACCCCTCTACAATAGGCAGGATGTGATACAAAGTCAATACATATATATATATATATATATTCTTCATACTAATACCCAGCCTGTCAGAAATTTAGTGTTGAGCTTTATGTCAATACAAGGTAATGTAGCAAGCAGAGAAAGAACTTAGTTGCTTCTGTTCTTTTCAGCTCCTGCCATATCAGAATAAAATGTGATCAGCAAACTTGAAGGAAAAGAAATGTCTGACAAATTATGTTTTATATGGTGTTATAATGAATATTAAGTTTAAAAAACCCCAAAAAACCTTATAATTGAAAACAAAAACCCAAAACTAATCCTTTTTAAATGAATTAGAATAAAAGATATTATAGGTTAGGATCGAGATAAGAATATATTCAGGTAGTTTTAAAATGTGAAATATTTCTGAGAAAAATTTTCCAATCATGTACAAGGATAATTAAATAAGTTTCCAGACTTTTTTCATATAGGCACTTTTATTGATAGTACACACATGAAACTCTAGTCCCCTTTGAAGTAATCTCCTCTGGCTGCAATGCACTTGTACCGTTCCAACAATTTCTGAAAGGCCACATGGAAGTCCTCTTGTGTGAGCGTGTCAATGACCTTCGTCACAGCCTCTTTCATCTCCTCAATTGTCTCGTAATGACAGCCTCTGAGCTTAGGGAATAACCAAAAGTCACAGGGAGCAAGCTCTGGACTATAGTGAGGGTGAGGAACTGTGTTGATGCCCATCTCTTCCTGAACTCCCTTAAAACGTCAACATAGTAACCCTAACCCTTTGGCCAATCAACTCTGGTGTATTGGCTTCTTTACTCCGCCCACACCTCTCATCATCCCTCACAGACTCCCTGTCTTCCTTGAATCTCTTATGTCACTCAAAAACTGATGCTTGGTTCATGCAAAATGGTTGAAAAGCAGTCTGAAGCATTTCATACGTTTCTGTGTCATTTTTTCCAAGTTTAAAACAGAATTTTATTGCATATCATTCTTCCTCAGGTCCAGATTGCATTTTTGAAATTCATCAGCTGTGACAATCAAGCTTTAGTAGGGTGTATTCCAATTGCTGCTGTAGGTGTTCATTTGAAGCTGAAATCTTAAAAATTGGTCTGTCATCTCATAAGATGTATAGCAATAACATACTGAATTTTCAAGAGTCTACAGCAATTTTAAATACCTGTACCAAAAAAAAGTCTGGAAACTTATTGAATGCACCACATAAATTCCAATTATAGCATTATTAGTAAAACAATTATTTGTACTTGGAACTTCTCTTTACATGAATCTTTTTGGAAAATTTTAACTTTCATTTTTAAATGAGTTAGAACTATTTTGTTTGCACACTAGTATTGCTATTGTTTCCACAGTTAAATGGTTTCAATCATTGCTATTTAACACTAATAATTCAACATTACTCATTCCTTTGCACACAGTGAAGTGGTTACAAGTATTGCTATTTAACACTAATTATTCTAGTCAACATTACTTATTTGTTTGCACACTGTTAAATGGTTCCAAGTATTGCTATGTATCACTAACAATTCAATTAAATTCAGTCATTTGTTAACACACAGTTAAATTATCAGACAATTCAATTTAGCATAAGTCATTTGTTTAAATGTCAAACAGTTCTACTTGATTCATAGATGTCAGTCCTACCACTCTGGGCCAGAGTGCATCTTGGAGCAATGCCAATGAAGGAGCATTACTGGAGCTACGGCCTTCAGATTGCTTAGTATCCTATCCAGGACATTTGTTGAGGAGGGTCTTACCCCTCTGCAGAGATGCAGTCAGTGTATTCTACAAGCCCAGCTAATTAGGCTGATTCTATTAGGTAGGAATACTTGATATCATATAACTGTGTGCAAAAAAGTACTCTTAAGAAACAACTACACCCAAAAAAGTGAATATAAATGATTCCTTAATCTCTAGGCTTGAAATAACTCGACACAGGTTGATATGCTGTTAAGATCAATCATTGAAATCAATCTATTAGCAAAATAATCAGTTTGTAAAGCGTGGTTTATTGATTAAAAATCCGTTTCAAGTTTTGATTTGATTTTATGGTTTTCTTTTGAAAACAGGTTTGCCATCCAGTACAAAAGTCATCTTTACTCCCGACTCAACTTAGAAGAAATAATTCAGTATTTATGTTCTGATATTCAATCTGGTTATTTGAATCTACTAACCCTGGCGCCACGAATACCCAATGAAGACAATCAAGGGGAGGTAAGTCTTCTATTATTTTTTTTTAACAATACAAGGTGCTACCGTCATATTCTTGAGAATTTGAAAAGATTGATCAATCTTCATCTGTTAAGCTATCCAGTTTTCAATGTCTTGCTGGACATTTAAATGTTCCAAAATCACTCCATGAGTAAATATTGCTCTTTATCTACTATTTTAAATTTTTTTTTCATATAACTCATTTTCTATTAATTTTTTTTCCCAGTTGGCTGGGGCTGTAGAATACACTGACTGCTTCTCTGCAGAGGGGTAAGACCCCCCCAACGAGTGTCCTGGATATGACACTAAACAATCTGATGGTGAGGTTCCAGCAATGCTGGAGTTTTGGGGAATGCGAAGTACCCCTTCATTGCCATCGCTCCCAGGTCCACTCTGGCCCGGTGTGGTAGCACCTGATAAGGGCTCTATCTATGGGTTAAATAGAACTAACAGCATACTTATGTAAAAATGAATTGTTTGAGTAAACTGAATAGCTTGAAATAGAAATGTTTTTGACAATTAAACTGTACTTGCATTTAAACTGCGTGCTTATGCTTAACTGAATTATTTCAAATAGAACTGTTTTTCGACATTAAAACTGTATTTACACTTAACTGAATTATTACATATAACTGCTTGAATAGTTTGAAATAGAAATGTTTTTGACAATTAAACTGTGTACTTATGCTAAACTGAATTGTTTGAAATAGAACTTTTTATTTGGATAAAAATGGATTTGGTGTTAAATAACCTACAAAGGTTGATATGCCATAAAACCCAACAAACCAAACCAAACCTAATAATTTTTTTCTCGGAGGAATCCATTTTACAAGTTCCTCAAACTTAGGAAACGCATCTTTTATACATTTTATATAAACAAGGATTGATATGCTAGGCGCCTCTGGTGGTGTAATGGTTACCAGGCTCGACTTGCAAACCTACACGAGTGAGTTCGAGTCTCATTGGGTTCCCCTTTCATATGGCCTTGTGCCACATCTAAGCAAAAAGCTTAGTAAATTACCACAAGGATTGATATGCTAATTAGACCAAATAACCAAACCAAGCTCATAGTAGTAAACCCATGTTTAGCCTACTTGTAAACATTTTTTTTTTACTAAAACTTGCTTCTCCATATACATTACACATTCTGTAAATTTCACATGGTTTGCATTTCTTTTACCATCAAAATTTTGATGACAGAACTCTGTTCAAGCCTGGAGCATAGTTTGATTTGTCACCATTTAGAATAGCCTTGGAACAAATATTTTTGTGAGATTAAAATAATTTTGGTTATAAACCAATTTCAAACAATGCAGAGTTTACATTTATGGAAAAAAATTCTGAAAAAAAAAATCATTTTACTTTTTTTCTAAAAGTTCCTCTTATTTATTGAATGTTCTTTTATATTTGTGATAAGTTGATTTATTTCAGCCTACATTGGCATGATGTTTAGAGTGTTTGCCAATGGTCCGGGAAACTGTGGTTCAATCCCAGGTTGAGTCATACCAAAGAATCAAAAAATGGTACTTGATGCCTCCTTACTTAACACTCAGCAATATAAAGTAAGGATCAAGAGTAAAGTAGAGCAATCCAGGGAAAGGAGTAGTGTCCTTGAAAAGGGAGCCTTCAGGTCACCAACTTTACTTACTTACTATTCATTGCCATTGCATGGCATTGAATTTTTTTCTGTTTCATCTCACTAAAATCATTAAGGGTTATTTGGATTTAGTGTTTTGTATTGAAGTACTAAAAATATTATGTACACCATGCATTGAGTGGTACAACAATATTTATTACGGCCCTGTTGGTGGGGCTTAGAATGTGCTGTGTCCCTTGCAGTTGGGAAAGATCTTTCCCTTCAAAAAAGGGGTGTCCTGGGTATGATACTATACTGCATCTGATGGTGAGGCCTGGAGAGTATGGAGTATCCCTTTGTTGTCATTACTCCCAGGTTCACTCTGATCCGGAATGGTAGTACTTGTTATGTTCACATCAATGGGTCAAAATAAATCTGTTTAAAAAATTATTTGTATTTGATAGGACCATGTACAAAAAAAAAAAACTCTTAAGAAACAATTGTACCAGAAATATAAATATGAATGTATAAATGCAAATTCCTAATCTCTAGGCATAAAATAACCCTAGTCAGGTTGACATGCAATTTAAATTAATCAATCAATTAATGCTTTCAATATATGAATTGTTTCTTTTTTTTTTCATTTTCTTTGTTTTTCTGTATTTTTCTTTTTCTCATCTCTTCTAGGAATCACTGTCTCCACAAACAAATGAAAAATCCTTTCAGAAGTCAACCAAAATTTGTGGGTTCGAAATGAAGTTGCTGGTTTCTCTCGTGAAGGAGTATGATGATTACATAGGTGATTGCAGCCAATATGTGTTAAATCTTTTGTTATACCTGCATAGGTAAGACTAGGATTCACTCATATATTGTGATATTGATGTATGATCATATCAGTTTTTAATTAGTAAAATTTTAAGATATTGGCAGTTGAAAAACTGGTAAATTATTTTTTTATTGTCAGATTTCAAAATAAATTTTCTTTTGTAAATATCAGAGTACAAATTTAGTTGTCTAATGAGAAATGTTATAGGTCAACAAATGTCCATCGGTCTGTATAGCTTAGGCTCACCTAGCCTGACCATAACCAAACTTTGCCCAGTCGGTTGGGGCTGTATAATGCACCAACTGCACCTCTGCAGAGGGGTAAGACCCGCCCCCCAACGAGTGTCCTGGATATGATACTAAACAATCTGATGGTGAGGTTTCAATAATGCTGGAGCTTTGAGGAATGCAGAACACCCCTTCATTATCATTGCTCCCAGATCCACTCTACAATGCTTAGTTATCATGTGAAACGAGCTGAGTGAGAACAAGCTAATCCAACATAGTGACTATTTATACTTAACAAGAGCACACGACTTCAAATTAAGGGAAATAATCAACTCTACGAAATTAGCTTAGATTATTTTTTAGGTGGGATCTGTCTTTCATCCTTTATATCTTACTGCCCTCTTCACTATAAAAGGATGCCCATCTTATTGTACTTACCTACTCTCTTAAAGCTCAGTTGGCTGGAGCTGTAGAATATGCTGACTGCATCTCTGCAGTAGAGTAAGACACCTCCTCTCAACGAGTGTCATGGATATGACACTAAAACATCTGATGGTAAGGCTCCAGTTTTGGAACATTGGGGAATGTGGAGTATCCTTTCATTGCCATTACTCTCATTTCCACTCTGACCCAGAGTGGTTGTACCTGTTAGGGTACCATCTATGAGTAAAATAGAACTGTTCAATCTTTTACTAGAGATTTTATCAATACTAAATTATTAGTGTTTAATAGCAATAATTGAAACCATTTAGTTTTGTGCAAACACATGATTAATTAAATTAGGTAAGAAAATGTGATAGACAGAATTATTAATGTTAAATATACATATATATATAATCTTATTTCCGTTTTCTTGTAGTAGTTTGTTTTTGTCTGCTTTAGATGAACATGAAATTTTCAATGTGCACTGATCTGATCACATACACACATATATAAATTTTTTTTTATCAGTTTTCTCTTCTCCCGTTCCAAGCTTTTTTGATGGTCACCATCCCATGTTTACTTCCTCTGATATAAACTCAATTGTCACTGACATAATTCTCTGAAGAAAAGTGACTGAAACAAAGGGCCCCTTTTTTTAGGATTTTAAAATATTATGCACATATGTTTAAAAACAATATTTATAGGTGTGTGCATATATATGTATATATATATATATATATATATATATACACACACGCACATTATAACTAGAAAGAATGTAAACAAGCTGCTCCCCCTAACAATAAGTTAAGAAAAACAGCCTGTTTTAAAAAGAATGCAAAAAGTACTCAATACCAAAATGGCAGAGCTGGTTTAAGAAAGCTGATATTATTATTGGAACCCCACACTATTCTTCCATTACTCTGTGGGGGCAAGTCCCTGTAGCATTGTGGTTATTATACTGGACTTTGACTTTGAAGTAAGTCTGTTTGATCTCCTGTCGTGTTATTTTGTTCACTTTCAGACATTAGTCTGTAGCTGTAGAATATGCTTCCCTTTGGGAAGTGTATGAACTCCCTTATCTCCTAGCTATCAGTTAAATTGTATCACCACTGTTCTTATATAAGGATCGTTTTAGCATTAAGTAACCTATGAAGGTTGATGTGCCATTAAACAAAAAAACAAACCAAACCAAACTTGTAACTTTTGTGTATTCAAACTCATCAGATGGGCAGATGTAACAAGTAGTACACTGATTGCTTAAAAACATTTCTAAAAAGTGCTCAATTATGAATTGTAGGAGTCATATATATATATATATATATATATATATATATATATATATATACACACACACACACCATAGGGTGGTGCAGGAAATAAAGAAATTTATATAAGTTATATCATTTTAAGAAATGGCATCATCTAAACTAACAAACTATCATTAGCAATGTGATCGACTAAATTGATATGTACTGGTGTAGCTTTGACCTTATAATACATATATGAATTGTAGGAGTCATATATGTGTAATGAAAAAAGGGGTCGGAACTCCTTCACACCAACTATGCTGCTCGCACCAACTTTCAGAGTAACACAACTCTGGAACTCACGCCAACTTCTCTTAACTCAATGTCTGCTCTCCGCTCTCAGAATAACACCCCTTGCCTTGCCAATTTGGTCTTTTTATAGCCTCTTCTCCTCATATGTAAATTACCGCTACTCACATATAAGGAGTCTACAAACTCACATTCCTCTTTTTTTCTTTTCCCCGACGGTCAAATGCAGATGCGATGTGAGTAATCTATTCCATTACTTTTTAGACCACACATATATATATATATATATACACACACACACACACCATAGGGTGGTGCAGGAAATAAAGAGATTTATATAAGTTATATCATTTTGAGAAATGGCATCATCTAAACTAACAAATAAACTATCATTAGCAATGTGATCGACTAAATTGATATGTATTGGTGTAGCTTTGACCTTAGAATACATATATGAATTAAGTATTCAAATCAACATTCATACTAAATGGATATTTTACATAGATGAGGTGAGACACGGCAACCATATTTGTTGGATGTGATCAGATGGTTAAGAATAAGGAAATGTTATCCTATATTCCAATCAGGCAATTTAAAAGAAAAAAAAACCTTGTCCTTTGTTTAACCTCTTTTTCATTCTATATCCAAATAAAACAAGAATTATCAACCATTAAAAAAACAAAAAACAAATCTAGTTTTCTTTTCTTATCACTACTTGCAGATCACTGGCTTTTGCAGAAACCTGTGTATATTACATTATTCGTGTTTACATAAAAACCTGTATATTAAAATTAATGCTCTGACTCAGATTCAAAGCTAGACTATCAGTTGCTGAACACTAACATTATTGCTATTCTCTCACTCCTAAAGTTTTATTCCATCAGTCCAAATTTTTTTTTTTGTATTAGCAAACTAAATATTTCTGGTGCTGAGGAAAAATATAAGGGTTAAACCACGTTGCAATTTTTTACATAAAATTTGTTTTAGCAAGTTTCAAATGAAAAAATAAATGGTTTTCACTCTTTAAAAAAAAAGGGCAAGAAGCGGATGATGTCCTGCAGAAACTATTACTGATGCAGACTACACAGATGATCTTGGATTTCTTGTAAATACACCTGTTCAAGCTGAATCTCTGTTGTATAAGTTGGAACAGGCAGCAAGAGGCACTGGACTCTGTGTGAATTTAGATAAAACAAAGTTTATGTATTTTAATCAAGATGGTGCCATCTTTTCATTATATAACATGCCTCTGAAATTAGTAAATTTGTTCATATAACTTGTTAGTAATATCTCATCTACTGAAAGTGATGTCAACATATACCTAGGTAAAGTGTGGATTACTATTGATATGTTAACAACCAAAAGGAAATCTGATCACTCTGATAAAATAAAACAAGAATTCTCCTGTGCTATAGTCATATCAGTACTACTGTATGGTTGCACCACTTGGACTTTAATGAAACACTTGGAGAAAAAGCAAGACGGGAACTACACAAGAATGTTGTGTGCTGTTTTGAACAAATCCTGGAAGCAGCGCCCTACCAAACAAAAGCTGTACAGCCACTTACTTCCCATCTCACAAACCATCCAAGTAAGATAAGCAAGACATGTTTGACAATAAGGATGAACTCATGATGTTCTTCTATGGACTTCTAGACATGGATACACTAGTGTTAGCCAACCAACAAAAACTTACATCAGCTCTGTGTAGACACTGGAAACTGTCTAGAAGGTTTACCAAGATTGATGGCCGGTACGGACGGATTGTGAGAAAGAGTTAAGGGAATCCATGCTATCAGCATGCCTTGATGATGAAGTGTTATAAAAAGAATAGGGTTATTCATTACATGTATAATTTTAAGAGAAATTGCATCTTCTTTGTTAATATACCAAGGACTAAATTGATCTTGTTCTGAAATTATACTGTGATTGTTCACTATAATTTTAAAATTTATTTTTTCTTATTTTGAATAGTTTAGCCCCACCTTCCTTAAATGCTCCTTCATTGATGAATCAGAGCCAACAAGAAATTCAACTGCAAGTATTAAATGCTACTCATCCATTGGTTAGTAGTCTAATCGGCAATCGTCATTTTAGGTACCTCCTTACTGCTGATGCAGGTAAGTTTATGATATCTGTAGATTGTATATTGTAAAGAAAGAAGGAAAAGGTCTGTAATTAGAAACTAGATTCAAAGTTAGAATTATAAACAGCAGGAGCATTTTTTAAAGATGCACACTTCCATTTACCCTTGAAGCTTATCACTGATAGCTAGTGTTGTAGTAGGTACAGATCCTAAGGAGGTGCTCATGGGATAATGGTTATTGTTGTAGGAAATGGACATGGTAACACGAGTTCAAATCCTGGACAAAGCTGGTTACGTTTCACTTAGCCCTATTATCCTTGGGAAAGATATAAATCTATTTTCACTTGCCTGTACTTTTAGGAGTTCACTTGTTTACTCTAGTTATAACGGACACTCAGCAAATTTGATTTTTAAAGTTTTAGTGGGAAATTTGGTGAAAAGTATTTTATAACGAATGCTGTAAAGACTGTCAATCGTAAAATTAATAAAGAGGAAACAAATGATTTGTTTTCTTCACAAAGAATAATGACAAAATACGAACTGCATCTCCTGCATTGGGGTAGGATCCTCTCCTCTTCCCCCCAAAAGTTAAAAAAAAGTGTCCTAAGTATGACACCAAACAGAATCCATTGGCAAGGTTCCAGTTCTGGAACTGTGAGGAGTGTGGGGGTCACCCCTTTAGTATTAAATACACACCCTTCCAAAAAAAAAGGGTGTCCTTAGTATGACACTAAATTGCATCCAGTGGCAAAACTCCAGTTCTGCAGCTCTGGGGAGTGTTGGATCACCCCTTTGGTATTAAATACCCCCTTCTTCTCCTAAAAGTGGGTGTTGTCCTAAGACATTAAATTGCATCCAGAAGTAGGATTTTAGTTCTGCAGCCCAGGGGAGTATGGTCACCACTTTCATATTAAATAATTCAATAATAGTTGATATATCATTAAACTAACTCCAAATCCTGTTAAAAAAAAAAAGATTTGTAAAATCTTAATCTTTTTTTTGTAGGATGTTTTAACTTTACAAGGGTCGTTCAAAAAGTTCTAAGCCATTTTTTCGTTTTTAGATTTTTCACACACCTCTTGCTTTTGTATGGGTCTCACCTGCATAGAAATTAAGACAGAAAACTGAATTAGTTTTTTTAGTTTTATAAAAAGTAGTAGTTTATGGCCACAACCCAAATGTTCTGCTATGATTTCTTTTTCTAGGTGTGGCTTAGAACCTTTTGATCAACCTTCATATATAAATTCTCTATTTTTTCTCTAATTACTAAAAAATGAATTTGAGCTCATTGGTATTTTTTTTTTAAAACTTGAATGAAAAACTTACGAAAGTTCTCAAAATGTTTATTTCATTTGAATCTTTGTTATGCTTGGATTTGAACAGATTTGGATCAAAATCTGGTGTTGGCTAAGGCTTTACTACAAGTTGTAGCTATGAAGTTTATTCCTAAAGCTTCAGGTAAGAGGATAAGAATATTCTTATTGTTATTCATTTAACCCTATCACTCCTAAAAGGATGTCAATTTTTAATTCTTTAATATTGAAAATAATGAACAATATGTGCGATAAAAGTTAAATATTTCAAAAAACCATCATGAATTTAGCATTATACATATTTTTTATATAAAAGTACATTACTGGACAAAAAAATAGACTGAAAAAATTTAGCCATTTTTTATTATTGTCATAAATGTTGATGAAACTTCAAAGGCTTAGACATCCATAAGAAATTATTTTCCTTAATTGTTGTCAAAGTTCCCTTAGTTTATAGCAAAAAGTCACAATTCTCAGAAGTACCAAAAAATAGGAAATTTCTTAGAATTTTCTTTACCTTGATTTGATATTCAAATTTGGGATTAGTCCTTTACTAATAGCAGGTTTGAAAAAGGTAAAAATAATCACTTCCTATGTGTGTCTAAGCCATTGAAGTTTCATTAAAATTTGTGGCAATAATAAATAAGGGTTCAGTTTTTTTCACTGACTAATTTTTTGTCCCAGATTATAAATTAAATTTTCCTGTAAATAGTTATACTTTATGACTGAGGCACCTACATAATATGGAAGGAATTGTAAAAATCAAGAAGAGGAGGAAGGAAGGATAAAAAAGAATGTGAAAGAGGAAGAGTAGGAAAGCTTGAGAAAAATAAACAGAAAATGAGGCGAAAGGAAAAAATATATAAAGAAGGAAAGGGTGGAGAAGCAAAAAGAAAAAAAAGGTGAATTATTTTCTAACTTTTTGTTTGTAGGGCCCAACTGGAATTGCTTAGGGTGAATTAGTTTGGATTTCTGTTTTATTGTCCTTTTATGATACTATTTTGTTACATTCTTTCCCTTCATTTGTCATTTTGTAACCCTTTGCCTATCGAGGGGGGGGGGTCTTCATGATGTAATGGCTAAGGTGCAGGATTGTGGCCTTGAAGGAAGCAAGTTTGAACTTCAGCTGCACTATGATGTTCTCTTGTGGGGTAATACTCTTGGGAAAGGCATGAACCCCTTATTCCCCCAGCTCTGGGTTTAATAGTATCACTACCTTTCTTTTATAAAGAAGGTTTTGGTATTAAATAACCCATAAAGGTTTATGTTGTGGTCTTCAGATAAGACTGGTGGAAGAACAACTCAAACAACGGGTGATAGGTAAACGTTATTGTATTAGCAGAAAAAGGAAGTCATACAAAGGAAGTACTAGCTGTTCTCGGCTTGCAGTCTGTCTGTCAAATGTCTTGTAAAGAACAAGAAGTTGTCTCCCCCGAGCGAGTCTATTTTGGGGTATGGTAGGATATGTCCCCATCACAGTTTATATGCCATTAAACAAAGGAACCAAACCAAGCCAACTTCTGCCTATAGGAGCCAACTGACTTTGCTTGGATTTCTCTTTTAGTCTTTCTTTGTAATACTCTTGTTATATTTTTATTTTTTATTTGTCTTTTCATAAAAATTCACTTTAATAGTAATAATTTACTCGTCTAGTATCTTAACTGTTGCTACTCAATAAAGTAAACTTAGTTATTTACTATTCGTAGGTTTGTTTGTCACAAAAGCCTTGATTGATGCTCTCAGTGAGAATCAAATTTTAATAGATTAGCAAAGTGGTATTCAAGATTAGCTTGTTAACCATTGCACTAAGGTAGGTGCATGAACTATATTAAGGAAAAGTGTTAACAGTTTATGGTACTTGAAAAAAATTTCATGCCTACAGAGTCTTTTAGTAACTAAAATTGTTACATATTTGACCTTTGACAGGCAATGTAAGTTATGTGGATATTAAAACAAGGTGTACTCCTGTGTCTTAAGGTAAACAAAACACTGTAAATGCCGTGTGAATTATGTGGGTGGTGTGCCGGAAGGAAGAGTCATCACAAGGTGTGTAGGCATCTGAAAAAGTTATATCACTGCTGAAGATTTTGACCTTGGGGTCAGTGAGAGAGAAGGGAGTTGGTAGAAGAGTGACTAGATGTTATGCCGAGGGTTGAGGATAAGAAAAATAATGTATGAAGTGTATGAGACTTGCTAAGTCAAAAAGGAGTATGATCCCAGGAGAAGGAAAAAAAATGGATGCCTTGTAAAGGACCCATAATAGGAAAATAGATGGAAGCTAAGATGATTAAATGCTTGAGATAATGCAGGGAAATGTGAAGAAACAGGCTCGAAAGTCGAAAGTGGGTATGATCCTCAGTTATAGAAGCTGAGATGAGTCAGCCCTGTATCAGTCTCCCGAAAGAAGAGAGAAAGAAGATTAGATGTTTGAATCAGCCCTATGCCAGCCTTGTGGAAGCAGAGTTAAGAAGTAAGGCTCTCTGAAGATATTGTATCTCAACTTGGTGTGAATCTTAGCAGTTCTCTGACTATCCCGACTTTATCCTCATGCAACTAATTTTATAATAAAAAAGAAGAGATTATATTTTTTAAATAAGTGTTGTCATCTTTTCTCATTCCAGTATACAACAGAATGAGACAAAAGTTCTGTTCACATAAGACACAATTTGGCAGTTACAGATGCTATTGCCGAGGTCATGAAAGTGATAAATCACACTGAACTGTAAGATGTGAAGCTCACCTAATACTCTAACCTCATTTGTCTTTATGGCTTGGACCACGGACTCAGAATCTATGGTTTTAGGTCTACCTGACCTTGCCTGATTTTTGAGGTTCTTGCGACTTGAGTGAAATTTCTTGAACTGTTTGGTTACTCTTCTGTGATAAACTGCACCTTCACTTTGTGCACAATAATTTTTTGGTTGCTTTGATGGTATTATGTTCAAACTTGTAAAGCATAAATTCCCAAATTAGACTATGTTGCATATTCATCTGTGCGACTTCCAAATTACAAATAGAGTGAAGCAATGCACAATGTGTCAGTGTACCAACTACCACAGTACTACCAACCCCAGAGGGTACCTACTACAGCCTGAACTGCCTTGGTCACATGATGAATGTGTGCTGCAAACTAGCATATAACAAAATATTGGAAAACTTTTGACTCATTTTAATAATTCTTTCATTAAAGCTTGTCTTTTATAAAATAAAATCCCTAAATTTTTTTAAGCTGATGTTCAAAATGATTGGCTTGCTCCAACTGTCTATCCAGAAGATCCTCCTCATCAGAATATTTTGGCCAGCATCTTTTCATCTCTAGAAAAATGTAAGTATCAACTTATGCTTGAATATTGTTATTACAAGGTGATTGTATTTTTACAATATTTCTTACTATTAAATATTTGATTGTGATTTTAATATATTTAAAAAGATTGGCATGTTGTAAAACCAACCATCCAACCATATATTTACCAACCTCTCTGTATGAGAAGGATACAGCACAAGGTCAATTTTTTAAAAGATAGAGTTTAACAGGTTTGAATTCAGAGTTTTCCTTCTCCTCGACCATTTACCATACCAAGGTTAAAGAGCCCAGCCTGCCCTACTATTTACTCATAGCTGGAAGGAGAATTATTTGATTCATACCTTTCCCAAGAGTATTAGCATTATATGGAATGCAAACAGTTTTGTCCAGGATTTGAATTCTGGTTGCCATGTCCATTTCCTATGACAGTAACCACGAACGCCTACAACCAATCATATAGCTTTAGTATAATCTTAGCAAAATATACAAGTGTTCTAAAAGTAATATCTCTTATTCATTTTACAATGGATTTTATATTTTTCAGAAATTTTATTACACTCAGTTTGGAAAATTTTATATTTATTAATGGATAAAAAATGAATCCATCTCTTCCCTACCCAGCTATGGGTAAAAATAGCATGATAAGACTGGGCTTTCTATCATTGGATTAAGTGCATTAGCAGGAGAGGAGATTGTGTTAAATAAATATTTGCTGTGCAAAATAATTTTTTTATGAGGCTATTTATTTTTGACAAACATATATACTACCTATTTATGTAATGTCTCTGATAAAATAAGACAGAACTTCTTCAAAGCTGTAGTTGTGTCAGTACTACTGTATGGTTGCAGATGCTGTTTTGAACAAATCCTGACAGCAGTACTCTACCAAACAGCAGCTGTATGGCTACTTGCTTCCTATCTCTCAAAAAATTGATGTAAGATGAGTAAGACACTAAGTAGGACACTAAGTACAAATGTGATGTTCTTCTATGGATCCCTACACATAGATACACAGGTGTTGGCCAACCTGCAAAAATTTATCTTTATCAGCTCTGAGTAGACACTGGATGCTGTCTAGAGAACTTACCAAGAGCAATGGAGAAAAGAGACAGATAGTAAGAGAGGATCAAGAAAATCCATGTTGTCAGCATCCCTTGATAATGATGTATGCAATTTATACCATGGGTAGGATTTATTAGATAAATACATTAAAAATTTTCATTCATTATAATGGTTCCATAGAATGATACAGCAAATTCTGACAGGAGAAAAAAAAATGAAACAAGGTTTTTTTTTTTTCATAGTTAATTTGTTTAAACTTTATAGACATCAATATAGATCTTTTCTTATTGCTTCTCTCAAACTTTACTCTCACCCCACTACTCTCACATGTCATAGAAATGGAATCTGCAACCTGAGTTCAAACCCTGGACAAGGCTGTTTATACTTTACTTTGTACTAATACTCTTAGGAAAAGCATGAATTCATCTGTTCATTCTCTAAGCTATGGATAAATAATAAGGCAGACTGGGTTCTTCAGCCTGTTGCAAGAGTGATAGTACCAATGACTGTAGGTTGGTACTGTATATTTGTTATCTTTGGGTACTATAACTTGCACTTATATTAAAAGAGTTTGCAGTAATACAAAGAAAAGGAGATCTCTTAGGAGATAAATAAAGAAGTCTTTATTATTTGTTGATGTACAAGGATTAACTATCATTTTATAATATGATTTGGTTGTTGCATCTTTCGTAGAATTTACTGTTGCTGCTTCTTAGTGACTGTTCAAGATCTCTTCAAATTGCTGCTGCTTAGTCATCATTGAAGTTATTGCCTCTACTGCTGCTAGCCTTGGTTAGGCCACTAGTCTGGATTCAAACCTGCTTTACTCTGCTCAGAAATAGAACTTGTGTCACATCCTGCCTGTATCAGAGGAGTTAGGTAAATATTTGTACCTATATGTATTCACACACTCACATACACATGTATGGTGTCACAATAATGTGTATTTGTGTGTATATATATATATATATATATATATATATATTGTGAGTGGCTGCCAGTGTCAGGGATTTTATCTTCAGCATCTTTGAGCAGTGTCAGATTGTCTAGAAGGTCTTCCTTTGTCTATTTTGGCACGAAGACCACACAAAGAGCTGGACCCGTGTGAACGTGTGAGACCAGAAGTAAGGGGCAAGAAGGATGAAGGACGTTGGACTCCGGCTGTAAGAGAGTCGGACAGGCAGAGAAGGGTATCAGGGGAGTCAGAAGGCAGCATGGGGTCAGTGAAGACAATGGCCAGTCAGAAAACAGATGTTGAGTGATGAAGACAATGACCAGAGATGAACCATTATTTTTGGAAGCTGTTAGAAGTTTCACAATGCACTTGTGATAGCCAAAAAAAAGCCATAGACCACTTTCTAACGTTTTGCTGTCGTTAAATCTTGTGTTTGGTATTTTTTCCTTCCTCCCTCTGTTGTTTTTTTATTGTTATTTTTTGTTCAACTTGTGAAATTCCCAATGGGCTGGGTGTAAGAAGTAATAACAGGGTTCTCACTAGCCTGCCCTGTGGTTTATTTCATATCTGTGTTGGTGTTTTTGTATGTGTATATATGTGTGTGTAAATATCTTGGCTGATAATTGGGAGCTTCAGGCAAGTAATTGGTCATTGGAGAAAATTGGTTTATTTGGAGAAAACTGCTTTTGAACAATACTGGCTGAAAAATAAAAATCTTACAAGAAATGCCCGAAAAAACCTTCAATTTGAACTTTGTCTTCTGAAAGTTGACCATCAAGAATTAACTTACTATGTCTGTAAAAGGATCTGCCTAAGTAGAACTGGAATGTAAGGAGAACATATGGATTATTCATCATCATCATGTCATGCCATCAGCACAAATATCCCTCACCCTCTCTCACCACCCTTCCCTATCGTCCATTGCTTCCGGCAAGTCTTCAGGGCTACATTCCATATTGTCACAGAGCTGTTGTATGTAGGTTCGAGCTGGTTGTCCTGCCTTTGCTTGTCCATGTGTACATCACTTATGAGCTCATCCCTACTTCTCCAGCAGTGTCCTGCATGTCTGGTTTGTCTAATTTTGATACTTTTCGTGATGGCTGGTAGGTGGCTGTACTGCTACTGCTTTGTAGGGTACTGCCTCAAGGACTTGTTTAATATTGCTTGCAGCATTCTTGTGTAGTTGCCGTCAAACTTTTTCTCCATACGTTTAGTTAGCGTCCATGTAGTGCATCCATATAGCAGTATCGACATGACTGCTGCTTGGAAGAAACTGCATTTTATTTTATCGGTCAGGTCTGATTTCCATATGACTGATAGCCTATCGATGGAATGAATTTAAAAAATAAGGTAGTTGTGGACTTTAAGTTAAAACTTAATAATGAAAAACAGAGGAAAGTAAGAAGAAAAGAAAGAAAAAAATTTTTTTTTCGAAAGCCATGGTGGACGTAAAGGCAAGCGGATAAACCCTCTGTTGGTTCAACGCAATGTCTAACCAGATCCTGGGCATATGAACCCTACGGTTCAATGGCCAGGATCGATTAGTTTGATCAGGGAACTACTGCTACTCATCTATAATGGTGGCTTCTGTAGAATAAAAACAGCCATCGAAAGATTACCATGGATTATTAAATAACTACCAATTGCAGTAATACTAGTTACACCTGTCAGCGAGTGGGCTTATCAGACATTAAAATACATAGAAATTGTGCAACAACTGTCTTGCTCAGCTTTGGTGATATTTTTTGCTAACAAAGTATTATTGATGGTTGAGGAAAGTAATCATTTAAATACTGAATTTTGTAATTTTTTTTCCTAAAATCTGAGCACTTTTTGGCATTTAGTCTGTATGTTAAATCAGGAAAAAAGGAATTGTGGGTGGTCAGGAATTGAGATAACCATTTCTTATAAGAATTGGACTATTTTATATGTATAATTGTATCTCATGTATACAAGGGTTGGCTGAAAAGTTCATAGGCTGACCCAAATATTCTCATTGAATGTGACCAAATGAAGTTAATTTTTCAACGTAGTTCCTTTTGCAGATCACACACTTCTTCCATCAGTGTTACAGTGCTTGGATCCCTTTGATCAAAAAAGTAATTACCAGCAGATATGACATCATCATATGAACTTTTCAGCTCACCTTCATATAATGATAATAATAATAATAATGAAGTCTTTTGATTGGAAATTGACAGGTTATGTTGAACTTTCATTGGATATAAAAGTACCCATGCCTGCTGCTGCAGGGAACCCAGAAAAGTAAGCTTTTATTTGTTTTAATAAGGAGTGTGTATTTCTATTTTTGTGATAGCCCTACACATACAAACATACACAATGAGCAATACAACTTTTTTTGTATGTTTCTCTAGTGGTGAACAGGCAAGTGAAATATCCAGTATGTCAGTGATATACTGCTAAACAACACAGTAAAATTAACTGGAAAATAGTAAATTTAGCAGAGCATATATACACTACACACCAATCTATATGTAAATAATCCTGTTAGTTTTGACTGTTTCTATATTAGTGTTTATGTATATATGTCTGTGTGTGTGTGTATATATATATATATATATATATATATATATATATATATATATATATATATACCTTTTTCTGTGTCTATTCTAGTTTTTTTATCCATAGGACCTGAAGAAGTCCTGTTAAATATTTTTCATGTTTCTGAAATTTTCAAAAACGCGTAACAAGATGGAAATAAATTTATAATCCTAATGTGACCGGTTTGTTGTTTTTCTTAAAGAATTTATTGCTCTGTATTGTCTGTTACATTGAGCTCTTTACCAGGAAAATTTAAATGTTCACTCTTGAATAGTTTTCTTGTCCTGATGGAATTACTCCCAACTCCGGTTTAACTGGACCAAATAATACTATATATATAAATATATATATATATATACTTTTTATGTATAAATTTATTCTATTTGATGTACAAAACTTTATATAGCCTTGTACAAAAAAGTTCTAAGCCTCAGTCAGAAAGAATTGAATAGGTGAACATTTTTGTTGTGGCAACACACTACCACTTCCTATAAAACTAGAAAAAAATCTGAATTAGTTTTTCTACCGTCAACTAAGTTCTTCTTTCTAGGTGAGGCTTAGAACTTTTTGAACGACCTTTGTGTGTGTGTGTGTGTGTGTGTGTTTGTGTATATATATATATATATATATATATATATATATATATATATATTCATTTTTCTTTTGTTAGATTTACTAAACTTTATATATAATTAGAATTTACCATCAAAAAGATGTTAAATCAGTAAAATATGGTGCTCTGTGCACAAAAAGGCAGAGCAATATCACAATATTTCAACTATAAAATAGAATAAAACTGGGTAAAAACTCGTAACTGAGGTGAGCCAATATCATCATGTCTCAAGTCCTCCCCTGAGAATTGACCACATCAAACTCAGTTGTGAGTTTACAAATTATTTTCATTAATTGAAACCATATAATTGCTAGCAAAAAAAAGAAGACTGGCTTTAAAATTAAATACCCCAACAAGGGTTGATATGTCAAAACCAACCAATCAATTGCTCAGTCGGCTGGGGCTGTAGAATACACCGACTGCTTCTCTGCAGATGGGTAAAACCCCACCCCCCACGGGTGTCCTGGATATGACACTAAATAATCTAATGGTGAGGTCCCAGTAATGACTGAGATTTGGGAAATATGGAGCACCCCTTCATTGACATCGCTTCATGATCCACTCTGACCTAGTGTAGCAGCTAATAAGGGTCCTATCTATGGGTTAAATAGAACTAAACCAGGGTTTGAGTTTACTGTTTTTTACATTTAAATTGCATATTCATGCTAAACTGAATTGGTTAAAATAGAACAGTTTTGACATTTAAACTGTGTACTTATGCTAAACTGAATTGCTTGAAATAGAACTGTTTTGACATCTAAACTGCATACTTATGCTAAACTGAATTATCTGAAATAAAACTGTTTTGACATTAACTCTGTCTATTGCCCAGTCGGCTGGGGCAATAGAATACACCGACTGCACCTCTGCAGATGGGTAAGACCCCCCACCCAACGAGTGTCCCGGATAGGACACTAAACAATCTAATGGTGAGGTTCCAGTGATGCTGGAGCTTTGGGGAATGCGGAGCACACCTTCATTGCCATTGCTCCCAGGTCCACTCTGGCCCAGAGTGGTAGGACCTGATAGGACCCTATCTATGGGTTAAATAGAACTAACTGCATACTTATGCTAAACTGAATAGCTTGAAATAGAAATGTTTTTGACAATTAAACTGTGTACTTATGCTAAACTGAATTGTTTGAAATGGAACTGTTTTTAACATTGAAACTGTACTTACACTAAACTGAATTGTTTAATATAGAACTGTTTTGACAATTAACTGTGTGTAAACTAAATCTGTACTTATATTAAACTGAATTAGCTCTGTTTGAATAAACTGAATCACTTGAAATAGAAATGTTTTTGACAATTAAACTGTGAACTCCTGCTAAGCTGAATTGTTTGAAATAGAACTATTTGCTTAAAAATGGATTTGACGTTAAATAACCTACAAAGGTTGATATGCCATAAAACCCAAGCAACCAATCAAGCAGTAATATCAGACTACCCTCTTGAATCTCTTCATAATTACTTTTTACCACTTTTTGGTAGTTGATTCTGTCCTAAAACTCAGAAAATAAGAATACTCATATATTAAATGCTTTTTATATATTAGATTTGCAATTATATATGTAGTGATATTTTGAGTTTTTCATTCATCAAAGATTTTGTTCCTATATTATTATACTATACCTTGTTTTTTTATTGTAGGAAAAGGAATTTGTATGAATATTTTTGTACTAACATTTGTGGTCTTATCGGTAGCTGGCCTGTTCGACATTTTAAAATTATAGTAAGTAAACTGATAGATATTTATATCATGTATGTATTTCAAAGTGATATATTCCTCTACTGTGTATTCAAATGCTTGTAAAATTCTATGTTTATAATGTAAAATTTAAGCCAAGTATTAATTTTTTTATTCCTAAAATTATATCGGAGGGTGTCCTTGTGGTGTAATGGTTAAAGCGATGGACTGCGGAATCATAGTACGCGAGTTCGTACTCCAGTTGCGCTATTACGTTCACTTTCGGGCAAATACCCTTGGGAAAGGTATGAACCCCCATATCCTCCCAGCTATGGGTTAAATAGTAGGAGTACTGTTCTTCTAGGAGAACGGGTTTGGCATTAAATAACCTAAAAAGAGTTGATATGCCATTAAACAAACAAAATCCACCTCTGACATCGTAGTACGCGAGTCCGTATTCCAGTCGCGCTATTACGTTCACTTTCGGGCAAATACCCTTGGGAAAGGTATGAACCCCCTTATGGGTTAAATAGTACCACTACTGTTCTTCTAGGAGAATGGCTTTGGCATTAAATAACCGAAAAAGAGTTGATATGCCATTAAACAAAGAAACCAAACCAAACATTATATCTTCAGTCTAAATTTCTACAATGAGGAATTATTCAAAACTTATAAAAATTGAAGAGGATACAATAACCAAAATGTTTGGACTTTTTTAATAATAATAATTATAATAATAATAACGACACCAATTTGAGTAAATCTTTATATCTTCATAACCATTATCAAGACTCTCTCTTGCCATCCATCCTTTTGGCCATTAGATGATTTGAAGAATAGGAGGTAAGTGGCCGTACAATTGCCGTTTTGCCGAGTGCTGCTTCCAGGATTTGTTCAAAACAGCACATAACATGTTTGTGTAGTTCCCACCTAGTTTTTTTCTCCAGGTGTTTTGTTAAAGTTCAGTTAGAGTAATCATACAATAGTATTGACATAGCTTCATGATGTGTGTTTAATGACTATTATTTTATTTATTTATTTATATATTTATTTTTTTTTTTTTTTTAAGGAAAATGTGCTATTGAAGAATTTATTTCACCCAAATATTCACTGTAAGATTCTCTCGTCAGACATATGGTGCTTCATTGGTCGGTAAGTTGCAACTTAGTAGGTTGAGATTCTTCTTGCTCAGCCTATTTATTTATATTTCGTCCATGTATAGCTGGGAATATGTGAATATATATCTTTTTCTGTATAGATACACATACACACTCACACAGCAGAAACGTCCTTTGGCCAAGAAAGAGAAGAATGGCTTTTTTTAAAAAAAACTTTGTAGGTTTAGATACTTCTTGCTCAGCCTACTTATTTATACTCGTATTTCATCCATATCTTGGAATATATGAATATATTTGTCTGTCACTCTCTCTCTACACAAACACACACAGTTGGTTGCTGAAAAGTCCTTGGTCTAACAAAGAGAAGAATGCATTTTTTTTTTTTAATTATTCTGAATTTATTTTGAAAGGTGAAAGAAATTTGAGAACTGATGTGCTCAGTGTTTTGATCTACAGGATGTAGTAGTGGAATAATATTTAGTATTACTTGAATAGGTTTAGAACTTTTCAGCATCTCTCATATATATATATATATATATATATATACTTAAAATAAATTAATGTTCATTCCCCTGTCTGTGGCTGCCTCATAACTGTTAGTTTCATGTAGTTTTTGTGAAAAAAAATTGAATCAAAAAATGAGCCTAGTTAACAGCAAGAATGGAGGAGACAAATAAATACTATTCCTCGTGAGATGCAAAATATGGTGGCAGTGTAGTGGAACAGATGTAGGAGGGAGAAGGTGTTAAGAAGAAAAAAATATTCAGAGCTTATAATATTTGAATAAACAAATTTTTCAAAAAACTTTTTTTGAATCTAAAAAGTGCTCAATACTGGTCAATAGAACAGGATAAAATCTAAAATTAATTTTAATGTTTACTCACCCCTCTGTGGCTACCTCATAACCCAATAGTAATAATAATGATGTGAATTATAGGCAAAGCAATGTAGAAATGATATTGTTGATAATTGAATAATAATAATATATTATGATTGATTATAGACAATGATACTGAAATAATATTGTTAATGATAATAATAATAATAAAATAAATTATTTTGTTAATTATTGGTAATAATGATATAGAAATGAGGATTCCTAGCTGGCTATATGTACTTGTAGGTATCAACACAAATACCAGCTGCTCAGGTTCTAAAGGTTAATAATGAATGTATTTACCAACCCTTCTGCATGAGCAGGATGTGACACAGGTCAGTTTTTTAGTGGAATTTAACAGGTTTGAGTTCTTCTAGACCAGTTGCCATACCAAGGCTAAAGAGCCCAGTCTACCCATAACTGGTATTTACCTGTTCTCAGGATTGAACCTGCAACCCCCAGATGATTTCAGTAAGAAGCACTTTAACCAAATGCCTATATCTGTTGCGCCATGGTTCCTGCTAGACAATTCAGAGCTAAATTAGATGTTTTGAATGTCATTAAGAAAAAAAAAATGTTTACTGTTTTCCATTATACTGTAAGTATTTGAACTTTTATTTTTCAGTTATGGTAGTGCTAGTTTGTGTCACAGCCATGTGAAGATGTTGGCTGAAGTGTGTCAGGCAATAGCATGGTCACAGTCACTCTCATACCAATTCCTTCACCTTATTTTTCACAGACTTTTCAAATTTCAGTCTACTGAGCATCAGGTAAGTTAACTGCAGTCACAATTCTAGTATCTTTAACATTGAATAAAAGTTTGACCACCACAATTTTAATAGAATGGAAAATACTAATTCTTATACATGTTTTTCTTGCCTCCTTTGGTTCTTTTAATCACCAGTTGTATATGGGGGGAATTTCTTACAATGGACTGGAAATCACAGGTTTTTCTTGAACATATTTGTAATTGATTAATATAAACACTCGAAAAAATAGTTTATTAGAATGCTATGTATTCACTCACAATGACTTCAACTTGATTTATGAAATCCAGCTTTCTTAATATCACTCTGCAATCAACTACTTATACACCTTAGCCCTCAGCCGAACAAAAAGTAGCAGATGACAATGAGCAGTGAGAGTAGTCTTCATTTGACTATCCAACACTAATATAACATAAAAAAGTAAAGTTCGCAACTATACTTGAGGGCGATCCGAAGGATCCTTTTTCATTAGCTACTACACTGAGGTGTAGGGGAGGGTGCTACTCTGTTCCCGAGATTTCTCCACTTTACCCTTGATACGTACCTTATATTGCTGAGTGTTAAGCAAGGAGGTATCAAGTACCATTTTTAAAGTCTTTGGTATGACGCGACCTGGGGTTGAACCCAAGTCTCCCAGACCATCGGAGAACACTCTACCCACTAGGCCAATGAGCTGGTTTACATTGGCGAATTCTTATAAATAAAATGAAAACTTTATACTTATTCTTTTGAGTATTATTTAATCAGTTCTTGTCATTGTGCATTGAGGAGTGAGTTGATCATGTAAGCTATTATTAGGGAGTATGATCCTCATAGAATTCTTCACAATTGTGGCCTTGTGTCAGACTAGATTTTTATGTAAATCATATATATATATTTCAGTTGCGACCCTATGTCATCAATATTACTTGGGACCATATTTATAACAGAATTTGCTATATGTATGATTTAGAATATAAGAAGAATTTTTGTATCCAAGTACATTTTTTTTTAAATGCAATTCATCAAATATCTGTGGTTGTGTAATTTTGCACTGCTGATATTTGATAAATGACCACTCTACAAAAACCAAAATGATATTTTCTCTTTATCTAAACAAATGTCTTTGAACCAAATTAACCACCTGTTTCACTTGTCACTAGAACCTTGATGTTAACTGCTCAGTCAAGGGAACAGATCACAGACCAACATGCACCCACACATACACACAACTACATACAGAACATAGATGGAACATGAACCTTTTGGGCCTGATGTTGAATTGATAAAATATATATAAATCATATAATATTATATAATTTTCTATTTTTTATATATATATATATAAAATTATAATAAACAGAAAATAATTATTTACAATCAAAATTTAGTTGTTAAATTAAAACAAAATATATTCTTTGAGAAGCAGGGAGTAAAATACATTTAAAACATTATTTCAGCCAGAAATCTATTTGTTTTGAGTCATGTTATTAAAAGGATTTTGTTTGTTTTTTAGGGCTGATTTTCATGGGCCCAAAATAACTAGCCATGTTATTTTTTTCATTGTGTAACATTATTCTGAACACTCAGAAAAAATATACGAGGATCATTAAATAAATTTCCTGACTTTTTTCGTATGGGCACTTTTATTAATAGTACACACCTGAAACTCTAGTCCCCTCAAAGTAATCTCCTCCGGCTACAATGCACTTGTTGTACCATTCCAACAACTTCTGAAAGGCCCCATGGAGGTCCTCTTGTGTGAGCGTGTAAATGACCTTCGTCACAGCCTCTTTCATCTCTTCAATTGTCTCATAACGACAGCTTCTGAGCTTAGAGAATAAGCAAAAGTCACAGGGAGCAAGGTCTGGACTATAGGGAGGCTGAGGAACTGTGTTGATGCCCATCTTGGTCAAATAATCTGTGACAAGGATAGAGTTGTGGACTGGTACATTGTCCTGGTGGAAATGCCACTGACCCGATTTGAAGAGTGCTGGCCTCTTCCCTAGGAATCTCTTCCTGAACTCCCTTAAAACCTCAACATAGTAACCCTAACCGTTTGGCCAATCAACTGTGGTGTATTGACTTCCTTACTCCTCCCACACCACTCATCATCCCTCACAGACTCTGTGCCTTCCTTGAATCTCTTATGCCACTCAAAAACTGATGCTCGATTCATGCAAGATGGTTGAAAAGCAGTCTGAAGCATTCCATAGGTTTTAGTGGCATTTCTTCCAAGTTTAAAACAGAATTTTATTGCATATCGTTCTTCTAAAGTGTCCTCATGTCCAGATTGCATTTTTGAAATTCACCGTCTGTGACAATCAGGCTTTAGTAGGGTGTATTCTAATTGCTGCTGTATCTGTTCATTTGAACCTGAAATCATAAAAATTGGTCAGTCATCTCATAAGATGTATAGCAATAACGTAGTGAATTTTTAAAGAGTCTACGACAATTTTAAATGCCCGTACAAAAAAGTCTGGAAACTTATTGAATGCACCACGTATCTAAATCATTATTTTAAGGCATAAAAATAAAACAAATCTCTAAAAGTGAGTTTAGATAATTACTCATGATGGTTTGAGTCAAGATGTTGAGTCCAAACTAAGTTATGGATTAATGACTTGCTCTCTGAGAATGTTTATTGTTTTGAAAAAGATAGACTTGAGAGAATAACTCTTTAGGTTGAGACTAAAAAACCCTATATATATATATATATATATATATATATATATATGAAATCCATCTGATGAGCTTTAATAAGTGAAATAAATCTATTATGGAATGCAATTTGTAAATTTCTTGTTTTTTAATCAAAAAATATATATTATGCTCTGCAGGTATATTTTTTATTAAATAGCTGTGCATTGAGCACTCATTCTTTGGATATTCACTATCCTCATTTACTTGATTGATATATATATATATATATATATATATATATATATATATATATAGCCTAATAATGAATAAAGCATTTATTCTATACTACAAATATTTATTTTTAATATAATTTCCATCCTTAACAATGAACTTTATCTATTACTTCTCCATTAACCTCAAAAGTCAAACATAGAGTTATAATTTCAGGTAATGATTAGGTCATATTGCATAATTATGAATCCATTCTTGTTTATACATGTGTCTGCATGTTTTATGTTTACATCTATGTGCATACATGTAGTTGTGAACTTTTGCATGTATTTACCCAACCCCTCCATCATGGGTAGGAGTTGACAGAAGGTCAATTATTGGGTGGGGTAAAGCTGGTTTGAATTCAGTTTTCCTTCTCCTAGATTGGTTGCCTAACCAAAGCTAAAGAAGCCAATCTACCCTACTATTTACTTATAACTGCAGGGAGAACAGATGGATTCTTGTTTTTACCAAGGGCATTAGTATAAAGTGAATTGTAAACAGCCTCATCCAGGATTTGAACTTGGGTTGCCAGTTCCATTTTCTTTGATGATAACTATTATGCTAAGGCTGCCTCTTTGTCTATGTATATTCTTATATATGTGTGTATTTATTCAACCCCACATGGCGTTGGGATGTGGCACAAGGTCAGTTTAAAGTGAGGACCTCCCTGGAAATAAGCCTTGCAGGGTGCAGTATCAGAAATAGCTCAGCTCTTTTGGCATTCCCTTTTTTTTTTTTTTTTTTTTTTTTTTTTTTTAAAATACATACCCAACCATTACTCCTTTAGCTGAGAAGGCAGGTGCTGCTTGGGAGTGAAGACCCCTTGAACTGATTTATTTTTTGTACTACCCAACACAAATGCCAGGTATTCATAGAAATATGTGTCTGTGTTTTGATATACAAGAGAGACACAAGCAGTTATTTGCTACTTCTCACAATTCAGCCTGATACCTTTATTTGATGCCTAGAGGATGTGGATGTACAACTCTTGCCACAGTTAACTCTCCTGAAAAAATTCTACCCTTATTTCCATGAAGGGTATATGAGCAGTTTACTCAGTGTTGATGCTTTCTTTCTCCCAAAAATGTATGTAATAGTGTCTCAGAAATATAATTGGATAAATGAGTTCAAATTTATACCTATGTCAATGCACACAAAATGGAATATATGTGCTATAATCAAACAGGCAACATCATCACACTAGACGGAACCCCTCTGAAACTAGTAGACAAATTCACCTACCTAGGAAGCAGCGTCTCATCAACCGAAAAGGACATCGACACGCGGCTAATGAAGGCATGGACAGCTATCGATAGGCTATTGAAATCAGAACTGACCGTTAAAATGAACTGCAGTTTCTTCCAGGCAGCGGTCGTATTGATATTGCTGTATGAATGCACTACTTGGATGCTAACCAAACGGCTGGAGAAGAAGCTAGACGGCAATTACACAAGAATGCTGTGCGCAGTATTGAACGAGTCCTGGCGCTAACACCCCCACAAGACACCAACTGTACGGCCACCTACCTCCCATCACGAAAACTATCCAAGTTAGACGAACCAGACATGCAGGACACTGCTAGAGAAGCAAGGACTAGCTCCTAAGTTATTTACTCCTATGGACCTCCACATATGGCCGGGCAAAAGCAGGATGACCAGCTCGAACATACATTCAGCAGCTATGTGAGGATACGGGATATGGCCCTGAAGACCTACCAGAGGCGATGAACAATAGGGAGTAGTGGCGAGAGAGGGTCAGGGATATCCGTGCCTGCGGCATGACATGATGATGATGATTAAATGCAACAGTAAAGTTTTCTCTGCTTTCTGCTTCATCACCACTTATTTTAACTTTTGTCATTCACTTACAAATTGTAATAGTCTTGATTTTCATTGCTTGCAGTGGATGCATTTTATCATGAATGTGTGTATAAGTTCATACATGTGTATATATTTAAAAAATATATATTTCTCGAAAGCATTTGATTCCATACACAAAATGAAGAAACTATAACCATATGGTCTTCCAAAAAAAAAAAAAGAATTACTATTATTATGATGCTTTACACAAACAAGAAAGTAAATAGCAACATTAACTTCTTTGGCATTGTTGCTGGAATTTTGCAATAAGATACATTAGTGTCATATTTGTTTATAATATGCCTACGCTTCATTCTTTGAACATCAATAGATCTAATAAAAATAATGGTTTTACACTAAAAAAACAAAACAAAGAAAGCAGATGATATCCTGCTGAAACTATCACAGATGCATATGATCTAGCACTTCTCACAAATGCATCTGCCCAAGCTGAATCCCTACCACATAGCCTTGAACTAGCAGCAGGAGGCAGTGGTCTCCATGTGAATGCAAATCATGTTTTAAACGAGGAAGTGTCATCTCCACTTTAAAATTGGATAAGTTCATATATCTCAGCAATAATATGTCATCTAGTGAAAGTAATGTCAACATTTGCCCATTTGGCTGGGGCTGTAGAATACACTGACTGTATCTATTTTCATGTTCCTTATATAGGGTGTTTAAAAAAATTTTTTTCTTTCAGAAAAATTAATTTCACAATCTTGATTAATTTTTGTTCTAATAATCTCAAATTTTAACAGCATGTATAGAAACAGCTCCAAATTTCTATGTTTAAACACTTTTTCTTTTCCAAGGAATGGCATTTCTGTACCTGAAAAGAAAAAAACATAAATTTTTATGTATACAATTTTGAGTTGTTTCTGTACATGCAGTTAAAATTTGAGATATTTTGAATATGAATTGGTCATGTTATTGGATGACAAAAGGATATTGATTTTTCTGAAATACCCTGTTTTATGTGTATATATTAAATGTATTGTTACCGTCAATCTTATTTGTTGACCACATTGTTTTCTCCAGGAGAATATTTTTCAGCTTTTCCCCCCTGCTAACAACTTAGATCTTTGGGCTGGTGTGAATTTATCAAACTTAGATGAGAACATATCAAAGCGACTCAAGAAGGAATTAGTACAAAGTTGTGCCAAAGTGATCCATACTTTCTGTTCATCAAATCTTCTTGATGCCACAAGTTTTAAATCTGTTGTAAGAATCCTTTCTTTAATTTCTTTTCAGTTTATTAGTTTTGTTGTATTTCATTAATCAGCAATTTTTCATGTAGCAGATTTTATATGTAAGTTAATGCATAAATGTACTAGTTGAATTTAGAACTATTGTTTCTGTCTACTATCAACTTAAGTACTGTAACCATTTTTGTATAACTGCACTCCTAACTTTAGACTATGAAATTCCGGAAAAAAAACTGACTTTTTAGAATTTGTAGTAGTTGAATGTAACCTAAATTTACCATTTGTTCAATTTTTTATCAGTTCGTACTGACTAAAAATAAGAATTTATATAGTTTACATTATGTCTTAAAACAGAAAATTGACACAGTATTTAAAGCAAACACATGGATAAGTATTACCTTGCAATGATTGAAACCATTTAACTGTGACAAATAGAACTATTAGTGTTAGATAGCAATACTTGAAACCATTTAACTGTGTGTCAACAAAAAATTGCAATGATTGAAACCATTTAACTGTGTGTAAACAAAAAATTGCAATACTTGAAACCATTTAACTGTGTGCAAACAAATGAGTTCTAACTCATTTAAAAATAATGTTACCTACAAACTATTCACTTACAAATTATATATATGTATGAATAAGATTTGGCATTAAATAACCATCAAGAGTTGATATGCTTTTAAACCGAACAACCTAACCTAATGTAAAAGACATATTCACACAAAAATGCAATAAGCTTGTGACAAAAATAAGCTCCCATTAAAAGAAACACTTATATACAAACACACATTCCAGTGGATATTTCTCTGTAATGGCATAAGACACATTAGTTTGGATTATAGATATTTTTTTTGGTCAACCTATCCTGAATATAATGAAGCATGTGGCTAGAAAAAAAATGTTAGTTATATAATTCTTGTGTATAATATGTACTACTAACATTTGGATTGAAAAATCTGTAAAAATAGTCTGTGTCTTATATAAAAATAATTAGATTAATTTTTTTCTTACATGCAACTGATAAAATCTGATATGTTCTGAAAACAACAAAGATTATCTTTTCTATAATCTTCCTTAATTTTCCTTTAGACTTTTAAGCCTGATGAAAGCAAAATGTAATATTTGTTGCTAAAAAAGTATTTTTTTTGTATCCAAGATGATTCTTTGATTAGCAGATTGTCCTATATTTGTATTTATCTAACCCTTCTTCACAAGCAAGATGTTATACAAGGTCAGTTTTTAAGCAGAGTTTAACAGTTTTAAATTCAGAGTTTTCAAGTTGCCATACCAAAATTAAAGCTTAAACTAAGCTTAGTAAATATCCATTTTATTATATGTATCTTTTTGGAAAAATGTGTAAAAATAAAATATTTACAAACAAACACTGACACATTAAGTTTTGAGTAGGATCTGAAGCTTTAAACTCCATCAGTTTATTCATGTGATTCAAGATTTTTCTTGATGGAACATCAGTCTTTGTTAGTGAATCAGCCAGTTGATGTGTACTAGGGAGTTGACTGGATTAAACTGATATCACCTTTTTCAAGCATTTTTCATTGAATAACTGTTTCAATTCAGAGCCATTTATCCAATATTTGAGTGCTTTGAATCCTGCAATGCTTCATTATCTGTTCAAAAATATATCTGAATTCACTTATGATCTTTAATACGTAACAAATCCACAAGGAAGTTTCTATAATATACACAAGCCTAACAGTATCCACCATTGTTAGTCTTGGCAATCTGTGTGCTCTTCACACTCTTTTTATTCTTTTCATCTGTTTACTTGAAATAGAATGCTATAAATGGTAAAAAAACCCAGGAATTTTTCTTTTTTTTTTTTCATTTAATTTTTTGTTTGATTTTATCATTTGAAAATATTTTTTGGATGAAGAATTTAACATTTGCTATATACGCCCTGATGATGGCTTATTTAAAAAAAAAAAAGCAAAAGAAAATGAAATATTACATTGGCACATTATCATATGTAAAAAATACATCCTCTGACTATTTTGTTATTATATATATATATATATATTGTCATCCACAGACAGACTGTTTTTTTTATCATAACTCTTCAGTGTGGCTAAACATGCAGGACTCTTCAAGCTGGGATCAAAACCCACCTAACTTTATGCTAGACTTAGTATCTTACCGCTCAGCCATCTAGATGACCTATGTCAACTTGGGAATTATAATGCATTATATTTACTAGAGTGATTCAAATTTTTGTTATATTTTGGTAACATGAACAATTCAGCAGCTCTGGATGCTTTTGCTGAGGTCATGAATGTGACAAACCATACTGGACTGTAAGATACCAAGCTAATCTAGTACTCTCCAAGTGCTACTAAGCAGGTTTGCCTCTGTGGCTTGGAGCGCACAGCCTTGGAATTCATGGTTTTAGGCTTACCTAACTTTGCCTGATCACTAAGGTTCTTGCAACCTGAGCAAAATATCTTGAACTATTTGTTAACTGTACTGTGATCAACTGCACTGTTTGCCCAGTTGGCTGGGGCTGTAGAATACACTGACTGCACCTTTGCAGAGGAGTAAGATACCCCCAAACGAGTGTCCTGGATATGACACTAAACAATCTGATGGTGAGGTTCCAGCAGTGCTGGAGCTTTGAGGAATGCGGAGTACCCCTTTATTGCCATTGCTCCCAGGTCCACTCTGGCCCGGCGTGGTAGCACCTGATAGGACCCTATCTATGGGTTAAATAGAACAGCATACTAATGCTAAACTGAATTGTTTGAATAAACTGAATAGCTTGAAATAAAAATGTTTTTGACAATTAAACCGTACTTACATTTAAACTGCGAGCTTATGCTTAACTGAATTATTTGAAATAGAACTGTTTTTCAACATTAAAACTGTATTTAGACTTAACTGAATTGTTACATATAACTGCTTGAATAGTTTGAAATAGAAATGTTTTTGACCATTAAACTGTGTACTTATGCTAAACTGAATTGTTTTAAAAAGAACAGATTATTTACATAAAAATGGATTTGGTGTTAAATAACCTACAAAGGTTGATATACCATAAAACCCAAGAAACTAACCAACCAATCAACTGCACTGTCACCGTTTGCACTTTAAATGTTTCTGGTTGCTTTGGTAATGTTATGGCCCAGTTCGAATTTCAAATGCTTACACGTGCAGCTTTCAAATCACATATGAAGTGAAGCAATGCACAATGTGTCAGCACACCAACTACCATTATACTACCAGCTACAATGGGTACCAACTACAGCTTGAACTGCTTTGGTCATGTGATATAAGCGCTACAAACTAGCATGTACAAAAGTATTGTAAACCTTTGGCTAATAAAATGAGCAAAAATAAGACTAACAGGATTAATATTTATAATTACATTTTAATATTTTGATATTTATGAATAAAATATCTGACAGAATAGAAGAGAAATAAGACATGAAAATGAATTTAATGAGGTGTTTATACATTCATGTTTCACCCTATATAAGGTTCATCGGATAATGATTTGGAAGAATATTTTTAATAATCTCATACACAATTGTAACATCCTCTGTTATTTTTTGTAAAATCTAAAATTATTTAAAAATCTGATGAAATATTATAAACACTCCATCAAGCTGGTTTTCATGTCTTATTTCTTTTCCATATATATATATATGCATTTAACATTGGGGAGAGTGCTACTCCTTTCAGGAAAAGGAGTAGTGCCTACTCTTACGCCTTGGTGTAGTAGTTAATGAAATGGTCTTTTTGGGTTGCCCTCAAATACGGTTGCCAACTTTGCTTATATATATATATATATATATATATATATATATATATATACACACACACACACACACTATACCTAACCTAGTCTGGCACCAAAAGATAGTTGTGGATTACTCAGTGAAGATCAAACTCACTCTGCTTGCAGATTAATCTGCTTGACAAACTTCTTAGCCATTGCAAGTACATACACATATATTTATATAATACAGAGTGTACCCCCAAAATGTAGACACATTTTCATTCATTATAAATACAATGTTTACTAAGATATATTTAATTTTTTTAATCCAGGTTAAAGATAAGTATAGAATATTTTAATATATATATATATATATATATATATGATATTGCTTGGTTTTATGGCATATCAACCATTGTAGGTTATTTAATGCCAAATCCATTTTTTACATATAAACAGTTCTATTTCAAACAATTCAGTTTAGCTTAAGTAAACAGTTTCAATGTCAAAATAGTTCTTTTTCAATCAATTCATTTGACCATAAGTACACAGTTTCGTTCTATTTGACCCATAGATAGGACCCTATCAGGTGCTATCACTCTGCGCCTGAGTGGACCTTGGAGCAATGGCAATGAAGGAGTACTCCGCATTCCCCAAAGCTCCAGCATTACTGCAGCCTTACCATCAGATTGTTTAGTGTCATATCCAAGACACTCATTGGAGAAGTCTTATCCCTTTGCAGAGATGCAGTCAGTGTATTCTCCAGCCTCAGCCGACTGAGGAAGGGGGTATTTTGAGGTATTGTAAGTATTTGAACTGATGATCATTTTGGTCCAGACATTGAAACAGATGGAATTGCAAACATCATTGCAGGTTTTCAAACTGTTTAAAGCACTGCTGATAAAGCAAACAGATGGAATTTCAAATTTCACTATTTGTTTCACTTGGTATTTGGGTGCTTTCTCTTTCAATTTCTGCTCTCAGCTTATTGATTTGTTGTAGGTTTTATGCTATAAAGTTGAACGGCTCAATTAAATGCCACAATTGCAATTACTAGACACCTTGTAGCCAGCATGGTACAATTGAACATTGTGTAAACTTATCAACTGTTACACTATTGTAGGGATTGTATGATTAGACCATTTTTTTTTTTTTTGTAAATCACCTGAAGAAGGCCAGAGGTGAAATTTGGCCGAAACGTAGTGAAAGAAGAAACCACACAAAAACTACCGAGATGTGACAAAAAGTCTGCAATAAATAAAAAAAATTTAAAAAAAATTTATTCTTAGATTAGGAAGCCTCATCTCAAAATGATTCCAGTTAAAGCCAAGTACATTTTTTTTTTGTTTTTTTGAAAACACAGTCACTGGTCTAAGAGTGTATACGTTTTATGGGGTAACACTGTATTTTGTGGAGATATTTGGTTGCTTAAATGTCCATTAAGATTTTTGTTTTCTATTTTAGGTTTCTGCCCTCCATTGTTTGTTGAATTTGTGTTCTGCTCTCACTGAATCTGCTAAAAGTGGATGCACTTTATACCATTTAGTGCTTCAGAGAGTTGGGATTTTGTGGTCATTTGTATCAAAGCTTGGCGTCCATTACAATGAACAAAATTTGTACCCATTATTTTTGAGTTTCCTGCTCAGGCTGTCAGCACATTTGCTCTTTTTAATGAATGCTGTTAATGTTGCTTCAGTAAGTTCATCTAAACTTTTTAAAATTATGGTTAAAGAATAAGTTATTTTTTACTTCTGTTTTTCACAATGAATATTGTCTTTGAAGAAATTATTTAAAACTAAATACTATGACATTACTTTGCCTGTATTACTAGAATATATGAATTTCTTTATGCACAGTTAATTGAAAATTCTCATTTAACATGTATGGAGTTTTATATGTAAACTCTTTATGGAAATATATATATATATATATATAAAAAAAAGGTTTTATATGTAGAGAGGGCATAATTTTCTCTATCATTTTTTCAAAAATATTCTATTTCTTTATCTTCTCCAGCATTAAAATTAAATAAAATGTAATGAAGTGGCCACCTTTCACCACCAGGGAACCTGGTGTCTGGCAGTGTGACCAACAACAAAGGTTCAATCACAAGAACTCAGATGGTAGGTGTGAGAAATGATCATGCACAAAAGTTGGGGATTGTTGAAAAGGGTCAGGCAGTTAGCTACTGACAGAGCGACAAGTAACATCTTAAATTTTGGGGGCTAGTGAAATTGTCTCCTCCTCCTTTACACACATTGAAGGTGGCTTATGATTTGTTGAACAATAGATCCTTCCTTCATTGAACTGAGAATACCATTGTATATCTTTTAAACCAGTCCAGAGGGAAGTTACGACATCAATAATAAAGTGAATAGAATTTTTCTCTGATCACATGTTTTTGTTCCTGGAACTTGTTATCTCTGTCAATTTTCTTCGAGACCCCACAATGTCATGCTAAGAAATCAGCCCAGTTGGCTGGGGCTGTAGAATACACCAACTGCATTTCTGCTGAGAGGCAAGCCTCTCCCTCCAGTGAGTGTCCTGGATATGACACTAAACAATCAAATGGTAAGGCTCCAGTCCTTGAATTTTGGGGAATATGGAATACCCCTTTATTGCCATTACTCCATGGTGCAATCTGACCCAAAGTGGTAGCACCTGATAAGGTCATATCTATGGATCAAATAGAACTATTTGACATTTAAGCTGTGTGCAAACAAGAGAATGATGTTAAATTGAATTGTTAGAAATAGAACTGCTTGATCATTTAACTGTGTGCAAACAAATGACTGATGTTTAATTGAATTGTTAGTGATATACAGCAATACTTGGAACCATTTAACAGTGTGCAAATAAAACTATTCTATTTTCGTTGTGTACGTTTTATTTGCTCCTGTTATCTTGACAAGCATTCATTGCTGTGTGAACAATTCTCCTGATATCAAAGTCCTGTTGAAGGTTATTGTAACTGAAACGTTTGATGTTGACTTTAGATCACAATAAATTCACCTATTAGGATTATTATGTTTTTCTGCTTTCTTTATACTGTTGGATTTAGATCCATATTTACTTTCAAAACTATTAGTGTAGAATACTTGAAACTTTACCTGTATGCAAAATAGAATTATTGGTATTACATAGGAATACTTGAAACCACTTCACTATGTGCAATCAAATGATTAATTTTATATAGAAATATTGGTGCTTGATCACAATAATTGAAACCATTCAAGTGTGTTGAAACAATAACAATACTTATGTTCAAACACATTTGTTAATTTGGTATTAAATAACTGGTAAGTGTTGATATGCCATAAAACCTAAACAAACCCTTAGAACTACCAAAAATATTTCCAAAAAAATCTTCCTGTAATTCTTTTTAAGATAAAGGGAACTAATGTTTGTTCACATTTAAGTTCCTCGGTCTGTACTAAAAAAATAATATTCTCTAAAATTATCATATTCTCTTATAAAATATCTGTTATATAGAATATCTGTTGTTAGTTGATTAAGAACAAAGAGTAAACTAATTTTGATGTAGATGAAATTTTTGATTTGCGATAACAGTTAATATCTAATTTCTACCAACAGATTCTATCTTTGTTACCTGGTCTGCTGCAATCCCAATCATCAGACACTGTGCAGTTGGCCATAGCTGATTTCTTGAAAGAGACTAGAAGAATTGAGGCAGTCAAAATGTCTGAGGTAAATCTATTCATTTATTAAGCTGGGTACTTTTGGGATTGGTCATCACCTTGTCTTTTTAAAAAAAAAAAAAATTTTCATTTTTTACAGTATCATGAAAGTAATAATCTTTTACTAAGCTTAGTGGTACTATTTACCCAACCCCTCCGCTCGGGCAGGATATGACACAAGGTCAATTTCTCAGCGGAGTTTAACAGGTTTCAATTCAGAGTTTTCCTTCTAGACTAGTTGCCTCACCAAGGCTGAAGAACCTAGTCTGTCCTACTATTTACCCATAGCTGGAGGGAGAATAATTGGATTCATACCTTTCCCAAGGGTATTAGTGCTATGTGAAATGCAATCAGTTAGGTCCAGGATTTGAACTCGTGTCGCCGTGTCCATTTCCTACGATGATAACGACTACACCACGGGCACCTTTTACTAAGCTTAGCTTAGTTTAGTTTATCACAAAACTAGAAGTATGAGGCACTTCGTGAGAATCAAAATCCCCAACAATGATCTACTTGCCTAGCTTGCTAATTATTATTATTATTATTATTATTATTAAAATGCTCTGAATTTCTTAAATGAAGTATTTTCAATTGCAATTAACTTTGCCTGTGGCGTAATGGTTATCGTCGTAGGAATTCG
Source organism: Sepioteuthis lessoniana (assembly GCA_963585895.1). Classification (NCBI taxonomy): domain Eukaryota; kingdom Metazoa; phylum Mollusca; class Cephalopoda; order Myopsida; family Loliginidae; genus Sepioteuthis; species Sepioteuthis lessoniana. The sequence continues at coordinate 79,460,671 of OY757921.1, read as the reverse complement.
ACATGAGTTCAAATCCTCAACTCCACTTAAAAATTGACCTTGTGTCATATCCTGCCTGAGCGGAGGGGTTGGGTAAATATGAACTTTGCAGGTATCTATTTTATATTATTTCTGTTGCTTTTTATAGCAACACTCAAATTGTTGAGTAAGCAGCATATATCAAAAATAAAGAATAAATCTTCAACAATATACTTTCTTTACAATTTAAACAGCTTACTTAACTGTCATAGAATAATGATGAAAAAGAAGAGAAATAAGATGAAAGAAATTCTACTTGGAAATCACTGTATTTGATTACTTACTAGATGTACATTTAACTTTAAAATAATTCTATACCAAATCATACCAGCCCAGTTGGCTGGAGCTGTAGAATACACCAACTGCATCTCTGCAGAAGGGTAAGAGCCCCTGCCCCAATAAGTGTCCTGATATGACACTAAACTATCTGATGGTGAGGGTCTAGTTCTGGAGCTTTATGGAATGTGGAGTATCCCTTCATTGCCATCGCCATTGCTCCCAGGCCCACTCTGGCTCTGGATTGGTAGCACATAACATTTAACATGGATTAGATAGAACTATTTGACATTTAAAGTGAGTGCAAACAAATGATTTATGCTAAATTGAACTGTTAGAAATAGAACTGCTTGATCATTTAACTGCTTTTAAACAAATGACTGATGTTTGATTGAATTGATAGTGATACATAGCCATGCTTGGCACCATTTAACTTTGTTGACTTATGCTGAATTGAATTGTTAGAAATAGAACAGTTTGATCATTTAATTGTGTATCTACAAAATGTGTTTACAAACCATATATTTAATACATATGTAAAAACAGCATTTGGCATTAAATAACCAACAATGGTTGATAAACCAGAAAACCAAACTAATATCAGACCGTGTCTCATTCTTGGTATTACTAAAATTAAAAAAAAAATAACCTTATTAATAAAGTTTGAAGTTGACAGCTATAGACCTTGAACGGGTTGCAGTGAGAGTCCCTTAAAAAGCTTTGTAAACCATGTATCTTATGTTCCATCAAATATGGTAACAATAATTAGCATAAGCATGTTTCATGAAAAGTATAAGCCATTTTCATTTGTAATTATGTGTGCCCATGCTTCTTAAAATTTTAAAATTTCATGCATAATTTATTATCTCTGCATTGAATTCCATTTAACGGAGGAATAGTTGAACAATAAGCCTCTGAATATGTACATTTACCCAACCCCTCCACCTTGAGCAGGATGTGACATGTCAATTTGTTTTAGTGTAAAGTTTTCCTTCAAGACTAATTGCTTAATCATGACTAAAGAGCCTAATCTGTCCCACGATTTACTCATAGCTAGGGAAAAAAAGCTTGATTCATGCCTTTCAGAAAGGCATTAGAATGAAGTGAAACACAAACAACCTTGTCCAGGATTTGAACCTGGGTTACCAATTCCATTTCCTATGACTAACCTTTATGCTAAGCCTTTGAATATGATTGAATATATAAGTTAATTATTATATTTGAACTTTATCATTAGCAGATGGAAGAAGTTCATTTTGTAGTAAATAAACTAATAGTAGCTTAGATGCAAAACATTCTTTCTTTAATAGCTGAATGATCTGGCTTCATATATCATACTATTAAATTAAATAAGTTAATCTACTTTGTTTAAGGTAAGCATGCTTCCTGTGGGGCACTCTGTATTAAACAAAACTTGTATCACATTCTAACACCATGATGGGTTTGGTTAAATAAAAATTCTGTTAAACACAGTTTTGTTGAAATTAGTCCAGTCATCTTAAATATTTGATATTACCTTACTGGCAGTATTTTACTGGCCAAAGAATAAAAATCCTGATTTAAAAAATGCAAACTTTCAATATGATGTTAATTGCAAGGGAATATTTCTATTTCAGATTATCCAACATATGGAAAGCAATGTGCCAAAAACATTTCAGTCACTTCTTCTGAATTCCAACTGTCTTATCCACCACAGAGCCATGGAAGCTTTTGCATTGTTTGCCCAAGAGACATCATGTGAGACTTTGGTACCCCAGTGCCTGAAAGTGACTGATGAAAATCAGGAAAGAACCCTTCAAGATGCTGCAGTTGCATTTCTTAACAAAGTAAGTAGACTTATTTGTATATGTATTTACCCTGCCACAAGGTTGCCCAGTCGGCTGGGGCTGTAGAATACACTGACTGCACCTCTGCAGAGGGGTAAGACCCCCCCCCCACACACCGCCAATGACTTATGGCACTAAACAATCTGATGGTGAGGTTCCAGTGATACCGGAGCTTTGGGGAATGCGGAGCACCCCTTCATTGTCATTGCTCCTAGGTCCACTCTGGCCTGGAGTGGTAGCACCTGATAGAGCCCTATCTATGGGTTAACTAGAAATAAACTGTGTTCTTATGTTAAACTGTAATGTTTGAAATAAAACTGTTTTTGACATTGAAACTGTACTTACACTAAACTGAATTGTTCGAAATAGAACTGTTTTGACATTTAACTGTGGGTAAACAAAAACTATAGGACCGTTCACACAAGAAGAACTCGACTCGGTTCTCAGAAAAATTAAAAATAGGAAAGCTGCTGGGCTGAACGAACTTCCACCGGAAGTATGGAAGACCAGACAATTCGACGACATACTGCTCCGCCACTGCAACGCAGTATACAATCAAAATCCGATAGATAGATGGACGAAGGGATGCATACTCCCCTTCCCTAAAAAGGGGGACCTCGGATTAGCCAAAAACTACCGAGGCATAACACTTACATCCATAGCTGCCAAAATCTACAATGCCCTACTACGAAACCGAATAGAACCCAAAATCGACATCATACTTAGAAAAAACCAAAATGGCTTCCGAAGAAATAGATCCATGACCTCACAAATATTAACCATCCGCAGAATCCTTGAAGGTGTACGGGCAAAGAACCTACAAGCGACATTAATATTTGTCGACTTTACCAAGGCTTTCGACTCCATTCACAGAGGAAAGATGGAACAAATCCTACTAGCGTACGGCATACCTAAAGAAACCGTAGCGGCAATAACGATTCTCTATAGAAACACTAAAGTAAAAGTACGATCACCGGATGGAGACACAGAATACTTTGACATTGTAGCAGGAGTACTACAAGGGGACACGCTGGCCCCGTACCTCTTTATCATTTGTCTAGACTACGTACTTAGAACATCGATTGACAAAATCAAAGAGAATGGCTTCAAACTGACGAAGAAAAGAAGCAGAAGATACCCTGCAACAACAATTACCGATGCCGACTACGCCGATGACATAGCGATACTGGCAAATACACCTGACCAAGCCGAAACTCTTCTGCATAGTTTGGAACGAGCAGCAGCAAACATAGGCCTCTATGTTAATGCACACAAAACGGAATATATGTGCTATAACCAAACGGGAGACATCTCCACTCTAGAAGGAACCCCACTTAAACTAGTAGACAAATTCACGTACCTAGGAAGCAGCGTCGAATCAACCGAAAAGGACATCGAAACGAGGCTAACGAAAGCATGGACAGCTATCAATAGGCTATCGGTTATATGGAAATCAGACCTAACCGATAAAATAAAACGCAGCTTCTTCCAGGCAGCGGTCACATCGATACTGCTATATGGCTGCACTACATGGACGCTAACAAAACGGCTGGAGAAGAAACTGGATGGCAATTACACAAGAATGCTGCGTGCAATCCTGAACAAGTCCTGGCAGCAGCACCCCACAAGACACCAACTGTACGGCCACCTGCCCCCTATCACGAAAACTATTCAAGTTAGACGAACCAGACATGCAGGACACTGCTGGAGAAGCAGAGATGAACTCATAAGAGATGTACTCTTATGGATCCCCACACATGGCCGCGCAAAAGCAAGACGACCAGCTCGAACGTACATTCAGCAGCTCTGTGAGGATACAGGCTGTTGTCCTGAAGACCTACCTAGGGCGATGAACGATAGGGAGGAGTGGCGAGAGAGGGTCAGGGATATCCGTGCTACCAGCGCGATATGATGATGATGATGATACTTATACTAAACTAGATTGTTTGAATTAGAACTGTTTGACTCAACTGAATAGCTTGAAATAGAAATGTTTTTGACAATTAAACTTAGTACTTATGTTAAACTTAATTGTTTGAAATAGAACTGTTTACTTGTAGAAAAATGGATTTCGCATTAAATAGCCTACAAAGGTTGATATGCCATAAAACCCAAATAGACAAACAAACAAATCTGCCATGAGTGGAATGTGATACAAAGTCAGTATTTTTTAAGTGGAGTAAAGCTGGTTTTAATTCAGTTTTCCTTCTCTTAGACTGGTTACCTGTTAAGGCTAAAAAATGTAAAGTCTGCACTACTATTTACCCATACCTGGGGGAAGAATAGATAGGTTCTTGCTTTTCCCAAGAGCATTTCATTCAACATAACCATTAGACTGAGTTAACATAATTCTAGACATAGATGATTTCTGTTAATTTTAATGCTTTTTGGAAAGGCATAAGTCCACTTTTCCTGTGTCTTTAGTATGATACTAAACAGCATCTGGTATTGAAGCTCTGGAAAATGTGGAAGCATTTCTTTATTGCTGTTACTCACAGATTCACTCAGACCTGAAGTGTTTGGATATGTTAGTGCCCTATCTATGTGTTGAATAGATCTGTTTGAGGTAATGTTTAAAACTTGTTCTTAAAACATTGATATTTAAACTATGTATAAAATGTTTACCTGTTTAAAATGATTCTCAAATTTATTAGTTTCTTGGGACCATATGATTTCTTACAGATTTTTAGTATTAGGTAGGAATACTTGAAACCATATAATTTGTGTGGTAATTTTTGTATTAAAAAATGACTTATAATAATTACTCAAAAAATCTTTCTGATATCAATGATCTCCATGAACATGTTCACTGCTACTTTGGAAATTTGAACCCTTACATGATATCATCGAAAGAAAATGGAAAGAAAAATACATATAAATTGATGAGAAAAATTTATTACTAAATATTAGTTTAGGTCCACTAATGTGTTTCGACAAGATTATCTAAGATATAAAATTATGAAAATTTTAGGTAGAAAGTATTTTGGGTCATCTTCAGGGTGGGAAGTATGAATTTAAAATAGCGGTTTGAACGAATAACGCTATTTTAAATTCATAATTTCCACTTTGAAGATGACCCAAAATACTTTCTACCTAAAATTTTCATAATTTTATATCTTAGATAATCTTGTCGAAACGCGTCAGTGGACCTAAACTAATATTTAGTAATAAATTTTTCTCCTCCATGTATTTTTCTTTTCATTTTCTTTATATAACATATCTGTCTGATTAAACTTCATACTTTACTCAAATAATGTCATCTATATTTTTGTTAGTTATCATTAGAAATTGTTATATAAAATTAACAAAAGCACATGTTGTGTAATAGTAATTGTTGTAAGGAATGGGCTTGATAAACCAAGATCAAATCCTGAAGGAGGTTGTGTTTCATTTCATGCTAATACTGTTGGAAAAGGCATGAATCCTCTTCCCTACCTGCTGTAGGTAAATAGTAGAGCAAACCGTGTTCTTTGGCCTTGATAAGTCAACTGGTCTCGGAGAAGGAAAAACTCTTTAATTCAAAATCAGGAAATGGCATAGGGCAGCAACTTCACTTGATAAAAACCTACACAATTGCTCAAGAAAACAAATGTTTTGGAAAGGAGTAAATTGCTGACTTTATCTCCTCATGACAGCTTTCTGATAGTTGTTGTTAAAAGAAAGAAAGAAACAAACTGTTAGAATCTTAAGGTATGGAAGGGAATAATGGAATAAAATCCGACTATAGAGAAAAAAATTTGATAACAAGGTAATCCAAGCAGAAGCAGAGATTTATTGAGAAACAAAGTCAACACTATAGCGTTTCGGTTCTAATGAACCATCATCAGGACTGGGAGGTATGATGGTAAGGTATCCAAGAAATTTCAACTCCCATAATTCACATTTAGATTCATTGCTATCAAAGAATAATTTCACTGTCTTAGAAGTCTTGTCACCATTTTAGTCTTCTGCTCAAAGACTCCAGTGTTGGTGATACAAAAGATACGTCTTTTTGGTAGAAACTATAAGTAGCAATTGAATATCTGTAGAAAGTTACAACTGATTTTAAATGTTTTCAGTCCTTGTCTCTGATTGGCCAATTTCTACCAGAAGTATCTGCTGCTGCTGCTGGCAAAATCTATAAATAGGATCAACCATTCTCTGGACACCTTATACCCAAAACCAGTCCAACACAAACATATAAGTCTATTTTATTTTTGTAAATAAAATTAAATTTTATTAAATTATGATTGTAATGTGTGTCTCGCTCTGAGTTTGTTTTTCTCTCCATTTTGCCTTGTAATGCATTTGTGTGTACTACAAATAAAGTTAAAAAAATGATGATATTACTGACAATGTATTTATTGTTATTTATAGATATAATAAAAAAAAAAACATGCAAAACTTTATGGGGAGAAAAATTTTTGTTTTAAATATTAGAACCTTAACACAGTTACCATATGCAACCTGCTACAAAATGCCATATATCGTAAGACAGAAAAAGTTACTGTAATTAGTTGTGTATAACATTCATTTGTGTATAATACATACCTCTAATTTTTGTTATGAAATTCTGGAAAAAAAAACCTTGTGTATAATGCAATTTGGAATTTGTAGCTGCTAAATTCATACAAAATTCAACACTTGTTCAATTTTTTATCTGATTTATATTGACTAAAAATAAGAATCTATATAGCCTATATAATGTTTTGAAAGACAAAATTTACACAGTATTAAGACCAAAGACAAGGATATGTTCACATGAAAATGTAACAAACTTTCAGTGAAAAAAAGTTCACAATTGAAGAAACAAATTATAAAGAAATCTGCATTCCAGTGGCTATTTTTCTGTTGTGGTGAAAAATAGATGTTTGTCACATAGAGATAACTTAATTTTGGTCATGTTGTCCTAAATATAGTGATGCATATGGTTGAAAAAAAAGATAATATTTAGTTCTCTTGTAGAATATGCACCCTGAGCTTTTAGGCTTAAAAATCTGGAAAAAATGAATATTATTATTACACAAATAATTATAGTATGAAACTAACTACATAAAAGCCCAGTTGTCTGGGGCTTTAGAATGCACCAACTACATTGCTGCAGCAGGGGTAAGACTCCCTCAATGATTGTCCTGCTTATGACACTAAACAATTTGATGGTGAGGCTCCAGTAATGCTGGAGCTTTGGGGAATGCAGAGTACCCCTTCATTGCCATTGCTGACAGGTTCACTCTGACCTTAAGTGGTAGCACTTGATAGGGTCCTATCTATGGGTCAAATAGAAGTGTTTAACATTTAAACTATGTGCAAACAAGTGACTTATGCTAAATTGAATTTTTAGAAATAGGACCGTTTGATTATTAAACTGTGTATAAACAAATGACTGATATTTAATTGAATTGTTAGTGATACATACCAGTACATGAAACCATTTAACTGGGTGCAAAAGAATGAGATTAGGCTTGTTTAAAAATCTTAGCAAGAAAATATGTTTACAAATCATATATATTTAGTATATATGTATAAAGAAGATTTGGCATTAAATAATCTACAATGGTTGATATTCCATAAAACCAAACTAACTACATAGGACTGGATATTTACTAAGTTTACTCTAGTATAGCATAAGTTCAATTGGGGTTGGATAGAATATAAAGAAAAAGAATATTATAATATAATTATTCTGCCTGTTTGTCTCTCACATTTAGTTCATTAAGCTTAGAAGATTTGATATATCAAGATGGATCACATGATTATATTCAATATTGTTGATTGGTCATTAGTGGTGCGATCTTGAAGTCTTGAAGATAAGTTATCCCATGTACTCTGATTGCAGTGTTTTCCTCCTTGGCTGTAAGAAATAAACTTAAGGTCTTTTATCTTTTTTTTTTAATCTTCTCCAGGCAGCCCATAAGCAGGAAAATTACAATAAAAAAGTCCACCTTCAATTGCAAAAGTCCAGTATAGATAAGCAGTACCAAAATCCAGAAAGTATGGAAACTACTTCTGAAAAACTGCTTGAACAGGTAAGATAACATTTTTCAATTAAATATTTGATGAAATATAATCTCATAATCAGAACCCTTTATAAACTCATTCTCTTAAAATGACTGCATTCTGTCTTGTCAGTTGGGGTTGTAGAATATGCAGATTGCATCTCTGCTGAGCATTAAGACACCCATTTCCACTGAGTGTCCTAGGTAAGACACTAAACTATCTGTTGATGATGTTCCTGTCCTAGAGTTTTGGGAAATATGGAATACCCCCTTCATTACCATTACTCTCAGGTCCACTCTAACTCTGAGTGGTAGTACCTGTTTGGGCCCTGTCTTTGGGTCAAATAGAGCTATTCAGTCATCTGCTATACTTGAAACCATTTAACTGTGTGCAAACAAATGAGCTCTAGTTCATTTAAAAATAATTTTACCTACAAGCTGTTCACTTACAAATTGTGTGTATATATATATATATATATATAGTGTCATCCACAGACGGACTGTTTTGTTGTATCACAACTCTTCAGTGTGGCTAGACTGGCAAGATGCTTCAGGCTGGGATAGAAACCCGGGTGACTTTATGTCAGTCAGACATTTTACCCCAAAGCCATTGTCATTCTCAGTATAAGTTAAGGAATTTTTTATGTATGTCTTTTTACATATATGTTATCGGCTACCTGGAGGGCTCAATTCTTGAGAAGAGCTATTGCATATCAGTATATGGGGCAACTGGCAATTAATTCCCCAGTAGAGAGCTCAACCCACGGGAACAGGGAGCCTATATATACATATATTATCATCCACAAATTGTATGCATGTATAAACAGGATTTGGGATTAAATAACTCACAAGAGTTGATATGCCATAAGACATAACCAAACCAATAACTGCATTGCTATTACATTGATCTCACCATTTAAATGATAGTATTTTTCAGTAATTGTGAAAAGCAGAAAAAGCAGCCTTTTTGATTGGCTAAATATCACAATCATAAGTAGCAAATTAAGATGTTTCAATTTTGGCTGAATATCCAAGTAAATATTGATGTGTTTTTAAGAGTGATTATGAAGATAACTCTAAGACAAGAATCCTTTCCAATCTAAAGATAAGAAACTATTAATCTTAATAGACTCATGGATCAATATTGAAACAAGTTTGGGTTTGAAATTTAAAGCATGGTTGTTTACCATTTCAGAATTCTATGAAGAAACCTGTAACATGTTTGGAGGAGCTGGATGCACATGAGGTATGTTCATATTTGGCTAGTCAGGTGGTTGGTATAAAAAAATGAAAATTTTATCAATGAATTGGAAAGGTGTTGAACTGAGCTTAACACGAGTGTCTGTTTTTTTTTTAATAGAGTGAGTCAAAGATTTTATAATATTTTGATAATGTGAGGCACAATTTGGCAGCTTCTGAAACTTTTGTGAAGATGACAAACTATGCTGGATTGTGAGATGCTGAGCTCGTCTGACAATCTCTGAGTGTTGTTTACCAGATGTGCTTCTATGGCTTGGATTATGGCTTTGGAATCCATACTTTTAGGCTTATCTAACCTTGCCTGATTGTCAATGTTCTTGCAACCCATGGAAAAATCCTTAAACCATCAGGTTACTGTACTTTGATCAGCTGTGCCATCACCTTTCCCACGAATGTTTATAGTTGCTTTCACAGCATTATGGCCCAATTTGAATGTGTAAACTTGAACTTTTTGAATTAGACTTCAGTGCACATTCACTTGTGCAGCTTTCAAATCACAGAGAGAGTAGAGAAATCATGAATGTGTCAACACGCTATCATGATACTACCACAACCACAGAAGATACCTTCCACTGCTTGAACTGCTTTGGTTATGTGATATATGCATCACAAACTAACATATACAAAAATATTGCAAAACTTTTTATTCGCTTAAGTAATTCAGTATATAAATATATATCTTTCAAAGCATGTATTTTAATATTTTAGTTATTTGTTCATATGGATTGATAAACAGAAATATTTTACTTCTTGTATTACAGAAATTATGACAGTTGTAACTCTTTAAGCCCGTGGTGTAATGGTTATTGTTGTAGGAAATGGACACGGCGACATGTGTTCAAATCCTGGACGAGGCTGATTGCATTTCACATAGCACTCGTACCCTTGGGAAAGGTATGAATCCAATTATTCTCCCTCCAGCTATGGGTAAATAGTAGGACAGACTGGTTTCTTCAGCCTTGGTGAGGCAACTAGTCTAGGAGAAGGAAAACTCTGAATTTAAACCTGTTAAACTCCGCGTAAAAATTGACATTGTGTCATATCCTGCCCGAGCAGAGGGGTAGGTAAATAGGGTAACACTTTAAGCTCTTCTGTCCTTGGGTGCAAATATTTAGGTGTAATAGTGTATATGCATGTAGCTGTGGGCATGTCTATGTGAGTATATATGTGTATAGGTATGTATTTGCATGTGGGGGTGAATTATGGTCCAGAACAGTGGTGGTTGAGCTGCTGGGCTGGCCCAGGGGCTCTCACCTGCCTCCACTAGAAGAACATTGACAGCAGAGTTGGCTGTTAGACAGAACGGGATAAAAAACTGACCAAGTCTTTCTCTGCAGTCTATTTGATATAATTAGGATCTGCTTGACTTTGACTGGAGAACTAATTTTTACACATGCCACTCCATGGTTGGATTGAAAGAAATTGTCATCAATAAAGATGGTCATAGAATTTTATACTTAGGTTTGTTTTGTTCTTTTTTTGTTTGTGGTCCTGACTCATGGCTTATCTGGTTTCAACCAAAACCTGTGGCCAGTAGATCTTTTAAAAACAAATACGAATAGACAGAGATATTGGTTAGCTAGCGAGTCCTGGATGATACTACCACACAGTGATATGAAGATCACTGCAAAAAAAAAAAATTGCAGGAGTAGTACTAGAATTCTAAACCAAACCGAATTTTAGATACAAGGGTGAGTCAAAAGTTTTGCAATATTTTCATACATGTGACTGAAACAGTTCAAGCTATGGAATGTACCTGCTGTGGTTTGTAGTATCATGGTAATTGGTGTGCTGTCATGTTGTGCACTTATTCATTGCATGTGTGATTTGAAAGCTGAGTAGATGAACATGCGACATAGTCTATTTTGAGGCCTTATGCTATATGAGTTTGAACTGGGTGATAATGCTGTGGAGTCATTCCAAAAAATTTGTTGTACAAAATGTGACACGATGCAGAAGTGAACATTTTTTTGTATCATATTGAAAATGAAGTTGAACTAGGAGTGTGTGTGTGTGTGTGTGTGTGTGTGTCCGGATTTTAATGTGGGTTGGCCCACCCAAGTGAAGTAAAAAAAAAAAAAAAGGAAAGAAAAGTTTTTCTTTCTCTTGATATCAGATTACTGGGTGAAAGGCCCTGGCCACCACTAAGTCTGGTTTTGACTTCATGCCCCAGAGAGATCAAACAGGTAGATTTTTTAACACCAATAAATTTTTAGATTCTCGGCCTGATAAAAAGATTTATGTTTCTTCAATCAGGGGGAAATTTAGTTTCGGATTTTCTAAATAGAGGTAGCATTTTGTGAGAAAGGGCAGTTGTCTTCACAGTCGGCCCCGCACATGCTGTGGGTCTTTGCATGCGCAAACAGAAAAAGTAAAATATAGTAATGCTGAGTGTCATGTTGCCTCTCTCAAGTCTGATTGAGAGAAATGAAGAACATCCAAATCAAAAGAATCTTGGACTTTGTTTTTATCAGTATGGGAGACGAAACGGCTGGAGAAAATATCCGTGGATATGAATTGTTAATATCACCTAAAAGAAGGGGTATTATGAAAAGGTGGAGACACAGTTAATCACAATACAGTAACCAGATGGTTCAAGAAATTTCACTCAGGTTGCAAGAATGTTGATGATCAGGCAATTGTTTGAAATAGAACTTTTTTGACATTAAACTATGTGTAAACAAAAACTATACTTATACTAAACTGAATTGTTTGAATTAGAACTGTTTGACTAAACTGAATAGCTTAAAATAGAAATGTTTTTGACAATTAAACTGTGTACTTATGCTAAACTGAATTGTTTGAAATAGAACCGTTTATTTGTATAAAAATGGATTTATCTTTAAATAAACTACAAAGGTTGATATGCTATGAAACACAAGCAAACAAAAAAATTAAGAGCAGAAGAACTTATAATGTCATGAATCAATGTTAGTAAGGGTTCTTCTATTACATAAGTATATGCAATAGAGCTCAAAATAAAGGATGTTTGTTATTATTTAAAAATTATATATGAATTTTATTTCTTTACATATATTCATGCAGCATTTGTACTGGAAGGGTGAAAAATTATCAGCTTAGTTCTAGGAGGCCTTCTTCTCCAAGGCAGCACCTGGCCTCTCGCCTAAAGGATATATTTATTACTTGGTGCCTGATGTGGCCCTTAATAGGAATGCATATGGAAGTAAGCAAATTTTTTGCACCTGTCCAGTGGGAAGTTCACTTTATGCGGGGTATTCTTGCTTGTGTCACATTTTTGCCCATATGGGAACTGGAGTAAATACCGTGATTGATTTTTTTATTCATTTATTTTCAGCCTGTTAAGAAGAAATCCAAACTTGGATCCACTCCAAGTATATGGGATGCAGAATACAGAAATGTTGTGAATTTATTACAAAATGGAACGCATCAGTTACAGGAAATGCGACAACGTAACCCACCCTTGCCTGAATGGGTGGTGACAGACATCCAGGAAATTATCGGTCAGCTTAATGCTTTGCTCTAAAGCTTCTTCTCATTTCTTTCATATCCACCTAAGTAAATGCAGGATCATCCTTCTTTCCAAAAAGATAATTTTTAATTTTGCCAACATTGGAATAAAGCTGTATTTATCAGTTGAGTGCGGTTGAACTTTGATGAAATGTATTTTAAACAGTTTAGGCAAGTTTATACAGTGTGTTCTGTACTAAAAATGCCTTTCAGGAAATATTACACCTGTTTAATCTTTTTTTTTTTTTTAGTAAGTAAGGGTGTGAATTTCAAAAATTTTAACCAACTTTATTTCAAATATCTGAATTAATTTGTATCAAAACACATTCTTTCTGTATTAAAAAAACATTTTTCTTAAAATTCTGTTGTTCTCATATTTTTCTGCTGTTGTTAATTTTAATGTTTATTAACCCTTAGAACTACATAATGCATCACTCAATAAGTTCTGGTCCTAACTAATAAAACAACTTTTAGGCAAAATTCGACTTTATTCATCAACATTGTCTCCTTCTAGGGTGATACACTGATTCCAATATTTCTCTAACAATTTGATGCCTTTTTAGTAGAAATTTGTTTTTGGCCTTAAAATATGCCTCAATTTCCAATATCACTTCTTCATTGGAGCCCCTGGAGAATTCTTTTGAGGTCTGCAAACAGACAGTATTTGCTGGAGGCCAGATCTGGAGAATTGGGCAGGTGCTGAAGCAATTTGAAGTGCAATTCATATAGTTTTGCCATCGTTACGATTGACTTGTGACACGGTGCATTGACTTGGTGAAAGAGCACTTTTTTCTTCTTCATTTTTGGCTGTTTATTGGTGATTTCTCCCTTCAAACACACTAATAATGCTATATAATATTCACTATTGATGGTTCTTCCTTTCTCAAGTTAACTGTTGAACAAAATATGTTGCACATTCCAAAACCTTGCCTGCTAATGTTTGCATCTTTGGTCGCTTTAAATGGCTTTCACCTGCTGCTGTCCTCTCAGCTGACTGCCAATTTGACTCTGGAATGAAGTGGTGGATCCTTGTTTCATCTATTGTCACATATTTATGCAAAAACAGTTGCAAACAACGTTCTGAATCGTCGATGTGTGGTTGTTTTTGATCAACTGTGAGCAAATGCAGCATCCGCTTTGAACACAGCTTTCTCATTGACAAATGTTCATGCAAAATGGTGAATACACTGCCTTCTGATATCTTCAACTCCTCTGCTATCTCATGCAACTTCAATTTATGATCGGCCAAAATGAGTTTGTAGAGTTTTTGATGTTTTTCGGGACAACTGATGAGTTTGGGCGACCTGAGCGTTCAGCATCATTTGTGTCTGTACAACTGCATTTAAAGTCAGCATACCACCTCGTAACAATTTTTTCAGATGGAGCAGAGACCAAATAACACTTATCAAGCCATTGCTTTGCTTGAACAGTATTTTTTCCTCTCAGAAAGCAATGCTTTATCAACACATGAAATTCAGATTTTTCCATTGTTTTGAAAATTTGCAACCATTGCTTCATTTGTAACAGAGAGAACTCCACCCCACCTCACCCCAGATTGATGGATTAATTAATGATTCTAAGGGATTAGAACGAATTTGCTAATTGAATGGACGAAACGGTGGATTTGGAAATAAGTTTGTTTTCTTTTGTTAGTACAGGGAATAAGAGAAAATTCATATATTTTTTTTTCTTTCTTCTTATCATTTCATTTCCTATCCTATTTTATTTACTTTTTTTATAAACTTTTGCCTGACGTCCCTAGATTCGTTGAGTGGATCTTGCGATAAAAACAGTAATGAAATCTGTGTGGTCTAGATAGGTAAAAAGTTCAAGCTAGAAATTGAGACAACATAAGTGGATTCCTCCTATTCCAAGTGTTGCTTGTCTGGCAAGAATCAGCGGGGTACTAAATCCAAATTTTAGTACCTCTTTAAACACGACATCCACCATATGTGGAGAAAGTTGCCTAGCTTGGCGATTTACATATCATTATGCATGGGTGTGCCCACGGGTTGCTGAAACTCCGCCCCCAATTTATATAAGCAGGGTGCAGCACCCATAGAGGAGTAGAGATTAGATCAAGGAAGACGAGAGGAGAGAGATCAAGAGAGACAGAGAAGGGGTCAGTGCAGAACCCATCTGAGAATAGTCCTAGAATTTTGGGTGAAGTCAAGATTAGTCCAGAACTGAGAGTTTGAAGCAAAAGCCGTGACGGACCAATATTTTTATTAAGATAACCTGGAAGCGATAGTCTTCTCCCTTGCACCTTCTGTTTGATATGTCACATTTCCAAACAAATAAGTTTTGTAAGACCCTTTTCTTTCTTTTTGTATTCTACACATTTCTGTAAATACGTATATAGTTAGATGAAAACAATAGCTTTGAGAAAATTGTATTATACAAAAACCGAAAGCGTTGTTTTCTTTCTTCTTGTTTATTTTTGTGAGCCACGACAGCAACAATTTCTCTCCACATAGCGATTTTACCTTGGCATGGATTCCAGCCAAAATTAGATCGACTCCCACAGCGGAAATGATCTTAGGTAGCTAAAACACCGCCATTCGGATCAAAATACACAACGTGGCGAATGGTAGCAGTTATCTCAGATTAACAAGCAGAGCTGAGGGATTGAATGTTGGTGAAAAATTCCCAGGCTAAGCTAGACGTATCAGCCAGGGCTGGATTCCCAACGTCAGACACTTACATAACTGTAATTTGTAAACTAATAATTTGATTGGGCTCAAATTTTGACACGTGCCATTTGAAGGTTAGTACTTTATAAATGTGGATTAGTACTTTCATGTGGATTTTTATTAGTGGCACCATCTATATGTCAGTCCTGGGACTTATTGAGTGATGTGTTAAACGTGGACAGCTGGAATTTTGGCTGTGGATTCTCTGCTTCTACATTGCTATTGTCAATAGAATGTTGCAATTTTATACTTTATATATATAATTTTTTTTAATAAATTATCTATAGAATATTGTAACCTGTTATTTAACAGCCTGGAAAATAGTTTCGCCAATGGCCTGGTAGACTGTGGTTCAATCTCAGGTCTAGTCATACCAAAGACTCAAAAAATGGTACTTGATGCCTCCTTGCTTAACATTCAGCAATATAAAGTAGGGATCAAGGGTAAAGTAGAGCAATCCAAGGAAAGGAGTAGCACCCTCCCCTACACCCCAGTGTAGTAGCTATCGAAAAGGCAGCCTTCGGGTCACCCTCGACTAAGGTCACCAACTTTACTTATATTTTAAGCTATTTTTCTAGCCAGGAACCCAGGATGTGAGGCTAAGGGTTCCTAAATACAATACTAAATGAGGTAGAGAGCCGAGAAAGATTGTGTGTGTGTGTGTGTGTGTGTGTGTGTGTGTGATGGCATTCACCTGATGTGTATTTATTCATGTGTGGAATTTCTCAAAGATTAGTGTCTGAAGGTGGTCTCCTGTGACATTGAATTCAGTTTTTCTTCTAGACTGGTCTCATACCAAAATTAAAGAGTGTAGCCTGTCCGAGTGTTACATATTGACCTTTGACAGCTGGTTAGTATTGATTTTGTAAACAGGATATACCTCTATGTCTTAAATTAGAGAAGGGGCAGCAGAAATGAATAACATGAATTTTGCCAGAGGAAAAATGTGTGGGCGTCCAGAAAATTTATAATGACAGAAGTTTTTCAATGCCAGTGGTCAGTCGATTGGAGGGTCAGTCAGTCAGAGTCGGTAGTGTGCAGAGTAGACATGTCAGTCAGGGGCTGGCAGACCCAGATTGAGAAACCCTGTCTGTATTAAGGTCCTGTCAAAGAAGCAAGAAAAAGCAAGACTTAGAATATGTTTTTTGCAACATGGGTTTAGAAAATATGGTGTCAATCATAGCAGTCCGATTCTCTCTCTCTCACATGTAACTACGTTTCGAATAAAGGAGTTTATATTTTTATAGACAAGTGTTGTTGTCACTTGCTCACCTCTGATATGCAACACTGCTATTTACCCATATCTGGTGAGAGAATTGTTAGATGTATACCTTTTCCAAGGGTATTAGCACTATATAAAATGCAAACTTGTTCAGGTTTTGAACTGGGTCACTGTATCTATTTCCTACAATGATAAACATTATACCCTGAGCACTTGGAGAGAGAATGCTTACCTATAAAATCAAAATTTTATATTTTTATCTGGGTTAAGATACTAGTCCTGTTTGCTAATAGGGAAAATTGATTGATTGGGTTTTATGGCATATCAACCTTTGTAGGTTATTTAACGCCAAATCCATTTTTATGCAAATAGTCAGTTCTATTTCAAACAACATCGTTTAGCATGAGTATTCAGTTTAATTGCCAAAAACATTTCTATTTCAAGCTATTCAGTTTAGTCAAACAGTTCTAATTCAGTTGAGTACAAGTATTGATTTTGTTTACACACAGTTAAATGTCAAAACAGTTCTTCATTAAACAATTCAGTTTAGTATAGGTACAGTTTCATTGTCAAAAGCAGTTCCATTTCAAATAATTCAGTTTAGCATAAGTATGCAGTTTAAATGTAAGTACACAGTTTAATTGTTAGAAACATTTCTATTTCAACCTATTCATTTTAGTCAAACAGTTCTAATTCAAACAATTCAGTTTAGCATAAGTATGCAGTTTAGTTCTATTTAACCCATAGTTAGGGCCCTATCAGGTGCTACCATTCCGGGCCAGAGTGGACCTGGGAGCAATGGCAATGAAGGGGTACTCCGCATTCCCCTAGTCTGTAGCATTACTGAAACCTCACCATCAGATTGTTAAGTGTCATATACAGGACACTCATTGGGGGAGGGGGTCTTACTCCTTTGTAGTTGTGCAGTTGATGTATTCTACAGCCCCAGCCGACTGGGCAAGGGAAAATTGAATTTACTACTCAAAAGTTTTGATCTAAAAAAACATTTCTCTGAGGTGTTCTAGTGTTGGTTGATAATAGATAGCTATCTAATCTAACAAGTAGGTCCAGACATGAACTTTCTGATAATTACTAAACGTGTGACGGTACCCCCTTGGCCCCCTGTTACATCAATTTCTTAAAACCATTTCAATCTTGGCCGGAGAATCATCTAGTGGTTCCGATAGGGGCATCGCACATTTCTTCATTGCTACAAGAAATACAATCAAGGGAGTGGGAGGAAAGAACAAACGAACAATATGGGCTTGGGTTAACTCAAGTGCAAGAAGGTTAAGTTGTGACACTCTGCATTCTTTGTGCATATGTAGACTATCGTTGACGTGTAGTTTTTGCGAAATTTCCACAAGCCACGAAGAATGCTGACTCATCTTGACTGGTCTTCCCTCACTGCTACTGGACCCTATCTCATGCCAACTGGTCACTTCTCTGTCCGGTATTGACTGCCCACTGCCGCTCTGCGTCTCCCTTCGCCAACCCTTCCTCTGAGTTCCTTTGTCCAACTCTTCAACTTGTGTTCCCTTGCCTACTTCTGGTCGCGTCCGAGATCTCGAGTCCAAACCCTTTTTCTGCTTTCGCGCCAAAACTGACAAAGGAATCGTCTGCTTGGCGCACCCCCTTCATAGTGTCACAAAGTTACCTAAATACAATGAATTTATTGACTCCAAACTGAAATCATTCTTTTATGATTGAAGATCCAATTTAGATGAAAAGTGCCTGAAGGTCAGACAGGATCAGTAAAAATGCTTTGACAACAAGATAACAAGGCTGAATGAATTTACATTAATAAAAGATTTTCTTAAAAATATACTGACAAATTTGGCATCAACCTAACTAAATTTTCCTTTGTCATCCTCTTTATTTTTTTTATCATGCTCATTCTTTTAGTTTTCAAGTAAAGGTCTGATTGTAGGTCTTGTAGTTCTATTTAATCATCTTGTTTTGGCTGAATATCAAATTCTGGGGGAGCAAAGAGTGTTATACGAGCTGTAGAAATGTGTAGCATTGGAAACCATAGGATGTAGCATGTTGGAGGTAAAACAAGGTGGAGGAATCCCTAAGCAGATCATATTTACCTAACCCCTCCGCTCGGGCAGGATATGAAACACGGTCAATTTTTAAGTGGAGTTTAACAGGTTTGAATTCAGAGTTTTCCTTCTCCTAGACTAGTTGCTTCACCAAGGCTGAAGAAATCAGTCTGTCCTACTATTTACCCATAGCTGGAGGGAGAATAATTGGATTAATACCTTAGGGCAATGGAGGTGCCCGTGGTGTAGTCGTTATCGTCGTAGGGAAATGAACACGGCGACTCGAGTTCAAATCCTGGACGAGACTGATTGCGTTTAACATAGCACTAATACCCTTGGGAAAGGTATGAATCCAATTATTCTCCCTCCAGCTATGGGTAAATAGTAGGACAGACTAGGTTCTTCAGCCTTGGGCAGGTAACTAGTCTAGGAGAAGGAAAACTCTGAATTCAAACCTGTTAAACTCCGCTTAAAAATTGACCTTGTGTCATATCCTGCCCGAGCGGAGGGGTTGGGTAAATAGTACCTTAGGGTATTAGTGCGATGTGAAATGTAATCGGTCTCGTGTCCATTTCCTATGACGATAGGACGGGCACCTCCTTCTTTTACTATTTAACCCATAGCTGGGAGTTAAGGGGGTTCATACCTTTCCCAAGGGTATTTGCCAGAAAGTGAACGTAATAGCGCGACTGGAGTTCGAACTCGCTTACTACGATTCCGTAGTCCATCGCTTTAACCATTACACCACGAGGAGATTCCCAATCCCTAAGCAGATCAGTGGTGTGCTTTTCCTGATCTTTAGTTGAGGAGCCTTAAAGGTCAATGGCCAGGATCAAATAGTTCAGTCAGGAGATTACTGCTATTCATCTATAAGCGTAGTGTCTATTGGTGAGAAAAAATAGCCATAATTACAATTCTAAACCAGACATTCAAACTGAATTGCCCTTCATGTGGGTCCACAAGGAACGCATTCTGCTGTGGTAGGAGCTTTGGCTCCAGTGTTTGGAAAATCAGCTACAGAGCCTAAACCAAACTTATGGACATGCTGCCTGGACTGACCAGCAAAAACTTACATTCATCAACCCTGTGTTGACACTGGACACCCTTTGGTGGACTTGCCAAGATCTATGACTCATAGGGATGGATAGCGAGAGACAGTCAAGGGAATCTGTGCTTGTCAGCATGATGAATGTGGGTTATGTCCTATTGTCATAAGGTTTCTTTGTTGACTTGTTTAGTTACTCAAGATTGTATTTACCCAACCCCCTCCACTACTAGTAGGATGGGACACAAGGTCAATCTTTAAGCAGAGTACAAGTTTGAATTCAGAGTTTTTTCTTTCTGGTTGATATTCCAAGGTTAAAAAGTGCTGTCTGCCCTACTATTTACTCATTGCTGGAGGGAGAATAGTTGGATTCATGCCTTTTGCTAAGGGCATTTTTAGTATGGGAAATGTAAACAGCCTTGCGTCACTGGATCCATTTCTGATGACGATAACTGTTGTGTCATGAACACCAGGGTGCTTCTTTAATGGCACCTGATTTGTCAGATTTCTTACTACATGCTTACATTCAGTTCGTTTGGAGAAGAGGGTGTGTCGTAGGGAGAGACTTCATGCCGTAATGGTTTAAGTGCTGGACTGCAACCTTGAAGTAAGCAAGTTCGAACTCTATTCGTGTTGTTATGTATACTTTTAAACTAATACTCTTTGGAAAGGTATGAATGCCTTTATTCTCCCAGCCTGGGTTAAATAGTATCACTGCTGTTCTTTTACGAGAATGGTTTTGGCCTTGAAGGTTGATATACCATTGTTGTATATTGACTTTTGACCCGGCTAAACATGCCATTCCAAAGTGATGCACCAGAAGGAAGTGACACATTCTGATGGTAGTTATGGGAAGAAATCTCGTAGGCGGGCTTGGCTGACAATATAGGACAAGGTAAAATCCCATGGTACAGTCATAGACTGATGCACCGGAAGAGAGTGACCTGTGAACTGCATGACAGTTATTTCCGCTTGATGACGATCAAACATGCCATTCAAAAGACATTGAGTGGGCGATTGAACTATTATATAACTCGGTGAAGATAGGAAGTCAGTTAGTTGGAGACAAGTTGTGGTAGGGAAAGCCACCACCCAGCAGAAGGGGCCCTCGGGACCCCCGATTGAGTTTTGGAGACCAGACCCGTTGGTGACAAGATGCGGTAGAGAGACCAGCACCCAGCAGAGAGGGCCCCTAGGCCTCCGGTTGAGCAGCCCTGGAGAACGAGAAAGACACAGAGCTGATGGCCATAAGAGTGGGGGTTAAAATGTTGCAGTTCTGTTCGGTCTCCAAATCCCTCTCACACACAAACCCTTTCAAATAAAGTGAGAGGTACATATTTTTCTAAAAGACTGTGTCGCTTGTTATTCATTGCGTCAATATGTATTCTGCATGTATATGTGTATATATGCATATTTATTTTATGAGTGAAAAACACCATTAAAGAAAGAAAGAAATTAGATTTGCTAGTATGAAATGCAAATTAAAATCTTATCAGGAGCGGTTTTTTCATTTTTGATTTCATGCTTTTTGTTTTAGCATACAGAGAATTTATTGACCTTGAGTACTATGATAAAAAGCAATAAAACTAGAATCAAGTACTGCAGTGTTTTGGTAAAGTGAGGAACAATTTTCTTTTGTCAGGGTTGTGAAGGTGACGAACCACACTAGACTGAGATGCCTAGCTAGACAGATACTCTCTATGTACTACTTGCTGGATTAGTCTCTCTAGCTTTGAACACATGTAACATACCCATGACACGGATATGTGAAACGTACATAGAATGTTCATACTCATATATATAGGAATCCCGAAACACGAAAAACACGAAATTGGTTCAGGTACGAAACTTTTTATAACCTTTGAGTTAAAGGTTATTCGACATGAGGAGAGAGAGACACAATCTTTCTATGCTGACTGCTTTTACATCGTCAGCTCTCAACCCAACCAACGCGCGGCGCCCGTAGTGCACAAATTCGTCTGACCTCGCCCAGCTCTGAAAGTCAACCTTCTTCTTCCGAGGCAGGGACTCAACTAACTGCTTTTTCTTAAATCTCAGCCCTCGCTTCCGGTGCGTGACGTCACCCAAATACCCTGGTCCCAATTCCTATCTGGGATTTTTATTTTTACATCTCTGAATGACACATCCTCTCCGCGCGCACGTTAATGTTGCACCTAACTAACCCACACGCTAAGCAAAAGGTTCTCAGCCTAACTAAACCGAAAGGCAAGATATATAAAACGAAATCTCTCCGCCATTATATTACACATAGACTCAGAATCCATGATTTTTGGCCTACCTGACCTTGCCTGAATGTTGATATTTTTGCAGCTCAAGCAAGATTTCTTGAACCATCTGGTTACTGTTCTGTGATCAACGGCTCATTCACCTTTTATACAATTGTTTTTGGTGGCATCCACAGCATTTTGGCCTGGTTCAAACTTGTAAAGCCAAATTAGACTACATTGCATGTTCATCTATGCAACTTTCAAATTACAAATGTGACACTGGACCAACTACTACAATACTACCAAGCACAGTGGGTACCCTGTATGGCATGAACTGTTTCAGTCACATGATATACATGCTGCCAAAATATTGCAAAACTTTTGACTCACCCTAGTAAAAAAATAGTTAAACTTGAAAATGTTTCATTTAAGAAATGAATATTATCAACCGGTAATCTGTTGTGGATTAGCCTTCTGAGAGTAGCTGAACTGGTCGATGACTACTTGTTTACTTTTGTTTAGACCAGTTTGGCCAAGACCCGTGGATCCCGGCTGTGTTTTATGGTGCGCAGACCAGTCTGTGGTCTTAAATAGTTAATATGCGCACTGGGGAAGCCTAGCATTAGAGTCGGGTGACTGAGACTGACATTTCCTTGGCATCAGAGGGCTGACCTCCCAGGCTTTCTCCTGCTTTGCAGGGTTAGGTTCATTGCCTAGCTCCTGAGATGCCCTTTTCAGGTGAATGCATTTGAGCTTTGGCTTGTGCCGGGCTCCAACAATAAAAAATGGCCTTGCACTATACTTTAGCTTGGTAGGGTGTTGGACAAATAGCTACACCTACAGATCCTGGCTGTATTTTTTGGTATGTGGGCTGGTCTGTGGTCTTCGACAGTCAGTCAAGGCTGCTTGATATGTGTGCTGGGGGAACCTAGCATTTGTATCCGGTGGCTGAGGCCAACACACCCTTGGCTTCAGGAGGCAAACCCACCAGCCTTTCACTTGCTTTGCAGAGTTAGATTCATTGCCTGGTGTCTGAGGCACCCTTTTTTAGAGGAATGCTGACAGAGACAAGGTATTTTTGTACCTGCCATGCATTTGAGCTTCAGCTCATATCTGGCTCACACAAATAAAAAAGGCCTTTTGCCATACTCTAACTTGGTGATTTGGTTTGGTTTGGTTTGGTTTTATGGCATATCAACCTTTGTAGGTTATTTAACGCCAAATCCATTTTATGTAAATAATCAGTTCTCTTTAAAACAATTCGGTTTAGCATGAGTACACAGTTTAATTGTCAAAAACATTTCTATTTCAACCTATTCAGTTATATATAACAATTCAGTTTAGTGTAAGTACAGTGTCAAAAATAGTTCAATTTAAAACAATTCAGTTTAGCAAAAGCACGCAGTTTAAATGTAAGTACAGTTTAATTGTAAAAAAACATTTTTATTTCAAGCTATTCAGTTTAGTCAAGCAATTCTACTTCAGCTAATTCAGTTTTGTAAAAGTACAGATTTTGTTTACACACAGTTATATCTCAGAAGAGTTCTATGTTAAACAATTTAGTTTAGTGTAAATACAGTTTCAATGTAAAAAAAACAGTTGCAGTTATATGTAACAATTCAGTTAAGTGTAAATACAGTTTTAATGTCGAAAAAAAAAACCAGTTCTATTTCAAACAATTCAGTTAAGCACAAGCACGCAGTTCAAATGTAAGTACGGTTTAATAGTCAAAAACATTTCTATTTCAAGCTATTCAGTTTACTCAAACAATTCAGTTTAACATAAGTATGCTGTTAGTTTTATTTAACCCATAGATAGGGTCCTATCAGGTGCTACCACTCCGGGCTAGAGTGGACCTGGGAGCAATGGCAATGAAGGGGTACTCCACATTCCACAAAGCTCCAGCATTGCTGGAACCTCACCATCAGATTGTTTAGTGTTATATCCAGGACACTCGTTGGTGCGGGGGTCTTACCTCTCTGCAGAGGTGCAGTCAGTGTATTCTACAGCCCCAGCTGACTGAGCAATACACAGAGTTAAATGTCAAACAGTTTTATTTCAGATAATTCAGTTCAGCATAAGTACACAGTTCAGACGTCAAAAACAGTTCTATTCTGAGCAATTCAGTTCAGCACTAGTAAGCAGTTCAAATGTCAAAACAGTTCTATTTTAAACAATTCCGTTTAGCATAAATACGCAGTTAAATGCAAAAATCAGTATAGTGAAAGAAGCACGGTTTAGTTCTATTTAACCCATAGATAGGATCCTTATCATGTGCTACCACTCCAGGCCAGAGTGGACCTGGGAGCGATGGCAATGAATTTTAGGACGATTCTTTGATCAACCTGTAGGATATAAATAACACAGAGTTAGGGAGCCATACACACAGACTAACACGAAGACTAAGACAACACCACAAGTCAATGAGCCAGTAATGCAGTAGCCGATACTGTGTCCAATAAATTCCTTTCCTTCCTCAACTAAAGTTCATGACCTAGCTTCAGATGGCCGCGAATCACATTCAAAAGAAAAAACCGACAAACTTCCTTTCATCAACGCGACACGCTGTCGCCACAATCATAAAACCCGCTATGAACTTAATGTAAGTAAGAACGACTTATTTACGGACTCCGTTAACATGAACATACATACATCTTTAAACAAATTTATTTTCTTCTTGCCAAACTTTTTTTTCCAAAAGGCCATTTATACATCATGTATTGTATTTGTTTTCATATTCTGTTATATGCATATTAAATTGTTTGTTGTTTAATGTTTGTTGTGTTCTATTCCATTTCTTTTACGCGATTGTTAAGTTTTGTGTTGTATTTGAGGTGGAAATAATTTAGAGAGCAATACCCGTAAAGTATGAATGCACATCTACTGAAATAACCAAAATACATACAATCCCCACAAATGTCAAACAGTTCTATTTGACTCATTGATAGGACTATAACAGGTGCTACCACTCCAGGCTAGACCTGGACCTGGGAGTGATGGCAATGAAAAGGTATTCCACATTTCCCAAAGCTCCAGAGCTGGAACCTCACCATTTGATTATTTTGTGTCATATCCAGGACCCTCGTTGAAGGGTGTGTGTCTTACCCCTATGTAGAGGTGCAGTCAGTATATTCTACAGCCACAGCCAACTGGGCTGAACTTATTGTCCAAATGTACTTAATGTGTAAGGGTGAGATGCGACTTAAGCCCACATTGCTTTAAAATTTTGGATCTTGTACATTGTACATTTTGGATCTTGTACATTTTGGATCTTGTACATTGTACATTTTGGATCTTGTACATTTTGGATCTTGTACATTGTACATTTTGGATCTTGTACATTTTGGATCTTGTACATTGTACATTTTGGATCTTGTACATTTTGGATCTTGTACATTGTACATTTTGGATCTTATACATTGTACATTTTGGATCTTGTACATTTTGGATCTTGTACATTGTACATTTTGGATCTTGTACATTTTGGATCTTATACATTGTACATTTTGGATCTTATACATTGTACATTTTGGATCTTGTACATTTTGGATCTTGTACATTGTACATTTTGGATCTTATACATTGTACATTTTGGATCTTGTACATTTTGGATTTTGGATCTTGTACATTTTGGATCTTGTACATTGTACATTTTGGATCTTATACATTGTACATTTTGGATCTTGTACATTTTGGATCTTGTATATTGTACATTTTGGATCTTGTACATTTTGGATCTTGTACATTGTACATTTTGGATCTTGTACATTGATCAATATATCCCACCCTAAAAATAAAAAAATAAAAACGAATACTTTATTATTTTAAACACTTAAGTAAAACAGTCATTTTTTTAGCAGTATCAGTGAATAAGAACTTCTCTTATAATCACATTCATGTGATAAACCCTTTGTTGCACAAGACCCAAATTTTTTTCCCTTCAATGTTTTGGTTACTTTTCAAAATGTATTGTAGTAAAATAAATATAAAAATAAAACTACAATAAAAAAAAAAATCTTTTGCAAGCTTTTTTATTTTATGGTCAAAATTACATTCCATCCATTAGATTTGTTGACGAACATGCTGCACTAAAAGGTTTAGTTAATTTGCTACTGTAATATTAACTTTAAGATATACTTATTTTGAGCTTAAACTATTATTTTTTATGTACTGCTTTTTCTGATCTTTTTTTTCTATTCAAGTCCCGTTTTGCCATTTTCAATTGTAACTAGTACAAAGCACAATCAAAGACTCACTCCTATTTTTAAGACTTATGTGTATAAGTTTTGTGTCTTTTTGCAGTTTATTGTCAAAATTAGCGGCAGGATATGATTCTATATAAAGAATAAAAGCTTGTTTGAAAGAAATCGTCTCTTCCAGTCACATAATGTTTTTTTAATTGGGTGGCAATGACTGCTTTCATGAAAGTGACAAAGCACAGGACAGATATAAATAGAAAAAGCATATGAATAAAGATTTTTGTGAAAAGAGCTCAGTGATATTAACAGCGTCAATCGACAGGATATTGAGGAATATAGATAAATACAGAATTACATAATAGTGTCATTTAATTTAGGAACATGGATACAGTAAAATTATCATTATGTTCTTTTATGTAATGTTAATCATATACATGTTTCTGTAAAAACAATAACTATACAAGCCTTCATCAGATGATGACCTTAGCATCAGAAATGGTTTTAGGGTTGAAACATCATTGTCAAAAATCAACGTTTCCTCTTAATACTCTATGATACCATTAGATTTTATTAGCTTTCCATTAGATTGTGCAGATAATAGATAAAAATTCTCTCTCATTATATATTTCTTCTTGTATTCACAACTTTCCACGACTTAAGCCCACATTGCTTTAAAATTTTGGATTTTGTTCATTGCAAAAGTGCCTCTTGATCAATATATCCCACCCCAAAAATAAAAAAGAATAAAAAAGAATACTTTATTATTTTAAACACTTAAGTAAAACAGTGGCGCAGTTTAGGGAAAGGAGTAGCGCCCTCTCCTACACCTCCATGATATTAATAGTGTCACTCGACAGGATATTGAGGAATATACAAAAAATTTCTCTTATAATCACACTCATGTGTATAGCATTCAAAGGAGAATAGTTTTGGCATTAAATAACCTACAAAGGTTGATTTGCCATTAAGCAAAGAAACCGAACCAAATAATAATAATTCCATTCAACATAAACCAAACCAAATAATAATAATTCCATTCAACATCACGCAGTTAAATGGCTTGAAGTATTGCTATGTATCACTAACAATTCTGCTAAATATCAGTCATTTGTTTACACACAGTTAAATATCAAACAATTCTATTTTTAACAATTCATTTTAGCTTAAGTCATTCATATGCTACTATCCTCCACTCTGGTCCTACACTCTCTTATGAAATAAATTGAAATTAAAGTGTTTAAAATGAATATGAATGACATATTTACCATGCTGAGTATTAGGAATAAAAGCATCTGCTATCGATAGGTTGTTGACCGCATAAAAACCTGATCTCTGATAAAATAGATCAGAGATGTGATAATATTTGTTTAGTTTAAGTTTGGTTGGGTTTTATGGCCTATCAACCATTGTAGGTTATTTAATGCCAAATCTTGTTTATACATACATACATACATACATACATACATATATGATTTGTAAACACATTTTGTTGGTAAGATTTTTACATGAGCCGGACTTCATTTTTTTGGCACACAGTTAAATGGTTTCAAGTATTGCTATATAAGCCATAATTTAACATTATGCACATAGTTTGTAATCAATTTCATTTGATAAGTTAGAATTAATTTGTTTGCACTGTAGTATTGCTATTGTTTTTATACAGTTAAAAGGTTTCACTTATTGCTATTTAACACTCATAATTCTATTCAATATTTATCATTTGTTTTCAGACAGTGAAGTGGTTACAAGTATTGCTATTTAACACTAATTATTCAATTGAACGCTATACATTCATTTGCACACAGTCAAATGGTTCAAGGTATTGCTATGTTATAACAATAATTCAAGGGGTGTCCTCGTGGTGTAATAGTTAAAGCGATGGACAGCGGAATCGTAGTAAGCGAGGTCGTACTCTAGTCGCGTTATTACGTTCACTTTTGGGCAGATACCCTTGGAAAAGGTATGAACCCCCTTATCTTCCCAGCTATGGGTTAAATAGTCCCACTACTGATCTTCTAGGAGAATAGCTTTGGCATCAAATAACATACAAAGGTTGATATGCCATTAAACAAAGAAACCAAACCAATAATTCAATTTAGGCTCATGGTTAAAGACTTTCAAATATTGCTATTTAACACTAATAATTCCATTCAACAACCGGGACATTGGCCCAGCGGTTAGAGTGTTCGCCAATGGCCCGGGAGACCTGGGTTCAATCCCAGGTCGAGTCATACCAAAGACTTTAAAAATGGAACTTGATACCACCTTGCTTAACACTCAGCATTATAAGGTACGGTTCAAGGGTAAAGTGGAGCAATCCAGGGAATGGAGTAGCGCCCTCCCCTACACCTTGGTGTAGTAGCTATCGAAAAGGGAGCCTTCGGGTCACCCTCGACTATGGTCGCTAACTATTGCTATGTATCACTAACAATTCTGCTAAATATCAGTCATTTGTTTACACACAGTTAAATATCAAACAATTCTATTTTTAACAATTCCTTTTAGCTTAAGTCATTTGTCTGCGCTTGATTTAAATGTCAAACAGTTCTACTTGACCCATCGATAGGACCCTATCAGGTGCTACCACTCCAGGTTAGAGTGGACCTGGTAGCAGTGGCAATGAAAGAGTACACTGCATTCCCAAAAGCTACACAAGTGGAGCCTCACCATCAGTTAGTTTTGTTTCCTATCCAGTACCCTCATTACGGAGGAGGCCTTACTTCTTTAGAGAGGTGCAGTCGGTATATTCAACAGCCCAAACTGACTGGGCTGGAGAATATTTGTATAAAATCCTGTGAAGTTTGATCCTATTTACCCAACCCCTCCGCTCGGGCAGGATATGACACAAGGTCAATTTTTAAGCGGAGTTTAACAGGTTTGAATTCAGAGTTTTCCTTCTCCTAGACTAGTTGCCTCACCAAGGCTGAAGAACCCACTATTTACCCATAGCTGGAGGGAGAATAATTGGATTCATACCTTTCCCAAGGGTATTAGTGCTATGTGAAATCCAATCAGTCTCGTCCAGGAATTGAACTCGTGTCGCCGTGTCCAATTCCTACGATGATAACCATTACACCTGTGAAGTTTGATGTTGGTCTATATTGTTCAACTCTTAACTCGTTCCATTCATAAATCATTTGCACAACAATTTTTCTCCATTCATCAAATGAACTCATTCATATACTACTATCCTCCCCTCATTCTCTGCTCCTACACTCTCTTATGAAATAGATTGAAATTAAAGTGTTTACAATGAATATGAATGACATATTTACCATGCTGATAATGGTGAGTATTAGGAATAAAAGCATCTGCTATTGACAAGTTATTGACCACATAAAAACCTGATCACTGATAAAATAGATCAAAGATTCTTTCCAGCTGTAGTCATGTCAGTATTACTGTATAATTGCACCACTTGAGCTCTAACGAAACTCTTAGAAAAAAAAGCAAGATGTGAATTACACTAGTATACTGCTTGCTGTTTTTAATAAATCTGGAAGCACCACTTTACAAATAGTAGTTGTGCGGCCATTTACCTCCCATCTGACAAATTATCTTAGTAAGACTAGCAAGACATGTTGAGTACGCTTTGGTGTTCTTTTTCCCAATATGTCACTGCAGTGGTAATTGATACAAGGGACTAATCCAAATGAAAATCAATGACCTTTAATACAGATGCCAAAAACCGACTTCCAGCCCAACGAATGCCAATTCTAAATTCAGTGTCATCTTTTTAACCCTTTATGATTGTGTGAGCAGGGTGCAAATTTTCACCCTGCCGATGGGACTTAGATTACAATGACTATCCCTTTCTGAGGACTAAGACGCCCTTCAAAGAAATTGGTGAGGTCTGAGTAAAACACAACACTATCTGATGAATTTGGAGTCATGACTAAAAACACCAAAGAATTGACTCATCAAAATCACAACCAAGACATATAATGGACTTTACAACTACAACTGAAAACATCCAATAAGGGACATAACTGCCCAAAAGTGACTAACATATTTTAACACCTTGTATTGGAGACGCTGAACGATAGGGAGGAGTGGCGAGAGAGGGTCAGGGATATCCGTGCTACCAGCGCGATATGATGATGATGATGATTGGAGACGCAACTATTTCATTTGGATTCATGAATGATTTCTCGCCCACAGAATGGTTGTTGAACCCAGAAATAAAGTCAAAATATAAAAGATTTCTTGGCATCCTATCTTCTTTTCCTATCTTCTTTCATATAATTCCTTTACAGCCTTAACAGACCAAGAAGAGAAACCAGCAAATTAACATAGGGTAAAATAGAGTAACAAAAAAAAAAAAAAAAAAGGACTCAGATAACAACTAAATAAAATGAAACCTAATAATCTTCTGAATGTTGGTACCTCTTCATTGCCATTACTCTCAGGTACACTCAAACGCCGAGTGGTAGTACTTGTTAGGGTCCCATCTGATAGGGTCCATAAAATAGATCTGTTTAAAAGTTATTCGTATTCAATAGGATCGTGTGCTAAAAAAACTCTTTAGAAACAACAACACAAAAATGTAAATAGGAATTTACAATGAACACAATTCTCTGAACTCTAGGCGTGAAATAACTCTAAATGGATTGACATGCCATTAAAATCAATCAAATCATTTGGGTCATTTTATTTTTACATATGATCAAACACAGGGACTAAGAGAGCGTTACAAAAGCAACTGTCTACCAAAATGGGTATATAGACATCTAAGTCAATATCTTTATAGTCTATATTTAGGTTTCTTTAATCCTGTGTCGGTCAAAAGTTACTGTTTCCGACCGGAAAATAGTTATCAAAATAATGAAACTCAATCGATATGACTAACGACCCAAAATTTCACTTAAGAGTAAGACAGGAAAAACATGTAACGGGATTTCTCATCTTATAAAAAAGAAAATACTGCCCTCGTATGAATTCCTTTCTTACCATTGACGTTCGACGACAAAACGTAAACAGCAGGTTTTAGAAACCACATTCCTTCTTTTTGTTTTCTCCTTAAATGAGGGTGGGTCTGTCTGCGTGAATATAAACGTATGCTCAAAATACACTTATTCTATTCTATTCTCTCTCACTCTCTCTCTCTCTCTCTATATATATATATATATACGCATCCACACACGTGTACCAGGAGCAAATGTTCATAAGCTTACTAAGATACTCTCATGTAATATGACCAAATAAGGTTTATTTTTCAACATAGTCTCAAAGTATGTGGACCTTGTGGTTCATACATTTTTTTCATCGGTGTTGAAGTGTTTGGATCCTATTGGTCAAAAAGTAATCAACACCAGATATAATGTCATCCTATGGACCTTTCAGCTCACCATCGTATATATATATATATATATAGGTATTATTCGGTCTAGATATATATCCTAAATAGTAATGGCCAAAATAGCTAATGCATACAAAAGAAGATTATAAGGGCTTCTAAGTTTTTAGGATTCAAAATAGAAGTCTCATCAAATAATAAGATAGTTAATTTCCTGGATGTGACCCTAGACCTTTCGAATAACACATATAAACTGTTTATAAAAACTGACCAGTACCCTTCATATATCAATGTTAACTCGAATTACTCTCTGACCATAATTAAACAGGTCCCAAAAGCAGTAAATTTGAGAATAAGAAATTTATCAGCAAACAAGAAAATATTCGAAGAGAGTAGTAAGATATATAGGGATGAGCTTACAAATAGCGGTTTTAGGGAAGAGTTTACCAATCAAGAAGAAAGTATACCTAATGATATTAATAAAGAAAAAAATAAGAAGTATGGTAAAAAAATAGAAAAAGAAAAATTATATGGTTTAACATCTAATGATGTAGTATACTAAGGAATTATTTATCCAAAAGAGAATGTTAAGGATAAAAAAAAAAAATTATATTGGAATTTTCTCCACGAAATGGAAAATTAGATATACGAATAATAAATTTTCTTTCTCCCATGAACATCTGAAACACCAAACAGCCCTATCTAAGCATTTTGGAGTTTGAAAAATAAAAGTTTAACCCCTGAGGTTCAATGGTCCATATTGAAAAAGTCGAAATGTTTTGATAGTAGATGTAATCTGTACCAAGAGGAAAAAATAAAAATAATGATATACCCAGACCCTGAAAAATTATTAAATCAGCGATGTGAATTAATAGCTAGATGTAGACATAGGAATAAATTTAAACTATAGACAAAATATCATAGATAATGCTTAAATAAAAAACATTGGATTTAAGGTGAAATGAATAAAATAAAATAAAAAGATGAGAAAAAAACCATGTGATGTGTACGTACTCTTCAATGGAAGAGTAACTGAATTAATAGGCTCGAAAATAAAATTTGAAATTGAAAATTTTAATTTTAAATTTTGAATTCAATTTAATATAAGTATTACTGTATCCTTACGTAAGGTTATTAAAGAAAGTTGTACTTTAATAAAAATTAGTATTAAATCTGGAGTTTTAAGTTGAAATGTATTTAGATTTAAAAAATAGAAAAATAAAAAAAATAATTTCCCGCACTAAATAATGGTTTGCGATTCTTTCTGCAACACGATTTTTATAAGCACTTGAATCTCATGTTGGCGACCGTAGTCGAGGGTGACCCGAAGGCTCCCTTTTCGATAGTTACTACACCAAGGTGTAGGGGAGGGCGCTACTCTTTTCCTTGGATTGCTCCACTTTACCCTTGATCCTTACCTTATAGTGCTGAGTGTTAAGCAAGGAAGTATCAAGAACCATTTTTTGAGTCTTTGGTATGACTCGACCTGGGATTGAACTCAGGTCTCACAGGCCATTGGCGAATGAAACCATATATACTTCCAACCGGCAATAAAAAAAACCGGAAGTGGGCTAAATGAGAAGAAAACTCTTCACTCCTCTTCTACCCCCTCCCAACCTTCTTTCCTGTGTTTATTCTGAATTATTTTATCCATTAGATCTGAAGAAGTCCTTTTATTTTTGGTGTTTTTGATTTATATCAAAACCCATAACAGGATGGAAATAAATTTATAATCCTAATGTGACTGGTTTTTGTTTTTTCTTAAAGAAATATATATATATATATATAATACAGAAATTAAGACCAAATACTGCAATTGATAGTTTCGTCGTCCCCATGCAATACTACAATTGGGTTGGTTGGTGTTAAGAGAGGAAATATAGTTGAGTTCCCACTCACCAAGGTTCAATATTAACATTATAATATCCATGATTGATTCACACTGAATAAACTGTAGGAAAGAGTAAAACAGGACACTTTTGAAAAAACAAGATACATTCAAGAAGTATTGATAAGTATACATAAACGTGTCCCAACAGATTAAATATTGTGCTGTAAACAAGCAGTATATGAAAGGGTTACAAAAGTGATAAAAGTCTTACAAGAGATAGACAGCAGAAAAATTATACGGTAAAGCCAGCTGTCTTTATTATATCATGACCGGGCAGGAGACACGTCCCTACTGTTCAAAGCAAAAAGGGAACATTTTTACTGTCCAAAGAACAAAGACAAAAGAGACCGAGACGGAACCTGGGTTTGTCATATTATCTTGGGATGCCTAATAGATATGCCCTCAATATCCAGGCGAGACACATACATATACACGCGCGCACACACACACACACACACATATATATATATACACTGAATTTGTTGATTTATAAAACGCACTTGAAAAATGTCTCTACCCCCCCGCGTCTTATAAGGTCAAAGGTAATCTTTGAGTTACTGGCTAGTAGATTTCTAGTTCTGCAGTGGTCTTGCGCTTATTACAAGAGGGCAGATAACATTACCATTTTGGCATAAATGGTAATTGACGTAGTATTGTTCTGTTGCCTCTTCCTATTTTTATAGAAAGAGAACAAATAATGAACGCGTAGATACTGATGGCTTTCAATCTAGTAGTTTAATGACTGCTTGAGAGGAAGTTTTCCTTATGCCGTGAGTTGAAGATAATGGGAAAACACTTGTAAATGGTTATGCCGGAGTTTAGTGTTTAGCCAGAAGCTTCAGATCCACTTGGTTCAGGAGGGAGAAATAATTGACCAGGTAATGGTCTCCTAAGGTATGCAGAGGAACGAATGTTGAAGTGTGCTCTCTCAAGATGGATAGTCCCTGCTTGCTGTTGGAATCGTCTCGAGTTGGAGAGAGAAATGTTATCTCTCGTATAGGCTGGTTTTACCATCTGCCAGCCAAGAGGAATGAGAAAAGAAAAGAGAGGTCGCACGTGTTTAGCGCTGCCTTTTATGGTGCCCGGTGAGGTGTGCCCGGACAGAATGGCATGGGTTGTTCGAATTGGATGAAATGTATAATTTCAAAATTCCAATGGCAAAACAATTCCCGCACTAAATAATGGTTTGCGATTCTTTCTGCTACACGCTTTTTATAAGCACTTGAATCTCATAAGTTGGTGACCTTAGTCGAGGGTGACCCGAAGGCTCCCTTTTCGATAGCTACTACACCAAGGTGCAGGGGAGGGCGCTACACTTTTCCCTGGATTGCTCCACTTTACCCTTGATCCTTACCTTATAGTGCTGAATGTTAAGCAAGGAAGTATCAAGTACCATTATTTGAGTCTTTGGTATGACTCGACCTGGGATTGAACTCAGGTCTCACATGCCATTGGCGAATGGAACCACATATACTTCCAACCGGCAATAAAACACCGGAAGTGGGCTAAATGAGAAGAAAACTCTTCACTCCTCTTCTACCCCCTCCCAACCTTCTTTCCTGTGTTTATTCTGAATTATTTTATCCATTAGATCTGAAGAAGTCCTTTTATTTTTGGTGTCTTGGTCTCTGTCTCTCCTTCTCTTTATATATATATATATATATACATAGAGAGAGAGAACGAGAAAGAATCTGTCGGCTCTAGCACAGGGCTTGGCAGCAGACACCTCTCTAAACGAAATTGACAAATAATGTGTTTCTTCTATCAAAGTGTTGTGTACTAAACCAAAAAAATGAGATTCTAAACTAAACTAATAAACATAAATTCCAGTAAACAACAATTTATAAAAGGTTGTTTATGTCAATTTTGAGTTACGTGAAGCCACTAACATCTTACTTGTCAGCTATTTAATTGAAATAGGCGCTCTAGTAAAAAACAAAACAAAACAAAAACAAAACAAACGACACAAAAACAAACACCAAACAACCCCACCCCCATCAAATTCATGTAAAATTCAATTTGATCAGTAAAATACTTGTGCCATTCCTAAGTGGGTGATGTGTTAAAACAGGTGAGTCAGAAATTAGGTATTTATAATTGTCTTTTACTTCGTTATAAATGTTATTATATACCGGATATATCTTAAATGAAAGGCTGCGATGATAGCAGCCCGTTACAATAATAAGAGACGGGTTGTCTTCTATTTGATTTAGAAATTAATTAAATTTACTAAATTTCAATGAAAAAATACATTAAAAATACGTTTTTATTCCTATAAAATAAATTAATTACATCATTTTTTTAATTTTTAGTCATTCTTTTTATTTCATTTATAACGGAAGACAGTACGGTTTACTTTCACGTTATATTTAAAGGAAAATAAATGAATCGGAACGAGATATCATAAGGTATTCAAGAAGGTTTAATAGCAGCCAGAATAAAGGGTACCTTTATGATGCAAGTCTCGTAGGAAGGAAGAAATAGTTATCTAGTTGAGAAAGAATCACAACAGCTAAATGTCGGAGCGGAATATACGTCACTGTAGCCATGGCAAATATTGAGTTGCTGATTTTAGAATAGGAATGAATGTTCTGCCGTAGATGTGTGGTCCTGGTTGCTTTGGAGAGAAGTAATTGCTGTCTCCTTAAAGGTTGTCCAGGAATGAAGTTGCTGAATTGTCAGAGGCGGAATTAATTCGTCTAATTCGTATTCAACAGTGGAACTCTGGGTCTAGAAGTCTAGACCCAAAGGTCCATGAATTAGACGGTAGATTAGGAATGAAATATTCAGCCATGATGCGCGGTCCTGTTTGCTGTAGGAGAAAAGTATGAAGATCTCCAGAAAAGGTTGTCTGGGAATGAAGTCGCTGAATTATCAGAGGCGGAATTAATGCGTCTAGTTCATTTGCAACTGGGAACCCCTGGGTCTAAAAGGGGTTGACCCAAAGGGTCCATGAACCAGACGGCTCTATCCTCATGGTAGTGAGTTGCTGCTGATAAAGGAGCGGACAGAAATACGCCCGTCCAGCTCGAAAGATTTTGAGGAAGAGAAAGAGGTAGTTTGGCGGGCTTTCACTGTATTCGATATGCCCGGGAAAGTCATCCGGGCCGAATGGGATTCGTCATCTCCATTGGGTGAAATTATATGACGACACCAACGCTCAAAATAATTTACGCGCCAAACATACGAAGTTCTTTCTGCTACACATTTAAGACTTTAGATATAACCAATTTTTTGACACCTTATTTTAAAAGCGTTATTAAAAACATGAATAAAATCGTTTTTAATCTTGTTCTCGGTTTTAATAGTTAGAAAGGAGCCGCCGAAATATAAATTGTCAAAAGTATAAGTTATAAATAATAAAATAGACCTAAAATCATTCAAATATCATTTATATCATTTTTTTTAAAATCGATATCAAAATTAATTTATCTAAATTTTTATTGTTAAGATTCATAAAAAATTTGCACCGGCGAAATTTTTTTCAGCTTAAAAATTATTTAATGAGGACGGGGAGGCCATATCTAAATAAATTTTTTTTTCTTCGAAATTGTGGTCCATAAAAACCCTGGTGTTGAACAGAATTTTGATAGGGTGAATATTTATTCAATCCTCCTAGACCAGCAGCTCGCAGATGATGGTATTTGTCCTTCGTCCCACCTACCGGACGAGTATGGCACAAGGCCTTTTTTAAAGGTGGGTCCGAGCGCAGGGCCGGAGCCCACACGCGCCCGGCATTTCTCCTGTTCTGTATTCACCAACTCAACTTTAACTTGACTACCGCAACTCTATTCATGCTCCGACATTCAGCTACTTTATTCTTTCTCAACTATTACAACATTTTTTTCCCTGCGACTCACGGCACCAGGGTTCTTTTGTCTCATGCTGTTATTAAACATCCAAGTTGGAAACCATCAATATTCTCGCCGCCTTCGTTTTATTTTCTTCCTATCACATAACAGGAGGTAACCTAAACTGCCTCCATGTAATATATATATATATATATACCTTTAAGAAAAGCAAAAACCGGTCACATTAAGATTATAATAAATACATTCATAATCCTAATGTGACCGGTTTTTGTTTTTCTTAAAGGAATTATTGCTCTGTGGTATCAGTTACACTGAGCTCTTTACCAGGAAATTTTAAATGTTCATAGTTGAATGATTTTTTGTCCTGACGGAATTATTCCCGACTCCGGTTTAACTGGACTGAATAATATATATATATATATATATATATATATATATATATATATATATATATATATATTATTCAGTCCAGTTAAACCGGGGTTGGAGGTGCCCGTGGTGTAATGGTCATCGTCGTAGGAAATGGACACGGCGACACGAGTTCAAATCCTGGACGAGACTGATTGCATTTCACATTGCACTAATACTCTTAGGAAAGGTATGAATCCAATTATTCTCCCTCTAGGTATGGGTAAAATAGTAGGGCAAACTAGCTTCTTCAGCCTTGATGAGGCAACTATTCTAGGAGAAGGAAAACTCTGAATTCAAACCTGTTAAACTTCGCTTAAAAAATTGACCTTGTGTCATATCCTGCCCGAACGGAGGGCTTGGTATATATATATATATATATATATATATATATATATATATATTTGCTATTGCAAACAAAACAAGAGGTGTGAAGTCAGTAAAACCCTCATCAGAGAATGATTCTGGGGTCAGACACAGTTTCGACGCCAAAGCATCATTACTAATAACTCAGAGCACGTCAGCAGGATCTTACCATGTGGAGTTGTTTGCTGAATAATGTTGCTCCCACAATTTATGCTCGCTCATTATTGAAAATCAAACGATGTAAACGATTCAAAACAAAGCAATACAAACAAAAATAAATTTATATGTCAACAAGTACATAAAAAGGAAACATTACAAAACATTAGGAATATTCTCATATAGCTTGTTAGATATACCTCTGTGTGTGTGCGCGAGTGTGTATGTAACTAACACGAATATTATGGTGAAAGACTAAATATTAAAAGTGTCCTGTAGACTATAAATGTATTTTAGAAAGACGTGTTTTCTCCCATGTTAGTCGTTTATTTCTTTCGAGATTTGACGAAATGTCTGAGGCTGTGCATGTGACTGGAACAAGTCCAGCCGAAAAGGCAGAACAGGAAAGAAAAAAGTCGCAGCTTATATACACACCCATATTATGTGTATTGAGCTGTGTGCCACTAGCTGGCAAAGTCAAAATGTAAGAGAAAGAGTGCTGTCGCTGGAAGTCAAAACGTGAAGTTGAGATTATACATAGCTAATTCTTGTCATGTGATCGGCTCCAAACACACCGTTTATTTTGCACAGGATAAAATTAAAGGTACGGACGTAGTTGAGATCATAAATCACTTTCCTGACCAATAGGTTTACCGACGTCCACCATCTTTGTTTCGGAAACAAGTGAATCAGTATCCTATTTTCTAGAATTTTCTTGTATTACGGCCATTTTAAAAATATAGGAGTGTAAATCCTATAACAGAACCAAAAGACTTTGTTGGTTTTCCATCACATCGTGGGAATGCCAGATTAAGATGTAGCCTCTTGATTTTCACTACTTTTCCGTAACTAAGCGTTAATTCAGCAATGTAAGGTTTTAATTAACTGACAAGATGACGGGCCATTACACTGAATGTGAACGAGATTAGAATTTCCGTGAAATTCACGTGCTAAGGCAACATGCACACACACACTTATATATATATATATATATATATATATATATATATATTGGGTGCGGAAGCAAATTATGGAATAATTTTTCAAACTTTTTTTTTTAGTTTGATTAGTCCAATTTAAAAAAAAACGCAATAAATCTAAATTTTCATGATTATCTTTGTTATTCAAGCACTTTTTCATTAAAATTTCAACCCAATATGAGTGAGTTAGAAAAGAAACGACAAAGAATCTATGATATGTTTAATGCCGAAACAAAGTAAAAAAAAATACCGAAATAATTGAAGTTTCTTAAAGGCTTCCATCAAGCCCAGACCTAAACCCCCATGATTACGCTATATGGGGTGTTTTAGGAAACAAAACAAATATAACTTCCCATCCAAATATTGGTTCGCTTAAGACTGCTATTGAGGAGGAATGGAATAAAATGTCTGAAGAATTTATTTTGAAGGCATGCAAATCGTTTCAAAGGCGTGTTGATACAATAATCAAAAAAAAAAAAAAAAAAAAAAAAAAAGATGGATACCATATTGAGTAAATTTACTGTTTTGTGTCTATCTTCTTATTTTGTTGTTCATTTTTTAAATTAAAAATTAATCTTGTTTTATTATAGAGTCGTTTATTATTATACTAGAATGTATTTTTGTTTCCGCACCCGGTTTATATATAACGTTGTGCTGAAAAGAATTCAATCTATAAAAAATTATTTCTAACAAGGAATCAAACCGACCACATGCGACACTTGATTTGGCCAGAGTGGAAAAGGGAGAAGTAATCCCTGACTATACGGCACCAAAAAGCTACCTACGACCATTTTTCGGGAACTCCTATTGGGCCCCTCAGTACGAAATCGGGGACCAGACTGTTAAGACAAGAAAAAAAGCCAGTAGAAAGGTTTCGTCACTCGCTTCTAGAACAGCCGATAAGTATTTCAAACAAGCAAGAAGCTTCTCAAGAAATAAAAGTAAAATTAAACGAAAGTCGGCTACTGAAATTCTACCAAGTTAAACAACTGAAAGAAAATTCAACCCGAGAATTCTGCTGAAAAAATAACTTTACAGAAGACTGGAAATTAAATGAAAACTGAAACATTTCGACAAAACTAAAAAGAACAAAAAATACTCAAATTCAAAGAATTCAGATAAGTTCCCGCAAATTACACTAAGATTTGCAACACTTTATCCTTTCTATCCTTTTCTTTCTTGTTTCTTTTGTATAAAATTCCCTTTTAAAAACTTATTGTTTGTGTTATCTTTTCGAATCAGTATCCGAACAAGAAAGCTGCGGAACTTACCGTTTGAACTTACCGTTTAAAATCTCGCGCTAAATCCCCCTAAAAATATTACCCAGTTTAATACTAAATTTGGCTCTAGTATGATTCTCTTCATATCAAATTTTACTTTAAATTCTTTTACATGGCATATTTTTATCCTTTAAAATCCTTTTATATGGCAAATTTTATCCTTTAAAATCCTTTTATATGGGAAATTTTATCCTTTAAAATCCTTTTATATTGCAAATTTTATCCTTTAAATTCTTTTAAATCCGACCAAGGAGGAAATCATCTGAGAACTATGAAAGATACACGCTATTTCACATATTCAACCCACAGTTTAACGCACTTGGTACTTCATTTCTCAAGTTTCTTCAATTTTCCCGAGAAAAAATCAATAAGATTAAAAATATGTTTTTTTGGGGTGGCCCTAAAAATTTCCACCTTCCATCGTATATATATATATATATATATACTGAATCCTTTACACACTTATATATATATATATATATATAGTATACTTAGTCCAGTTAAACCGGAGTTGGGAGTAATTCCATCAGGACAAGAAATTATTCATGAATGAATATTTAAATTTTCCTGGTAAAGAGCTCAATGTACCAATAATACAGAGCAATAATTTCTTTAAGGAAAAACAACGAAACCAATCACAAGGGATTATAAATTTATTTCCATCCAGTTACGCATTTTTGAAATTTCCAAAAACACGAAAAAAAGAAATTAACAGAACTTCTTCAGATCTTTTTGATAAAAAAAACTAGAATAGACACATAAGAATGGGAGGGGATAGAAGAGTGGGAGGGGATAGAAGAGGGGTGAAGAGTTACCTCTTCATTTAGTGGACTTAATGAAGAGGTAACTCTTCACCCCTCTTCTATCGTCTTATCTTTTTCGTGTTTTTGGAAATTTCAAAAATGCGTAACAGGATGAAAATAAATTTATAATCCTTTGTGCTTGGTTTCGTTGTTTTTTCTTAAAGAAAATATATATATATATATATATATAAGTGTGTAAAGGATTCAATAAAACAGTTTTACAATTTCAATAAATTTTATTTTTTGAGTGTAAACTTGGTTGAAAAACAACAGAAGTTAGATTCTCCTTTCTTGTAAACGAAGGTAAGTAAAAAAGTAAAGTCGATGGTGACCTGAAGGTTCCTTTTTCAATAGCTACCACACCGAGGTGTAGGGGACGGTGCTACTCCATTCCCAGGATTGCTCCACTTTATCCTTGACCCTTACCTTATAATGCTGAGTGTTAAGCAAGGTGGAATCAAGTACCATTTTTTGAGTCTTTGGTATAACTCGACCTGGGATTGAACTCCGGTCTCTCGGACCATTGGCAAACATTCTACTCATTAGGCCAAACGAAGGTAATATTAGTTAAAACATTCATATGCCCCAATATACTTTTAACTAAAAAAAAGTCACTTGTTGTTTGCATTGTTTCAGTACTAGATAATATATTTTGTTTGTGTAAAAGATCTTTGCGTGTGTCTATCAGTGTATATATAGAGCATATTTATAGGCTAATATGAATATGTAATTCTAGCTTAATAATCAGCAGTAAAGAATATTATATGTGGACGAGTAATTATATTGTAAAGGTATACAAAGATTAATATATTTTCTGTTACGTTTTTACGAACAAAGAAAATTTGTAAACAAAACTAAAAAAAAGACAGAATCGTTGGTGTATGACAAAACATTTATTATTATTAACCACAGGCAGAGACATGCGTCTAATGACCAGGAAACAGAATTGTTTTAACTTTGTGGGCACCAGTCAAAATGTGCGTCCACCATGTGCCATGGTGAATTCAAGTCCCACCTTCTGTCTAACGTGTCTGTGTTCTTACGGTCCTTACTATCCCGCAATACATTGTCCCCAGGAGGCGACTCTCTTTCTATCCCTCAGGTTGAATAACTTTGATATTTTTTCGTTAGGTCTGATCCCAAACATTTTCGCTGGTAGAAAATATACATCACTCAATAGAAATGATGAGGAAAAAGAGCAGCATAAGAAAATTCTCTAATACGTACTGAAGTTAAATCTATTTTATCGTTTTATATAT
Organism: Sepioteuthis lessoniana; assembly: GCA_963585895.1. Lineage (NCBI taxonomy): Eukaryota > Metazoa > Mollusca > Cephalopoda > Myopsida > Loliginidae > Sepioteuthis > Sepioteuthis lessoniana. Next base: position 79,418,144 of record OY757921.1, on the reverse strand, counting down.
AAAATTCTGTGAGGATCCAAACTAGATTAAAATGACTTAATTTTTCTGTGATTCTAATTAGTTGAAAAATGAGTTTTTAACTAAAGAAAAAATTTGAAGGTTACAATTGGTAGGAATGTGAGTGACACTAAAGCCAAGTTTAGTATTTAACTGGGTAATGTTTTTAGGGGTTTTAGTGTGCAATATTAAACGGTAAGTTCATAGGGTAAATTTAAACTGTAAGTTCCGCAGCTTCCTAGTTCGGATACTGATTCGAAAAGATAACATAGACAATAAAGTTTTTAAAAGGGAATTTTATACAAAGGAAACAATAAAGAAAGAGATAGAAAAGATAAAGTGTTGCAAATTTTAGTGCAATTTGCAGGAACTTATCTGAGAGAGTGCCCGGGAAACAAAGTTCTTTGAATTTGAGTATTTTTCTTTTCTTTTTTGTTTGTTGAAATGTTTCAGAGTTCATTAAATTGAGAGTCTTCTTTAAAGTTCTTTTCAGCAGAATTCTCGGTTGAATTTTCTTTCAGCTGTTTAACTTGGTAGAATTTCAGTAATCGACTTTCGTTTAATTTCATTTTTATTTCTTGGGAAGCTCCTTTCAAGTAGCGAGTGACGAAACCTTTCTGGTGGTTTGGTTTAAGTTTTCGTGCCTTCAGTTCGGTCCCCGAATTCGTACTGAGGGTTCAATAGTAGTTCTCGATAAAAAGTGGAAGTCACTTTTTGGTGCTGCACTCTCTGGGATTACTTCTCCCTTCTCCACTCTGGACAAACCAAAAGCCACACATGATCGGCTAGATTTTTTTCTTAGAAATAAATCTATATATAACAATCTTGGCTTTCTCAAATTATTTTGGGTTTTGTTCCTTCATATTTTGATCGGTAAATCAAATATTATCGTCTGCTATCTCGAATTTTTTTAAAAGGAAACAAAGACGCTGATTGGTCAATAAATGTAAAAATATAGATTCAATGTAAAAATATAGATTCAAATTTTAAAACTTCTGGTTGCATCTTTTTTGCACAAAAATTAACACTTTTGTTTAGTATAGAAATCAATTGATTCTCTCTCTCTCTCTCTCTCTCTCTCTCTTTCACACACACGTAAACACACTCATGTGAGGGGAGCTGAAAAGTTCTACCCCTCAGGTTTAGAGTAGACCAGGGAGTAATGACAACGAAGGGGTACACTGAACTCCAGAACTGAAGCTTTTTCAGGTGCAGCTAAGTGTCATACCCAGGACATCCCCCTTTTTAAGGCGAGAGGCCTTTCTTTACTGCAGAGGATACAGTCGGCATATATAAGCACTAGTAACAGAGTTATTTTTTTGTAGCGTTAAGCCCTAAATTTATTTTAAATAAATATTTATGTCAAAATAACCTCTTGAACACCATGTGACAAAAACCACCAAACCTCACTAATATATATATATATATATATATATATAATGTAAAATAAAAAAAATTAGATTTGGTTTGGTTTTATGACATATCAAACATTGTAGGTTATATTTAATACCAAACCCTGTTTATACATATATTAAATGTATATGATTTGTAAACACATTTTGTTCCTAACATTTTTTAAACGAGTCTGAGCTCATTATTTTTTGTTAACAGTTAAATGGTTTCAAGTATTGCTTTTTAATACGAATATTTCTATTTACTATTAATCATTGGTTTGAACACAGTTAAATGGTTTCAAGTATAGTTATGCATCACTAACAATTCAATTAAACACCAGTCATTTGTTTATAAACAATTAAATGACCAAACAGTTCTATTTCAAATAACTCAATTTAGCATTAGTCATTTATTTGCGCACAGTTTAAATGTCAAACAGTTCTATTTGACCTGCAGATAGGACCCTAACAGATGCTACCATTCCGGACCAGAGTGAACCAGGGAGCAATGGCAATGAAGGGGTACGCCGCATTCCCAAAGCTCTAGTATTACTAGAACCTCACCATCATTTAGTGTCATATAAAGGACACTCATTGGGGAAGTCCTATCCCTCTGCAGACATCGACTGGGCAATCAAAAATTAGAGATAGCTACCAAATAACGTGTAGCTCCTTCCTTCGTTTGAAGAACAGCAGTGCTGTGACATGCATTGAGTCTTCAAGGTGGTGAAGTTGTTACGTCGGTATAATGTGTGTTTCCGAGCTACCCATGATTATCTCCCACGCTCAATGTGTTGAAGGTGTGTTATATTTCTGGGACAAACCCTCATAGTAATGTAACATATTGACCTTCGACCCAGCCGTCAATCAAGGAACAGGTGCACCCGGTCGAAGACATCAAGATATAGCCTTGACCGTGGATGGGTTGAATTCGGTGCGAATGCGACGCTCACAGGAAGCAGGTAGATGTCAAACAATTATACAACCCGGTGCTACAGACAGTTCAAATTAGTTGGAGTCAGTCTGTTGGAGTTCGAGGCAGTGAGAACCAGCTCCCAGCAGAGGGCTTGGGCCCTCAGGGCCTCCGGTTGAGCAGCCCAGCAGAATGAGAAATAAGTGCTGCTATAGTCAGAGGAACTTGGGGTCAATATGTTGCAGTCTGTTCAGTCTCCAACTCACCTCTCACACACAACCCTTTCGCAACCTTTTCGAGAATAAAGTGTGAGAGGTATATTTTTCTAAAGAAGTGTATTCGTTCGTCATTATTGTTGATTATGTTTCCGCATGTATATGTATGCGTATTGTTGTATCACGGCTATACTACAGTAACTTGACATCATATAATTGCCAACACCCCTCAAAAAGACTCCCAAGCAAAAACAAAGAAAACAATGTCTTTTATCATTATCGGGGGAGACAACTTCTCGTTTCTTACGAGACATTTGACAGACGGACTGCAAGCCGAGAACGGCTAGTACTTCTTTTGTATGACTTCCTTTTTCTGCTAATACAATAACGTTACCTATCACCCGTTGTTTGAGTTGTTCTTCCAACAGTCTTATCTGAAGACCACATCAGCTGCATCCAGTGTCCGTAAGTTTTTGCTGGTCGACTTGGCACGTCCATGTGTAGGCGTCCATAAGAAAACGTCTCTTATGAGCTCGTCATTACTTCTTCAGCAGTGCCCCACATGTCTTGTTAGTCTTGGATGGTTTGTTAGATGGGAGGCAAGTGGCCATACATTTGTTGTTTCGTAGAGTGATACTTCCAGGATTTGTTTAAGATAGCATGTAACATTCTTGCGGACTTCCCATCCGGATTTTTCTTTATGTGTTTTGTTAGTGTCCATATTGATACAAGTACAGCTTGAAAGAAACCCCGTTTTATTTTCTCAGATAGATCCGATTTCCATATGATCGATAACCGGTCAATTGCATACCATATATTTGCGAGGTGTATGTTAACATCACTTTCAGTAGATGAGATGTTGCTGCCAAGGTATGTGAACTGGTCTACTGATTTTAGAGGTTTGCCACTTAAAGTGGAGATAGTTCCTTGGTTTTTATGCCTTCTTTATTTTTCAATCCACCCGTCTGTTGAGATAAAATAGATTCCCTCTTAGCACGACACCTAACCGCAACAGAGAAGGTCAAGGTGCATATAGAGAGGAATGAAGCACTCCTCACAAAAATTATTTCGATATTTAGTAGTTCAATTTGGAATAACTAACCAACCAACCAACTAACCTTTGTCCCCAATTTCGTTTTCTACGGTTTCAGTTTCCCGCTATCAACCCCAGCAAGTCATTCGTTTAAGAATGTTTTGAAGCACGTGCATATTCGCATGCACGTGTGCAAGAGAGAGAGAGAGAGAGAGAGAGAGAGAGAGAGAGAGAGAGAGAGAGAGAGAGAGGAGAGAGAATGAAAACGATCAAATATAATGAAAAATTGAGAAAGAAAGAAAGAAAAAAGAAAAACGGAAAAAAGAAGGGAAAAGCGACAGAAAAAGAGAGAAAGACAACACCGAAGAAAAAGGAAAGGCACATACACACGCACACACGAAAAAAAAAAAAAATCGAGAAATGATTGCTAGATGATGTCCCACCCATTAAACAAGTGATTCTTTGTTGAGTAAACTACCACCGCCCATAGTTGGCGTCTGTTCATTTATCGTTTGTTGATACTTGTCGATTTGTAAGAATGACATTAAAAAGGAGAGGCAATGTTGAATATGGCTATCGAGTAGAATTTAATCGTCGTACAAAGAGAAAGACAAAGAGAGTTAAGTGAGAGAGGTTAAAATGTAGAATAGTCAGTGAAAGGAGAGGAGAGAGTGGCAGATAGACAATAAGGATGGTGGAAGAGGCGCGAAGAATTGAAACGAAACAGAGTTTAAAAAAAAAAAAGAAGAAAAATAGTGACGAAAAATGTAGAGAGAAAAGGGAGATTATGAAATAGAGAATAGAGGAGGTAAGTAGAAAGTGGGGAAGAAAAAAAAAGAAAAAGAAATTAACAAAGAGGGAGGATTGTGGAGAGAGAAAAAAAATAAGAGAGATAGTTTAATGGACAAAGAATCACAGGTAAATACGTAAGAAAGTGGAAATAAGCATAAACTAAAACAGCAGAGAAAGATGGACATAGATAGATAGATAGATAGATAAAAATAAGACAGTGGCGAGATTGACCTAAGAATATATATATATATATATATATATATATAAAGAGAGAGATATTTTAACGGCATGTCAACACATCTAGGGTTATTTTATGCCTAAAGGTTTGGGAATCATGTTCATTGTAAGAGGGTGGGCTGAAAAGTTCATAGGCTGACTATGAAAGAGTGATGTTAGAACTATGAAATCGTACATACATTAATTTCACCCCTTCTTATTAATAATTGCATTGTTTCTCTTCCAGGTTAACTGACATCTGATTGTTCAAAGAAGAATTCAGAAGTATTTAGTTGCGACTTCTCTTGAAAATGGATAAAATTTGGTATCGTGATATTATCAAGTATCTGTAGATAAAACGGTTAAGCCCCTACCAAGAACATTCATACTGACATTAGGGGATAACGCTCCAGCTTTATCAACTGCGCAAAAGTGGGTAACTGAATTTTGGAGGGAAAAGGAGAATATTGAAGATGTTCCAAAGTCTGGACGTCCTGTAACTGCCACCACCGAGAAAAATATTTGCACACAGTCCTATCGAATAATTTTCAAACATATCCATTGGACTGTAAGAGATAATACCACTTTACGACCTCACAAATACTAACCATCCGCAGAATCCTTGAAGGTGTACGGGCAAAGAACCTACAAGCGACATTAATATTTGTCGACTTTACCAAGGCTTTCGACTCCATTCACAGAGGAAAGATGGAACAAATCCTACTAGCGTACGGCATACCTAAAGAAACCGTAGCGGCAATAACGATTCTCTATAGAAACACTAAAGTAAAAGTACGATCACCAGATGGAGACACAGAATACTTCGACATTGTAGCAGGAGTACTACAAGGGGACACGCTGGCTCCGTATCTCTTTATCATTTGTCTAGACTACGTACTTAGAACTTCGATTGACAAAATCAAAGAGAATGGCTTCGAACTGACGAAGAAAAGAAGCAGAAGATATCCCGCAACAACAATTACCGACGCCGACTACGCCGATGACATAGCGATACTGGCAAATACACCTGACCAAGCCGAAACACTTCTGCATAGCCTGGAACGAGCAGCAGCAAGCATAGGCCTCCATGTTAATGCACACAAAACGGAATATATGTGCTATAACCAAACGGGGGACATCTCCACTCTAGAAGGAACCCCTCTTAAACTAGTAGACAAATTCACGTACCTAGGAAGCAGCGTCGAATCAACCGAAAAGGACATCGAAACGAGGTTAACGAAAGCATGGACAGCTATCAATAGGCTATCGACTATATGGAAATCAGACCTAACCGATAAAATGAAACGCAGTTTCTTCCAGGCAGCGGTCACATCGATACTGCTATATGGATGCACTACATGGACGCTAACAAAACGGCTGGAGAAGAAACTAGATGGCAATTACACAAGAATGCTGCGTGCAATCCTCAACAAGTCCTGGCAGCGGCACCCCACGAGACACCAACTGTACGGCCACCTGCCCCCTATCACGAAATCTATTCAAGTTAGGCGAACCAGACATGCTGGACATTGCTGGAGAAGCAGAGATGAACTCATAAGAGATGTACTCTTATGGATCCCCACACACGGCCGCGCAAAAGCAGGACGACCAGCACGAACGTACATTCAGCAGCTGTGTGAGGATACAGGATGTTGTCCTGAAGACCTGCCTAGGGCGATGAACGATAGGGAGGAGTGGCGAGAGAGGGTCAGGGATATCCGTGCTGCCAGCACGATATGATGATGATGATGAGTTAGAGTGGACCTCGGAGTAATTGCAATGAAAGGGGACTCCACACTTCCTAGATCTTCCGACCTGGAACCTCGCCATCAGATGTAGTTTAGTATCATACCTGGGACATTTCTTCCCTTTTTTTTAAAACTCTGCCGGGGATGCAGTTAGTGTATTCTAAAGGCGGGTGATTTATGATAGTATCTATCTATCTATCTCCCCCACTTTCTCTCAGTCTGTTCATATCTATCTATCTATCTATCTATCTATCTATCTATCTATCTCAGTCTGTTAATCTCTGTGTGTGTCTCTATTAATCAGTCAGTCTCAGTCTGTTCATATCTATCTATCTATCTATCTATCTCAGTCTGTTCATATAAATCCATCTTCTGCAGTTTATCTTTGTACACATGTTTATTTTTATCCACTGTTTGCTTTTTAGAGTTGGAGCTTAGTTTTGAATGTACTTGTTCATAGAAGGTAAGCAGACCCTTTGTACTTGCTCAGTAACTGAGCTAGAAGCATTTTTTGTTCACATTTCAGCAAACCTCAGGATTTTAAACTCCGATTTTCAACCAATACGTTCTCTTGTTACTAAAAATACTAGCAGCACACAATCTTTTTACTCTCATAGCAGTCTATTTTTTTTATAGAGAAAGCAAAGGAAAGGGAGAAAAGAGAAGTAGAAAAAGGTGTGTATGTAAGAGAGAGAGAGAGAGAGAGAGAGAGAGAGAGAGAGAGAGAGAGAGAGAGAGAGAGAGAGAGAGAGAGCAAATAAACGGTTACTAAATTTCTTCGTGATCTTGAAATGGTTTTACATGATTTTTTGCGATCTATTTTTAGACTGATCAATTACTTTGATTGATTGATTTATTTTGACGGCATGTCAACCCGTCTGAGGTTGTTTTATTCCAAAAGTACAGGGAACTGCGTGCGTTTATTTTTACATTTTTGAAGTTTCTTTCTTTCTTTTTTTGTATACGGTTAAACGATATCAGGTATTTCTATCTAATACAAATAATTGGCAAATATATCTATTTGACCCAATGATGGAACTCTAACAGGTCTACCATCCCGGGTCAGAGTTGAACTGGGAGTAATGTCAGTGAAGGAGTACTCCACATTCTAGAGAGATTCCGATCTGAAGCTTCACCACCCAATGCAAGTTAGTGTCATACAGAGGTAACCTCTATTTTTAGAGTTTGCATTCTATTGAAATGTGCTAGTGTCAATATTGTTCATCCACTCTTCGTTTTCATCTAGCTTTAAATTCCCTTCTTCATCTACTCTTTTCATCTTTGTATCTCCGTTTCTTTTCTTATTTCTTCTTGTCTCTGATGCACGCATGCGCACACGCGTACACTACCGACCAAAAATTTGGGATAGTTTTTTTTTTATTTCTACAAACTTTAATTTTTTTTTTTTTATTTCTGTAAACTTTAAAAATGAATCATTTCATGTCTTTAAAGAACTAAATTTATTTTTCTGTTTGCATGCAACTATGGAATTATTCAAATCAAAATGGATATAAGATAATTATAATTCCACTTAAAGCAAATTCTTATATTTTTTTCATCAAAGAATCCACCGCGAACATTTATTTCTACTGAGCAAGTTCTTAGCATCCTTTTTAGTAACTTGTATAAGTATGTTTGTTGAAGTTATTCCCATCAGTGTGTAAATATGTGAACAACTCTTGCTTATTCCTAGGCAGTTCACTTCGAATTTTACGATCATTTTCACCCCAGACAATTGATGAAAGATCTAGAGACTGAGGAGCCAAGTTATAATTTTTCAAATTCCCTTGTCTTCCTTTGGTTTTAGATAATTTGTACACAGTTTTGAGTTGTATTTTGGATCATTATCTTTTTGCAGCAACCAGAAGAAATTACAAACCTCAGCAGTGTTGAATGATACTTTTCCTTTCGCATAATTTAATTTGAACAAAATCTCCTATAATCTCACCTCCAAAACATCATCGAACCATTACAGCAACACCATCGTGCTTAACAGTTGGCTCGATCCAATTTCCAATTATTCGTTTGGAAAAAGTTCATCTGACAAAAAGTCTTGATTTACTTCCAAAATGCTCAAATTTGGATTCATCTGTCAATTGTAACTTTTTGCTATGGTGTCCAATGTAGTCTCATTTTTATTTTTTAATAGAAACTTCTTAAATGACACCCATTGTTTAAGTCCAATAGAAAGAAATCTACTTTTAACAGTAATAACAAATATTGATCGTGTCTATCCTCCACTACAAATGTTACTCTGGGCCTCCAATCGTTTTTGTTAATATTTGCACCGGTTTCTGCAAGTTGCTGCGGGCAATAATGGACCCTATTTTTTGGTATCTGTAATATTCTAGCTATCTGATGCTCAGAATATCCTTCAATTGAATGGATTTCTACTTAGGTTCTTTTTTCAATGATAATCTGTTTAGTTCTTGGCATTTTAACGGTTTCTGAAAATTAGTTTCAATCACACATCAATGTAAATCCAAGAGTGGAGTGGAAATATTTGTAAATTTCAGCTCTTCAATTTAGAAAAAGGTATCAGGTTGCAACAAAATTCCCAAAGATTATGAAAATGAATTTATAATACTTGTTGAAAAATGTTTTAATTTTATAAAAGAGTTTGCACGTACATCATAGGTGAATTTATTTATCCAAATATGCAAAATTAGCCTTTTTTATGAACTTAGAGAAACAATTCAGGATGTTCCCAAATTTTTAGTAGATACGCTAATATGTCGCACAGGTATGAAGAACTACCGTATTTGCCACTGTATAAGACGCAGGAATTACAACGATATTTGGTTGACTAGCGTACACTGCAACTTAGCCAAGATCCTTAAAAGATCGTTTCAAACTTTATACTCCTCACTCCAGTCATAATATTTGGATGAGTCAAAAGTTTTGCAATACTTTGGTAAATGCTAGTTTGCGGCGCCTCTATCACGTGACCGAAGCAGTTCATGCGGTGTGTGTGTGTGTGTGTGTGTGGTACCCAATATACTTGGTAGTATTGTGGTAGTTGGTGCGCTGACACGTTCTGCATTGCTTCGTTCCATGTGTGATTTTGAAAACCACACAGATGAACATGTTACCTAGTCTAATTTGGGAACTTATATTTTACGATTTCGAACGGGATCGTCACACTGGAGAAACGACTAATAGCATTCGTTGCGCAAAAGATGAAAGCGTAGTTGATTACAATACAGTAACCAGATTGTTCAAGAAATTTTGCTCGGATTACAAGAACCTTGACAATCAAGCAAGGTCGAGTAGGTTTAAAAGCGTTGATTTCGAGATTGTGCTTCTAGTCATAGAGCCAAATCCGGCAAGTAGCGCTCAGAGAGTATCAGGCGAGCTCGGTATCTCACAGTTCAGTGTAGTTCGTCACTTTGACGACCTCTGCAAAAAGAAAATAAAAAGTATCCGGAGATGCCGAATCATGCGTCACGTGACCAAAATATTACAAAACTTTTGATTCACTCTAGTGCATAAATAGATGATAAGAAAGAGAAGCCCAGTAAGCATGAAATATTTGGAAAGTTTTTGTGGAAAGTTTTTAAATTCAGAGATTCGGATAAGATTGATTTTTTTTTTTTTTAATGTTGGATCTCTCTTTCACCTTTTATGTCTTATTCGATGTAAATGGTGCCCCACTCCCAGTGCTTACCCAATCTGTTAGTAATCGTTAAAAAGAGCAGATGACTCCTTTTCTCCTTATGTACACTTAAGCCTCATCTGCTGCAGTTACGTCTCCTGCCACGATGGAATCCACTTCATCTGGACGGTCAGCCAGCCTAAAAAAAATAAAAGGCTTAGAAACTAAAGTTTAAAAGACATTAGGTCAATGTTACTCGTCCAGGTTTGGAAATATTTGTTTGCGATATTTATAAATTTTTAGGGATTAGCGAGGATATCAAAATTTTCAAACGAACCTGAAGCCATCTTCTATATTCCACTCACGGCGTAAACAAGACAGTAACCTATAAAAGCAAATGAAATGTCTTTTCGTCATCATTATCATGTCGCGCTGCTAGCACGGATTTCACTGACTCTTTCTCGCCATTTGTCTCCATCATCCATCGCGTCTGGCAGGTCTTTTCGACTACATCCTGTGTCTGTATAGAACTGTCGTAGATAAGTTCTTGTTAATCGACGAACACTTGCACACCCGTGTGAAGGGGTCCGAAGAGAAGGTCGCTTAGGAGTTCGTCCTTACTTCTCACATGTCTTATTCGTCTTATTTGGATGGTTTTAAAGATAGGAGATAGGTGGCCATACAGCTGCTGTTTTGTGGGATGTTGCTTCCAGGATTTGTTCAATATAGCTCGTAGCATTCTTGGGCAATCCCTGTCAAGCTTTTTCTCTATACGCTTAGTCAGCGTCTATGTGGTGCATCCATATAGCAGTATTGACATGACCGCCGCTTGGAAGAACTTGCATTTTATTTTATCGGATGTCTAACTTCCATATGATCGATAACCTACCGATAGCAGTCCATGCCTTCACTAGTCGCATATTGATGTCATTTTCAGTTGATAAGACACTACTTCTGAGGCTTTTTTTTCCTTTTGTCTTTCTTTTATTTTACTTTAGAAATATCCTTTAAATACGACCACTCCAGTCAGTGAAGGTTGTAGAATACGCCAACTGCGCATCCGCAGAAGGGTAAGACCTCTATGCAACGAATGTTCTGCATACGATAATAAACTGCATCTGTTGGTGAGGCTGGAGCTCTGGGAAATGTAGAGTATCCCCTTCATTGCCATTACTCCCAGCTGCACTCTTACCCGGAGTGGTAGTACCACTTAGGGTCCTACCTATGGGCCAAATAAAACTGTTTAATCATTTACTACACTTGAAACCATTTAACTGCGTGCAAACAAATGACTGTTGAATTGAATTACTCGTATTGAAACCGTTGAACAGTTCAAATAAAACTGTTTGTGTAAGATAGCAATACTTGAAGACATTTAACTATGTGCAAACAAATGAGCTCTTGTTCGTTTAAAAATAATATTACCTACAAACTTATCCATGCCTCTCACCAGGAAGGATTTGACACAAGGTCTTTTTTTATAGTGGGGATTAAGGAGGGGAGGTCGCGCACGAGTCAAGACTCGTGTACTGCTGGTCAATGCTGGTCATAGGTTCACTAAGTGCAATGTGAACAATGCTAGTCATTGTTAAGTCTCACAGCACGAAGCCAGGTGACCTTGCTGGTCATAGAGTTACTAGACCCAAAACTCTAGTGCAATGTAAATCTATGCTTATCTTTGTTTGCCACTCGGCACGAATGCCAGGCGGCTGGTGCCAGACTGTAACAGTAAATTAATACTAGTGGCCTTAGCTACATATTGATAACATGAATAGAAATCATATATATCTAATAATATAAATCATGTATATCTGAGATATGTAAGTGAGAGAAAAAAATGGAATGAATCTGACGAATATGTTGAAAAGATAAACGGAGGGAACATACGGCTGCAATGCACTTGTTGTACCGTTCCAACAACTTATGGAAGGCCCATGGAAGTCATCTTGTTTGAGCGTGTCAATAACCTTCGTCACAGCCTCTTTCATCTCCTCAATTGTCTCATAACGACAGTCTCTGAGCTTAGGAAATAACCAAAAGTCACTGGGAGCAAGGTATGGACTATAGGGACGGTGAGGAACTGTCTTGATGCTCATTTTGGTCAAATAGTCTGTGACAAGAATGGAGTTGTGGACTGGTGCATTGTCCTAGTGGATATGCTACAGACCCAATTTGAAGAGTGCTGGCCTCTTCCCTAGGAATCTCTTCCTGAACTCCCTTAAAACCTCAACATAGTTGCCCTAAACCCTGACCCTAACCCTTTGGCCAATCAACTCTGGTGTATTGACTTCCTTATTCCTCCCACACCTCTTATCATCCCTCACAGATTCCCTGCCAGCCTTTAATCTCTTATGCCACTCAAAAACTGATGCTCGATTCATGCAAGATGGTCGAAAAGCAGTCTGAAGCATTCCATACGTTTCTGTGGCATATTTTCCAAGTTTAAAACAGAATTTTATTGCATATCGTTCTTCTAAAGTGTCCTCACTTCCAGATTGCATTTTTGAAATTCACCATCTGTGACAATCAGGTTTTAGTAGAGTGTATTCCAATTGCTGCTATAGCTGTTGATTTGAATCTGAAATCATAAAAATTGGTCAGTCATCTTATAAGATGTATAGCAATAACATACTGAATTCACAAGAGTCAACGACAATTTTAAATGCATGTACAAAAAAGTCTGGAAACTTATTGAATACACCACGTATATATATATATATATATATATATATTCATTTACCAACATTCACCAGCAGGATATTGGAACGGTACAACAAGTGCATTACAGCCGGAGGAGATTACTTTGAAGGGGACTAGAGTTTCATGTGTGTACTATCAATAAAAATGCCCATACGAAAAAAGTCTGGAAACTTATTTAATGATCATTATATATATATATATATATATATATATATATGAAATGTATGGCAGGGAAAGATGGGTTCGAGTCTAATAACCCTTTTTGTCCAGGAGGCTCAGATTATTGTCAGTTCACCCTCGTTACTAACTATTACTGCCACCTTACAAACCCTGTAAAAACGTGAAGCATGTTGAATTTTTTTCTCCGATAAGTTTATCCAGCCTCGTTGCACAACGGAACCATGTTAATAATGTTGACCATCTCTGCATTTTAGTGTTCACAGGTGTGGAAGTCCAGAATGACTGTATCAGTAGATATGTGTGTGGGTCTGTGAGAATACCAGACGGTCTGATGTTGTCTGATTTCCACCCACTAAACTTTGATTTGTTTGTCTTTGCGGGTAAGCGAATGGGTGAAAACTTCAAAAATCGCTGTCCACGTGTGTCTCTGTGTGTCACTGTCGATGTCTTATGACATCAACAAAAATTATGCACGACGAAAACGTTGTCGCACAGTAAAGGGAGTGGTCGAGGGCTTCGGACTTCCGCCAGCTTCTCTGTCATAAACATACGCTCCTACTTCGTCCCGCGTACAGTTGTTCGGCGATCTGAAATGCAGGTCTCCGTATTAGTTCCTAAAATCATCACCTGAACGAAATGATTTAGTCTTCTTCTATACAGCGTAATTGAAGTAGTCAATCTTTGAGAGAAAGAGATTTTTTTTTGCTTTAAAATTTGGCGCAGTACAAATCGGACGCGTACTCGAGGGAAAATTCATTCAAAAGCGAAAACCTAAAAAAAAAAAAAAGTGCCTCTATTTATATTAGGATATTTAAAAAAGAATGAAAGGAAAGTCACTGATAATCTGGATTATTCTTCTAAACGTAAGTATATTTATGTAATTTGTATAAATGTTGTCTGCTAATTTGGAATGATTAAATGATTTTAACTGCATGTCACGTTCATTGCATATTTGTATTTTTATCTTTTATGCACGTTTCTTAAGAGATTTCACGATTTATATGATATCAAGGTTTCCCATCTAATACAAATAATTTAGTTTGGTTTCAAGTTGGTCGTGTTTTAGGGCATATCCATATTTACCAACCCCTCCGCTCGGGCAGGATATGACACAAGGTCAATTTTTAAGCAGAGTTTAACAGGTTTGAATTCAGAGTTTTCCTTCTCCTAGACTAGTTGCCTTATCAAGGCTGAAGAACCTAGTCTGCTCTACTATTTACCCATAGCTGGAGGGAGAATAATCGGATTCATACCTTTCCCAAAGGTATTAGTGCTATGTGAAATGCAATCAGTCTCGTCCAGGAACTCGTGTTGCCGTGTCCATTTCCTACGACGATAACCATTACACCACGGGCAGATCAACTGTTGTGGGTTATTTAGCGATAAATCCTGTTTATACATATGATCTTTAAGTGAATGATTTATAGGTAACACTTTTAAAACGAGCCAGAGCTTATTTCTTTGCACACAATTCTATTTAATAATGATTATTTATTGGCACACGGTTATATGGTTTCACGTATTCCTACCCAGTATTCAGCCCATCCGGCTGGGGCTGTAGAATACACCGACTGCATCTCTGCATAGAGGTAAGATACCCGCAACCAACGAGTGTGTTGGATATGCCACTAAATCATCAGAGAGTGAGGTGCCCGTGGTGTAATGGTTATCGTCGTGGGATATGGACACGACGATAGGAGTTCAAATCCTGGACCAGGCTAATTGCATTTCACATAGCACTAATACCCTTGGGAAAGGGATGAATCCAATTATTCTCCCTCCAGCTATGGGTAAATAGCAGGGCAGACTAGGTTCTTCAGCCTTGGTGAGGCAACTAGTCTAGGAGAAGGAAAACTCTGAATTAAAACCTGTTAAACTCCGCTTAAAAATTGACCTTGTGTCATATCCTACCCGAGTGGAGGGGTTGGTAAATATGCATCAGAGAGTGAGGCTCCAGCTTTGGGGAATATGGAGTACCTCTTCGTTGCTATTGCTCCCAGGTCTACTCTGACCCGGAGTGGTAACACCTGACAGGGTTCTATCTATGGGTCAAATAGAACTGTAAGACATTTAAACTGTGAGCAAGCAGGTGACTTATGCTAAATTGAATTGTTAGAAATAGAACTGTTTGATCATTTAACTGTGTGTAAACAAATGACTGATCTTTAATTGAATTGTTCGTGATACATAGATTATTTACAGATTATTTACATAAAAATGGATTTGGCGTTAAATAACCTACAAAGGTTGATATGCCATAAAACCAAACAAACCAACCAACCAACATAAGGGTACTTGTAACCATTTAACTGTGGGAAAATCGAACTACTTATGTTAGATAGCAATATTCAAAACAATTTGAGTGCAAACAAATGATTTATGCTATATAGAACTATTCGTGTTGAAATATTTTGAACTATTTAACTGTGTGCAAACAATAGCGTGCAAACAAATTAACCCAGACTCATTTCAAAATAAGATTACACATCATATGTATAACAATTCAACTGTATGCAAGACATACACATCTGTATGTAAGACAACTGTATGTAAGACATACACATCATATGTATAACAATTCAACTGTATGCAAACACATGAGCTCTGGGTCGTTTAAAATGTTATCTACAAACTATGCGTTTACAAATTATATATAATATGTATAAAGATGAATTTGGCATTGAATAATCTACAAGGGTTGATATACTATAAAGCACAACCAACCCAACCCAACCCTATCCGGTATGAATAACTTTCAATCAGTTCTAGTTGTCTATAGATGGGACCGGCTCATTGGCCTATTGGTAGAGTGTTCGCCAATGGTCCAGGAAACCGGGGTTCAAAGACTTTTAAAATGGTAATTGATACCTCCTTGCTTAACACTCAGCATTATAAAGTACGTATCAAGGGTAAAGTGGAGCAATCCCGGGAAAGGAGTAGCGCCCTCCTCTACACCTCAGTGTAGTAGTTATTGAAAAAGGGGCCTTCTGGTCGCCCTCGACTACGGTCGACAACCTTATAGATGGGACCCTAACAGGTACTACCACACCGGGTACATTTGAGAGTAATGGTAATGAAGGGGTACTTCACACTCCCCAGGTTTCCAGAATTGGAGCCTCACCATCAAATGCAGTTTAGTGTCATTCCCAAGACACCCCATTGTGTATGCGTGTGTATATGTGGAGGGATCTTAATGTTCTGCAGAGGATGCAGTTAGTGTATTATAAGGCTCGTTGACAGTTTTCACAAAAATATCTTACGAAGTACAGAGCTGCAGAATCACTGGGTAAGTACTAGGATTGGTGTTGCGCTTTCAGTAGCATGTAGATTTTGCTTTGTCTATTTTTTCTGAGGTGAATTTACCAGTCCCACGACCAACTGACTTTGAATTCAGAGTATACATTTACTCAACCCCTCCACCATGGACAGGATGCGACACCAGGTCAAATACACCAGTGTTGACCGACTAGCAAAAACTTACATTCATCTGCTCTGTAAGGACACTGGATGTCGACTAGAAGACTTGCTAAGAGCAATGACCGAAATGGAGAGAGAGAGAGAGAGAGAGAGAGTAAATGATGATGACAGCTGAATTCAGAGTTTACTTTCTCCTAGACCAGTTGCCATACCAAGGCTAAAGAGCCCACTCTGCTCTACTATTTAACTATACTTAGAGGGGGGCAGTACAGATGGATTCATGCCTTTCTTAATGGCATTAGAAACGCTAACAGCCTCGTCCAGAAGCACTCCAAAGTAATTGCAACAAAGCGGGAATGATCCCCACATTCCCGAGAGCTCCATAACTGGAGCCTCATCATCAGATGCAGTTTAGTCTCAAATGTCAAGTATTCAATTAAAACAGTTATAGCTGTATTGAGAAATTCCTCCTGACACAGCTCAGTCAGCTGGAGTTGTAGAATACACTGACTGCATCTCTGCAGAGGGGTAAGACTCCCTATCCCACCCGCAACGAGTGTCCTAGATTTAACATTAAAATATCTGATGGCGAGACTGCAGCCTTGGAGCTTTGGGGAATGTGGAACACTCCTTCATGCCATTACTCACAGGTCCATTCTGACCCACCCAGAGTGGCAGCATCTAATAGAGTCCTATCTATGGGTCAAATAGAATAAACTGTGTGCAAACAAATGAATGTTAAACTGTGACTGTTATATAGCGATACTTGAAACCATTTAACTTTGTGCATTTAACTTGTTTAAAAATGTTGTCAACAAAATGTGTTTACAAATCATATATATATTTAATATATTCAATATATATGTATAAAGGGGATTTGACATTAAATAACCTACAATGCTTGATATGTCATAAAACCCAACCAAACCAAACCATATATATTCAATATATATATAAAGAGGATTTAGCATTAAACAACCTGCAATGGTTGATATGCCATAAAACCCAACCAAATCAAACCAATTCTCCTGACAGAGACATACCACCACTTAGGGAGTGCCTTCCAAGTGTGGTACCGAGAGTTTATAGTACGCAGATATTTATGACACGGTCAGCTCAAAACACTTGAATACTGAAAAAAATGTTCATTTAACGCATGTATAAACCATATAACTAGTTCATTTTTATCAGTTTTACTATGGCGTATCAATTCTTTAAAAACTCTTAAAAATAACTTTTCTCTTGACAATAGGTTATATATGTAATTTTAATTGCCTCCAATCATCCCAAAAGACTTAGTAGATCAAGAACTTTAAATCTCTAATCATTATGCCTATGGGCCGGTTTTTAATGCCCATCTTACAGCAAAAAACATTTATTGCCGGATAGGTGTCTTGTTTCCGTGCTCCAGCTATCATTACCGCAGATAGAGGTCTACAGTTCGAATCAAATTTATTCAGTGAACTGATTAAACTTAGGAGCAAGTAAATTTGCACGACCGCATATCACCCTGATTCGAACGGCTTAGTGGAAAGATTTCATCGTACTTTGAAGTAAGCCCTGAGAGTCATTCTAAACCAATCAAATTGGCTTTGAAACTTACCTTTGGTACTTGTAGGACTTCATACTGCAGTATAGGTTATCCAAAATTCGAAACTAGTTGAAGACAATTAGAAATGAGAATGTAAGTAACTACAATTCATCATCATCAATTCGCACTAACAGCACAGATTTCCCTGACTCTCTCTCTCTCTCCGTCCGTTCCTATCATCTATCGTTCCCGGCAGGTCTTCTAAACTACATTCTGTATCCTCAGAGCTGATGTAAATAAATTCTCGCTGGTCGGTCAACACTGGCACGTCCATGTGTAGGGGGCCCATTGAAGAACGTCACTTATGAGTTCATCCTTGCTTCTCCAGCAGTATTCCATATGCCTTACTCCTCTTATTTGGATGGTTTTTGAGATGGGAGGTAAGTAGCCATACTGCTATTGTTTCGTGAGATGTTGCTTCCAGGATTTCTTTCAAAATAGCTTGTAGAATTCTTGTATAGTTCCCATCTATCTTTTTCTCTATACGTTTGTTAGGATCCATATAGTACATACATACAGTAGTATTGACACAACCGCTGCTTGAAGAAATTCCGTTTGATTTTATTGGATGGATTAGACTTCAATAAGATCGATACCCTATAGATAACAGTCCACGCCTTCGATAGGCGTATATCAACATCACTTTCAGTAGATGAGGCACTGCTGCAAAGGTACTTGAACTTGTCTAGTGAAGATAGCTGTTTTTCGTTTAAAATATATCTACTCCGTTTTATTTGAGCTCACGTGGAGACCAATGCTTCCTGCTACCTGTTTCAGGCTATGCAGCAGGTTTTTGGCTTGGGCAGGTGTATTTGCAAGAAGGCTTAGAATACATTGACTGTATCTCCTGGAGAGGATTAAGACACTCTCAAGAAGGAGTGATCTGGGTATGACACTAAACTGCATCTGATGGTGAGGCTTCGGTTTAGGAGCTCTGTGGAATTGGCATTACCCCTTGGTTCACTCTGATAGGAAGTAATGTAAATGCACTTGTTAGAGTCCCATCTATTGATCCGTGAAAATTATTTGCATTCGATACGATGTCCAAAAAAAAAAAAAAAAAAGAAAATAAAATATAAACTCTTAAGAAATAACCACATAAATGTAAATATGAAGTATAATGAACACAATTCGCTAACCTCTCAGAATAAAACAAACCTTAACTGGTTAGCATGCCATTAAAATCAATCAATCAATCCATTCATTTTTCTCTTATCTGTGAATTGATATTCAGAAAACTTGAGTCGTAAGCACATACCTTGAATATACGCGCTTAAACTGGCGCCAGTAGGTGTCGTCAGTGAAATTTTAATCTTCTGGGTCATTGGGGAGTTTCGGGTCTTGCAACATCATACTCCCCTCACCAGAACGACCCCCTCAGAGATGAGCAAATTCTGAGTCACCTACCCTATAAGACGCTAAACAAACTTATGGCTTGGACGGCTCGAAATAAATAATCCCTCAGACCAGGCCGAGCATTCGGTTTTTGCGAGTTTTAATATTATATATATGTTGCCCCCACAAAAATATCAAAACAAAAAAAACAAACGAACCAAAAATCAAACAATCCCTCCTCAGTTGAATGACCATCAGATGATAACTCACGAGTCAAGTGTGATTTCGGGGCCAAAGCATCATTACAACTAACATAGAGTGCTCTAGCAGCATCTTACAATATAAACAGTCGGCTGGGGCTGTAGAATACACCGACTGCATCTTTGCAGAGGGGTAAGACTCCCCCAACGATGGTCCTGGTATGGCATTAAGCGATCTGATGGTGAGGCTCCAGTCTTGGAGCTTTGCTGGAATGTTGAGTACTCGTTTCTTGCCATTGCTCCCAGATCCACTTTGACCCGAACTGGTAGCACTTGATAGGTTTCATCTACGGCTCAAATAGAACTGTTTGACATTTAAACTGTGTGCAAACAAATGACATGCTAAATTGAATTGCTTGAAAAAGAACTGTTTGATCATTTAACAGTGTGTAAATAAATGACTGATGTTTAATCGAATTATTAGTGATACATAGCAATACTTGGAACCATTTAACTTTGACTTATGTTTAATTGAATTGTTTGAAATAGAACTGTTTGATCATTGAACAGTGTGTAAACAAATGACTGATGTTAGTGATACATAGTAAGACTTGGAATTATTTAACTTTTTGACTTATGTTTACAAATCATATATTCAGTATATATATATAAACAGAATTTGGCATTCATCATCATCATCATCATGTCGAACCGCTAGCACGGGTATCCCTGACCCCCTCTCGCCACTTCTCCCTATCATTCATTGCCTCTGGCAGGTCTTCAGGACTACATCCCGTATCCTCACATAGCTGTTGTATGTATGTTCGAGCTGGTCGTCCTGCTTTTGCTTGGCCATATGCGGGGTCCATAGGAGTACATCACTTATGAGCTCGTCCTTGCTTCTCTAGCAGTGTCCTGCATGTCTGGTTCGTCTAGCTTGGATAGTTTTCGTGATGGGAGGCAGGTGGCCGTATAGTTGGTGCCTTGTGGGGTGTTGCTGTCAGGACTTGTTCAATATTGCTTGCAACATTCTTGTGTAATTGCCATCCAGCTTCTTCTCCAGTCGTTTAGTTGGCGTCCAAGTAGTGCATCCATATAGCAATATCGACACGACTGCTGCCTGGAAGAAACTGCGTTTCATTTTATCGGTCAGGTTTGATTTCCATATGATCAAAAGCCTATGGATAGCTGTCCATGCCTTCGTTAGCCGTGTGTTGATTTCTTTTTCGGTTGATGATACGCTGCTTCCTAGGTAGGTGAATTTGTCCACCAGTTTCAGAGAGGTTCCGTCTACTGTGGAATTTGACATTAGATAACCTAAAATGGTCGATATGCCATAAAACCAAACCAAACAAATAGACTTTGTTGATTTTCCGTCACATCGTTGGTCGTAGGAATGATAGATCAAGATGCTGTCTCTTCATATAATCCTTTGTTGTATTTATAACGTTCCCGCTGTTAAGCGTTAAGTTAATGATGTAAGATATGAAATTCCATTGTTATTATGGCATGAAGCATTACACTAAAAAATAGATAAGTAAATGAAAGGAATACAATAGTAGGCATGATCGGGCAGGAAAGGTAATCAATAGAGAATTGTACAAGAGATTAGAATTTGGGCGTGCTGACTAATGGTATATGCACAAACCAGAATCTGTTCTCGAAAATGAGAGGTATAGAGTTCTCTGACACTTTAAGATACAAAGCGGATCATTCAATCTGGACGAGAAGACTAGACCTACCGATAATTAACCAGAAAAAAGAACTGGTCATCTAGTGGAGTTTGTCCATCCAGTAAACCAAATAGGTGAAAATAAAAGAAAGCAAAATATTCCCAAATACCAGGACATTGCCAAAGAACTGAAGAAGCTGTGGAGCATGAAGTTGATGAGGATACCAATGGTAGTTGGAGCCCTTGGAATGCTTCTCAGAGGCCTGGAAAAGAGACTGGAGGAACAGATCAGAGGAAGAATCGATACTATCCACACCACAGAGTTATTAAAATCAGTTAGAATACTTAGAAGAGTCCTGGAGACACGAGGAGACTTTGTGTCACTCAGACTTCAGTGAAAAACCGCCAATTAAAACCGGTGTGAAAAATTCCCATACAGTGAAATTAATAATTAGCTATATTGAAGTTGATTTCTGCTTTGTTTTTTTCGGACTAAGTGAGGTCAGTCGATAGTTGAAGCTGGTTGTTATTATCTTTTGTTGTTTTGTAGAGAATGAATGAAGTGAAGGCGTTCGTGGAGAGATGGTTATCGTCATAGGAAATGGATTCGGCTATACGAGTTCAAATCCTGAACGAGGCTTTTTGCGTTTCACGTAACGTTAATATCCCTGAGAAAAATATGAATCCAGCTTTTCTCCCCCCAGCAATGGGCAGACTGGGCTTTCTAACCTTGATCTGGTAACCGGTCTAGGAGAAGTAAAACTCTAAATTCAAACCAGACCTGGAGAGGGATGGGCCACACCAAGCTATTCGGGCCCAAGACACGCTATAAGAGTTGCACCCCAACAACCAAAACAGATAACGGGAAAAGTCTTTAGAGAATGAAACTAGGAATTAAATTTAATGAAAATAAATGAAGAGTCCATATTTATGAAGTTATAGTTGAAATTATAGTAAAAGATAAAGAGACTGTTTCGCTTATCTGGCAATTATATATATTTATTTACTAGGTCTGATTTGGTTCGGCACAAAGTCATAAGTATGGGCCACTCAGTGAGAACCGAATTCACTGATCTCCCTGACCAGTTTGTTAACCATCACCCCAAAACAACGTGCCCTTATAATTACATAACTGGTTTTGTTTATGCTTTTCGTTATTTACTCTAAAATTTTCCTGTATGACAGTTTTTTTTTCTGGAAAACGAAGGAAATGACTAACATGTACAGACCTTTAACACCTTTAAGAAGGTTTTAACTGAAATTCAATTCAAGCAAAATTGTTTAGCACCCCCTTTTTTGTGGGTCTATGCTATTAGTTGTGTGTAATGAACAAAAGTTTTTTTACAACACAATATTTTTTTACCCGTCTCTGCAGAAGCATCATTTCTTTGCTTTTTTTTCTTCAAAGATTCTACAAAGTCCCACCCATAACTTCAGTTTTCCATCATTCAATTGAAATAAAGAAAAGCACGTAAAAAAATGTCGGCTTCTCCATTTCCCACAGTGAAATAAGCTGATCGTCACTATATTCAAAGAATTAAAGAAGTAATAAATAAATAAATAAATAGAATAACACTAAAAAATAATTTCTTGAACTGTTTTTTGCTTTGATAACTGGAGAAAGATATCTGGTGGAGTTATTCAGGTGTGGTTTAATTTTGGACAAAATTAGATGGATTCACTACCCTATAAATAAAGCCTTTTGTGTTTGTCACGGGTTGAAGTTTATCAAACAAACGTGGACAGTACCCATCATAAATAGCGTATTTGTTTATGATGGGATCAGTATTTTGCGCGTGTGTGTGTTTGTGTGTGTGATGGCATTCACCCAATTTCGGTCAAGCTGGCTTCCCACGTGTATAGCATGTGGGGAATTTCTCGGGGATTGGTGTCCGAATGTGGCATACAGCCAAATTTGTGTAGCAGAGTTTTCCTTCTCCTAGACCGGTTGCCATACCAAGGTTAAAGAACCCAATTTGCTCTACTATTTACCCATAGCTGGAGAGAGAATAGTTGGATTCATACATTTCCGAGGGGTTTCAGCGCTATGTGAAATGCAAACAGCCTCGTCCAGATTTTCAAATCGCGGGTCGTCGAATACATTTCCCACAACGATAACCGATACGCCACAGGCGCCTCCTTTTTTTATTGAACGTCACTTTAGTTAATTCTAATTTGTTAAGTAATTAGTTATGAATATAAAAATGACTGTACTTTCACTCAAGTTTTAAAATCCATTGATATTTTCTGTTGGAATTAAATTTGAAAAATGCCGTTATATATATATATATATATATATATATGTGTGTGTGTGTGTGTGTGTGTGTGTGTATGTGTGTGTGCGTGTGTGTGTGTGTGTGTGTGTGTGTCCGCCCCCGTACGAGCTGGATGCGACTCAAGGTTAATTTTTAATCGGGGTTTAACGGGTTAGAACTCAGTTTTCCTTCTCCTAGACCGGTTGCCATACCAAGGTTAAAGAGTCCAGTCTGTCCAACTATCTACCAATAGCCGGAGGGAGAATAGTTGGATTCATACCTTTCCGAAGGATTACAGTGCTATGTGAAATGCAAACAGCCTCGTCCAGGATTTGAACTCGGGGGTCGTCGAATACATTTTCTATCATGATAACCGTTACGCCACGAGCCCCCACCATGCTTCTCCGCGAGTTAAAGTTAGCATCAATCGAATTGAGGAGCAAAGAACGCGGAAGCTTCGGTTGAATGGGATCCTTTCAAATCACTTAAGTAAACAGAAAAAAGAAAGAAAAAAGGATAGGCAGAAGAAAGCAGAGAGAAAATAAATTCGAAGGAAAGAAAAAAAGTGAAAAAATGAAAGAAGGCGAAGTAATGGAGAGAACTTTTGTAGGTTATTTAATGCCAAAGCCATTCTCCTAGAAGAACAGTTGTGGTACAATTTAACCCATAGCTGGGTTATAAGGGAGTTCATACATTACCCAAGGGTATTTGTCTGAAAGTGAATGTAATAGCGCGACTGGAGTACGAACTTGCTTACTACGATTCCGCAGTCCATCGCTTTAACCATTACACCACACGGACACTCCCTCGTAATTCGATAAATTAAAGGTTCTATTTCCTTAAACAATTGAATAAACAGAAGTTTGGTATTTAGCGATAAGGTAAAATAAACAAAAGCTTTGGATATTTATTTTTTCAAGTAGAGGAATTATATTGTGAATTGAATTACCATGACCAGAAAATCCGGCGAACACCTACGTACGATATACGGAAACACTGGACAGTTGTTTTTTGATCTTATTAGGTCTCATCAGCAGTGTATACCGTGATCTCCACCCCTGGAGATCGAACCAGCGACCACAGAGTCGAAACTCTACAACTGAGCCAACGGTTCATATCGCGCACAAGTGACACCAAATTAACTAGGCATGGTAATTGCGCGGCCAAATAACCTTAATGTGTCTTGTAAGTTAAGTTACATCCGTACTCTTTACAGAGGACACAGTCACCTCCAGGGCCACGTCTTCCTAGGAGGATAAGAAGTACGTATCCGAGTAATTACTATGACCTCAAAGGCAAGGATATAAATGTTTATTTTTTTTCTTTTTTAAGTAGAAAAAGCTTAGGGCTTCACAATTCATAAGGTCTAAAATTTCCTCCCATTAGACCTAGCGTATTTTTTCAATGTGTGTTCTACAATTCGAAAATACTTTAAAAACTTAATACTAAATCGGGTACTGTATATATCGTGACGCAGCACATTCAGGCAGTCGGAGAAATATTTGATAATTAATCATGGTTGTAGTTTAGCATAAGCTGTCTTTGAACAAGGTATATATAAGCAAATTTCTGACATTTCTACATCAGTAAATTAAACATTCCTGACAGTAAGAGGAAAATTTGATCATTTATTACCAAAATTTGCATTTGTGATATAAAGCAAAACTAAGTACAAAGGCTTATAATTGATTAGGTTCCGGGATCAACACTTGCGGAGGTGGTGATTGGCCTCCCTATATAAATTAGCCCACTGCCAGTCTTCACAATGACTTGGTGTATAACATTTCTCCTCAAGCATTTGCCAATAACGGGACATTCATTTTTACCTATACAGTTACATGGGGCTTCTTTTACGAATTTGGAGTTGGTGTTGTAGGGATTTCATTACACCCCTTGCCTTTGAAGTTGTATTTCTAATGGCTGTTAGGTGTCGTGACCAAAGTAGCATAAAAAACGGTGCGGCAAAGTCAAACTCTCTCACTCTCTCCGATCCTGCCTCGACAACCAGAAGCCTACACGAATGTGTGCGTCTTCCGACAAGGGATTGAGAGCTCTTGCCTCAACAAACCTCGTGACGTACCACACACAGTACCATGATTTACGTGTCTTCATACAACTAATTTCATTCTATTAAGAATTCTAAATTTATCCCCCCCCCAAAAAAACAAACTCAATTGTATAATAGAAATTTTCTCTGTAATGTACCCATTTAGTATTTCATGTAATTTCTGCATTCTTTCAAGTTTGTGGTACATAGAAATACTTGAAACCACTCAATTTTGTTGACTAAACTGGATCGCTTGAAATAGAAATCACTAACAATTCAATTAAACCTCAGTCATTTATTTACACACAGTAAAATGTAAAAACAGTTCTATTTCAAACAATTCAGCTAGGCATAAGTACACAGTTTACATGTCAAATCAATTCTATTTCAAACAATTCAGTTTAGCATAAGCACACAGTTTAGTTCTATTCGACACATAGATAAGACCCTATCAGATGTTATCACTCCGGGGCCAGAGTAGACCTGCGAGCAATGGCTATGAAGGGATACTCTGCATTCTCCAAAGCTCCAGCATCACTGGAGCCTAACCATTAGATTGTTTAGTATCATATACAGGACACTCGTTGGGGGCGGGAGTCTTACCCCTCTGCAGAGATTCAGTCGATGTATTCTACAGCTCCAGCCGACTGGGTCACTTCAAGTCGTATCGATACCAAAGCTTACATTCGATTCAATTCCCACCATGTCAATAACATTGAAGAGTAAGTTTGTTGTATTTTTTAAAATTAAAATCTTAAACTATTGATTTTCAGATTTTCGACTGTTCCATTTGTTTGACGACTGTCTGGCTTCGAAAACTTCTACTGGATCCTGACACGCCTCTGTCTTGCTCCCCACATACTTTATGGAAATTTCGACTCAGATTTCGCCAACTATATAACAGGTATACTATAACGTGTTGCTCAGAAAACCATTGATTATCTCGATTGGTTTGGTTTGGTTTCTTTATTTAATAGTATATCAACCTTCGTGGGTTATTTAAAACCAAAGCCATTCTTATAAAAGAACAGTAGTGATACGATTTAACCCATGGCTAGGAGGAGTAAGGGAGTTCATGCCTTTCCTTAAGGTATGAATCCAAAAGTGCCTGGAGTTCGAACTCGCTTACTATGATGTTGCAGTCCAGCACGTTAGACACTATGCTGCGAGGAGTCCCCTACCTTGAAACGGTATAGTTGTGTGTGTGTGTGTGTGTGTCGTAAGAGTTTCGCATATTTTTCCCCAAGTACATGAATTGACTGCGAACGAAGGAGTACTAATCTGATACCTTGAGAAGATTTAAATGTCTGAAAAAATCCTCACTCTAAATCCTGGCGTTTACACAGACTTAAATACGGATCAAGTTCGGTTTCTTTTGTTTAATGACAGATCAACCTTCTCGGATTATTTATTACCAAAGCCACCCTTGTATGAGAACAATAGTGATATTAATTAACACATAGCTGGTGGAGGGATAAGGGGGTAGTTCATACTTTTCCCAGATTGATAGAGAGACTGAAAAATAGACATTAATAGATTGATATATATATACATATATATATATATATGGTTCGATTGGTTGTGTTTTATGGCATATCCTCCCTTGTTGGGTATTTAATGCCAAATCCTGTTTATATATA
The DNA here is from genome assembly GCA_963585895.1 of Sepioteuthis lessoniana. Taxonomy (NCBI): domain Eukaryota; kingdom Metazoa; phylum Mollusca; class Cephalopoda; order Myopsida; family Loliginidae; genus Sepioteuthis; species Sepioteuthis lessoniana. Next base: position 79,391,204 of record OY757921.1, on the reverse strand, counting down.
TATATATATATGGAAGAAAATCATCATCATCATCATCATATCGCGCTGGTAGCACGGATATCCCTGACCCTCTCTCGCCACTCCTCCCTATCGTTCATCGCCCTAGGTAGGTCTTCAGGACAACATCCCGTATCCTCACATAGCTGCTGAATGTACGTTCGTGCTGGTCGTCCTGCTTTTGCGCGGCCATGTGTAGGGATCCATAAGAGTACATCTCTTATGAGTTCATCTCTGCTTCTCCAGCAGTGTCCTGCATGTCTGGTTCGTCTAACTTGAATAGTTTTCGTGATAGGGGACAGGTGGCCGTACAGTTGGTGTCTTGTGGGGTGTTGCTGCCAGGACTTGTTCTGGATTGCACGCAGCATTCTTGTGTAATTGCCATCTAGCTTCTTCTCCAGCCGTTTTGTTAGCGTCCATGTAGTGCATCCATATAGCAGTATCGATGTGACCGCTGCCTGGAAGAAGCTGCGTTTCATTTTATCGGTTAGGTCTGATTTCCATATAATCGATAGCCTATTGATAGCTGTCCATGCTTTCGTTAACCTCGTTTCGATGTCCTTTTCGGTTGATTCGACGCTGCTTCCTAGGTACGTGAATTTGTCTACTAGTTTAAGAGGGGTTCCTTCTAGAGTGGAGATGTCCCCCGTTTGGTTATAGCACATATATTCCGTTTTGTGTGCATTAACATAGAGGCCTATGCTTGCTGCTGCTCGTTCCAAACTATGCAGAAGAGTTTCGGCTTGGTCAGGTGTATTTGCCAGTATCGCTATGTCATCGGCGTAGTCGGCGTCGGTAATTGTTGTTGCGGGGTACCTTCTGCTTCTTTTCTTCGTCAGTTCGAAGCCATTCTCTTTGATTTTGTCAATCGATGTTCTAAGTACGTAGTCTAGACAAATGATAAAGAGGTACGGGGCCAGCGTGTCCCCTTGTAGTACTCCTGCTACAATGTCAAAGTATTCTGTGTCTCCATCCGGTGATCGTACTTTTACTTTAGTGTTTCTATAGAGAATCGTTATTGCCGCTACGGTTTCTTTAGGTGTGCCGTACGCTAGTAGGATTTGTTCCATCTTTCCTCTGTGAATGGAATCGAAAGCCTTGGTAAAGTCGACAAATATTAATGTCGCTTGTAGGTTCTTTGCCCGTACTCCTTCAAGGATTCTGCGGATGGTTAATATTTGTGAGGTCGTGGATCTATTTCTTCGGAAGCCATTTTGGTTTTTTCTAAGTATGTTGTCGATTTTGGGTTCTATTCGGTTTCGTAGTAGGGCATTGTAAATTTTGGCAGCTATGGATGTAAGTGTTATGCCTCGGTAGTTTTTGGCTAATCCGAGGTCCCCCTTTTTAGGGAAGGGGAGTATGCATCCCTTCATCCATCTATCTATCGGATTTTGATTGTATACTGCGTTGCAGTGGCGGAGCAGTATATCGTCGAATTGTCTGGTCTTCCATACTTCCGGGGGAATTTCGTCCAGCCCTGCAGCTTTCCTATTTTTAATTTTTCTGAGAACCGAGTCGAGTTCTTCTTGTGTGAACGGTCCTAGTTTAATGTCTAATTGTTTGCTAATTATCCTGGTGATTGGTTCATGTGTTATTTTTGGTGGGTTTCCAAGTAAGTTTTCGAAGTGCTGTTTCCACAGTTTTATTCTTTCTTGTTGGTTTGCTGCTTTAAGTTTTGCTTTGGCTGTGTTCTTTCTTCTGCTCACTTCGTTTATTGTTTGCCAGGCTATTCTAGATTGTCTATCTTCCACCGAGTCTCTAATCTTATCTATCTGATTTTGAATGTATTCTGTCTGTTCCTTTATATATATGCCTGCTAATTGATATTGTGCCGTTTTTAGTTTTGAGGCATTTGGGTTTGTTGGTTTTTTTCGATAGTTTTTGGAGGCTGTTTTCACAAGTGCACGTTTTTCTCTCACCGCTAAAGTTTCCCATGGGACTCTATATTTAGTTTTAATTTTTGTTGGAATGTATTTTGCTGCTGCCTCGAGGTGTGCATTGACGAAATTTTCATATTCGTCGTTTGGTGTACTTTTTTCCGTCTTTTCTTGTAGTGTTTCGAATCTGTTTCTTAATTCTAATACGTATTTATCTCTTATATCTTTGTTGTTTAATAGGGCCCAGTCATAGTGTTTGGTGGTCGCTGTTCGTTTGGCGTTTTTTCGTAGGCTTAACCGTATTTTCGCCGTGACTATTCGGTGATCGGTGGACACACCCTCAAAAGGGGTATGCCTCGCAATTCAATGCACTATTTTTCCATTTCTTGTTTATAAGGACGTAGTCTATCTGAGCTTTAGTATTGTTTGCGTACGTGTATGTCCATAGTTTGCCCTCTCTTTTTTGGTAGTTTGTATTGAGGCATGCTAATCTATTTTCTATCATGAAATCTGTTAGATGTTGCCCATTCCTATTTGACGTGTTGTGGAGGCTGTATTTGTTGTTTCCGTTTTTCCCGATTTGGGCATTCATGTCTCCGCCAATGACTAACATGTTGTGTTTCAGGATGCTACGCACTAATGAGGATAACTCATCGTAGAAGGTAACTAGTTCAGTTTCTTCACTAACATTGGTGGGGCTGTAGCATGAGATGATTGTTGCTCTGGGGTTTCCGTTAAATGTAGCTGCCATCATTCTAGGTTATATTTTCTCAACGCTGTTAAGAGTTTTTAATGCTCTAGGTCCTATAAGTAATCCTACCCCTCCTACTGCGGCGTTGACAGAGTTTTTCCATGCGGATACAGTGGCGAGCGACCAGCCATTGCTAGTTTCGTGATATTTGATATCTTCGGTGTGCGTGTATCTGTGTTCTTGTATGCATATTATGTCTATCTTATGTTCTTCGGCCGATGCGATTAGCTCTGGGAGTTGTCCTATTCTATTTAAGGTTCTTACGTTAAATGTCGCTATTTGTAGTGTTTGCTTGCATTTTAGTAGTTTTGATTGTTTGAGCTCTGTAGCTGATTTTTCGAACACTGAGGCCAGGGCTCCAACCTCAGCAGGACGCGCCCCTTTTTTACTCGCGCGAAGAGCGATGCGGTTTGCGTATGTGGTTTGAGTGTGGGTCATGGTTATCTTTCGATGGCTGTTTTATTCTCTTCTATAGAAGCCACTCTTATAGAGGAGCAGCAGTAGTTCCCCGATCGAACTAACGATCCTGAGCGTAAAGTCGTCAAACTCACGTCCAGGACCCGTTTAGGTATTGAGTTTGGTCGTCCATGGGTTTATTCAAATACCTTTACGTACATCATGCTGCTTCCCATGTGTACGCAAAAAAAAGGGGGGTGTAATTTTGGTTTAAGTTTTCTTAAGTTATAACCAAGATTTAAGTCCAAGATTAAGGTACTTTCGTATGACTTTCACTGGTACTGACTTTTGCTTTTTTTTGCTGTATTGGGACTTTTCCTAGGCTTTTTTTTAATACTACAGTTGGGAACCTAGCAGGCTTCAGGAATTATAGAGCTTAAAAAAAAATTTTTTTTTCCCTTTTTCTTGGGGGGGGGGGGGCTGTGGTAGCATTAGGTGTTTTAGGCTTTTTCTTTTTCTTCTAAACTACTCTTAGGGCTTTCTTTACGAATTTTTAAATTATATTATAGAAGAGATTCAAAAACATTCTGCCTTGTTCGCTGACATTTGGAAAGACTAACATCAATTTGGCTTCATAGTAGAGTAAGCGTGTCTTTACATTTAAAACGCATAGTTTAAGCATTATTTCACAAACAAAATACAGCATAACATTTTGTAAAATTCAGCATTTTAAATTGATAGGACTTAAAGACATACTGACCAATATTGATATATTTCTTCCAGTTGGCTCCTGAGTTCAAATGCTCTTCTTCGTTAGTAATCCGACAGTTTGTGAAGAAAAATTGACAACAAGTAATCCAAATAGAAAGGGGAGATTTATTGAGAAACAATAAATCTCCCCTTTCTATATATATATATATATATATATATATATACAATTTGTGAGCGAACATTTTAAAACAGCCCAGAGCTCATATATTTGCATACATTAAACGTTTTCAAGTATTGCTATTCAACATTAATAATTATATCTAATAATGATAATTCCTGGTAAAAGATTGAACGGTTCTGTTTGACCCATATGGGACCCTAACAGGTACTACTACTTCGGGTCAGAGTAGAGCTGAATGTAATGGTAATGAAGGGGTACTCCCCATTCCCCAAACTCCAAGACTGGAGCCTCACCATCAGATGCAGTTTAATGTCATACACAGGAGACTAAATGGTTTCAAGTATTGCTATCTTACACTAGTAATTCTATTCAACATAATTCATTCGTTTGCAAAGAGCTGGATGGTTTCAAGTATTCTTATCTAATACTAATATTATTAATATTAATATTAATACTAATATTAATCCAATGTTTGCCCACAGTTAAATTGTTTCAAGTATAGTAAATGACTAAATAGCCAATAGACGAGATCCTAATAATTACTCCCGAGCCGGGTCAGAGTGGACCTGGTTATAATGGCTATGAAGAGGTACTCCACTTTCTCCAAAGCACCAGGACTGCAGTCTCACCATCAGATGCAGTTTTGTGTCATACTCTGGACACTCATTAGAGGAGATTTTACCCTTTTGCAGAGAATTCGGCGTATTCTACAGTCCCAGCCGACAGATCGGAAGAGATAGAAAGATATGAATTGATTAATAGATACAAAAGGACTGGGATAAATATGAAGTACATGAAACTGCTTGGAACTTAGCGGTAATGTCGATACTGCTGTATGGATGCACTACATGGACGCGAACTAAACGTATGGAGAAAAATATTGACAACAATTACATCGGAATGCCGCGAGCAATATTGAACAAGTCCCGGTGGCAGCACCCCACGAAGCAGCAGCTGTACGGCCACTTACCACCTATCACGAAAAATATCCAAGTTAGACGAATCAGACATGCAGGACACTGTTGGAGAAGTAGGGACGAGCTCATAAGCGACATACTCCTGTAGACCTCCTCACATGGACGAGCAAAGGCAGGACGACCAGCTAGAACCTATATACAATAGCTCTGTGCCGATACAGGATGTAACCTTGAAGACCTACCGGAAGCGATGGACGATAGAGAGGGGTGGCGAGAGAGGGTCAGGGATATCTGTGCTGATGGCGCGACATGATGATGATGATGATGACATGAAACTGATTACGAGAAGATTGTACTGCACAAGGTGGGGGAATTTGTCAGTCTTGACAAACATCAATCCCTCATTTCTGATTATCAAAATTAATCTCTTAAGTCATTCTCTTAGGTCATTCTGACCCTCCAGAAGGATAATCAGTCCATTACTGTCAATATCAACTGATCAATGTTTTTTTTCGTTTTCTGTTTTACTACTCATTCGAGTTGGGCGGGACAACTGCAAACTCTTTCGTTGCCAGCGTTTAATGTCTGCCTCGACATCAAATGAATTAAACTAAGAAATTGAGAGCCGTGTCCTTTGGCGGAACAAACACAAACGAGAATTCCATTGTTGCTCTGAATAAGTAAAGAAAATCAAAACAGAGAGAGAGAGAGAGAGAGAGAGAGAGAGAGAGAGAGAGAGAGAGAGAGAAAGAGATGGAGGGAGGGAAAATAAACAATAATTAATGTTCACAGCTTGGTAAAAAACGCTAGTGGCGTAATCGTTATCAACATACGAAGTGGATTTAGCAACTATATCTCCTGAGCAAGTCTGTTTGCATATAACATGGCGACCATACCTTTGAGAAAGTTGTACATTCAATTATTCTCCTTCTTGCAATGAATAGTCGAGCATACACGGTTCTTTAACCTTGGTATGGTAACCAGTCTAGAAGAAGGGAAACTGAATTTAAACCAAACCTAGAGAAGGATAAACTCTGCCAAGATATTCCAGTCCAAGACACTCTTTTTCAGTCGAGCCTCCACAACCAAACTAGGTTACGGGATAAATCTTAAGTCAAAATCTTAGAGTGTAAAAAATTCAAATTCTATGTTTCAATTAAAAGGAAAATCAATAATGTATTTGTCTTTCTTAGAGTAAAAATGACTATCCGTGTTTCTTAGTTGTTATAGCCCAGTTGGCTGTGGCCGCGGAATACACCGACTGCATCTCTGAAGAGGGGTAAGACCCCCTCATAACAAGTGTCCTAGATATGACACTTGAGAATCTGATAGTGAGGATCCAGTAATGCTGGAGCTTTGGGGAATGCAGAGTACCCCTTCAATGCCATCGCTCCCGGGTCCACTCGGGCTCGGAGTGGTAGCATCTGATATGGTCCGATCTATGGGTCGAGCAGAACTGTTTGATATTTAAATTGTGTAAAAAACAAATGAATTTTGCTAAATTGAATTGTTAGAAATAGAACTGTTTGATTATTTAACTGTGTGTAAACAAATGAATGATGTTTAATTGAATTCTTACTGATACATAGTAAAACTTGGAACCATTTAACTGTGGGCAAATGAATAAATAATGTTAAATAGAATAATTAATGTTAAATAGCAATTATTGTTATCACTTCATTGTGTGCAAACAAATGATTAATAGTGAATGGAATTATAAGAGTTAGCAATGACTGAAGCTGTTTATGTAGAAACAATAGCAATACGAGTGTGCAAAGAAATTAGTTTTAACTCATTTAAAAATGAAATTACCGACAAACTAATCTCTTACACATCAGGTATATCTATTTATATGTATGTAAACAAATGGCTGATGTTAAATTGTGACTGTTATATAGCAATATTTGAAACCATTTAACTGCGTGCAAAAAACATAATCTCAGGCTCGTTTAAAAATGTTATCAACAAAATATTTAATATATATGTATAAACAGGATTTGCCATTAAATGACCTACAATGGTTGTATCGTGTTAGTATAGCGTTTATTCTAAGGCTAACAGCAACAAATAGATTAATACTTCGTTTATTTATAACAATTTATTTACCAGCACGTGAAACAATGAATAACAATATACAGTCCTTCCTGTGTATAAAGAAAAGTTTAAGGGACTTACTGACGTGCTGAAGAAGTTATCTGGTATCCTAGGGTTGTCTCTCTGAGAGCTTTTAATGTCACTGTCTTACGGAATGCCTGGTGGAATCCATCTGACTGGATTTAGGATTTTGCGCCAAGACTTCTGGGCTCATCACGTAATTTGTATATCCAATCACAGAGAGCCTCTCCCTCACTCACTTCATACATAGGAATCACCATTTTACTGACCAAACTGTTGATTTGTCATAAAACCAAGTCAAGCCAAACCGAACCTCTTAGTTCTTAGAGATAGAGTGTAGATATAATTTTTAAAACCAACTTAAACAGATTTTGTGGTGAGTCTCCTGGACGTAATGACTAATGTACAGGTATGCTTAATTTTGTGTGTGAATTTGTGTAACATTCTGACCACGGTCAAGCTGTCAAAATAGGAAATGCGCCTGTGTAAATAACAGGTGCATCCAGTCGAGGAATATTAGGATATAACCTTGACCGTGAACGGGTTGAATGAGTGCGATTTGTGACGCCCATAAGAAGAAGGTGAACGCCGAACAATTACATAACCCGGGTGAAGACAGGAAGTCAGTCAGTTGGAGAAGATGATGGAATGAGGAACATGTCCCAGAGAGGCTGGGCCCCTAGGCCTCCGGTTGAGCAGCCCAGGAGAACGGGAAAGAAACACTGTTATGGCCATAAGAGTGGGGGTCAATATGTTTCAGTTCTGTTCAGTCTCCAACTCACCTCTCACACAGTAAAACCTTTAGTAAGCCTTTCGAACCCTTTCAAATAAAGTGAGACGTATATTTTCTAAAGAACTGTGTCGCTCGTCTTTATTGTGTCGTCGTTATGATATGTGTATCTATAGTGGTCATGGCTATACAACATTTGAACTCCAGTCGCGCAATCACTTTCGGACGAATAACCTTCGAAAGGTGGGAATTCTTTTATTTCTCCAGCTTTTGGTTGAATAGTACCACTACTTCTATTTCCCAGTCGGCTGGGGCTGTAGAATACACCGACTGCACCTCTGCAGAGGTGTAAGACCCCTCTAATGAGTGTCCTGAATATGACACTAAACAATCTGATGGTGAGGTTCCAGTGATGCTGGAGCTTTGGGGAATGCAGAGAACCCCCTCATTGTCATTGCTCCCAGGTCCACTCTGGCTCGGAATGGTAGCACCTGATAGGGCCCTATGTATGGGATAAATAGAACTAACTGCATACTTATGCTCAACAGAATTTTTTCAATTAGAACTGTTTGACTCAACTGAATGGCTTGAAATAGAAATGTTTTTGACCATTAAACTGTACTTACATTTAAACTGCATGCTTATGCTAAACTAAATTGTTTGAAATGGAAGTGTTTTTGACATTGAAACTGTACTTAGACTAAACTGAATTTTTCGATCTAGAACTTCTGTGCTTATACTAAACTGAATTAGCTGAATTAGACTTGTTTGAATAAATTGAATAGCTTGAAATAGAAATGTTTTTGACAATTTAACTGTGTACTCATGCTAAACTGAATTGTTTGAAATAGAACTGATTATTTGTATAAAATGGATTTGGCGATAAATAACCTACAAAGTTTGATATGCCCTAAAACCCAATCAATTAATCAACCAACTGTTTTTCTAATGGCATAGCTTTAGCATTAAATAACCCATAAAGGTTGATATGCAATTAAACCTAAACTCATTTTACATTAGATATAGAACAAATAGACTTGCATTGTTTGTATATATAATACACAGTTATTTCATAAACCAAATAATATTTTGATAAGTTCTTTAAGTGCCTAATACAAATTCAAATAGAATAAAATAAAATAGTGACAAAATTTAGCTGCTGGCAGACAAAACACATTTAACGTATTATTTTTAAAGAATAGCAAAAATATTTCTTTGTGCGTCTTATAAAGTTCATTGGCAGATTAACAGTTTCTCAAGAAAAGTAGGGGATGTCCTCGTGGTGTAATGGTTAAAGCGATGGACTGCGGAAACGTAGTACGCGAGTTCGTACTCCAATCGCGCTATTACGTTCACTTTCGGGCAAATACCCTTGGGAAAGATATGAACCCCCTTATCCTCCCAGCTATGGGTTAAATAGTACCACTACTGTTCTTTTTGGAGAATGGCTTTGGCATTAAATAACCTACAAAGGTTGATATGCCATTAAACAAAGAAACCAAACCAAACCAAACCTCAAGATAAATGGGGGAGTTCGAACTTCAGTTGCGCTATTACATTCACTTTCGGACTAATAACCTTTGGAAAGGTATGAACCCCTTTAACCCCCCCCCTGCTAACTATGGGTTAAACAGTATCACTACTTTTCTTCTACATAGATGGCATTCGCATTAATAACCAACAAAGGTTGATATTTCATTAAACAAACAAACAAAACCCTACCCAACCCAACCCAAATCAAACCAACCAAGATAAAGGTTAGCCTGCTGGTGATATATATGAAAAAAAGGATAACTTTTGCTCACTCTATAGATTGTCATTGAAGAAAAAGCTAGACAGCAACTGTACAAGAATGCCGCAAGCAATATTGAAAATGTCCTGGAAGCAGTACTCCACGAAGCAGCAGCTGTACGGCCACTTACCGCCCATCACGAAAAATATCCAAGTTAGACGAACCAGACATGCAGGACACTGCTGGAGAAGTAGGAACGAGCTCATAAGCGACGTACTGCTGGCTATTTTTTCCTGCCTTAATAGTTTGGTCCCCGAATTCATACTGAGGATTTCAATATTAGTTCTCGACAAAAAGGAGGAGGTAGATTTTTGGTACTGTATTGTCTGAGATTATTTCTCCCTTTTCCACTCTGGCCAAATCAAGTGCCGCACATGGTCAGCTTGATTTTTTTTCTTAGAAATAATTTTTTATCGTTCAATTCCAGGTCGAGTAATACCAAATGCTAAAAAAATGGTACTTGATGTCTTTTTACTTAACACTCAACATCATAAGCTACGGGTAAAGTGGAGCAATCCAGAGAAAGGAGTTGCGCCCTCCCCTACACCTCAGTGTAATAATAATTGAAAAGAGAGCCTTGGGGTTACCCTCGACTGCATTCAACAATTTCAGATATACAGTTATAGTACCTAACACAGCGCACAAACAATTATATGCAGAGTGGGATGGGGGAGAGTCCTCGTGGCTTAGTGGCTAACTTAGTGGACTGTAACATCATAGAAAGTGAGTTTGAACTAAAGTCGCGTTGTTGCTTTCACTTTTAGACTAATACCCTTGGGAAAGGTATGAAGCTTTTTATCTTCTTAGCTATCGGCTTAATTGTACCACTACTGTCCTTCCATATTGATGGCTTTGGCATTAAGTAACCCACAAAATGTGATATATGATTAAACACAGAAACTGAAACCGAATTATTTACAAATGGAAGGAGAGCTTAGCGTAACAGTTATCGTCGTAGGAAATCAAATCAGCAGCCTGAGTTCAACTTCCGGACAAAGCTGTTTGCGTTTTCTTTTGCGCTAATGCCCTTAGAAAAGGCATGAATCCATGTTTTCCTTCCAGCTGTTGTTAAGTAGTAGAGTTCTTTAGCATTAGGTCTAAGAGTAGGAAAACTAGCTGTACTCTGCTCAGAAATTGATCCTGTATCACATTCTACCTGTAGCGGAGGGGTGAGTTAAATATGTACATGAATCATTTAATGCCATATCAACCTTTCTGGGTTATTTAATGCCAAAGCCATCCTTGAAGAAAAATAACAGTAGTACTATTTGATGCATAGCTGGCAGAGAGATAGGGGGTGTTCATACCAGTCCCAAGGGTATTGGTCCGAAAGTGAACGTAACTGGAGTTGGAACTTGCTTACTTCAATGCCGGAGTTCAGTACATTAGCCATTATGCTACGAGGATCCCCTCGCCTTTGGAGAAAAAGTATATCCTTTTGGTGGCTTATGGACTGTCCGAAAAAAAAAATCACCTTTCGCCTCTATCTATCAGGATTTTACCAGCACAGGTGGCACAAACAACGAAAATCGGATCTCAAGTTCAATATAGATTTAAATCAGCAAAATTGTTTTATTTATAATTTAACAACCACTCCCCCCAGAAATTAAAAATCAAACAAACAAACAAAAAAGCAAAACCCCCAAAAACGAAACAAAAGACAAAAAAAAAAAAAAAAAAACAGACAAAAAACAAAAACAAAAACAAAAAAAACCTTGCACAACACATTTAACATACAGGGTGTCTCAAAATAGATGTAACCCATTGATATGATAAAAATTATTACTGAGAGAAGGGCAACGACTGTCATTTGGAACACGTCTTGTAAAAAAATGCATCCTTTGAGCTAGAGACATTAAATCAATGTTTTTGTTTTTTTTAAATTTTCATTAAATCAGCTTCTAATATAATAATCTTCAAGGCCAGGTGGCGATCTGGCACCAAATATAATACCTTGAAAGGGTTAAGTGGTGATTGAAATCGTCTCCTGTCAAGTTCGTCAGCGTCAATCGTCGCTATCTAATTGACAATCGCCAGTCTATCTACTTCCGACCATCTGCTATAGCGTGTGGAAAAACAGATAGATAAAGTTCTCTTCAAGGAAAGGGACCATACACCGCCCCACCCCACGTTGTGATTATTTTTAAGTGGGAGGGCAGCGAAGATTCACACCTGAAAAGAAGAGGTTGTTGATAGCCAGCGACCGGAACCTTAAGACATATATTGTTGATAAAAAAAATAACACTTTTTCCAAACACAAGTGATTTATAAGTTCTTCAAGTTCGTACAAAATGTAGATGGGTTGTGTATGTGGCGCATAGGTTGGTCTAAGGTCCTGCTGGCAAGACTGGCAGTGCGATCTGAGCTCCAAGAACGGCTTGCTTATATAACAATTGCCTGACGGTAGTAGGGGAATCTTCCTAACGTCACTTTCATGTCATTAGATATTCATTATGTCTTTGTTTAACTCCCTTCATAATCTCAGGGTCCAACCCCTTTTCTGCAGCTACTGCAAAGTCTATCCTATCATTACCACTCATCATGAGGATAACGAGAGGATAACTTTTCTCCTACCAGCACAGTCTTTCTCATCTCTTATTAGTGACGTCATTCTTGAGATTCCTCTCCTTATGCCCAAATACGTTGGATTGTCATTTTGATGGAACTGATTTTAAAACCAAGTGGGCGAAAAGGCGGTCCTTCATCCCGGATTAATTAATAATTCTTATCAGTCTCGATAATCAGCCCCGGCGAATTTTGCCTGGCTAAGTTGTTTGCTTATTTAACTAAAAGTGCAACCAAACTTCCAGATGGCCCTTTTACCGTTAAGAAAAGCTCCATTGTCAACTTCCCGTGTTCCAACTTATAACTGGAGATAATTAGTCCAATAACATCATTAATCTCAAGACATGGCTGTTTTTCCTCAATTTTCTACTTGCCTTGGCAAAACAACTTTATTGCCTTCTCTTAGAATCTTCAGAATTTTCGCGAATTCTCATTTTATACTGATTGGCAAATATCTTTATCATCTTTCCCAAAATTTTAATTTTACACTGCTTGGCAAATAACTTTAGCCGCTCAACTTTTTCTTAACCTGATTTTAACCCTTCATAGACCAAGGCCACAGACCAATATAGTCACATTAGGACATGCAATCTTTTTTTGAGTTTCTTGTCTTAGTAATAAATCCTTATCATATCAATAGATTGCATCAATTTTGAGACAATTTTGAATGATTTTTCTCCAAATAAATGGTGACACAAAATATATTTTCCTCTCTTATCCAAGACCTTGTGATTGAGGATTAATACTTGTTATAGTATGCTATTTTCAAATTTGAAACAAAAAAAAAACCCCTAAAGATTATTATTAGTAGAGTTATTAGCAATCACATGGGTCCCATGTATATTAAGACTCCCTATATAACCCTGAATATTAAGACGCTCTATATTACCATGTATATTGAGACACGTTATACTATTTTGAAAGAATTTCAATTTTGTATGATAGTATGTCATACAAGTATATCGAGAATATGCTACACTTTCTTCTTCGATTTACCTCTGCGCGTAAACCTGCATAAAATCCCTTAGATCTTTCCCATAATAATGAAATGATTTTAGTCAATATTGTTATCAATTCCAGTGGGCCATACAGAGATATCTGGAGGAAGGCTGAAGTAAAAAATTGTTCCGGCCAAACTGTGACGTTTGATATCTTATTGACGACAGAAAACTGTTCATTACCCAGTTCTTTTCCTGTAAGTATAACGTTAATACTATTTAATCAAGTATCGTTTATTTAATGTCAAAATTTCTCGTAAAGTTTAACATGGTAAAAGATTGGGAAATAAAACTTGAATATGAATTAAACACATATATTTATAATCTATGAAATAGCCAAAAATGTAGGTAGTCAACTGCATCTGTTATAATTTGTGGCCGTATTAAGATCTTTGTTGTCTGGGTTACCAATCATGGTGGTCACCAGTTTGTGAGCTTCGGTTAGGTTACTAGATTGTATAGATTGGTACGGTACTTGTGTAGCTGGCTACTTAATACTGTGAGCTGAGATGCTCGTTGTGAATGAGGTAGCAGGCTAGGTGGAGGCGTTGAATCAGGTTTGGTTTGGTTTGGTTTGGTTTCTTTGTTTAATGGCATATCAACCTTTGTAGGTTATTTAATGCCAAAGCTATTATCCGAGAAGAACAGTAGTGGTACAATTTAACCTCTAGCTGGGAGGATAAGGGGGTTTATACCTTTCCCAAGGGTATTTGCCCGAAAGTGAACGTCATAGCGCGACTGGAGTACGAACTCGCGTACTACGATTCCGCAGTCCATCGCTTTAACCATTACACCACGAGGACACCCCCTTGTTGAATCAGGGATGAAGAACTTTTTCAGTGAAATTCATTGTGCATTTAATAAGGTCGCACTAAATAAATCTAAAGTTTAAACTTTTTGTTAATAACGTATTTCAAATTTATTACTTAAAAGATATGAAAAAGTCTAGTAACCTTTTAAAGATATATTTCAGACTGTTTTTTTCCGAAAAGGCATTGAGATATCAGGTTCTAAAATGGCGGTGCTTAGTATTAATTAGTCCTTCGGCAAGGCCGTGGAAAGCCGCACTTTATGGTTTCGAAAGCTGGATACAGCCTTAAGTTTGCAGGTTCTCTGTTTTTGATTGGTCGATTTTGAGGACATGTCAACCCTTCTAGAGTTATTCTGTTCCTAGAAGTTAAGGAATCGCGTTCATTATTTTGTGTAGTTATTTCGGAAGAGATTTTATTTGTTTATTCTATTGCACATGGTTCTTTCGAATACTAATAATCTTTAAAGATATCTATTTGACCCATAAATGGGACCCTCCAACTCCAGTTCAGGATGAGTTGCAATGAAGGGGTACTCCAAAATCCCCAGATCTCCTGAACTGGAGCCTCGTCGTCAAATGCAGTTTAGTGTCATATCCAGGAAACCCCTTTTCTAGGGGTTCTTACCTCTCCACAGGTCATACAGTTTGCGTATTTCAATCCTGATGCTTGAAGTTTTTGTTTCGATCCTATATGTTTATAATAACTATTTAATAATTTCGTCAAGTGGATAAGATGACTACAAGTTAGCTTAATAAATACAATAAAAACTCTTATAGAAAGGGGTGTCCTCGTGGTGTAATGGTTAAAGCGATGGACAGCGGAATCGTAGTACGCGTTATTACGTTCACTTTCGGGCAAATACCCTTGGGAAAGGTATGAACCCCCCTTATCCTCCCAGCTATGGGTTAAATAGTACCACTACTGTTCTTCTAGGAGAATGGCTTTGGCATTAAATAACATAAAAGAGTTGATATACCATTAAACAAAGAAACCAAACCAAACATCTTATAGAAAGGTTAGTTTGTAGTTGTGCGGAGTCTAAATAAAATATACTATATTTACTCTAGAATCCTTGAAAGTGCTCTCATAGTGAGTAACTGAAAATTCTCTCAAATCCCCTTCCCCCTCAAAAGGCGTTGTAAAGTCATTGGATAAAAGCATCAAAACGTTTTTCTTTTATGACACTTTTAGAATTAATATTTTGCGACTCCATGTTTTTAATTGTGTATAATATTTTACACGGTATTCGTAGTGTAGCGGTTATCTTCGAAGACAGTGGAGTTGGCTACTCGAGTTCAAAACCTGTACGAGTGTTGTGTTTTGACCTTTTGACCCGGCCAAAAATGCCATTCCAATGTGATGCACCGGAAGGAGGTGACACATTCTAATGGCAGTTATGAGAGGAAATCGCGTCGGCGGAAATTGGCTGATGAAATGGGACGAGCTAAAAAATTCCCATGGTACACTCATAGACTGATGCACCGGAAGAGAGTGACCTGTGAACTGCATGACAGTTATTTCCGCTTGATGACGATTAAACATTCGATTTCAAAGATCGAGTGGGCATTGAACTATTATATAGCGCAGTCAAGACGGAAGTCAAGTGCCAGTTGGAGTGAGATGTGGTAGGGAAAGCCACACCAGGCCGAAGGGACTTGGGGCCCTGATGAGTTGGGGTCCAGAGAAGATGGTGGTAAGATGCAGTAAAGAAAGCCAGCACCCAGCAGAGTGAGCCCCTGGGCTTCCGGTTGAGCAACCCGGGAGAACGAGAAAGACACAACGTTGACGGCCATAAGTTTGGGGGTCAAAATATTACAGTTTATGTCCGTTCTCCAGCTCCCTCTCACACGCAAACCTTGAGTAACCCTTTTCGAACCCTTGCAATAAAGTGAGAGGTACATACTTTGTTAACGAAGTCTTCCTGCGTCTATTATCATTGCGTCGGTATGTATCCAGCATATATATGTATATTTCTGCATGAATCAGCAGATGACAATATAACACGAGGCTGTTTGCATTTTACATTGCTAATCATCATCATTATCATGTCGTGCTGCCTGCACGGATATCCTTGACCCTCTCTCGCCACTTTTCCCTATCGTTCATCGCCTCCGGTAGGTCTTCTGGACTACATCCCGTATCCTCACGTAGCTGCTGTATGTATGTTCTAGCTGGTCGTCCTGCTTTTGCTCGGCCATATGTGGGGGTCCATTTGAATATATCACTTTCCAGCTATGGGTAAATAGTTATTTAACCTTGGCAGGGCAACCAGTCTAGAAAGAAGAAAACTCTGAATTCAAACTATTCGTAGACCTGGAGAGGGATAGTCTTCATCTGGCTATTCCCGCACAAAACACACTACATGAGTAGCATCCACCCCAACCAACATAGATTTTGGGATCAGTGAGAGTAAATAATATTCTGTTAGTTGTTTTGTTTTTCATCAAGAAGTACATTGTTGCCTACTAACTCTTGCCCCATTGGAAATTCATTGCCAAAATTTAAACCCTCAAAATTGTGTCTGTAAAAAAAAAAAAAAAAAAAAAAAAAAAAAAGAAAGAAAGAAAGAAAAATCCCACTTTTGTGTATGTGAAATAGATTCAAATTTTGCTAAGAACTGAAACAAACTCAATCGAAGTGTGAATTCCAAGAAAAATAGAGACTTGTGAATATTTACAACTTTCCAGTTTGTAGAATACTTTTGTAGAGACAATAAATAATTGTCTCCCTTGTATAAGGAGTGTATCCGTTGACGGTTACGTGTCAAAACATTAACCTATCCCGGTCTTTTTCGGCTCTGTACTTAGAACAATAAAGACGTTCTCCTTTGTCTCTGTTCTTTGAACAGCAGATAAAAGTAAAGTTGCCGATCATAGTCGAGGGTGACCCGAATGCTCCCTTTTCGATAGCTACTACACCAAAGTGTTGGGGAGGACGCGACTCCTTTCCCTGGATTGCTCCACTTTACCCTTGATCCTTACCTTATAATGCTGAGTTTTAAGCAAGGAGGCATTAAGTACCATTTTTTGAGTCTTTGGTATGACTCGACCAGAGTATGAATCCAGGTCTACCGGGCCATTGGCGAACACTCTAAGCAGATACTTTGTCTTTTCTTCCAGCGATGGCGATGGACGTTCTTTCTCACTTCGTCACTGAAATGGACTTTTCAGCTTATCCTCGTATGTAAATATTCTCCCAAGCACCGCTCCATCGAATACATTTAAGGCTATACGATATATTCACTCTGCTTCGAGGCACTCGTGGTGTAATGGTTACCGACGTAGGAAATGGACACGGCGACATGAGTTCAAATCCTGGACGAGACTGTTTGCATTTCACATAACGCTAATACACTTGGGAAAACTATGAATCCAACTATTCTCCTTCCAGTTATGAGTAAATAGTAGGGCAGACTGGTATTTGACCTTGACATGGCAACCAGTCTTAGGGAAGGAAAACTCTGAATTCAAACCTGTTAAAATCCGCTTAAAACTGACCTTGTGTCGCATCCTGCGGAGGGGTTGGGAATATATATATTCACTTTACTTTTACTGTTTCTGGTTAAGAAACAATGATCAATAATTATGTTTCTTTTCTTCTTTTAACAGGTAACACTGTCTCTCTATCTTTTAGAAAGACAATCAGCGGGATTGAATTCGAAGAAAATGTTTACTTTTCATCTTCCTGGCTGTGTCAGTTTAAACACGACCCTTACGGTTGACCACATGATCGAATCTGGTGGCACAAGGTACGACAAAATAAATAAATTCTTTAGTTAAATAACTAATAATAGATATATGTATATATCCGCTTGTATATATATATATATATATATATATATATATATATATATATATATAGAGAGAGAGAGAGAGAGAGAGAGAGAGAATTTCTGATGGTGTAAAGTGTTAGCTTCGCTAATATTTGAAAATTAAATTCTCGTAAAGTGTTTCGAACTGTATTCCTGTGCTAAAAAATTATCTGTTTACACGCACATGTACACATACATGAATAAAACAAACAAACACACACACACACACACACACACACACACACACACACACACACACACACACACACATTAAAACCAGGTAAATACACAAATACTATTACACACAGACTCTCTCTTTCACTTTTTTCTCTCTCTGTCTTTCACTCTGCCCTGTCGGCTAGGTCTGTAGAATACGTCAACTACACCTCTGCAGTGGGGTAAGACCCTCCCGATCCCAAAGAGTGTTCTGAGTATGACACTAAAATCCATCTAACGGTGAAGTTCCACTCCTGGAGTTTTGGGGGAGGTGAAGCCCCCCTTCATTGTCATTGCTCCCAAGACAACTCTGACCCGGAGTGATAGTACCTGCTTGGATTGCATCTATGCGTTAAATAGAACTATCTAATTATTTACTATGCTGGGAACCATTTAACTGTGTGCAAACAAATGAACTCTCACTCATTTGAGAATAAGGTGACTCACAAACTATTCACTTAAAAATTGCACACATATACATGCACACACACATATGAATATATACATATATTAATATGTGCTTAAACAGGATTTGACATTAAATAACCCACTTGTATAAGTGATGTACTCCTATGGGCCCCCACACATGGCCGAGCAAAAGCAGGACGACCAGCTAGAACATACATACAGCAGCTATGTGAGGATACGGGATGTAGCCCTGAAGACCTGCCTGAGGCGATGAACGATAGGGAAAAGTGGCGAGAGAGGGTTAGGGATATCTGTGCAAGTGGCATGACATGATGATGATGTATTTATATGCGTTCAAACCAAATAACCAACCAACCAACCAACCAACCAATCTCTCTCTCTCCCTCTCTCTCTCGCGCGCGTCGCTCTTACACTCACACACACACACACACATTAGAGTAGATCAATAAGTCTATGGCCTATATATTTATTCGCCGAATTTTGATTTCTATATTTCGCTATACAATGTTCAGTCTGTGTTATTAATATTCACCAATGAATTAAGTACACTGGCAAAAGAGGAGATTATGCTGAAAAATAGATATTTAATTAGTAAACTAGATACTTTTTTGTCATTCGGCTTTGGAATTATTGATTTACTTACATCTCTCTCTCTCTCTCTGTGCAGGAGTGGTTCCACTCTAATGACAAAGCCATGACAAAGACAACCCTTCTGGGAGAAGGAAACTGTAGCATCATACCTCTTCTGACTGGTAGTTATTCTTTGATGGGAATAGTCTAAGGGGAAGTACTTAGAAATAAAACCTGCAGTTTATATAGTCACCAGTTATCTTGCCATGGTTAACACAGGTCTGTAACTATGCAAACCCAGACTAGTAGCACAACTGTCGTGCAATTGTATTTCACTATAATCCAGCGGCGTAATGATATCTTCGTACTGTATCATCTTACGCATCTTGAATATTTTTCGTAAGAAGATTTAGGTAATCAGGATGTTTGGGTTACGATTTTAGTGGTATGTATGTATATTTATATATATATGCTATATTATATCATCATCAACATGTCACGGCATCAGCACGGATATCCCTGACTCTTTCTTGCCATCCCTCTCTATCGTCCATTGCTTCCGGCAGGTCTTCAGGTCTACATCTCGTATCTGCACAGAGCTGTTGTATATAGGTTCTAGCTGGTCGTCCTGCCTTTGCTCGTTCACGAAAAGGGGTCCACAGGAGTATGTCACTTATTAGTTCGTCCCCATTTCTCCTGCAGTGTCCCGGATATCTGGTTCGTCTAACTTGGATATTTTTCGTGATGGGTGCTAAGTGGCCGTACAGCTGCTGCTTTGTGGGGTGCTACCTCCAGGACTTGTTCAATATTGCTCGCAGCATTCTTGTGTAGTTGCTGTCAAGCTTTTTCTCCATACGTTTTTTTAGGTTCCATGTAATGCATCCATACAGCAGTATCGACACGACCACTGCTTGGAAGAAACAGTATTTCATTTTATCGGTCAGGTCTGAATATTATATATTATATTCAGAGTTTCTTTTCAGTGTTTATATATTATATTCAGAGTTTCTTTTCATTTACAGGGTGCTTGTTGGTTATGAAAATGGACCAAGAAATTTGAAGGAATCAGATAGAAAATTATTAAATAAAAACAGCAGGCAAACAATTTTAACCGGCGCCATATTGTCAAGAAGTTTTCAAGATGACCTCAGGAGACGAGCAGCATTAAAAAGAGACAGTAAATTGTCCCTAGAGTCCTTCACAGAGTCAAAATCTGAATCAGATTTGACGCCATTTGGATCATTACAAGAAGCAACGAAGCTCGGCAGAAAGTTTTTGCAGGCTGCGTTCTTGAATGACACCGAAAAGACAAATACCACGATAGATAAAAGACTCGAAACTGTATCCAGGGACTCATTAAACAACCCACATCTAGACGGCACAAGTTTACCAGCCCAGCTTCTCGGTGAAACCTCTGAGAATAGAGACAAGAATAAATCTGGGAACGTAAAATCTACGGAAAATACAGTTCGTAAAAAAAGTGATCTCGATTCAAATTTGAATCCTCAACTCTTAAATAACATCAGTTCTGTATCGTCTTTTTCCTTTCGCCTGACACCAACGGACATTAGGAAGAATTTTATCTCTTCGTCTACGTCTGTGATACCAAATTCAAGTCGGAACACTGCAATTGAGTTACCCGTCTTAGAATCTTCAACCAAAGCCGAATTCACCTCAAAACAAGGGAAAGTGATATCTTTACTCAATACAAAAGCTCTTGCATCAACTTATCAAACAGTGAAACCATTCAGGATATCTACAACTACAGATCCGCAGATAAGAACATCAAGACAACCAGAGTTATCTTCCCTTCCTACCACAGACACCACAACGCTTATAATCGCAACAGACTTAAAACCAAAAGTAAAACAAACTTCAACCACAATTTATAAAACTTCAAAGAGCAAGCATATTACTTCACCGTTAAGAACTTCAGCCGCTGACACAAATATTATAACGACAATATCCACCGATGTAGAATCAACTGCATCTTCATTAACAGGATCTACAATTCAGACAACAAGAACCCAACAGCAAACGACATTTCCGGAAAGGACCCCGACGTCTAAGCAAAAGAGCACTGATTATGGTCGTTCGGCAGTAACCACAAGTTCATCTCAGCCTACGACGACAACAACAATAAAAGAAATCACAAGTTCGTTATCATTAGCAACGTCTAAAACACCAACGTACGAAACACCAGTAACGACCAGGAGAATCGTGACGGTTATATCTGAGTCTCCGACCTGGTCAAGCCGTTTGTCGACGTCGGTAACCACTTCTGCTTTGACAACTAGTTTTTGGAAGAACGTTACGATTTCAAATTCATCAGTACCGGCAAACACGTCGACCAATTCAACATTGGAAAACGAGACTACAACGTTTCTTTCGCAACGCACTCATGAGAACGAGGTCCAAGAAGAAGAAGACGCTTATTTCTGGCCACTTGTGCTGTCTTTAGTAATAGGGATTCCGGCCATTATCGTATTTTCAATAGCGATGGTAGTCATCACGAAGAAAAGGTCAGTTATTAATTTATTTTTGAGGATATGGGGTTTATGAATGGATGTTGTGAATGTTCACATATGAAATAGTTATAAACTAAAGAAGCAACAAACCTTATGTTTTGTAGTTTTTGTTGGTATTACTTTGGTGGCGTTGGTATTACGTTGGTATTTCGTTGGTAGTTATCCCCTCGCTAAATGTTGATGGAAAATAAAGGTAGTGGAGAAGAACGAAGACGTATAGGGGTTCACACTGGTATGCTGTCTCGTAGTAAAGAAAGAAGGTAGGAAGTTGTTAGAGTGTATCATCTAATTTGTTTTTTTATCTAGAATCCTTTGGTCTAGAAGAATAGACCGAAGGGATCCATAAACTAGATTGCTCTCCTCATAGTGGTTGATGAGGCTACTACAATTCGGGAACAGACGAATAGACGTCCGTTCCCTTTGGGGATTTCTGAGCGAGAGAGATATTGGCGGACTTTCTTCAATTTTTGGTGTTGCTAGGAAATATGGTTCGAGCTGAATAGGACAAGTCATCCTGATTGGGTGAAAATGTTCGGCAACTCTAACGGTCAAATTAAATTACGCGCCAAACAAAAAATTCAATTTTCTTTCTGCGACAGTTTTACTATGGACCATTTATTATCTTAAAATCCCAAGTGGACTTCTTTTTTCTTCATTTTTTTTACTTTACTTTATAACAGGTATTTTGTATTTTAAACTCTGGGCTATTCGGTACCCTCCTTGTATTGTGAATTTTGCTCTGCTTTTAAGAATGTAATATTATTTGGGTCTCCTTATTATTGATAAGTGGTTTAATTTTAAAAGTTAGTCACTTCACGAGGAAGGTTATTCTATTTTTCTCCTATGTTCACTCTTCACTTCCGAACAACCCTTGACCCTTTCCCCACTTAATTACGACGGCCACTTACCCTCCAACTACTATTCTAACTTTACATTATCTAATGATATTATAATAATATGATAATAATATTATAACTTTACGTTATCTTTATTTATTCAGACACAAACAAAATACAAAAAATTAAAAGAAAAAACAAAAACATACATTTCATTTCGATATTGGGGCTGGAGAAAATAGAAACCATCATTTGAAACCATATAATTGAGTACGGATTATTAGTATTATATAAGAATACTTTAAACCATGTAATTGTGCATGAATTATTGGTATTAGATAGGTGTTATTTGTTGTTAACAATTATAGGCTTAAACAGTGTTCATCCTTGTTAATTCTCGGGTTTATTTGCAGGAACATCGATAGCAGCACATTCTTTCTGGGATCCCCAATGGCAGATGAAGAAGTATGACGCGAACTTTCAGCGTCACGGAATCACGTGGCGCGGTTGCCATTCACAGGAGAATCAAAACTTTAAGATAACATTTAAGAGAGAGAGAGAGAGAGAGAGAGAGAGAGAGAGAGAGAGAGAGAGAGAGAGAGAGAGAGTTTCTATTTATAATCTGAAGGATTTTTTTTAACGATTTGAGAATTGAACGAGAAAAGTATTTGGAAAAGAGCTGAAAACTTCTTTAAAACGAAAATAGTGAACATATTTGTTTTGACTTTTAAAATAAAAAAAAAAATGTCTAAAAATTTTAATGCTAATTAAATATTCATAATAGTTTCTTAAAAAAAGCAAAGAAAGAAAGAAAAACAAAAACAAAACTAACAACAAAAAACAAAACAAAACAAAACAAAACAAAACAAAAGAAAAAAAAAAACAATACAATACAAAAAACAACAAAGTTTATATTGATTTCCGAAATAAGAACTTGGAAATAGTTCGTTAAAACTTGTATGAAATAAAGAAAACTTGGTATTTTTATCTCAAGTTTTCCCTCTACCAAGGGCTCTAAATATGTGTGTGTGTGTGTGTGTGTGTGTGTGTGTGAGAGAGAGAGAGAGAGAGAGAGAGAGAGAGAGAGAGAGAGAGAAGGCTCATCATTGGTCGTTGGTTAACATGTTTGTCTTGCGCAACAATTCGACAGTGTTCTTCATGAGTGGCCCATTACGGTAGCCTTGTACCAGACTACGCTGCACTTAGAAAATACCGTGAAAGAGAGAAGTAGACGTGAGGAAGGAGGAGAAAAGACAGTTTCGTAAAAGAAAGAAAACAGAAACCTTCAAAATTTGTTAAAATTAACCAGTTTCACTAACGTCAACTCTGAAAGTAAAATTTATTTTTCATTATTCTTGTACTTCCGCCTCATAAAAATCATTACACTTAGTGAACGAAATGTTCACGCAAATTTAACAACAATTATCGTGTAAGAAGCTAGACGGCAATTACATAAGAATGTTGAGAGCAATATTGAACAAGTCCTGGCGGCAACACCCCACAAGACACCAGCTGTACGGCCACTTGCCTCCTATCACGAAAAATATACAAGTTAGACGAGCCAGACACGTAGGACACTGCTGGAGAAGCAAGGACGAACTCATCAGTGATGTACTCTTATGGACCCCCACACATGGCCGTGCAAAAGCCGGACGACCAGCTCGAACATACATACAGCAGCTATGTGAGGATACGGGATGTAGCCCTGAAGACCTGCCAAAAGCGATGAATGATGAAGTGGCGAGAGAGGTCAGGGATATCCATGTTAGTGGCACGACATGATGATGATGATGATGATCGTGTAGAGGAATGGTTGTTAGTTAAACATTGTTTCCTTGTACAGATGAATGCAAGGACAATTCATGACAGATTAACAACATATTTTATTGCCTTAGCAAACTTAATAGAGTGAATGTCTTTGTGCGGATTGAAAAGTCCTTAGTGCGCGTACATGTAAGAGAGATGAAAGTTTTATGTAAAGATCTACATATTTAAGAAATGTATTGTCCTATGGTGTCGTGTTCAATGCCACTGAAGGTTGTTAGGGACGAAAAGCTCCTGTTCTGCGGGATCAGTCAGGTTTGTTTCAAAGCAAGTCGCACGTGGTAAGAAGAGAGCGGCTTTTGCGCACTTGCGTTTATATCAGGTTTGACAACTGTTGTATTTTGGGCTTCGAGCCGGCCAAAAATGCCATTCCAAGGTGATGCACCGAAAGGAGGTGACACATTCTAATGGCAGTTATGAGAGGAAATCGCGTCGGCGGAAATTGGCTGATGAAATGGGACGAGCTAAAGAATTCCCATGGTACACTCATAGACTGATGCACCGGAAGAGAGTGACCTGTGAACTGCATGACAGTTATTTTCGCTTGAGGATGATCCAACATGCGATTCCAAAAATCGAGTAGGCGACTGAGTGGACGTTGAACTATTATATAACTCAGTCAAGACAGAAGTCAGAGAGTTCCAGTTAGAGATCAGACGGAGTTATAGACGAGATGTGGTAAGATTGAATTGGGGTCCAGAGAAGATGCTGATAAGATGCAGTAAAGAAAGCCATCACCCAGTAGAGTGGGCCTCTGGGCCTCCGGTTGAGCAGTGCAGGAGAACGAGAAAGACACAACGCTGACGGCCATAAGAGCGGGGTCAAAATATTGCAGTTTCTGTTCGGCCTCCAGCTCCCTCTCAAACGCAAACCTTGAGTAACTCTTTTCGAACCCTTACAAATAAAGTGAGAGGTACAAATATATTTTATAAAGAATCTTCGCTCGTCTTTCTTCTTCGTTGTGTTGTTCTGATTATGAGCATATAACACAACGCCAAGTAGTCATTTGCAAAATTTTTTGGCCATACAAGTGTATTCTATTATTATTTTTTTTATTAATCCAGGCTGCTGCTGCTGCTGCTATGTACGTGTTAAAACACCACAAAGGAATAGCAGCAGAGACAATTCAAGCCTTCATAGAGCCCTAAGCATAATTCGTTCCACACTTCTTCTTCTGCTGCAAACAATATTGATTATTCATTCACCTCATGTGAAGAAAAAACAAAAGAACATAACAAACAAACAAACAACTAAAAACAAAAGACAGAATACAAAACAAAACAGAAAACAACAAAACACCTCTCCCCAGAATTTAAAAAAAACACAACAAAAGAACCCCGCCCCCCCAAAAAAAAACGAAAAAAAACCCTCTTTTATTGTACGTCATCATTTATAAATTCCACATACAGACATACTAAAGAAAAAACGAGGCTTGAAGTGGAATTCAAATCCTTGACCACTTCACGTTAATATCCCTCAGAACGCCATCAGTCCTTCCCCCACAAGACTATAAGTAAATAGTTGGATAGACTGGCTGTTTAGCCTTGTTAAGGCAACCGGTCAAGGAGAAGGAAAAAACTTCAGAATTCAAAACCAGTGGGTATGGAGCCAGCAAATCCAGCCCATGAAAATTTACGCAATTTCCACGGGAAAACAGCAGATTGCCGATTTAATCTCCCCTCTACGCTTCTTCATCGGTAAAAGTGGTTAGAAGAAACAAACGTACAGTATTACCCACAAACAAAAACTTTGTGAAATAACTAGAGCGTGTATGAGAGCTCGCAACTTCACCCCTCCATCGAGGCCGATTCCAGTTCTCATGACATTTTTTTAAAGAACTTGCCATAGAACTAAATCTAAAACTGGGGGTGTCCTTGTGGGGTAATGGTTAAAGCAATGGACTGCGGAATCGTAGTAAGCGAGTTCGTACGCCAGTCGCGCTATTACGTTTACTTTCGGGCAAATACCCTTGGGAAAGGTATGAACCCCCTTATCCTCCCAGCTATGGGTTAAATAGTACCACAACTGTTTTCCTAGGAGAATGGCTTTGGCACTAAATAACCCAAAAAAAGAAACCAAACCAAATCTAAAACTCATCTGCAATTCGACTGATTGATTTTAACGATATTTCAGTCTGTCTAGGGTTATATTATACTTAAAGGTTAGGAAATCGCGTACATTATAAGTTCATACTTATATTTTTGTGCTGTAATTTTAGAGATTATTTCTTTCTTTCTTAATATTTCGTATTAACGATATGGGTTATTTAAAAATATAATTACTTTGTCTGGTACTATTTATATTTATGTATATAATTTTGGGGATGATTTTATTTCTCCTAAGAATGACAAAATGTCATCTTTGGGGACATTTTTAGATAGGTCCTTATTGCTTGCGCTGAAAAAAATGTTGTCTTGTGGTGAATGTTGTTTTGGTTTTGTTAGATATTCTAATATAGTCTGTTGAATATTCCTCTGTGTGTGCGTGTGGGTATGTGTGTAACTAACATGGACATTTTGGAAAAAGACTAAATATTGAAAGTATCCTGTAGACTATAAAATGTATGTTGACTAAATATTTCGTGCTATGTATCAATATACAGGAATATAGCAATGTATTCTTGTAGGAACGTGTCTTCTCCCTATGTTGGTTGTTTGTCTCTTTCGGGGTTTGACGAAATTTCTGAGGCTGTGTTTGAGACTGGAAAAAGTCTAACCGAGAAGGCAGAACAGGAAAGAAAAAGGTTGCAGAATGTATACGCACCCATGTTACGCGTATTGAGTTGTGTCTTACTAATTGGCACGGTCAAGCTGTTTCTAGAAGTCGAAATGAAGAGAAAGAGAATGCTGTCTCTGGAAGTTAAAATGTGAGAGAATGAGAGAGTGTGCTGTTTCTGTAAATCAAAATGGAGAGAAAGACAGAGAGAGAGTGTTGTCTCTGGAAGTCAAAATGTAAGAGAGTGAGTTCTTGGAAGACGAGAGTATATAAATGCAATCCTTGTCATGAGATCGGCTCCAAATGCGAGGGACAAAATCAAAGTTGCGGACGTATTTGTGAGAACAAATCACGTGACTTTCCTGACCAGTAGGTTGCAGAGACGGATTAGTTTACAGGCGTCCGCCATCTTTGTTTCGGGAACAAGTGGTATCACGGCCATTTTAAAATATAGGAGTTTAAATCCTATAGTCTAATGAAAGCTAGATATTTGTATTGTATGAGAAAATGTTAAACAGTGTAGGGTGTTTGACATTCTATACACTGTAGTTGTTCTTGTTTATATATAAAGGAATGCGTAAGTCTTGTGTGACCTATGTGTAATCAGGATATAGTGACTTGTTCTCTTCTAGACCTTCTGAAAACTGGTTTCTATTCTTCTAGTGGGTATTATCAAAAAGAGTTTATTGTGTACGTTGTTATTCCAGTGTTGTTGCTATCTTGTATAGAAGAATTTATTGATTTTGGGTTTCAAGTCAGTTTGGTTTGGTTTGGTTTTATGACATATCAACCATTGTAGGTTATTCAATGCCAAATCCATTTTATAAGTATAAACAGTTCTATTTCAAACAATTCAGTTGAGCATAAGTACAGTTTTTGTTTTCACACAGTTAAATGGAAAAACAGTTCTATATCGAACAATTCAGTTTAGCATAAGTACACTGTTTAGTTCTATTTAACCCAGATAGGACCCTTTCAGGTGATACCATTCCGGGTCAGAATGGACCTGGGAGCGATTGCAATAAAGGGGTACTCCACATTCCCCAAAGCTTCAACATTACCGGAGTCTCAACATCAGATTATTTAGTGTCATATCCAGGAATGGGGAATCTTACCCCTGTGTAGAGATGCAGTCGGTATATTCTGCAACCCCAGCCGACTATGCCATTCATGTCAGTCAGTGTATGGATTTTTAACTTTGTCGGAGGCCATATTTAAACCGACTTGGCCGCCGATTCAGCTTTTTCGTTTCGTTTTATTCCAAAAGGCCTTGTGATCTAGCGTACAAAATCTTCTTTTGAGTTGGATTTTGAGTCTAATCGACCAAGGAATTTCATAATTAAGGAGTCTTCAACCTTTAAAAATGCTTTAGTGATAGTAAGACAGAAAAGAGTTTGAGAATATTAAACAAGTTTTTAATAAATTAGCTCGTACGTTTACGGTTACGAGTTTTGGCTTGTGTCCTACTGGACTATATTGGTCATAGGCTCACTGCATGCAATGTGAGTTTGGTGACCCTGCTGGATATGGATCCACTAAGTGCAATGAGAGTTCGGCACGTATCTCGGCTTATAGCTTGAATCAGACCCGAAGGTCTAGTGCGATGCTGTACTTGTCAGTGATTCTTCGTCTACCCACAGGTGGCCCAGCTGAAGCTGGGGGCCATTCGGCTTCGAATCTATCATTGACCTTTACATCCCATCCGACACGAATGCCAGACGACCCAGCTAAAAAGCTACTTATCGGATTTGCCCCTGTTGCTTGGAGCACGGAATTTACACTTTCTGGCCAGCATAACTTTGCCTGATCATTAACGTTTTTGCAGCATGAGCGAAATTTCTTGAAGTATATCATATTTACCCAACCCCTCCGCTCGGGCAGGATATGACACAAGGTCAATTGTTAAGCGGACTTTAACTGGTTTGAATTCAGACTGTTCCTTCCCCTAGACTAGTTGCCTCACCTAGGCTGAAGAACCCAGTCTGCCCTACTATTTTACTCATAGCTGGAGGGAGAACAATTGGATTCATACCTTTCCCAAGGGTATTAATGCTATGTGAAACGTAATCAGTCTCGTCCAGGTTTTGCACTCGTGTCGCCGTGTCCATTTCCTACAACGATAACCATTACACCAGGGGCATCTCCATAAATTTCTTGAAGCATATGGTTACTTTGCTGTAATCAACAGCGCTTTCACCTTTTGCTCAACAAAGGCTTTTGGTTCTTTCGGCGGCGTTAAGGCCCAGTAAACTATAAGTTCCTGAATTAGACTTCATTACATGTTCATATGTGTGACTTTCAAATCACACATGGATTGAAGTAATGCACAACGTGTCAGCGCACCAACTACCACCATACTAGTAATCACAGCGTCAGCCTACTACGGCTTAAACTGCTTCGACCACGTGATCTGCATACTGCAAACTAAAACATACCATATTATTGCAAAACTTTTGACTCACTCTAGCAATGATGATCATTTCTTTGCACAGTAATATCGTTTCATGTATTCCTATGCAGTATTAATAATTTTCTATCGATTTTATTTGACCCATTAATGACACCCTAATGATAATGGAGAATGATAATAATAATAATAATAATAGAAACGAAACAATCAATCACTTAATAAGCGAAACAATCAATCACTTAATAAGCGAAACAATCAATCACATAAGCGAAACAATCAATCACATAAGCGAAACAATCAATCACATAATAGAGGCGAAACAATCAATCACATAATAGAGGCGAAATAATCAATCACATAATAAGCGAACGTTGCAGATTAGTGCAAAAAGAGTATAAGACTAGACACGATTGGATAGGGAAAATGATCTACTGGGAATTGTGCCAGAAATTTAAATTTGACTATACAGACAAATGGTATATGTACACTCCAGAATTCGTCCTGGAGAATGAGACGTTGAAGGTTCTCTGGGAATTTCAGATACAAACAGATCACCTGATCTCGACCAGACGACCAAACCTAGTGATAGTCAACAAAAAGAAATAAAGTTAAAAAAAAAAAGGAGAGAGAACCTGTCGAATAGTGGACTTTGCAGTCCAGGTGGACCACAAAGTAGAAATAAAAGAGAGCGAAAAACGAGATAAGTACCTTGACCTTGCCTGAGAACTAAAATTCTATGGCACATGAAAGTGACGGATATACCAACTATAATTAGTGCGCTCGGAACAATTTCCACATGCTTAGTTAGGTGACTGGAAAACTTGGAAATCAGAGGACAAGTGGAAACCATCCAGAATAGATCATTTTTAAGATCGGCCAGAATACCGAAAAAAATCCTGGAGACTTGAGGAGACTTGCTGTCACTCAAACTCTAGTGAAAGATCATTAGCTAACGCTGGAGTGAAAAACTCTCAAAGAAGTAAAATGATAATAATAATAATAATAATCGACCATACAAACAAATGGTATATGCACAACCCAGCACCTGTCTTAGAAAATGACTCGCATAAACTCCTATGGGACTTTAATATACAAACGGATCATCTAATCCCGGCCAGAAGACCAGACCTCATAATAATCAACAAAAGAAAAAAAGAGAATCTGCAAAATTGTCGGCTTTGCTGTCAAGGCGGACCACAGAATAAATCTGAAGAAAAGTGAAAAGAAAGATAAGTACCTCGATCTTGCAAGAGAATTGAAAAAGCAGTGGAACATGAAAGTAACGATTGTGCCAATTGTGATTGGTGCGTTAGGCACAATAACAAAAGGATTATCAAAAGGCCTGGAGGACTTGGTCGTTGGCGGACGGGTAGAGACTATCCAAACGATAGCATTGCTAAGAACGGCCAGAATCCTGAGACGAGTCCTGGAGACTTGAGGAGACTTGCTGTCACTCAAACTCCAGTGAAAAACCATCAGCTCACACTGATGTGAAAAACTCTAATGGAGTTAGATGATACGTTAAGCAGGAAACTAAAAAAATGCACACGAGATGGTCTGGACATGGCTAAGAAGAGGAAATCTCATGAGAGAAACGGAATCTCTTTTGATAGCAGCACAAAATAATACAATAAAAACAAAAATCAATAATATACAGAAGAATAGTAAATGTGGGTTATGGGGTGACATAGATGAAACGGTTAATCACAATTAAAAGGAATGCAAGACTAGACACGACTGGGTGGGAAAAATTATTTACTGGGAATTGTGCAAGAAATTAAAATTTGACACTGCTTACTGATGTTAAATGCAGAAATAGAATCTGACCAATCAAATGAGTCTCATAAAATTCTCTGGGACTTTGAGATACAAACGGATCTGCCAATCCCGACTAAGAAATTAGATGAAACATTACTTAACAAGAAGAAAAGAACATGTTATCTTGTGGATTTTGCCGTTCCAAAAAGGAAGCGAAAAGATTGACAAATACCTGGACCTTGTCAGAGAGCTGCAAAAAACTGCAAAACGAAGGTGACAGTTATATCAATTGTATTTGGTGCCTTTGGAACGATGAGTGAGTCGGGCAAGTGGAGACTAGTGTGTTACAATACTTAGAAGAGTCCAAGAGACCTGGGGAGACTTGCTGCCGCTTCGACTTTAGTACCAAAAAAAACAAACAAATAAAAATAAACAGCAGTTAAAACTGGTGTCAAAAACACGAATATGATAATGATGATAATGTTAATTGCACACAAGAAGACCTGGACATGGCTAAGAAAGGGAAACTTCAAGAAAGGAACTGAATCTCTTTTGATAGCAACAAAACACAACACTACAAGGATCAATTTTAGAAAAAATTGATAATACGCAACCGAATAACTGTTGGAAATTTGTTGACTTAAACTCTTAAAAAAAAGGAGACATACCTTTTTCTTTCTGGCAAGCGCAGTCAGTCATTTAGACATGAGATAACTTCCAATTAAATAACGAAGCAACACACCAGGACTGTTATCAACACACGAGGTGTTTCATTCATTTTATAACAACAACAACAACAAAAACAACAAAAGTCTAAGGGCAGGTAACTCACTCCTACAAAAAATGGTTTTGGGCAGATAACCTCAGGCCCGACTGTTATTTCTGACTAAAGTGAATTTCAACAATAACAAGTGTCACTTAGTGGATTTTGCTGCCAGGCTGACAAAGAAAAGAAAACGAACAGATAGACAAGTACACAGACCTTTCCAGAGAAGTAAAAAAAAACCCCCAAAAAACAAAACTGTAACTTGAGGGTGACTGTGTTACCAACTGTAGTTAGTGTGAAAAAGACTGGAGGAATTGAAAATCAGAGGAAGAATCGAAACTCTCGAGACCACAACATTTTAAAGATTGGCTACAATGCTCAGAAAAGTTCAAGAAAACTGAGGAGAGTTGCTGTCATTCAGACTCCAATAAACGATTACCAGCAGATGCTAGTGTGAAAAACATGCATAGAGCATAACAAATATAATAATACGTAAAAAAAAGCTGCTGGTGTTAAAGGATTAGTTACTTCTGGTTTTATACGAGAATGATAATTTATACATAGTGTGTATTAGTTATATCTTCATCGGGTAACATATTACATTATGAATACATAAATAATGAATCTTGTCCTTCTCGTTCAGAGTCCAAATTCGAGTAGTTTATTTTAAAAGTAGCACCTAAAGACACAAGTACTGAAATTTAAAATTTAGTAGAGTTGGGCTTTTAGGAGTTGTTCAGTTAGCGACTTGGTAGCTTAAAACCTCACCAGTATCATATTTTCATGTAAAATTAAGTAAATTTGGTGACCTTAAACGAGGGTGACCTGAAGGCTCCCTTTTCAATAGCTACTACACCAAATTGTAGGAGAGGGTACAACCCCTTCCCTGGATTGCTTCACTTTATCCTTAATCCTTACTTTATAATGCTGAGTGTTAAGCAAGGCGGCATCACGTACCATTTTTGAGTCTTTGGTATAACTCGACCTGGACCATTGGCGAACACTTGTATTCATGTAAAATACTAATCAATTATTTTTGTTAATAAAATGAAGTTAAAATGAATGTTCTTGTTTGTGAATACTTTAAATATGTTTGAAAATCGATATTTGTTTGAAAAATTTTTTTTTGGCGCGCGTGGTTTTGTTCATGGAGCATCCAGTGATGGACGACTACTGGAGCTATGGCTTGTAACGGGTAAATTCTAAATATTTGTCTGACTCACAATTGTGTATAGTAATCCAGGGCAAGTGATATATATAAGTATAGTCACTCGCTATCATGCAGATTATATGAGATTCCTCAGCATTCGAAATCTTCTGAAAAAGACGTAAAGTCCAAAACGTGAAGAGGACAAGTATATCAAATAAATTGTCTCCCTTTAGTCGAGGGCGACCCGAAGGCTCTCCTTTCAATCGCTACTAGCCCAATGTATAGGGGAGGGCGCTACTCCATTCCCTGGATTGCTCCACTTTACCCTTGATCCGTACATTATAATGCTGAGTGTTAGGCAAGGCGGTGTCAAGTACCATTTTTTGAGTCTTTGGTATGACTCGACTTGGGATAGAAGCCCGGTTTCCCGGACCATTGGCGAAAACTTAGGCTTTTAATTTTAAATTTGGAATCATTTGCGGACTTATTCACTTAAAAATATTTTCTTTTCTTTGTTGGACAAACAGACAATCTTTATATATATATATATATATATATGCTGTTTCATAATTTTTGAAACAAAAGGATAGAGCACAAATCAAAGACCACAAATGATCGATAGATTGTTTGTTTGGGTTTTATGGCATATTTGTTGGTTATTTAATGCCAAATTCATTTTTATACAAATAAACAGTTCTATTTCAAACAATTTAGTTTTGCATAAGTAAACAGTTTATCAAAAACATTTCTCTATTTCAAGCAATTCAGTTTAGCCTAAGTACACATTTTATTTCTATTTAACCCATAGATAGGACCCTATCAGGTGCTACCACTCCGGGCCAGAGTGGACCTGGGAGCGATAGCAATGAAGGGGTACTCCGCATTTCCCAAAGCTCCAACATTACTGGAACCTCAACATCAGATTGTTTAGTGTCATATCTAAGACACTCGTTGAGGCGGGGTGGGTAGATCTTACCTCTCTGCAGAGATACAGTCGTTGTATTCTACAGCCCCAGCCAACTGGGCAAGCAAATGAAGTTAAAAAGAATAACTTTTTTAGAACTGCAAACATTTAGTCTCAAACACGAACCAAAAATGTCAAGAAGAGCTCTAGTTTAGTTGAAGGCACTTATAAAGCGGTGTGCTATGCTGTTGATAACGCGTACACATTCCTCCTGAGGTCCAGACGACGAGGTACCTGTTACTCTATGTGTAATATATTGACCGAGGGATTTCGTTTTATATATCTTGCCTTTCGGTTTAGTTAGGCTGAGAACCTTTCGCTTAGCGCATGGGTTAGTTAGGTGCAATATTAACGCAGGTGTTCACGCGTGTGCGGAGAGGATGTGTCATTCAGAGATGTCAAAATAAAACCCCAGATAGGAAATTTGACTAGGAGGTGTGAATGACGTCACACACCGGAAGCAATGGGCTTGGATTTGAGAAAAGTCAGTGAGTTGAGTTTTAGCGTCCGAAGAAGACGGTTGACTTTCGGAGCTCGCCGAGTTCTTGCGGTGGGTGCCGCACGTGGTTTGGGGCAGATGGAAAAGTCTTCTTAGAAAGATTGTGCCTCTCTCTTTCTCATGTCGAAAAACCTTTAAACTCAAAGGTAAAAAAAATTTCGTACCTGAACTAAGAAGTCGTAAATGTTTTTTGTGTTTCGGGATTCCTATGTTATCTATATGTGCGTTATGGACATTATGAACGTTTTGCGTACTGGTATGAATATGTACATTTCACGTATTCATGTATGGCTATGTTACATATGATCCTCACAAGTACCATGAACTTCAAAGTTCTTGACTAACTTGAAAACCTGACTCCTGTTTTGAAATGTGTTGAAAATGAACTGTATTATTCCAATCAAAGGGAAGTAACCCCAAACCATGTCACAAGCATATATCTCCCTTGACCTATCCGGAAAAGGAAGTAAAAGTTGAGTCATGAGAAAACAGCGGCACTTGTAAATAATGTAAGTAAAGTATATTGCTGGAGAATAAGTCAGTCCTAACTCCGGCAGCGAGCTGTTAACATCTCTTTGTGTTCCGTTCTTTTCTTTGTTAACTGCGAGCCGAGCTTTAGACATTACATTTTGGCGACGTAGATTTTCGTGACAAGCTCACGTGTATAAAACAGTTTTAGGAAAGAAGTCAACACACAAAAGAAAAATAATGGCCAGTAGAGGTTTACCAGTTTTCCCGACTTTTAGTGTCTTCGCAGACCCCAACACAACCAGCATACGTTCGAAGAAATGAATAGACAAGCTGGAAAATTTATTCGTTGTCCTGGACATTGACAGCGACAAAAAACGGAAAGCGACACTTCTCCGTTACGCAGTAGACGAAGACACCGATATTTATCAAAGTTTCACAAACCAGCAGAAAGGAATTTGCGTCACCACTACAACAGAGGATGGTTCTACAATACTTAATGAGTATGAAACGACGAAAAAGTCGCTAACAGACGAATTCACGCCCCAATATAATACATACGAAATTTTCAAATTTCGACGAGCCCTGCAAAACCCGGATGAAAATTTAGACGCCTATCACGCAAGGCTACGAACTCTGGCTTCTACGTGTGATTTTGAAAACACCGACCGAGAAATTCTTGCCCAAATTCTTCAAGGATGCTTGTCTTCTAATCTTTGAAGAAAGGTGCTGAGCGAAAATTCCTCCCTAAAACAGGTTTTAGACCAAGCCAGAGCCATAGAATTAGCTCATGTGCGTGCTACAGAGATGAAACGAAAAGAAATTCACGAGCTGTCGTCTTACAACAAAAATGAAAACGACAAGCAATGTACACACAGAAATAACAACCGCAGCAGTAGTAAAAGTACCACCAACTCTAGTAACGGCTATTCCAGATACCAGCAACATGACTGTCGCCTAGTTACCTCGAAGCCCCAAGCATGTGGGGGATATAAAAAAGATGGCGGACTTACCTGTTACTATTGTAGATACTCTTCAACACAGTCTACTAGTCCAGCCCGAGGTCAGGAGTGTAGAAACTGCCATAAAACGAACCATTTTGCTAGAGTATGTAACTCCAAGCCGATAAGACAGATTTGCTTCACCCATCCTTCAGTAAGCCCTTCTACGTCGAGTGACGAGTCTGTATTCATGATTATACCTCACACGTCGACAAAGACACCTAAAGTCACTGCTCTGGTAAATGATCCCCTTATAACATTCGTTCTAGACACTGGCGCTAGTGTCAACATAATTTCTGGACGCGTGTGTATAACGGCTTAAAACATAGACCAGCTATACACCGCACAACAACTCGATTATTTGCCAACAGATCCCAACAGGTGATACCTGTCCGAGGATTTATTGATAACACGATGAAATCCCGGGGAAAATGCTGCAGAGCCAAGATATTCGTGGTTGACGATGAAAGCCCCCTACTTGGACAGCAGAATTTGCTTAGCGCCCACTCTGCCGAAGCATAATAACATTTAATTTCACATTTACGCGTCAGTCCCCATTCCAGACGATTTCCCTTCACTGTTTAACGGCAAAATGAGGAAAATTTCTGGAGTCATTATCAACCTCCACATCGAATCCTCTGTTTCCCCAGTAACGCAACGACACCGTAAAATACCTTTGCACGTGAGGAAGGACGTTGAGGTAGAATTAAAACGCCTCAGAGAAATGGACGTCATTGAGGATGTCACTGGCCCTACCCCATGGGTAAGCCCTGTAGTGGTAGTCCCCAAGAAAAAACAAGGGTGTACGTATTTGCATCGACATGAGGAAGGCAAATGAAGCCATCCAAAGGATAAAACACCCAATGCCGACCATGGACGACTTAATTGCAGATCTAAACGGCTCGACGGTTTTCAGCAAATCAGATCTCTCAAATGCACACCACCAAGTGGAACTTGGAGAATCTAGCTGGCATATCAGAACATTCGTCACACATGCAAGACTATTTCGCTACAAGCGCCTACTTTTTGGAGTAAACGCAGCTTCTGAGCTATTCCAAAAGGCAATTTCTGACCTCACAGGCATCCCAGGTGTCAAAAATCTTTCGGACAACATAATAATTTATGGACGTAACCAAATCTCACATGATAGCAGCCTGAGGTCTACACTGGAACATCTACAGAATGCTGGAGCCAGGCTGAACAGAGAAAAAATCCCTTTCTCTGTGCGAGAACTAAACTTCTTTGGACATATTTTCAGTGAAAATGGAGTGTCACCTGATCCAGAGAAGGTCTCTGTAAGAGTAAAATGCACCCTCACTAGCGTTGGTGAAGTTCGATCGTTTTTAGGCATGACGGTATGTGCCGAGATTCATCCTACACTACGCCATAATCAGTGAGCCACTTAGAAAACTCACAAGGAAGGACGCAGAATGGAGATGGTCGGAGAGGGGAGAACTAGCATTAAACAAGCTGAAGGGGGTTCTGACTGGAGCTAGAATTATGGCCTATTTTGACCCTAATAAAGATACAAATATCCTTGTCGACGCGAGCCCTGTCGGATTAGGCGCAGTCCTCACACAAAATGGGAAAATACTGTGCTATGCTAGTCGTGTACAAACAGAGGTAGAACAGCGATACTCCCAGACTGAAAGAAAGATGTTGGCTGTTGTGTATGCAGCTGAACACTTCCACCTTTATTTGTATGGAGAAAAATTCATAATCACCACTGATCACCGACCACTTCTTGGGGTTGTGAAGAGTCTCAAACCAGCAATGGCCAGGATTGAGCGCTGACGTCTGCGCCTCATGCCGTATCGATACAGCTTGATATACTAGCCAGGAAAAATTATCTAAACCCTGCGGATTATCTCACCCGTCACCCACACCATAAAAGACAACGCAGCAGAAGTTATGTGGTTCAGAATACCATACCCAAGTCAATCACCCCTGAAGAGGTGAAGAAAGCTACAGAAGAGGACTCCTTGTTACAGAAAGTGAAGGCTGCAGTTGCAAATGGACGCTGGAACGACCCACAACTGTCAAACTTTTCTCCATTCAAGGAGGAACTATCCGTAATTAACGGTCTCATCTTTCGAGGACACCGTCTTGTGATTCCTTCCAAATTGAGGAAAAGAACGATCGACATAGCTCATCACTCACACCAGGACATTGTCAAAACAAAACAACTAATAAGGGAAAAGGTGTGGTTCCCAGGAATAGACAAGCTAGTGGAAGAGACAGTACAAAGCTGAATCCCAAACCAAACCTCGAACCCAAAGCACACACATCGTGAACCCATACGCACCATGTCACTCGCAGATTCCCCATAGACTGAAATCTCAGTGGACTTTGCAGGTCCCTGCCCATCTGGGGAGTATCTGCTAGTCGTCATCGAGGACTACAGCCGATTTCCTGAGGTTGAAATACCCCCCTCATTGTCATCAAATGTAGTCATCCCTCGCCTCAATTTGATCTTCGCCAGGCAGGGATATCCCACCATTGTCAAAACCGACAATGGCCCTCCGTTTCAGGGACAAGATTTCAAAGACTTTGCCATCCAATCAGGTTTTATGCACAGAAGTATTACATCTTTGTGGCCTGAATCAAATGGAGAAGCTGGACGTTTTGTACGTACCCTAAAAAGGTGTATTCTTGCCACCACTGTGGAAGAGTTTAACTTGAAAACCCAGTTACCTCATTTTCTAAGGCAATACAGGGCCACTCCTCATAGCACCACAAAATATCTCCTTTTGAAGCTTGCACCGGCAGAAAAATGAACATTGGCCTATTTGATACTCCTAAGAACCCGGCACAAAGACCGATACACGACAGTATAGCTGGAACGACTCAAAAGGAAAGGAGATAATGAATATGTATGACAGAAACAAAAAAAAACAAAACCCCCAAACAAACCAAAAAACAAAAACAAAAAACCCCAAAGCCCTCACCCTTCTGCCTAGGTGACCAAGTCAGGATCAAGCAGAAGAGACAGAACAAACTGTC
The DNA here is from genome assembly GCA_963585895.1 of Sepioteuthis lessoniana. Lineage (NCBI taxonomy): Eukaryota > Metazoa > Mollusca > Cephalopoda > Myopsida > Loliginidae > Sepioteuthis > Sepioteuthis lessoniana. The sequence goes on along the minus strand of OY757921.1, from coordinate 79,352,414 downwards.
TCTACCATACAACCCTAAACAATACACAGTCACAAAAAGAATGGTATTATGGTAACAGTGCAAAGTGTAGAAATTTTGTTAAGAAACTGGTGATCCTGTTTCACCGAACAGCAGCAGCTCCTTGGGGTCACGTGGCGTCCATTATAAAAAAGAGCTCCACTGGAGATTCTCCCTCTGTTTCCACTCCCACCGCTGTTAGCAGGAGGTCCATTTCGTAGCAGCCCTTGACGGCATACGTAATTGGTACCTTCCACCAGCCAGGACCCGAGAGCGACGAACGCACGTGCTGAGTTAAAAGGAACAGGACACACAGTTAAGTTCCAGCAGGCATTTTATCTACAAACCTTCAACTCACCTTATCTTTAAACACCTTACCTTCACCAAACCTACAAAACCTTCACCTTACAACCTTCACAATATCTAACCTTACTTTATCTTACACCTTAAACTCTTTTTTGAACTGTTACTTACACATTCGTTGTTTATTCCATTTGGTGTAAAACCCTGTTTATTGTTGTTGTTGTTGTATATAAATTTTGTTGCACGTATAAGTCGTTCGTCTTCCTATCTTCAAAAGCTGTCACCCAAATCTCTACTGCTGTTGAAGTACGGTTTATTCTTTTACAAAACGTAGGAATAAAGCGGACTTTTCGGGGCTTATATAAAAAATCCCCAGATGCAAAGAGGAAACCACCAAGTCACCAGAAACTCCTCTATATTTAAGCGATTTGATTTGAGTGCTTCTCATAAGGAAGAAGAGGAATCAGAGTCTGAGTCTGACTCTGAATACAATCCACACCCACAACAAGAATCTCCTGTAACACCCACAAGACCAACACACAACCCACCACCACTACCACTACCAAGACATAATCCACTACGGAAAAGTCTGCCCCCAACCAAACTCAAGGACTTTGTAGTATAGTAAAAAAATATATATATCAGCAAAAAAAATAAAAATAAATAAAATAAAAAAATAAAATAAACACATGTACATGGAAAATGCATTTTATCAAGAAGGAGAAGAGTGTAATATTCCAGTCAGAGAGAAGTAACCCCAAACCACGTCACAAGCATATATCTCCCTTGACCTATCCAGAAAAGGCAGTAACTGTTGAGTCATGAGCAAAATAGCGGTACTTGTAAATAATGTAAATAAAGTATATTGCCGAGGAATAAGACAGTTCTACCTCCGGCAGCGAGCTGTTAACATCTCTTTGTGTTCCGTTCTTTTCTTTGTTACCCTCGAGCCGGGATTTAGACATTACATGAACTTCTTTCTGTATCTTGCTCGAACTATCTTGAAAGTCTTAGTTTCGTAATATGTCTTCACACAAAAGATCTTCTGTTCCATCGTCCAAAGAATGACTTTGCTATATTTAGTTAAATATATCAAAATATTAAGTATTTCCTTGCAATAACCTGAAAAGAAGAAAATAAGGTCAACAAGAAATATCTGTAAGGCCACTGCTTTGTTTCAACAATTGCGAAACAACATCCAATATATATATATATATATATATATATATATATATATATATATATATATATATATATATTTATTATTTGGTCCAGTTAAACCGGAGTTGGGAGTAATTCCATCAGGACAAGAAAACTATTCAAGAGTGAACATTTAAATTTACCTGGTAAAGAGCTCAATGTAACAGACATTACAGAGCAATAATTTCATTAAGAAAAAACAACAAACCGGTCACATTAGGATTATAAATTTATTTCCATCCTGTTATACGTTTTTGAAAAAACTAAAAACACGAAAAAAAATTGACAGGACTTCTTCAGATCTTATGGATAAAATAAATCAGAATAGACACCAGACAGAAGGTAGGAGGGGATAGAAGAGGGGTGAAGAGTTATCTCCTCATTTAGCCCACTTCCGTTTTTTTTTTATTTTGTTGTCGGTTAGAATTATAGTATATTAATTTAAAAAGAAATTTTTTAAAATTTTAATTATTTTTCAACTTAAGAACTACAGATTTAATACTAAATTTAAAAAAAAAAATTCACGAACTTTACGTAACAATACAGTAAAATTTATATTAAATTAATTTCAGGATTTAATTAATTAACTATATATATATATATATAAGCGAGAGAGAGAGAGAGAGAGAGAGAGAGAGAGAGAGAGAGAGAGAGAGAGAGAGAGAGAAAGAGAGAGCGAGAAAGAGAGAGAGAGAGAGAGAGAGGGGGGGGAGAGGGCCTATTGACCTTTCTAGGAATGTCGTACAGGCTAGTTATTAAAAACCTAAACAATGCAATTATGTCTATTGTTCAAAATGTAGGGATAAAATAAATAATTATTCCCCTTAGATAATTTGCGTTTCAAGTAACAGCTCTGTAAGAGGTCACATCACAATTTCAGAAATCCATCCTTGATCTCTATGAGAAATGTGCTCAATTCAACAAGTATGCTAGATTTTAGGTTATAAACTGCAACGACTAACATACGAAAAGGTAACAAAATTATCTGAATGCTAGTCGCTATATGAAGTACTATTCTACCTAAATTACCTCGTACATTTTATCTCTGCCTAGCCCAAGAAATCTAGCAGTAATTGTCAGGCTTTTCAAAAGGGGATAGAAACGTATAAAAAATAAAGTAGACAATGAAGGGGAATGGGAATGCTAACTTTTTCTACCTGAAAGAGAAGAGTGTCTATATTTCTTAAAAACAAAAACAACCAGTTCCCATGAAGTAATTTATTTTAAGAGAAATAGATTCTACAAAATCTGGCTTTGCATATTTTCCCCTATGCTTGTCGAAAACATTGAATTTAAGATAACAAAAATAACATACATTTACGTGACGACAATATTATAACAAAAAAAAAAGAAGAGGGTATAAAAACTCACGACTGACTTGCACGAAGCAATGCCGTCAATCACATACTGTTAGTTTAACTTTTGTAAATGATGATATCCCATTCTTTGGTATTTTATGTCAAAGTTCTTTTTGAAGCCTGTTTTTAGGGTTTGTTCTTTTCTCGGTGTCTCCTTCTGGTGTAGAATCAATCTGGACAACCGTGTTTTTCTAGTTTCCTGTGTAGACTTGTTGAAAACAAAGTTTACTATTTCTTTAAGTGAACTTCGAGTAGACCACCGTTTCCTCATAGAGATGAATATCTTTGTTTCAATTCGATTTTTCTCCTGTTTAGTCTACATAGGTATTTAACGAATCTACTAACTCAGCCAACCAATTCTCTTGTCGGCAAAAAGCCCAATAATTCCGCCTCCAGACCTAAGACTCAACTTTCTTTTGAAGAGGACAACATACCAAAACCACAATTAGCCTGCAGCAGGCTTATTGTTTCAACAAGTAACAATGAAAACCCTGTTAGGAAAAGAGGCGAAATAGGCCTATTTTGCTCAAGCCACCTTGCCTAAGAAAAACTGGCTAAAGTAGAAGGCGAATAAACAAGAGTTCACAAAGCAAAAAGAGCGAGCCAGTCAGTGCCTTCTGCTCAAGTCCGAACAACAACAACAACAACAACAAAAAAAAAAAAAAAAAAAAAAAAAAAAGAGAAGGAGATCCCTGGCCGGGTCTCACATAAATAGCAGAAGAGTCGGGGGATAACGGCACAACCTCGAAACAGCCAATCATATTAAAGCAGACATTAACTGCCGAATTTACAAATTCTAACATCTCTTTTCGCCAATGGTCTCTTGCCCTGCAGGAAACGGTATGTGTACAGTTCTAGCTGTTGAAACATGATTGAGTATTCTTTTGTTTTAATACCACTAATAGGTATATTATGTATATTAAATGTTAAATGTTTTTGGTTTGATTTGGTTTGGATTCTTTGTTAAATGATAACCTTTGTGGGTTATTTATCGCCAAAGCCATCCTTACAGAAGAACATTGGTGGTATTATTTAACCAACAACTTGGGTGTGGGTTGGAGGGTCCATACCACTCCTCAGGTTATTTGTCCAAAATGAAAGTAATAGCGCGACTGGAATTCGAACTCACTTACTTCGGTGTGACAGTTCAGCACTTTAGCCACTACGCCACGGGCATTCTTGGTATGTACAACTGAGTTTATTTTGTCTTTCCGTTGTGTCCAGTGTTATGATAATACTGTATCATCATCAGTCCGTGCTAACATCACGGATTCTCTTGACCCTCTCTCGCTATTCATCTATCTCGCCCATCGCTTTTAGTTGGTTCTCTAGGTGTCATCCAGTGTCCGCGCAGAACTGATGAATGTAAGTTTGTGCTGGTTGGCCAACACTAGAGAACGTCGCTTATAAGTTCGTTCAGTTCCCAGCATGTTTTGTTCGTCTTACTTTGATGATTTGTCAAATAGGAGTTGTGAGACTGTACAGCTGTTGTTTGGTGCAGTGCTGCTAATAGACATATTAAAAGAAGAAAGAGCTGACTTTCCTGACCAAACGATGCTATGATAATTTTCCACGGCCCAATGGCGATTTTCTTTAGTTCAGGTAATAAATTGGTTTCTTTATTCAATTGCACATCAACCTTTTTGGGTTATTTAATGCTAAATCCACCCTTATAGAATAACCCATAGCCTCAGGAATAAGGGGTTCATACCTTTCCCCAAGAGTATTAGCTCAAAAGTGAACGTAATAGCACACCTGGAATTCGAACTTGCTTACTTCAGGACAGTAGTCAAGCACTTTAGCCATTTTGCCACGGGGACTCCCTCTTGGTTCATGTAAGGCACAGTAACTGATATCCTGATGTTAATAATAGTACCCTTTCTGGTCGTCAACTACGACATCTCAGAGAATGCAGTGTTCTCTGTACAGTGCGTTGACTGATGTAATGGCCAACGTTACATTGGGGTGTGGTTGTGTGGTCCTATGCTAGTCACAGTACTCGATTATGGCCTTAGTTCCGTGACTACCACATGCGTTTCCGGTTAGTTGGTTTATTAACTCCCTCTGTGCCCACGTTGTGTTTGAAAGGTTCACAGATGGGGGATAAACAATTCATCCAGAACTTCTTCTGATGGTATGGGTAGTTAGTTGGTATAAGTTACATGGGTGTTGGCAACTCACAGACAAGAAAAACTCTCCGTTAACAATTAACAATTATTTATTGAAATACAGTGGTGAAATATATATATATATATATATATATATATATATATATATCTATATATATATATATAGAGAGAGAGAGATTGTCGCTTTTTGTTGTATTTGAGAGACAGAAAAATGAAATATCTGGCTGGTGCAGTCTTTCTTTTTTACTCTATTTTTCGGAGAGTGAGGCTTTTGCTGGAGAGGCTTTAGTTCTTGGAGAAATTTCTTTTCTTATTCTCCTGTCTTCGATACGGACATCGGTTATCTTCTCTCATCTAATCCTAAAAACATCTATTTCTATTGAGGATTCCCCTGGGAGCTAACATTCCCGATTGGCTAACCAATCACAGATCATTTCGTATTCTTCTATTACTTTTTTGACTGGTCAGCCAATCAAATGTACTGATCTACGTCTGTGTGAAGAGTATCCCTTCCACGTATTAGATTTTACTTGGTCGTCCAATCAAACCACAGTATTGGTTAATTAAAGGTCCCAGCCCATGCCTTGTGGCCTTGTGGTGGGAGTATCTCTTTTCACAATAACTATAACAAAAATCAAAGATCTAATTAATCTATCAAAAGATTCGTCTTTTTAACCCCAACAGTTAATTCGGGATGTTATGATTTAAAATGGATCAATGGACCGACAAAACTCCAAGCCTGCTTACTTTTTGTTTTGACAATAGGAAAGTTTGGCTAGTAATAGACCCTCATTGACTTTTTAAATTGACTTTTTAATTTCTTTCAAAGTGAATAAGTCTGTTTTATATTTTTGTTAAAGAAAAACTGCATTTTTCTAAATAAAAGAAAATGCATCATATTCTTCATAAGTTTTTAGCACTAGTGAATACCTCATATTGCCATATCCCTCCTACACCTATCCTATCATTTACCTCATATTGTTATAATCGGATGTAATGCTACCTTTCCTTGGGTGGTTACCGTCCTTGTCAATCACCAGTGTTGCCGTTCTTGCATGATATGTGAACGTATACAGTTATTACGGGCTGATGATATCTACCTTGAACGTACACATTCCTATTTTCTATTGTTGCCCAAGACAAAACTAGTGCAGTTGTCGTGGAGGAGATCGAGTGACTCAATCTTTCTAGCTCCAACAACAATTCCATGGTCTAATGATGTTACATCCTGTCCGAGGGCCACAGCTACACTAACTGTTTACATACATGTCATCCAACTGAGTCCGTTTGTTCGAGTGTGGTAGGACGAAATAATCACAATATACTGCTGCTTATTATGTCATTTCAGATCATATACATTGATAGGTAATCCTTTTTACTCTATTAAAAAAAATCATTTGACTTTTACTCAACAGAAACTCTTGAAATTTCGTTACTAGAAAATCTTTAATAAAAATGTTCACAGTTGTCAGATATGTAAAATACTTGTAAAGATATGCATTGTGGACATCCTGTTAAGTATAGCATAATCATGAGGAAGACAACTCTTTCTTTTATTCTGTACTTTCTTATTAATATCATATTTGCCACTATTAGGTTGTATGATAGTTGGGAAGATATTTTGTCGAATTCGCATTCAACACAGTCAAATATTAACATTAGAATATCCATGATATACTAACACTGAATAAATGGAAGGAAAGACAAAATAAGTTCATTCCCACACGCAGAAACATTTAACATATACATACAAGTAATACTGAGAAGAATACATAAAATTGTCCTAACAAATACATCATACACAAATTATGAACAAGTAGTATATGAAAGGAGTACAAAACGATAAAAGGTTTACTTAAGAAAGATGAACTGTAAAATGATTACCATGCTAGTTTTATTGTACAATAGCTAGGCAAGGGACACGTCTCTACTATTCAAAGAACAGTGGTAAAAGAGAATGAGTATGGATATCTGGCATTGATTCATGAGATAATTCACGGGCCGCCTAGCGAGCGCGTTCACTCTCCCTCATCTTTTGTCGAATCCTTTTCGTCCTCAAGGAGCGAGTTACGCGGAAACCTGGTTGAAAAATGAATGTATAGATTCGGGGTGTATGTGCTGCGTGTGCGTGTTCTACTTGTTAGAAAAGGAAAACAATTCACAAAATAATAAAGCTAACGCTGCGTTTCTTTTTATGTAGCGGTTTTATTTTATATTCCTGGGAAGAAAGTCCTCGTAATCTTTACAGATTAGTTCCTTTGGGTGAAGGGTTAGGGTAATTTAGATACGAGCATCTGGCTAAGTCAACGTGTCACTGAGATGGGGTAATTGTGAACTACTTCAATATCAATCTCCGGGTTCTAGTAGCAGCTGAGAAAAAAATACCTTACTCAAGCGAGGCTGGCGGCAAAAAAATAAAAAAAATAAAAAAATAAATAAAAAAGAGTAGGAAAAAAACAAAAACAAACCCCAAACAAACAAACTAAAAACAAAAATAAAAAAAACAACAATGGAAATTTGAAACCTTGGGGTCAGGTGACCAAAATCCTTTGCATAATCGGAAAAATGAAAATTTATATCCTTTATTCTAACTTTTAGTATTTTATTTATATTGGAAGAAGTTATGCCAGTTATAAGTCACTGGCTTTTTGATGCAGGGAACGATATTTAATTGTTTCCTATTCACCAAGTACCAGTAATAGCATGAGTATATACATTGATACACTAACACTGAATAAATAAAAAATGAAAGACGATATAAACTCATATAAACAATTAAAGCATTTAATTGGTACATATAACAATAGAATAAATAATTTAATTGGTACATATAACAATAGAATAAATAATTTAATTGGTACATATAACAATAGAATAAATATTACAATTATTCAGGGGTCCCAAAACAAATAAATCACACATACAGCTCCAGTAACAAGCATGCATGAAAAGAAATTAAAAAAAGGTATATATATAAAATGTTTCATTTTGCTTTATGAGGAAAGACTAAAAAAACCAACTTCGTCTTCTCTTGTCAATGATAAGAACTGAAAAAGGTTACACAAAGTTAGAAACAACGTCTCCATTTTATTCAAGAAAAAAAAAATCATGTACATTTTTCTTTCAACAGGCGAGGACTAAAAAAACCACGTCTTATTGGTTTGAAGAATGAAGGCAAAAGAGAAAGAAATAAGGGATCTAAATTCTTACATGACCAACGGACACATGACGTGCGAAGCCGCGCCCCCAATTCAAGGGAAGAAAATTATTTTTTGTCTCCCTGCACATTTTTATTTTTAAAATGTTCTATTTTAAAATTTTATTTTTCAATTTATCGTATTATTTTTTTATATATTGCTACTGCGAGGTTAATGAACATATGGAAATCCGATTTCTCTGATAAAATAACTCGGAAATTCTTCCAAGCTGTAGTTATGTTAGTACTACTGTGTGGATACACCACTTGGACTTTAACGAAACGTCTGGAAAAGCTAAATGGGAACCATAAAAGGATGCTGTGTGCTATTTTGAATAATTCCTGGAAGTAGCACTCAACAAAACTGCATCTGTGCGGCCACTAACCTTTCATCTCAGAAACCATCCGAATAAGACGGACAAGACATGATGGGTACTGCTGGTAAGTAAGGACGAACTCACAAATGAGCATTGTGCGGACACCAGGTGCCGTCTAAAACAAAAAGGCATGCCACGTTTTGGTTGTCGGTAGAGTTTATTCATTATTTCACTGTCATTTCAGTGTTTATATCCAAATTTGTAATTAGGTATTTGTAATGACAATTTCTATTAAAATAAAAGCAAGAAAAAGTGTCATCGGATATAAGTAACTGCTCTTTTTTAGTATGAGTATTATTTGGGAAACTCAGCGTAGGAGGAAGGAAACACTGGTGTTGATAGTATCTCAAATATTGTCACATATATTACAGTTGTATTTGATGTTTGCGTAACTGGTAACGTATTTAGCAGGTTTGTATTGTAAAAGTACCAGTAGGCACACCCTATCTGGAAGACCAAGCAAGAAATTCCAAAGGTGCATAACTTTGGGAAGTGCGTATTAATGACCTCCCTTGAATGATACGTTGAGGGCGCTGTATTCAAAATGGCAGCCTCCTTGTAAAGAAATATGTGCCGCTGTCGGCTTTTTGTTTTTCATTATTGAAAAAAAAAAAACAAACCCCAAAACATCAATCAACTATTTTCTAAAATTCTTATAGATTCGTGAGAGGAACTTAAACATGAAGCTCGTGAGTATTTTTCTGCCTAAATCTGTGCATGAGTTTCAAATAAAAACAAGATACTAAACACATGTAAAATTTGTTGATAATAATCTTGTAAATTATTTTTGCTTTTAGTAAATTTTTTCATTTGCTATTTTGATTTGATAAAATAGCTTTTAAAACTGATTAGTTACTGAATTTTTGTTTTCATCAGGTTAAACATTTTTTAAAGTTTAGTTTCGTTTGGCACAAGGTTACATCTCTGTGCAACCAGTAGTAGAAGTGATCACGGTAATTTTTTTACCCTTTAACCCATCGGATTTTAGCGAAAACTAAAAATCAGATTTTACTTTCTTTTTTTTTTTTTTTTTTTTTTGCTAATACATGTAAATAGCCTGAAAAAATATCATCTCTGGTCGTCAGTAATGCTTGCTGTATTTGCCTAAAAAAGTAAACTCTGACTTTAAGTTTTTGCTCAAATCCGATGGATTAAAGGATAAAAATTTACCGTGATCACTATCAGTTAAGCACGAAATAATTCAGTTAACGATAAGATTATAAAAAAGTTATGTTTTTTGGGTATTTACGAGGGAGGAGGGTTCAATTCGTCATGTAAATATCTTGTAAAATGCACCCCGACCGGTGCTAATGGAAAATATCCCGTGGCCACGGTTCATCTTACCCGTTGTGTAAATCAGATATAATTTTTTGGATTTTTTCCCCAATTATTACATACTTTTATTGACAATTCATTGATATTTAGTTTCAATGTACAGCAAAAAAAGATATTGGTGATTTTGATAAATAAAAAAATATGTTTAACACAAGTCGGGTTGTATTTTTAACTTCAGGCATTTTTTAAAAGACTGCTGTGAATGTAACACCACTGTTTATTATTTAATTATTATTGCTAATGATTTGTTTATATTTTGTGACAGTCTCTATTTATGATGGTTAAGAGATATGCACCTTCAAAAGATTTTCGAAAACAAGCACGTCTTAAAGACACACACACACACAAAGACAAAAACGTGGACAACTTAAGTGTATTAACAATCGTGTTTTTTTTTTTTTTTTTTTAAAAGAAGACAAATTGGGGGAGAGAAATTAATTTTTTTTTCACATGTAAACAAAACTGAAGTTTTTTGTGTTTACACAATTGCACCAAAAAAAAAAATGTAAAGGAATTACGTCTGGATTTTTGAAATTTACCAAAAATCAGTTATATTTTTTATAATTGTTCTTGAATGAATTCATTTCTGAAAATATTTTTTGAAAGAAATATGCATGGAAATATTTTAAAGTTAATCAGCACACCTCATTATTTAACAAAAAACAAAAAAGGTGAATAAAATATTATTCTGTTGTTAAAATTTTTAAATCCCCATAGGAATTAAATCAGTTGACATTTTATTTGAAACTTCTGTTGTGGGGCTGATAAGAACATTGACCCTGCAAATTATTTGGGTTGTTAAGTGTGTAAGTAAATTGACAGCCCGAAGACAATGAAGAGAACAAAGGCGAGATAACAGTTATAATGAATGACAATTTATTTTGCCATAGGCTACAGAATTGTTTTTATTGGAAAAGTCAACTGGTGTGTCGTTGTTGTTAACGGAGTCAGCTGGATGATCAAAGTTAGTAGAGTCAGCTGGTATGGTTGTCGTTGGTAGAAAGATGGCTGGATGATTGATGTTCCAGTTGTGCAGTACTTTGGTTTAACCGGGGGGGTGTTGATGTGGTCTCAAATGTTGACGCTAGTCCCTACAGTGAGTCGTATGTGGACTAGATGCTGCAATGCTGAAGCTGGTCTGCAGTTAGTGCTGGTACCTTGGTCATGTAGGATCGAACAAGTGGGCTAAGACTGCCATGTTTTAGCTCCATGTAAGCGAGGAATGAACGAATGGATGAGTAACTAAGGCTATCATGTCTTAGCATTGCAGTGCTGAAGAGTGAATGAATGAGTGTTGTGGCTAAGACTGTCGTATCTTAGCACTTGCAAAACTGAGCAGACGAGCGAACGAATGTTGTGGCTAAGACTGTTGTGTAGTAGCACTGTGGACCCGAGGAACAAGTGAATGAGTGTTGTGGCTAAGATGGCCGTATCTCAGCATTGCAGACCCAAGGAACGAGCAAACGAGTGTCTTGGCTAAGATGGCTGTGTCTCAGCATTGCAGACCCAAGGAACGAGCAAACGATTGTCTTGGTTAAGACGGCTGTGTCTCGGCACTGCGAAGCCGAGTGAACAGACAGGTCATGACACTTCATCTGGAGATGTAGAAAATCTATGCCGTGAATTAAAAAATGTAAAATGAAATAGATTTAAAATATTGCTTTATTTTTGGATTAAAATACTATAGTCTTTGGTTTGTGAAACAAAAAAAAGTATCAAATGAAAAAATGTTTTTTTAACAGATTTACTTTTATTCCTTTAGTTAAACTATGAAAGGTTTTTAATATTTCAAAAATATGTCTTTTTTGTCGCTTATGAAACATTAAACTAATTCTCATGTATCTCGACAAGAATAATCAGGCTGAGTCCATTCCTCTCCGACTCATTACTGATGTTTTAATAATTGAAAAATAAAGTTTAACAAAATTCAGTTATTTGGAGAATATTCATAAGAAGATTAAGTGATTTTTTTTATTTATTTACTAATGATTTATTTTTTGTAGGTATGGAAGGAATTGTGGGGTACAGGATATTTTGGTCATTGTTGGTTATTTATTTGGTTTTAGGTTTTATGATATCTGAGTTTATTAGTTTGTTACCCCATCTTAATTTGCTGGGTGTCTTCTTGTTTGTGAATGCCGCAAAGGGAGAAGGAGTGAAAGCAGAAAGAGAAGATATCTTTTCAATTTCCTCTTAATTTCATTTGGGTATTTACGTGGCTACTCAGTAACAAGGAATGTCTTCCCAAATCAGGTGTTGAAATATATTAGTTGTCTCTGGTAGTTAATAAGGCCCAAGTTCAGCAGTCATTTTCCGTGATGTTTTTATGTTGCTTGCTAACAGCAGACACAAACTGCATGCAAAGCCTCCTGGGACTTGGCAAACAGGCATGCTACCTTCTAGCAGCCGGGTAGAAGAAAGTCCTTTCAGTCTGAAGGATCCCCCTGAATCTCTCCTTTTTTTTTTTTAGGCGACAGTTCCTTTTTTTACTTGTGCATACATCACCCCTACTTCCTGTCAGGAGCTTCTGGGAGTTTCTGCATTTTAAAAATAGAATTATTTTAATTTTCTTTTTCTTTTCACTACAGAATGTTAAGAAATAAATACAGCCAAAGAAACTAAAACACTGTTAGGAAGCATTGTTATGAAAAATTTCCATACACAGTATATAACTTTTGTGAGTCAGAAAATGTATACATCAGTAAAGGTGGAAAGGTAATGTACACACCGTGAGTGAAACGTTACTTGGGAGGTTGAGTATATCATCATCATCATCATGTCGTGCCGCCAGCACGGATATCCCTGACCCTCTCTCGCCACTTCTCCCTATCATTCATCGCCTCCGACAGGTCTTCAGGGTTACATCCTGTGTCCTCACATAGTTGCTGTATGTAAGTTCGAGCTGGTCGTCCTGCTTTTGCATGGCCTAGTAAGAAAAAAAAATAGCTGAAAATGTTTACTTGCTAAATAAAGAAGAAAAGATTGATTGATATAAAAAGTATTTTCATAAATTTTTCTTATAAAATACGGCAATCATTTGTGTATAACATCCAACTCTAACTTTGGACTAAGAAATTCTGGAAAAAAATCTTTTGTATAATTGCTGTATCGTGGTAAGGAAAAGATACACGGTGAAATAGTTAATTATTTATTAACTCAAGTGGTACAGTCTGACTAGTATCATAAATCTCGTGCTGTAGGTGTTACGTTTGAAGTTGGTCTTACTACTGACCAACGTCCTTTCAGAGCTGTCTCTTCCTCTGCTTCTGCTTCTCCGTGCTTACAAGACACAGCGTCTTTTATACTTCTGTGATACCGGAAGTCATGTGGTACAAGCCACTATACAACAATAATACACCCAGTTGGCTGGGGTTGTAGAATATACTGACTGCATCTCTGCAGAGAGGTAAGACCCCTCCAATAAGTGTCCTGGATATGACACTAAACAATATGATGGTGAGGCTCCAGTAATTCTGGAGCTTTGGGGAATGCTGAGTACCTCTTCATTGCCATTGCTCCTAGATCCACTCTGGCCCGGAGTTCTAGCATTTGATAGAATTCTATCTATGGGTCAAGTAGAACTGTTTGACATTTAAACTGAGAGCAAACAAATGATTTATGCTAAATTGAATTTTTTGAAATAGAACTGTTTGATCAATTAAGTGTTTATAAACAAATGACTGATGTTTAATTGAATTGTTAGTTATACATAGCAATACTTGGAAACTTTTAACTTTGTTGACTAATGCTAAATTGAATTTTTAGAAGTAGAACTGTTTAATCATTTAACTGTGTATATCTACAAAATGTTTATAAATCATATATTTAATATATATGAAAAAACAGGATTTGGCATTAAATAACCAACAATGGTTGATATGCCATAAAGCTAAACCAAACCAATCTTGTATAGTACGCACTGACATTTTACAGTTTGTAGCAATTAAATTCAACCTAAATCTAATATTTGTTCAACTTTTTATCGGTTTGCATTAAATAAAAAGAATCTATATAGCTTACATCCTCTCTTAAAACACAAAATTTACACTCTATTTAGAACAAATACATGGATATATTCATACAAAAATACAATAAGCGAAAATAAGGTCACATTATAGATAAACACATATTCCGGTAGATATTTCTCTTAATTTCATAAAACACATTAGTTTGGACCTAACTTTCTTTTGATCATCTTATCCAGAATGATGAAGTATATGGTCAGAAATGAAGTTGAGTTTATAGTTCTTGTATATAATACACCCACCTAACATTTGGGCTAAAACATCTCGAAAAATCTATTAATAATTATGATACTTCTTTTTTTGTTTTATTAACGCATATAAGCTTGTTTTAATGTATGCAGAAGGAAAAAACCCTCAAAAACCAAAAACAAAATAGGTTTCTGTCCCCCCCCCTTAAAAAAAATCTTTGATAATCTGTACTTCATGTGACCAATCAGACAATCTTAAAGATGTTTAATGGTGAATTTTTAGAAGGTGCCTAAGTTCCTCACATGATGTAATTGTTAATGGCATAGTGTAATGTTGTTGAGGGATCTTGAATGTAAAATGTTATCACTTGATGACAGGAATGAACATCTAACACATTGGTCACAAAATTCTTAAAACTCCTTGACTGGTGGCCCACCAAGGCTATAGAACTCATTCTACCTTACTATTTTACCCATAGCTTGTGGTAGAAAATATGAATTCATGCCTTTCTCTTGAGCATTAGCACAAACAGAAATGAATACAGTCTCATTCTGAATTTGAACTTTCTTCACTGAACCTATTTTCTTTTAAGGTATCTGATATGCCACTCATGCCTCCTGAGTTGCATTGAAGTATTTAAGAATCACACTATCAATAATTACCAGCCCATTGGCTTAGTGAGTAGAGTGTTTGCCAATGGCCTGGGAGACTGGGGTTCAATCCCTGGTTGAGTCATACTAAAAATTAAAAAAATAGTACTTGATACGGCCTTACTTAACACTCAGCATTATAAGGTACTCATCAAAGGTAAAGTGAAGCAATTCAGAGAAAGGAGTAGCACCCTCCCCTACACCTTGGTGTAGTAGCTATTGAAAAGGTAACCTTCGGGTCGCCCTTGGTTATGGTTGCCAACTTTCCTTTTTTTACTTTTTTATCAATGATTGGCTGAACTTGCTTATTTGTTATTGAATGTAGTCTTGGCCAGAATTTGAACTCTTCACTCTAATTTTATTTTCTCCACCGCAAATCCTGTATGCATTTCACTTCATGCTAATGTCTTTGGGAAAGGCATGAATCCATCTGTTCTGCCTCCCAGCTATGAGTAAATAATAAGGCAGACTGGGTTCTCTAGCCTTGGTAAGGCAATTAGTCTAGAAGGAAAACTGAATTTGAACCAGCAGTATTTTGCTTAAAAATTGTCCTTGTGTCGTATTTTGTCTTTGATGGAGGAGTTGAATAAATACAGTTAATAATTATTATGATGCCCACACTGCTTCTTATCATTAATTGATATACTGGCACTTGTGGTGTTACAGTTATTCATTGTAGAAAAAAGACATGGTGATCTGAGTTCAAATCCTGGATGAGGCTGTTTGCATTTCACATAGCACTAATACTTTTGGAAAAAGTATGAATAGCTGTTCTCTTTTCAGCAATGGGTGAATAGTTGAACAGACTGGTTTTTTTAAACTTAGTATAGCAACTAATCTAGGAGATGGAAAACTCTGTATACAAACTTATTAAACTCTACTTAAAAAATTTACCTTGTGTCATATCCTACTTGTGTTGAAGGGGTTGGGTAAATATATATACCAGGATTTCAGTTTTATATCTGGTTCTATGAAGTTGTTGATGATGTCATATGCCTTGTAATATCATGTTTTATGTTGTGTTTCAGTTGTGTCTTTCTGGAAACCACAGTAAACCATGCTTTGTCCTGCAGTTCAAAGGTGTAACTATAATGATGGATTGTGGCTTGGACATTGCCCAAGTACAGAACTTTCTTCCTTTGCCTACAACTTCAAAGTAAGTCAATTGGTTTTCTATTTTGTTTTATTCAACACTCATTTCTTGAGTGATCTCCCCTCCCTGTTGATGATTCTGAATTTGTTTAATAAATAAGACTTGTTCTTACCTCTATTAAAATACACATCTGTGTGTTTTAAGTCTTCATTCTATGTTTATGTGTGTCTACGTAAGAACAGTTATCATAGTCAACCCCAGCTGACTGGGTTTGTAGAATACGCTGACTGCATCTCTGCAGAGGGATAAGACACTCCACCTCTATTGAAATTATTTATGGCAAAGCAAACAAATTACTTCGAAAATGTGCAATTTGCAAATCCCCAGGCCACGTTAGCCCCCTTTGTGATAAAGCAGAAGAGAGTGGAAACAGTTCAACTGCTTACACCCATGTGTGTACCAACACTGGCATACAGGAGCAGCCCTATATTTTACCAATAGTGGCAATTACTGTTTCTAAAGGGAAGCGAAAATACAAATTGAACTGCCTTTTTGATACAGGCAGTCAAAGAACTTATTTCCCGGAACAAGTTATTGAAAAATTAGGGTGTTATAAATCCTTCCTCACTCCAGTAGAATATGTCATAAAAACCTTTTTAGGGTATAAAACAACAAAGCTTTCCTACAGAACTTGCTTACCTTCAATCTCCGCAAGGTACAGAAGTATCTGAATTATTAAAAAACTTATTCGTAGATGAAAGGGGGATAATTAGGACTAAAGGTAGAATAGGGAAAATCCCTACTTATGATTATGAAGTTATTAATCCTGTCTTATTAGCTAAGGATTATAATTTGACTGAACGTATGATTGTGAAATATCACAAAAGATGTAAACATCTGGGAATTCAGTCAACCTTAAACAAAATCCGCCTTTCAGGATTTTGGATACCCAGGGTGAGATAAGCTGTCAAAATAGTAATTTCTCGGTGTGTCTTGTGCCAAAAATTTAATAAATCTTACATTCAAGTATCCTAAGGTTACTAACCTTCCGAAGCACCGGGTGAATCTCATCAAACCATTTTTACATACTGGGATTGACTATACTGGACATGTTTGGGTAAAGGATGACGAAGGTGTTAGTAAAATGTACATGCTTATATTTAATTGTCTCAATATTAGAGCAGTACACATTGAGTTAGTTAAAGACATGAGCACTCACTCATTTATTCTGGCCCTGATCAGATTTACAAATATATATGGAATCCCATCTCATATTTACAGGGATAATGCCAGATCCTTTATAGCTGGTTGTAATCTTATAGAGAAAGTTTTTGCCTCCTCTGAATTCAATGAACACTTCCAAGTGTATAATATTAAGCACATTAGAATACCTTTATATGCTGTTTGGGTTGAGAGTACATGGAAACGTATGATCAGGACTATTAAATCATGTTTGCAAAGTATTGGGATTTTCCCAACTTTATATTGTAACAATATTGCGACGTCGACAAGAAGAATGAAACACAACACGGGTTAAAATGTTATAAAAAACTTATATTTACATAGAAAGAGAGGAAAGAAAATATTGTCCTTGCAAACAGTTGGTTTGCGGGAAACTTTTCTGTAAAAGGTGTCCTTTTAACAGTTTGTATTTCCTGTGTCCTTTTGGTTGGGTTGAAGAAAATAGAGCCTTGTTTCTTGTGCTTCAGTTGCTGGAAAAATCCTCACAAGCATGTATTGGCATCTAGAAGACAGAGAATGGGTGGGCACATCTTGATTCTGAGGAATCACACAAGCAAAAGAGGAAGGGTATTTGTAGGAAACGCCCTCATAGGGGTTTGGAGAAAGTCTAAAAAAAGGTAGCCTGTGATTGACTGTTTTTCATCCAATCACTGGGCACCTAGTTAGCGACTCCATGAATAATTTCAATACTTCTCACCAAGTGTCTTGGATATGGCACTGAACAATCTGATGGCGAGGCTTCAGTCCTGGAGCTCTGGAGAATGGGAAGTACCTTTTCATTGCCATTGTTCTCAAGTTCACTCTGTCCTGGAGTGATAGTACCTGTTAGGGTTTCATTTACGGCTCAAATACATATGTTTAACCATTTAACTGTGTTCAAACAAATGACTGATGTTAAATTGAATTGTTAGTATTACATAGCAATTCTTGAAACCATTTAACTGTGTGCAAATAAAACTATTAGTACTAGATAGCAGTACTTGAAAGCATTTAACTGTATTTAAACAAATGATTTACACTAAATAGAATTGTGTTACAAAGGAATACTTGAAACCATTTTACTGTGTGCAAACAAATGAACTATAGTTTGTTTAAAATGTTACCTTCGAACTATTCATTTACAAATCATATATATTTGATATATATATATAAACAAGATTTGGTATTAAATAATCTACAAGGGTTGATATTCCATAAAACCCAACCAACCAACTAGTTATTATAGTAATGTACTAATAGTTTAAATAAAAGCTGTCCTGTCGGTAGGCCAAAACGAAGAAGGGTGTTCTGAGTATTACAATAAACTGCATCTGGTAATGAGGTTCCAGTTCTAGAGATCTGGGGTATGTGAAGTACTGCTTCATTGCCATTACTCCCAGGTTCATTATGACCCAGAGTTGTCGTACCTGTTAGGATCTCATCCCTTGGTAAGTCAACTGGTCTAGAATTATTTGGCTACGTGTATGTTTTTCATGTTTTTTCCATGGAGATCTGAGTGACAGCAAGTCTCCTCAGATTTCCAGGACTCTTCTAAGCACCTTAGCTGATCTTAACATTGCTGTTGTCTGGATTGGATGGTCATGGTATTTCCTATGTTATTATTTTGTATCTCCTCTAGAAAGACAAAACTCTACCAAGTAAAAGAGTATTCTGGGTATGACACTAAACTGCATCTGATGGTCAGGCTTCAATTCTAGAGCTCTAGGGAGTGTGGAGTGCACTAGTATTGCCATTGCTCCCAGGTGGACCTGGAGTGGTATTACCTGTTAGGGTCAAATTTGAAAATTATTTGTATTAGATGGAGTACTTGAAACCATAACTGTGTGTAAACAAATGATAATAGACAAGTAAAAAAAAAAGTGCAATGGGATATGGAAAATATTGTTATGATTGTAATCCTGCGTCTAAAAATGAATAAGATTTTGGCATTAAATAACCCATAAGAAGTTGATATACCACTGAATAAACCAAACCAATCAAAATAAAAGAAAATAATTTATGATACATTTATTCTTACTCAGTGGTCATGTTGTACCAAGCATTTTAAAGTACTTCAGTTTTAATCAAATCGCCAAATGATATTTTTTCATTTATTTTCTAAACATAAAAGTTTTTAAGTTGCAACTCCTTGCACGTCAGCTAATAAGAGTTAGGAATATACACTTTGCTCAAAGGTGATTTGCTTCAATGATATTTTCAGCCCAGTTGGCTGGGGCGGTAGAATACACCGACTGCATCTCTGCAGAGGAGTAAGACACCCACTCTCAAATGAGTGTCCTGATTATGACATGGAATATGACATTAAACCATTTGATGGCAAGGCTCCAGCCTTAGAGATTTGGGGAATGTGGAGTACCCCTTCATTGCCATTACTCCCAGATCCACTCTGACTTGAAGTGGTAGCACCTGATAGGGTCATATAGAACTGTTTGACTTTTAAACTGAGTGCAAACAAATGACACATGTTAAATTGAATTGTTAGAGATAGAACTGCTCAATCATTTTACAGTGTGTAAACAAATGATTGATGTTTTATTGAATATTATGGATACATAGCAAAAACCATTTAACTGTCTGTAAACAAATAAGTAAATAGAATAGAATTATTAGTGTTAAATAGTGATTCATGAAACTCTTTAACTATGTGCCTAAATTGAATTATTGGTATTATATAACAATAGATGGAAACATTTGACTGTGCAAATGAATGAATAGTGTTGAATAGCAATACTTGTAACCACTTTACTGTATGCTTATGCTAAACTGAATTATTTGAAATAGCTCTTTTTTTATGATATTGAAACTGTATTTACACTAAACTGAATTGTTTAACATAGAACTGTTTTGACATTTAACTGTGTGTAAACAAAATCTGTACTTATACTAAACTGAATTAGCTGAATTAGAACTGCTTGAATAAACTGAATAGCTAGAAATAGAAATGTGTTTGACAATAATACTGTACTTACATTTAAACTGCGTGCTTATGCTAAACTAAATTGTTTGAAATTGAACTGTTTTTAACATTGAAACTGTATTTATACTAAACTGAATTGTTATATATAACTGATTGAATAAACGGAATAGTTTGAAATAGAAATGTTTTTGACAATTAAACTGTGTACTCATGCTAAACTGAATTGTTTTAAATAGAACTGTTTATTTACATAAAAATGGATTTGGTGTTAAATAACCTACAAAGGTTGATATGCCATAAAACCCAACCAACCAACTTCACTGTGTGCAAACAAATGATTAATAGTAAATAGAATTATTCTTATGAGATAGCAATACTTGAAACCATTTAACTGAAAAAAAAAATGAGCTCAGACTCGTTTAATAATGTTATCAACAAAATGTGATTACAAATCATATATATTTAATATCTATCTATCTATCTATCTATCTATCTATATATATATATATATATATATATATATATATATATATATATATATAAATATATATATATATATATATATATATAAAAAGGATTTGGCTTTAAATAACCAAGAATGGTTGATATGCCATAAAACCAAATCAAACCAATAATATTTTGTCCATCATTAATGATGACAGATGACCATTAACCAAGCCAAAATTTAATAAGTGAACCACACAAGTGGTTTGTTTATAGTGGTGAAGGGTTTGTGTTGAACCAGCTTCATTTTTTTTTTTAAATGAGTTGATAACAGAGGAATGATGGATCCATGTGCCACTGATTTTCTGAACAACACTCTTCATATTTTGAATTCAGAATCTTTCCTTTTCCCAGTCTGGTATCCCTAGTCTAGAGAACCTAGTCTGCCTACTATGATGTTTACATTTGTTATTCAAATATCCATAAGTGTGCTTTAAAATTTTTCTATCCATTTTGCTTTAAAATTGTTTGATGGACAAAGTTATTGACTGAATGGGTTGTTCTATTTTTTGGAGAACACCTATGTACTTTTGTGCAGTTATTAGGTAGAATGGGTTATTTAAAGTGAAGATGCAATGGGTTATTTAAAGTGAAGGTGTCATTGGTTATTTAAAGTAAGGATGTGATGGGTCATTTAAAGTAAAGATGTGATTGGTTATTTAAAGTAAGGATGTGATGGGTTATTTGACTAGGAAGAAAATTTCCATCCTTAAATTATACTGATCAGTATCCTCATCATCTCAAGAATTTCAGATAAAGTTTGGGAAAATATAAAGTTCATTGATGTTTGTGATATCTTTAACTTGTGTTAAAATGAAAATTGTCCTAATTTTTTCTTTTCTTTGTCACTTTTAGTTCTCATTTAGACAACTTACCTTCTTGGAACCCATCCCCTAACCAACCAACCCAGTTACAAAAAGATGTGGTAAGTATTTCTTTTTAACAATTTTTACTTGAAAGTGTTACACATGGGTGAGTCAAAAGTTTTGCAATATTTTGGTATGTACTACTTTGCGGCACATATTTCACATAACTGAAGCAGTTCAGGCTGTGGAAGGTACCTGCCATGGTTGTTAGTATTATGGTGGTTGGTGTGCTGACATGTGTGATTTGAAAGTCACACAGATTAATGTGCTTTATCTGTATGAACTGGGCTATAACATCACAGAAGCACCCAAAAACATTTGTCATAAGAAAGATGAAGTGGGTCGCAGTACAGTAACCATATGATTCAAGAAATTTTGCATTGGTTGTAAGAATGTCTATGATGAGGCAATGTCAGGTAGGCCTAAAAGCATGGATTTTGAGACTGTGCTCCAAGTTATAGAGGCAAATCTAGAGAGTATCAGGTAAGCTCAGCCTCTCACTGTCCCATGGAATTTGTCACTTTTATGACCTTAGCAGAAACATCTGGAGCTGGTGGATTGTTCCTCATGTTATTCCAGTATATTACCATACTTTTCATTTTTGATTCATTCTAATAATTGTCATCATCATCATCATGTCGTGCCACTAGCACGGATATCCCTGACACTCTCTCACCGCTTTTCCCTATCGTTCATCGCCTCTGGCAGGTCTTCAGGGCTACATTTCGTATCCTCACATAGCTGCTGAATGTATGTTCGTGCTGGTCGTCCTGCTTTTGTCCGGCCATAAGTGGGGGTCCATAAGAGTACATCACTTATGAGCTTGTCCCTGCTTCTCCAGCAGTGTCCTGCATGTCTGGTTCGTCTAATTTGGATAGATTTCGTGATAGGAGGCAGGTGGGCGTGTAGTTGGTGTCTTGTGGGGTGTTGCCGCCAGGACTTGTTCAAGATTGCTTGCAGCATTCTTGTGTAATTGCCATCTAGCTTCTTCTCCAGCCATTTTGTTAGCGTCCATGTAGTGCATCCATACAGCAGTATCAATATGACAGCTGCCTGGAAGAAACTGCGTTTAATCTCAAAATTTTGGGTGTTCTGAGTAGGACACCAAACCGTATTTGGTGGTGAGACCCTGGAGAAGGTGAAGCCATTCTGACCTGGAGGGATAGTATCTATTAGAGTGCCATCTATGGGTGAAATAAATCTATCTGAAAATTCATAATACTAGATAGGAATGCTTGAAATCATATAACTGTAGACAAATTATTAGTATTATATAGGAATACTAGAAATCATATAACTGTAAATTATTAGTATTAGATAGGAATACTTGAAACCATATAACTATGCAAACTTATTAGTATTAAAGAGGAGTAGTTATTTGAAATAATATGATTGTGTACAAATTATTTGTATTAAGAATATAGTTACTTGAAGCTATAATTGTTTACAAATGATTATCATTAGTTACTTGAAACAAAAATTGACTCATTTTGGCATTAAATGACCCAACAATGGTTGATGTGCCATAAAACCAACCAACATTTTTGCTAGTGTCCTCTCTAGACATTCTTGGTTGGTGGATAAGTAATAAACTCTTATAAGTACAGGGTGGAACGTTAAAATTGTTGTCCTAAAGAAAACAACACTATAGGTTTATTTTAAAACTTTTATTGAAAAAATCAATTCAGGTAACTTGATTATGTAGTAGAGATGACATCTATTCAATGTAGCCGCCTTCAGCCTCAATCACCGCCTTGAGATGAATCCGGAACTGAGAGCATGCCTTTTCCACAAGCGCTGGTGGGAGCTCAGCGAATACTTGGCGGATGGCGGGGATCAGGCTGGCTTTGGTGTTGTGGGAGGTCATGTTGGTGATGTTCTCGACGTATGACCAAATGAAGTAGTCCAGCGGGTTCAGGTCGGGGGAGGAGGGGGGCAGTGAGAGAAGGGTACAAAGTTGTAGCACTCCTTCTGAAGCCAAGCCTGGGTCTCTTGGACTTGTGGGCCGATGCTGAGTCCTGCTGCCACACCCAGGGTCTGCCACCAGCCACCTAATTGCACAAGAGGATCACCACACTCTTCAGTATGCAGGTACACTTTGGTGTTGACTTTCAAGCCGACTTTGAAGATGTAAGGTGGCATAATGTGGCTCTCACTTGAAACCACACCAAAGACCATAACCATAGCCGGAAACTTTGTTTTCATCACCCTGGGCACGTCCCTGTTATTTGTGGCAATCCAGATTTGCATTTTGAGGGCGCTGGCAATAGTCCTGTTGTCATAAGTTGGATCTGTAGAGAGCATGAGTTGTACAGCGGCGCATCTCTGATCTTCCTCGTTGAACATTGTGTCACTTTCAGACATGATAGAAGGTTCCTATCGATCTTGGGATTTGTACACAACTGGCCAATTAGTAGATGGTCTGCAACAAAAAAAGAAAACCAGTTTTTATTAAACAGAAATGGAATCATATTGTCTTTTCTAGGGCAACAATTTTATCGTTCCACCCTGTATTTTATTTTTCTGTGTTGAAGATGTTGCTCTAGCTTCAAGAATGAATTCTCATTCTGACTTGCAGAATTTTGAATAAAAGAATAAACATAGAATTTATTAGGATAGGTTGATGAAAAAAGTAACCTTTTGTCTGTAGAATAAAGGAAATCTTTGATAGTTATTCTTGGAAAAAAATACTTTTTCGATACCAGGAATTACAGCAAGGTTTTAAGAAACTTTTAAGGTTCCCTTAGACAATGCTGGAAATGTTTGTATCCACCTAATATACTTGTGTAATGATTAACTTTTCACCTAAAAAAGCAAGGTGGTGTCCTCGTGGTGTAATGGTTAAAGCGATGGACTGCGGAATCGTAGTAAGTGAGTTCGAACTCTAATCGCGCTATTACATTCACTTTGGGGCAAATACCCTTGGGAAAGGTATGAACTCCCTTATCCTCCCAGCTACGGGTTAAATAGTACCACTACTGTTCTTCTAGGAGAATGGCTTTGGCATTAAATAACCTACAAAGGTTGATATGCCATTAAAACAAAGAAACCAAACCAAACCAAAGTAAAAAAGCAAGGGGTTGCTCATTACCTTAGATATGTTTTTGAAACATCAAAGCTTACCTCATTTCTAGGCCTAACCTTACCTTGATCCAAAATGTCCCCACATAACCTAAACCTAAACAAAGGCTATTAGTTAAGATAATAAAATTTGAATTATTTATAACACCTGTACATATAAAGTAAGTAAGAAAAGTTGGCAACCTTAGTCAAGGGTGACCCGAAGGCTCCCTTTTCAATAGCTACTACACCGAGGTGTAAGGGAGGGCGCTAATCTTTTTCCTGGATTGCTCCACTTTACCCTTGATATGTACCTTATATTGCTGAGTGTTAAGCAAGGTGGCATCAAGTACCATTTTTTAAGTCTTTGATATGACTTGGGATTGAATCCCGGTCTCCCAGACTATTGGTGAACATTAGGCCAATGGGCATGTAATATATACAAATATTATCAGCAGTAAACAACGTTACATGATGAGAGTCGCTGTGGTGTAATGGCTAAAGTGTTGGACTGTGGTCTCAGATTAAACGAGTTCAAACTTCAGTTGCATTGTTACATTCCCTTTTGGACTAAAACCCTTGGGAAAAGTAAGAACCCTACTTATCCTCCCTTCTAAGGATAGCTTTGTCATTAAATAACCCAGAAAAGTTGATATGTCATTAAACAAAAATACCATACCAATGCTCTATTAAAACTTCATTATCCTAACTAAAAGCCATTAGCTAGGCTATGCAGAAACACGGGTCAAACTAATGAAAAATTAAACTAAGTTATGGATATGATGACTTTTTAAAAAATATGAGCTGAGGATTCTAAACACTTGTTTATATTAGTGTTTTTGTACGTTTGGAATATCCAAGTAAACATGGTAGGCTACATCAAGCTCTAGAGTACTTTGTTTATTTACAGTGTTGCATTGATTTTGATTGCATTACAATAGTTTTGAAAGTATAAATAAGTATTTGGATGTTGAAGAAATATTTTTGTAACATAACCAAAAGTTAAGGGTTGTTTATTACATGCAATATATGATAAAAACTACTTTTTGTGGCTGAAAATTAGAAATTGTTCACTACTTGAATGGATTTAATTTACCCATATAGATAAGTTAAATCCAAAAACTTTTTCATCATTAAATTCATTTTAGAGTTTATGTGTGTGTGTTTTAACGGAAATTGCTTCTTGAGAGAATATCTATATACTCAGTCTTATCTAATATGAATTATTCTCAAAATGAGTTTGAGTAAATAATGTTTGAATGAGAACCAAGTTTGTTTTCATTAGTTTTATTTCTTATATTAAACAATTTGGTGCTTAATTAGCACTTATATCCCCAACAAAAAATCTTTTTTAATAGTTATTTATTATTTAATCATTAAATTTGAATTTGATGATTTATCTCAATTCTGGAAAAAATCTTCACGGGAATAACTTCAATTGAGAAATAAGATTAAAAACTGAAATACTTATAATTTGAATTTTTTAAACAATATCTTGAAAGTAAAGTACCATGCACAACAATGTTTTGGAATATGTTTGTAAGATAGGAAATAACTTCTATGTGTATGTGTGTGGTATGTACAAAAATTCTCAGCATTCTCTATTTGAAAAATAAACAAGTTTTTCATTGGAAACTTCTGCACGTGATTAATTTTTTTCCTTTTCATAAAATATCACTTTTTCTCTAGAAACTTATGAGTAGGTTGGTTGGTTGTTTGGGTTTTATGGCATATCAACCTTTGTAGGTTATTTAATGACAAATCCATTTTTATGCAAATAGTCAGTTCTGTTTCAAACAATTCTGTTTAGCATGGGTATACAGTATAATTGTCAAAAACATTTCTATTTCAAACTATTCAGTTTATTCAAACAGCTCTAATTCAGTCAGGGGTGTCCTCATGGTGTAATGGTTAAAGCGATGGTCTGCGAAATCGTACCACGCGAGTTTGAACTCCAGTCGCGCTATTATGTTCACTTTCGGACAAATACCCTTTGGAAAGGTATGAACCCCCGTTATCCTCCCAGCTATGGGTTAAATAGCACCACCACTGTTCTTCTAGGAGAATGGCTTTGGCATTAAATAACCCACGAAGGTTGATATGCCATTAAACAAATAAACCAAACCAAATAAACCATCTAATTCAGTCAATTTAGTTTAGTATAAATACAAATTCTGTTTACACACAGATGTCAAAACTGTTCTATATTAAACAGTTCAGTTAAGTGTAAGTACAGTTTCAATGTCAAAAACAGTTCCATTTCAAACAATTCAGTTTTGTATAAGCACACAGTTTAAATGTGAGTACAGAGTTTAATTGTCAAAAACATTTCTATTTCAAACTATTCAGTTTAGTCAATCAGTTCTAATTCAAACAATTCAGTTTAGCATAAGTATGCAGTTAGTTCTATTTAACCCATAGATAGGGCCCTATCAGGTGCTACCATTCTGGGCCAGAGTGGACCTGGGAGCAATGGCAATGAAGGAATGCTCTGCATTTCCTAAAGCTCCAGCATCACTGGAACCTCACCATCAGATTGTTTAGTGTCATATTCAGGACACTCATTGGGAGGGTTGTACCCCTCTGCAGAGGTGCAGTCAGTGTAGCCGACTGGGCAAAACTTATGAGTAGATAATTCCAAAAGTAAATACTTGACACTTGGAAACAGTTCTTCAAAATTTTCAATTTTTTCCCTTAATAAAATCTGGATGTGTTTAAATAGATTCATATAGACAGATTTAATAAGATTTGTTTCCCTGAAATTAATTAAATGCTAGAAAAGCCTTTAATTTTTCTGTTTTCTGCTTGTTTTTTCAGAGTGAAGAATTGAAAGAATGTGGTGGACGTGTCTATGTTGATGGTGCTCTAGAATTTTCACCTCCTGAGGTAAGTCCTGTTTTGTTGTGATAGGTTTTAATTATAAAATGCAACAGGCAGAAATAATAGTTATAAGCATACTAGAAAAATGTTACCAGTTTTGACTATGTAACATGAGTAAGGAATTACATATGGTATAGAGGTTACAGTCATAGAAAATGGACTTGGCAAAGCAAGTTCAAACCCTGGATGAGACTGTTGGCATTTCACTTTGTGCTAATGCTTTTGGGAAAATCATGAACCCTTTTCTTCTCCCCTAAGCTATTGGTTAAATAGTAGGGTAGACTGAATTCTTTAGCCTTGGTATAGCAACTAGTTTCATCATCATCTTGGCATACTGATATCATGAATTCCTTTGACTCTCTCTTGCTATCCGACCTTATCTTGGGAGTGTGGAGAACCCCTTCATTGCCATAACTCCTAGGCTCACTCTGATCTGGAGTGGTAGTATCTGTTAAGGTCCCATCTAATCAAATAGATCTGTTTAAAAATTATTCATATTCTAAAGGACCATGTGCTAAAAAAAGTTAAGAAACAATTACAAAAAAATGTAAATATGAAATATAATGAATGCAATTCCCTAACCTCTAGGCATAAAATATCCCTAGATGGAATGGCATACCATTAAAATCAATCAATCATTTTCCAATGCTTGCTCAGAAACAACACAATTAGTTACCATAATGACACATTTGGGTCCTTTAAAGAAAAAGACATGAGTTCAGTCCCCTTACTTTGATATTTCTTAAACCTTTTGGTATGGAGTGCAACTTGAGTGGTCAAATCTACTCAATATTTGAGAGTGAGATGCAACTTTACTCCCCATTATTTAAAAATTTTTAATTTTGTACAATATACTCCTCAAAAGTGCCTCCTGTTCAATATACCTCAGCCCTAAAATTGAAAAAGAACAAACCTTATTATTTATGAAATTTTAGTGCTGTTTTGTAGGGTGCTGCTTCTAGGATTTGTTCAAAACAGCACAGAGCATCTTTGTGTAGTTCCCATCTAGCTTTTTCGCCAATTGTTTTGTTAGAGTCCAGGTGTTGCAACCATACAGTAGTTCTGACATGGCTACAGCTTGGACGAATTCCCGTTTTATTTTTATAAGTGAGATTGGATTTCCATATAGTTAATAACCTATCTATTGCAATCATTTAGTTTAAGAATTTCAGAACACAGTAATTTTTTTGAAATTTCAATATTCTTTAGGGAATTCAACTGTTTTTCTATTTTTCAGATTCGGATGGTAAATATGTCCCAGATTGATATCATCTTAATCTCCAGTTACACCTGTATGCTTGCTCTGCCTTATCTCACAGAGTACACAGGATTTAAAGGGATTATTTATGCTACTGATCCAACTGTACAAATTGGGAGGTAAGTTATTTTACTTGTCTTATTGCAAGCATTGTCACTGGTATTGCTTATGTGAGGTGGGTGCAGGAACAATTGGTTGTATGTCATCTAGTCAAGGTAATGTGTTGCATTGTCAGCACCAGACTGCTTTGTTGGTCAGGCCTAATTGTTACAAGGTTCTTTTGTCTGCAGCTAACTTGTTCGATCAGCTATGTCTGGTCAAAGGTCAGTGCTTTCCTGTTGTCTTCATCTATACTTTCTGTGAAAGGTAGTTGAATTCTCATCCAATCTTTGTTTTCCTGAAAAGTAAGTAGCTTCCTGGTTCTTTTCTGGATGAAAAGTATCTTGCTTATTATGTTAAGCTAACTGACACAAATGCAAGGAATTTCTGTTTACTGCTAGTTTTATTATTTGACTAGGTCATTCTTTTATTTCTTTCTAAAATAATCTTAACCCAAGAAGTACCATCACTCGCTGACATAATGCAACATTGTATTAAACCTTTTTTTAAGTGTTGAAATTAAGAAAATTCTTTCTTATTTCCATTTTTACCTTTGTCTTGGTAGTGTTGTAGATAAATGGTACCAGAACAATGAATAGATAGGTTATCAAAAGAACCAGCAGCTGAAAGTGAGAGGAGTTGTCAGAGTTCAACATCTCTTCCATTGGGCTAGCTGTAACATGATATGTTTGATTTAGCACTCCAAACTGAGATACAAATCAAAGATACTAGAAGAATCCTGTTCCTCAAAGAATGAAGAAGTTAACTTTGTGTTGTCTATTTTTCATTCTTTGCTTTCATGGCCTCAGAGACTGAGCGAGAGATTAAAACAATGAAAGGTCCTAATGCTAAAAAAAGTGATTTCTACTCTTCATCCAATGATTAGTTCTCACTGACTAAGCAGTTATTGATGACCATGCTACATCTCTATCCACAGGTTACAGTGAAGGTTGCCTAAAGTAAATGAAAATTTCTGAGTAAGGAAGCCTTTTTGGCATATTTTCTTTTTTACCCAAATCTATGGAGAATTATAACAGGTTGTGAAGTCTGTACTTTGAAGAAGTCATACTATATCAAATCCACATCCATCATATTTTTCATAAAGAAACTTACCTGTAGAGCCAAATATGCTGGTTGAAGAATTGCTGATCTATCTTGGAAAGCTGAGAATGGAACCATCTCGAAGAATTGCGACTTACATTTTTTAGGAAATACAAGGGTCATTTAATAAATTATTTGAAGCTATAAATCATTAGATCTTGGATTACATACTTAATAGAGCAGAAATACTAAGACAATAATCTTACACAAAGAAACATCCCTATTACTTGTGTCTCACATTATAAATAAAGTAAAGTTAGCAACCTTAGTTGAGGGTGACCTGAAGGCTCCCTTTTCAATTGCTACTACACTGAGGTGCAGCAGAGGGTGCTTCTCCATTCCCTGGATTGCTCCATTTTACCCTTGATCCTTACCTTATAATGCTGAGTGTTAAGCAAGGCAGCATCAAGTACCATTTTTTGAGTCTTTGGTATGACTCGACCTAGTATATCTGTCTATGTATTAAACTGTATGACCTTTTCTGTTTCTTTGTTTCTCTGTCTTTAATTTTTCCAGGGTGAGAATGTAGTAGCTATATATTTTTGTTTGGGATCACTCTACTGCTTAGGATCAGAGTATTGTATCTGCACATGTAGAAATCTAATTGAATATATTACAAAAAATTTCTTATCCTTATATTTATACGGTCTTGTTATGGTGATATACCCTATGATGTCACTGCGTGGACCCTCCCCAACACTATAAATAGTGACTGACTTGATAAATGAGTCAAGTGAGTCTAGTCAGTTACTGGTATCCGTTACTGTCTGTATTCCCGTAAATGTATACTGCTGTATACCTTACATCTCTTTGTGTTATTCATTTCTAGCCCTTCAAGGCCACAACAGTTTTTAAAAATTTTAATTTTGCATTTTTTTTTTTCTTTTTTAGGAAGTATTAAATTTTATACCATTCCAAATCATTGTTTTCACCTGCATATTCTATACCTTATAGTTAAAAAAATATCCCAAATATTTTCATGAGTACTACACTCTGATCTGAGGCAAAGTGCACAGATACAATACTCTGATTCAAAGTAGAAGTGCTCATCCATAGATAAAGAATCCTGTGATATAAGAATGATATTAGTATATATATATATATATATATATATATATATATATGTTCTGTTTGCAGGCAGTACATGGAAGAGTTAGTGACTTATGTTGAGCGCAGTCCTAAATCTAAAGTTGCTTCTAAGTGGAAATCAGAAGAAATAATCAAGTAAGTACATTGTGTTTTTATTATTTTCTTTGACTTTTGATAGGATTTAGAATATGCCACCTACATCCCCAACAGAGAGTTGAAACCTCCTCTTGTTCAGAAAAAGAGTGTCTTGGGTATGACACAAAACTGCATCTGGTAGTGAGGCTCCAGTTTTGGAGAATGGTGTGTGGAATCACTACTTTATTACCATTACTCCCAGGTACACTCTTACCTGGAGTGGTAGTGCCTGTTAGGGTCCCATCTAGAAAGAAATGAAAACTCTGATTTCAAAGTTTGGGGAGTGTTGTTTGGAGAATCTGTAGCACACTGGTATAGCTTTCTTCTGTTATCAGCTAATTGAAAAAATGTGTCTGGTTCTATACAAACCTTCACTATAAACAAAATCACCTGTCTAAGAGTAGTCTAGTATAACTTACAGATAATAAAATTACAACATCCTGAGAGACAATGCTGATTTAGACTTGGGTATAGTCTATATGTAGGGATCTGATTACTGTTGATAGACTTTATTTTGGAATCTGTTCATATATCTATCCATATGTGTAATCATTTACTTTAATCCACTATATTACCTATATACTTAATCTAAATATATATTCAGTATTGTAATGTTGTTATAATAATATATGAAGTCAAAAAATTCATTAATCTTTTGACTATAGACTATGACATATTAACTGCTCCCTCTTTTCGTAAAAATCAAATCATTCATTAATCTTTTGACTACAGACTATGACATATTAACTGCTCCCTCTTTTTGTAAAAATCAAATCATTCATTAATCTTTTGACTATAACAATAAAATATTAACTGCTTGTATTTTTCCTATCATGGATATCTTTTTTGGGTTTAGACATGGTTAACTACTTTTCTTAAATGTACTCATATACAAAGGATTTGTAGTAGAAATATGTTTTTACCCAATGCCCTTGTCATTGACAAGATGTGACACAAGGTCAATTTTTAAGTCAAGTCCAACAGGTTTAGGATTCAGAATTTTCCTTTTCTTAGACTGGTTGCCATACTAAAGTCTGCCCTACTATTTACCCATTGTTGGAGGAAGAATTATTGAATGCATGCTTTTCTCAAGTTTATTAGTGCTATGTGAAATGCAGACTCACTCATCCAGAATTTGAACTCTGGTCACCATATTTGTTTCCTACAATAACAATCACATGATGAGCCTCTCCTTCCTGGAAGTAACCTTTTGATATATTGTATTTTCATTTTTAAACTGTGTGATTTAACTTTGCTCAAATTTTTGTGATAATCTATTATTTTTTATGATGATGTAAACTGTCTTTTTAGTCGTCAGAAAAAACAATTTTTTTCTTTTTGTTATGCAGAACCCTTCCTCCTCCTGTATGTGAAGCAGTGCGACCAATGACCTGGCAAAAATGTTACTCTCTGCACGATGTTGAATCTTGTCTTTCTCGTGTGCAAATTATTGGATTTAATGAAAAATTGGTAAGGGTTAAGTTGTTTTTGAAATTTGAATTTAAATTTAAAATAAGAATTATACTTTTAAAGTATTTGAAATTCCTATTACAATTTATACCAACAAATACGGTGTTTCAATTTTTTTCCTGCTTATAAGATTATTTTGTGATGTCAGGTGACTAGTGTAATGCAGCTTTGTACAAGGCTTGAAACCTCACTATACAGTATTTGAAATATCTTTATGCTCAGTCAGTGAGGGTAGATATTATAGGTTTGACTTACCAAACCTTTTTTGTTTCGTTTTCATTGGTCAGATTTTACCTGTGACCTATTATTTATTTTTTACTCTTAAATCACTTAAATCTTACATCTTGCATACTACTTTCTGTCAAATATGTATTAACTATTATTACATATTTGCATAATACATATTACCTATTATCTTTTACCTTTTATTTAATATCTTTTGTACATTGTCCTTTACCTTTATCCATTCACAGTAGATGTGGCCCAGTCAGCTGGGGCTGTAGAATACACTGACTGCATCTCTGAGTGTCCTGGATATAACACTAAACTAAACATTATGCCTGAACTTTGGGGAATGCGGTGTACTCTTTTATTGCCATCACTTCCAGGTCCACTCTGGCCAAGATCAGTAGCACCTGATAGGGTCCTATCTATGGGTTAAATAGAACTGAACTGTGTACTTATGCCAAACTGAATTGTTTGAAATAAAACTGCTAGTATGTATAAAAATGGATTTGGCATTAGATAACCTACAGTGGTTGATATGCCATAAAACCAAACCAAACCACTGTAGATGACTGGTCCATTGAGAGAAAAAGCTACAAAATTTTCCCCTGACGGGATATATAGATATCTTTATTTAGCATTTTATGCATAATATCATTGATTTTTTTAGACCTTTGTAAAAATAGTAAACAAAAAATATATATTTTTTTAGACTATCTTACTTGCAAAGAATAATTCTAGTAGTTGTAAATAGGAATTAATTTGATGTTATTATTGAAAATAGCAAGAAAAAAAGGTTTAAATTGAGTCCAGCATAAATAATTCAATAAAAATAGTCCAAAGTTTTGCAATATTTTGCAAAAATGAAGCAGAATTCAGTATCTATGGATGTTTTTGCTGAGGTTTTTAAGGTAATGAAATACACTGGTTTGGTTTGGTTTTATGGCATATCAACCATTGTAGGTTATTTAATGCCAAATCCTCATTGTAAATATATATTAAATATATATATGATTTGTAAACATATTTTGTAGATAATGTTCTTAAACAAGCCTGAGCTTTTTTTGCACACAATTAAATGATTTCAAGTATTGTTATATAAGTAAAGTTGGTGACCTTAGTCAAAGGTGGCCCAAAGGCTCCCTTTTCAATAGTTACTACACCAAGGTGTAGGAGAAGATGCAACTCCATTTCCTGGATTGCTCCACTTTATCCTAGATCCTTACCTTATGCTGAGTGTTAAGCAAGGTGGCATCAAGTATTATTTTTTGAGTCTTTCGTATGACTTGACCTGGGATTGAACCTTGGTTTCCCTGACCATTGGCGAATACTCTACTCATTAGGCCAGTGGCCTGGTCTGTTGTTTGCACACAGTTTGTTCTGTTTGACCCATAAATAGGACCCTGTCAGGTGCTCCCACTCTGGGTCAGAATGGACCTGGGAGCAATGGCAATGAAAGAATACTCCACATACCCTAAATGTCCAAGGCTGGAGTCTTGCCATCAGATGGTTTGATGTCATACTCGGGATACTCGTTAGGGAAGGGATCTTACCCCTCTGTAGAGATGCAGTCAGTGTATTCTACAGCTCTAGCTAACTGGGCTGACGAATTACACTGGACTGTAAGGTGCCCAGCTCTTTGAATGCTACTTGACAGATTTGCCTCTTTGGCTTGGAGCATGGTCTTAGGCCTACCTGACCTTGCCTGATCGTCGAGGTTCTTCCAACCTGAGCAAAATTTCTTGAATCTTCTGTTTACCCTCTTAGGATCAAATGTACCTTTATTTTTTGTTCAAATATTTTTGATAGCTTTGGTGTTTTTGTAGCCCAGTTTGAACTCATAAAGCTCAAGTTCCCAAATTAGACTACATTGCATGTTCATCTGTTCGGCTTTCAGATCACACACAGAGTGAAGCAATGCATAACATGTCAGCACACTAACTACCACAATACTACCAACAAAAGTGGGCACCTACTATGGCTTGAAATACTTTGGTCACATGGTATATGTGCTGCAAACTAGCACATACCAAAATATTACAAAACTTTTGAATCACCTTTGGATATCTACATTATTTGTAAATGATTTTTTTAATCATTTTTAATCTATTTGCAAAAGAAGTTAAACTGTTCATATTATCTAGAAAACTTTTCTATTAAAAAGACTTGAGATGTCGCTAAATGTTCATTTCGCTTGAATTTGGATAGGTAGATTTTTCTAGTAGAAATATATGCACTTATATAGAGAATGTGTGTATGCACAAAATCCCCCCAAAATAATTTAACCTCTTGTAGAATGTTCAGAGCTCTTGAGGGAGCAGCATTTTACCTTCCTTCATACTGTCAATAGAAAAGAAGGAAGAGAAAGAAATTTAGGCATGCTAGGGTTTGAATTCTGATTAATGATGTCATGGTTACTAGTGGTAAGTAAGTTGGTGACCTTAGTTGAGGGTGACCTGAAGGCTCCCGTTTCAATAGCTACTACACCGAGGTGTAAGGGAGGGCACTACTCCTTTCCCTGGATTGCTTCATTTTACCCTTGATCCTTACCTTATAAAGCTGAGTGTTAAGCAACATGGCATCAAGTACTATTTTTCAAGTCTTTGGTATGACTTGACCTGAGTTTGAACCCCAGTCTTCCGGACCATTGGCGAACACTCTACTCATTAGGTCAATGGCCCGGATTTGGATTTTGAATTTTTTGTTTACATAATAGAAGCGAAGCAGTTAATTTTGATTTTATCATTTTTTGACTAGACTGTCTAGCAAATTGGAGACATATTTTTCGTTCTGCTTGTTTTAGAGATTCTTTAATGCATTTTGTCTTTTGAAGTTGCTAAATAAATTTCTTCCTTTTTCAGGAATTCTTTGGTGCTTTGACTGCAATGGCAACAAGTTCTGGAGTCTGCCTTGGAAGCAGTAACTGGATTATTACTTCTGGATTTGAAAAAGTAGGTGACTATTGTAATTATATGTGCATAACACACACCCTTAACTAAGCCCAGTTGGCTGGGGCTGTAGAATATACTAACTGCATCTCTGCAAAAGGGTAAGACCCCCTCTTCTCAACAATTGTCCTGGACATGACACTAAACAATCTGATGGTGAGGCTCTAGTAATGGTAGAGCTTTGGGGAATGTGGATATCCCTTCATTGCCATTGCTCCCAGGTCCACCTTGACCTGGAGTGGTAGCACTTGATATGGTCTTATCTTTGAGCCAAATAGAACTGTTTGATATTTAAAATTAGCGCAAACCACAAAAGACTTATGCAAAATTGAATTGTTTGAAATAAAACTGTTTGATCATTTAACTGTGTGTAAACAAATGACTGATGTTTAATTGAATTGTTAGTGATACATAGCAATACTTGGACGAATCATATAAATCTAATATATATGTATAAACCTGATTTGGCATTGAATAACCTACGATGGTTGATATGCCATAAAACTAAACTTAACCAAACCAAACTTGCCCAGTCGGCGGGGGCTGTAGAACACACCAACTGCATCTCTGCAGAGAAGTATGACCCCTCCCCCAACGAGTGTCCTGGATATGAGTAGTGCTCTTTCCTATACCTCAGTGTTGTAGCTATTGAAAAACGAGCCTTTGGGTTGCCCTCACCTACAGTTGGCCAACTTACTTATATATATAATAAAAGAAAGAAATAAAACAATGGCTGGGGCTGTAGAATACACCAACTGCTTCTGTCCTGTATATGACACTAAATAATCTGATAGTGAAGCTCCAGTAATGCTGAACCTTTGGGGAATGCGGAGTACCCCTTCATTACCATTGCTCCCAGGTCCACTCTAGTCCTGAGTGGTAGCACCTGATAGGCTCCTTTCTTTGGGTCAAATAGAACTAAACTGTATACTTATACTAAACTGAATAGCTTGAATTAGAACTGTTTTTGACATTTAAACTGTGTATTTATGGTAAACTGAATTGTTTGAAATAGAACTGTTTTGACATTTAACTTTGTAAATAAAAACTATACTTATACTAAACTGAATTGTTTGAAATTTAATTCAGTTAAATGACCTGAAAAGGGTTGATACGCCGTAAAACAAAACAATTAACCAAATAAAAGAAATTCATATAAAAATATTTTGGTTTGATTGGTTGGTTGGTTTTAATGGCATATCAACCTCTTAGGTTATTTAATACCAGAGTCTTTTTACTGATATATTATATATATGATTTGTAAATGCATATTTTTAGGTTGGTTATGGTTGGATTTTATTGCAAATTAACCTCTTAAGGATCATTGAGTGTCAAATTCTAATATGTGTATATATATATATATATATATATATATATATATACATATAAATATTAATTATAAATAAGTAGTCTGCAATTAGTAGTTTAAAATAGTTCAAGGCTTTTTGTTTGTATACACTTGATGGTTGAAGGTGTTGGTAACAGAGCCTATATCTTTAATAGAACGCCAAATATTTTTAAGAAGTTGATTATGTTTTTGAGAGCTATTTTTTTAAATAGTTCCTTCATGCTGTTCGCATTATAAAACTTTTTCCTGGTGTGGTTGAGTTTTGTGCATTCTATCAAAATATGCTTGAGTATTGGTTTCCACATGGACATTTTGGAGGAGGATCTTCTTTAAGAATGAAGGAGTGAGCCAGTTGAGTGTGTTCAATGTGTAGTTGAGTACGGGTAGTTTCTTCTCTGGTATTATTAGGATCCAGCTTCCTTTCTTTTAAAATGGGTTGTATTTGAAAGAGCTTTTTGTGGGGATTTTCATCCCATAATTGTTGCCATTTTTTGGTTACTAAAGCTTTTGGATAAGTGCCTGATGCTATTATGGCAGAATAGATAAAAAACTTAAAAATATTCAAATTATAAACTCTTGAAATCTGCTTTTTTAATTTTCATGTGGGGCACACAACCATCAGACAGAAATATTATATATATATATATATATATATATATATAATAGGTGGTTATATATTACCTTACATTTTTAGTAATTGATAATATATTGTGATATTATTCATCTTGATTTTTTAGATGAAGCTTGATAATTTTTCAATCCTGACGGCAGATAAGAATAACAAGGAATACTTACTATAACTTAACATTTGTACCTGGTTATGGTTAACAGAATTGGAACAATCTACCCTTGAGGATTAAATAAAGGGTTTGGTTTGAAGTTCTGTGTAGGTTTCCGAGTTAAAAAACCCCCCAAAAAACAAACTCTGAAGATGCATTGACTGAAGGGGGTGTCCTCGTGGTGTAATGGTTAAAGTGAATTGTTGTAAGCGAGTTCGAACTCCAGTTGTGCTATTACGTTCACTTTCGGAGAAATACCCCTGGGAAAGGTATGAACCCCCTTATCCTCCCAGCTATGGGTTAAATAGTACCACTACTGTTCTTCTAGAAGGATGGCTTTAGCATTAAATAACCTACAAAGGTTGATATGCCATTAAACTAAGAAACCAAACCAAGCATTGACTGAAACTTTGTGATTTTAACAATAAAGATGAAGACAGTAGTCTTTATAGTCTAAGTGATAAAAATTATTGTGATATTCCTCTACATTTTTCTACTGTAAAGATTTAACATATTAGAGGTACATTTGGCATTAAGTTTTAACCATAATTCATCTCTATCTATTTATCTATCTATATGGTAAAAAAAACTATGAAATTTTTATGTTATTTGATATAGATTGAAATAAGATCTGGCTTGTTGTTTTCGTACTAACTTTTATGTATGTATTTAAAAAATGAATTTATATATTTTTAGATTGTCTATATTGCTGGCTCCTCAACACTGACTACACATCCCAAAGTAAGTAAATGTTAAAACTGTTTTTAAAAAAATTTTTTGCCTTTTTCATGAAAGAAATAATAGTCTGTTCATTTTGTATGATGAGAATATTCATTATATGGTGAATAGATAAACAATGATTCTTTATATGTTTGCTGTTTTTTTTGTCTAGTATTCTTCAATATTTATGACAAATCTCAAGACTCTAATCTCCAATGAAGATATGACAGCTTTAAGTACTCATTTGATGACTGAAATATATGACCACTTGTAAGGAAAAAGCAGGAGGGAGTTGACCAGAGTGAATTTCATTAACTACATACACACACTCTAAACTAGAGTTTTTCAGCCTTTGTGCATGAATGCCCTCCAAAAACTTTTGGATTTTTTTACCACTCCCAAATTATACCCTTATGTAAATCACTGCACCCCCATAACAACTGATACCATAGGCCCATTTGTCCATAAATATTTTGGCATTAGAAAACAAGCTAATCTAAATTTTTGCCATTTCTCCTTAATAATGAACCTTTTGAAAACTTTCATTGAAGTTGGGAGCTACATCAACCCTTCATGTATGACAAACTGCTTGAATTTCAGCCATTTAAGTTCTCAATTTTTTCCTGAAAGGGGTGAGTCCTCAAGGTGTAGTGAGTAATGTGCTGGACTGTGACATTATAGTAAGCAAGTTTGAATTCTCGTTGCTTTATGTTCACTTTTGGACTAATACCCTTGGGAAAACTAGGAACCCCCTTATCTCCCAGTTATGGGTTAAATATTGTCCTACCACATGGATGACTTTGGTATTAAATAACCCATGAAGGTTGATATGCAATTAAAACAAAGTGAAAATTGTTCTTTATAAATGTTTTACTCAAGTGACTTAAAATTCAAAACATAAAATCTTCAATTCCAGAAATTTTAAAGCTTTTAGTATTTCCTGTTGGCAGGGCTTTGAATATATGGATTCTAAGACCCTCCCCCGCCCCCTCTAAAAATGGGGTGTCCTGAGCATGATGTTAAACTGCATCTAGTGATGAGGCCCTATTTCTGGAGCTCTGGCGAGTATGGAGTACCCCTTTATTGCTATTACTCTCTGGTTCACTTTGACCCAGAGTTGTAGTATCTGTTAGTATCCCATTTATGGCTCAAATAGATCTGTTTAAAAATCATTGGTGTTAGATAGGAATACTTGATACCATATAACTGTATGTAAATCATTTGTATTAAGAATAGTTACTTGACACTATAATTGTTTAAGGATTATTATTAGTTTCTTGAAACCATACAACTGTTTGCAAACAAATGATTATTATTAAGTAGAAATAATTACTTGAAACCATAAGATTATGTATAGATTATTAGTATCCTCGGCTCATTGGCCTAGTGGGTAGAGTGTTTGCCAATGGTCCGGGAGACCTGGTTCAATCCCAGGTTGTGTCATACCAAAGATTTTAAAAATGGTACTTGATATCTCCTTGCTTAACACTCAGCAATATAAGGTATGTATCAAGGGTAAAGTGGAGTAATCCAGGGAAAGGAGTAGTGCCCTCCCCTACATATCGGTGTAGTAGCTATTGAAAAGGGAGCCTTCTGGTCGCCCTCGACTATGGTTGCCAACATTACTACTTATTAGTATTAGATTGGAATACTTAAAACCATACAACTGCGTGCAAATCTACACAAAAAAATGTGAATATCAATGTACAATGAATATGATTTCTTAACCTACAGGCATAAAATAACCTTCAACAAGTTGATATGCTGTTAACACCAATCAATCATAAAGCTTTTAGTCATTAAAAAGACAATTTTTTTTTACAGCCAATGGAAACAAGCCCTTTGAAAGATGCTGATGTTCTAATTTTGAGTTGTTTATCTCAAAGACCTTTGGCAAATCCAGATTCAATGATTGGTGAATTTTGTATGAAAGCAGGTCTGTATATATCAAAATATTTTTTTCACTTAACTTTTTACTAACTTCTTAAAATCCTGATGTTGAGTTAGAAAAAAAATTGTTTGCTACATTCTCACCCACCATTTTTCATCTCACTTCTTCAACTTGATTATTTTATTTTTTTAGTATCAAATTAAATTAATATAGCTTAGATCAAGACACGGTAGAAGCCCTGTTGGCTTGGGCTGTAGAATACACCAACTGTATGTCTGCAGAGGGGTAAGACTCCTTCCAACAAATGTCCTGGATATGATGCTAAACAATCTGACGGTGAGGCTCCAGTAACGCTGGAGCTTTGGGGAATGTGGAGTATCTCTACATTGCCATCGCTCCCTGGTCCACTTTGGCTCTTAGTGGTAGCACCTGATAGGGTCCTATCTATGGATGGAATAGAACTGTTTGATATTTAAAGTGAGTGCAAACAAAAGACTTATGATGAATTTAATTGTTATAAATAGAACTGTTTGATCATTTAACTGTGTGTAAATAAATGTTTGATGTATTGCAACTATATAACTTTTACAAATGATATATATTGAATATATATGTATAAAGAGGATTTGGCATTAAATAACCTAGTAGTGTTGATATGCCATAAAACCAAATCAAAACAAGGCACAGTAGAAAATACTTGGTAAGTCAAAAGTTTTATAATATTTTGGTAATCTGAGGTACAATTTGGATGCTTTTGCTGAGTTTGTGAAGGTGACAAGCCACACTGGACTGTGAAATGTCTAGCTTGGAATCCACAGTTTTAGGTCTACATGACCCAAGTAAGATTTTTTTTAACCATCTGGTCACTGTTGTGAGATCAATCACATCTTCACCTTTCACACCACAAATTTTTTTGGTTGCTTCTGCAGCATTATGATCCAGTTTGAACTCATAAAGCATAAGTTCTTGAATGAGACTACATTGCACATTCATCTGTGCATCTTTCAAATCACACGTGGGGTGTTGTCCAGTTGGCTTGGACTGCAGAATACCATGACTGCATCTCTGCAGACAGGTAAGACTCCACCAACGAGTGTCCTGGATATGACATTAAATAATCTGATGGTGAGGTTCCAGTAATGCTGGAGCTTTGGGGAATGTGGAGTACTCCTTTATTGCCATTGCTCCCAAGTCCACTCTGGCTCAGAGTGGTAGCACCTGATAAGGTCCTATTTATGAGTCAAATAGAACTAAATTGCATACTTATGCTAAACTGAATTGTTTGAAATGAACTGTTTTTACATTTAACTGTGTGTAAACAAAAAAACTGTACTTAGGCTAAACTGAATTGTTTGAAACAGAACTGTTTATATGTATGAAAATGGATTTAGCATTAAATAACCTACAATGGTTGATATGCTATAAAACCAAACCAAACTAATCGTATTGGATAGAAATACTTGAAATATAACAATGAAAAATTTTGTCACAGGGTATAATTATCAAGATGAGCATAACCATTTTACGGTATTTCTCAAGACAACCGGAATTACTCCAAATGACATGCAACAGGTTGTACTGTGTTACATGGTACCAACAGCAAGCAACGTAACCCTGCTGTGGGTAACAGGTTCTATATCAAGCAGACCTTTGTCAATGGATTCGATTCTCACAGGTTCTCATATATTTCTGGCTTTGTGCCAAACTAAGTCCAGGTAAATAAATGGCTACTGTTTTGTAGTGAAACCTTGGAATTCGGTAAGGTCAAACTTCAGTCACCATTATTAACAGAGACTGATTGCATTTCACATTGCACTAATACCCTTGGAGAAGGTATGAATCCAATTATTCTCCCTCCAGCTATGGGTAAATAGTAGGACAGACTACAAAGGTTGATATGCCATAAAACCCAACCAACCAACACACATGATGTAAAGCAATGCACAATATGTCAGCATATTCACTACTGTGATGCTATCAACCATAGTGAGTACCTTGCATAGATTAAAATGCGAAAGTCATGGAATATATATACTGCAAACTAGCATATACCAAAATATTGCAAAGTTTTTGAGTTAATCTAGTATTACTTTTGGTAAAAACTGGTATTTGTCTCTTAAATAATTTTTTATATTTCTCTTAAAGGATTTTGTAGCTTAAAGAATGAAAATGACTGAAAAAAAAACTTGTTTGTTGGTTATCAATATTTGTTTGCCAAACAAGAAAATGTCATTGATTTTTATAATATATTTCAATGTTTACTTTCATCATCTTCAGCATGGTATAGTAGAAAGTGACTTGCATTGCTCTTTTATGATGAAACTCAGAATAGATAAATAATAAATATTAATAACAAAGTAGATAAAAGATATAAGTACATTAAACAAAGACTGAAATGCAGTGATTAACCTGTTTGAAGAGAAATGTCTGTCCAAAATTTGAAAGGAAATGGCTAAAGAAAATTCAAATAAAAATGATCAAGGTAAAGGTGAATAGAAAGGAATATACATATCTATGTTCTGTGTGAGTGTGCATATATATATATATATATATGATAATAACAACCTATACACAGGGAGACACCTGTGGTGTAATGGTTATCATCATAGGAAATGGACACAGCAACCTGAGTTCAAATCCTTTATGAGGCTGTTTGCACTTCCAATAATGCTATGCATCTAATTCTTTTCCCTATAGCTATGGGTAAATAATAGGGCAGACTTGTCTCTAACTGGTCTAGAAGAAGGAAAACTCTGAATTCAAAGCTGTTAAACTTAAAATATTGACCTTGTGTCACACCCTGCTAGTTTGGAGGGGTTAGGTAAATACATACACCCTATACACATAAATTTCTTAAATGAATTGAAAAAAAAATTCAATTATTAAATATGAATTTGCTAAAATTTAAAAGTAAAGGAAAGAAAGTATCTGCTGAATGTTCATGCTTTTCTTTTAGGAATTTGTTGTTGTTTTTTTTTTAAATTTTCTTCCATCTTATTGATTTAAATAATTTTTTTTTTATTGTTCAGCTTCAACAATTAGAAATGGTGGCAATGTACTTGTACCATGTTATCCATCAGGAATTACCTATGACCTCTTTGAATGTATGTCTGTTCATCTGGATAATTGCTTATTGCCCCATGTGCCAATGTACTTCCTCTCTCCAGTTTCTGACAGTGCCTTGGCTTATGCTAACATCTTTTCTGAATGGTGAGTATTTCAATTGATCCCTACTTCTCTGTCTATACATGTATTAGGGTTGGCTGAAACGTTCATAGGCTAACCAAGATACTTTCATGAAATGTGACCAAATGAAGATTTTCTTTCAACATAGATCCCTTGAAGTCTAGACACTTCTTCCATTGATGTTGCAGTGTTTGGATCCCATTGTTTAAAAAAGTCATCAACAGCAGATATGATGCCATCATATGAACTTTCCAGCCTACCCTTGTGTTATAAATCCATTTCTTAATATCTGCCCACTGTGCATGTGTCACTTTTAGTAGTCTTACTGCAGAACTTTCCCTATATTAAATATTTAG
This sequence comes from Sepioteuthis lessoniana, assembly GCA_963585895.1. Lineage (NCBI taxonomy): Eukaryota > Metazoa > Mollusca > Cephalopoda > Myopsida > Loliginidae > Sepioteuthis > Sepioteuthis lessoniana. Next base: position 79,308,488 of record OY757921.1, on the reverse strand, counting down.
GTGTCTAAGATGCCTCCTCCTTCCATGTCTCAATCTTTTTTTTTTTAAAAAGCTGTTAAACTTTAAAAATTGACCTTTTGTCACAACCTGCTAGTGTGGAGGGGTTAGGTAAATACATACTCTCTATACACATAAATTTCCTAAATAAATGAAAAAAAAAATTCAATTATTAAAAAAAAATATGAGAGCAAACAAAAGAAAATTGTCACATTCATCATTATCACTGGTCCCATAATGTAGTTTGGTTGTGGGGGTGCTACTCATGTAGTGTGTCCTGAGTATGAATAGCCTGATGGAGCCCATCCCTCTCCAGGTCTACAACTAATTTGAATTCATCTTACCAACGTTACATTGCCCAATCTGCTCTACTATTTATTCATAGCTGGAGGGAGGACAGTTAGATTCATACCTTTCCCAAAGGTATGAATGCTATCTGAAATACAACCAACCTTGTTCCGGGTTTAGACTTGGCTACCTGAGTCCACTTCCTATAAAAAGAAACTATCCCACAAGCATCTCATTAGTTACAGATCTAGCAATAAATTATTTTTACCTACTTGTGTATATATATTGTCACTAATACTTCTTACACTTCCTTGGCCAAAGTGATTAAAGCAACGTTTAAGTCAAGATGAGCTCCTAGAGTATGGGATGTGAGTCTTGTTGAAAATGTCTTTACTTTCTAGTTCAAATTAGCTTTGTGGGGTTTAGAATAAGCTGAATATATCTGCTGCAGAGGGGTATGATCTTCCAAGAAAAGGATGTTTTAAGTATGACACTAAACTACATCTGATGGTGAGGCTCCAGTTCTGAAGATCTGGGGAATGTGAAGTATCTCTTTATTGTCATTACTCCTAGGTCCACTCTGACCTGGAGTACTTGTACCTGTTAGGGTCCAATCTATGGGTCAAATTGATCTGTTTAGAAATTATTCCTATATGATAGGACTATATGCAAACATAAAAAAATCTTTTAAGAAACAACTACACAAAAAATATAAATATGAATGTACAATGAACATAATTCCCTAACCTCTAGGCATAAAATAACCCTAGATGGGTTGACATGCTATTAAAATCAAACAAGTATAAAATTATATAGCTCTAAAATGGAGATCAACATTATTTTAAATGGGGATCAGTAGATACTTTATTGACTAATGGTATAAATAATCTTTATATATATATATATATATATATATATATATATATATATATATATATATAAAGTAAGTTGGCAGACTGTAGTCTTCTTTTCAATAGCTACAACACACTGAGGTGTAGGGGAGGGTGCTAATCCTTTCCCTGGATTACTCAACTTACCCTTGATCCATATCTTATAATGCTGAGTATTAAGCAAGGAGATATCAAGTAGCATTTTTTGAGTCTTTGGTATGACTTGACCTGGGATTAAACCCCAGTCTCCTGAACTATTGGCAAACATTCTAACCATTATGCCTATATATATATATATATATATATATATATATACCAACCTCTTCACATTAGCAGGATGCAGCACAAGGTTGATTTTTAGGTAGTGTTTAACAGGTTTGAATTCTAAGTTTTCCTTCTCCTAGACTGGTTGCCATACCAAAGTTAAAGAGCCCAGTCTGCCTTACTATTTACCCATAGCTGGATAAATGTTTTTAAATATTTTGAACTGAGGTGAATAAAAAAACGGAGTTGCTTTTTTTAATTATTTTAATTTTTTTGAGATGATGATGATGGTGATGGAGGGTTTGGTTATTAAATTTAAATTACTCTGTTCCATTTATTCTCTGAAAGTTAATGGACCAGATGATTGGTTGGTTGGGTTTTATGGCGTATCAACTGTTGTAGGTCATTTAATGCCAAATCCATTTTTATGTAAATAATCAGTTCTATTTCAAACAATTCAGTTTAGCATGAGTACACAGTTTAATTGTGAAAAACATTTCTATTTCAAGCTGTTCAGTTTAGTCAACCAGTTCTAATTCAGCTAAGTATAAGTACAGAGTTTGTTTATACACAGTTAAATGTCAAAACAATTTTATATTAAACAAATCAGTTTAGTATAAGTACAGTTTCAATATCAAAAAACAGTTCGATTTCAAATAATTCAGTTTAGCATAAGCACGCAGTTTAAATGTAAGTACATTTTAATTGTCAGAAACATTTCTATTTCAAGCTATTCAGTTTAGTATAAGTATGCCATTAGTTCTATTTAACCCATAGATAGGGCCCTATCAGGTGCTACCACGCAGGGCCAGAGTGAACCTGGAAGCAATGGCCATGAAGGGGTGCTCTGCATTCCCCAAAACTCCATCATCACTGGAACCTCACCATTAGATTCTTAAGTGTCATATACAGGACACTCATTGGGGGGGGGGTTACCCCTCTCCAGAGGTGCAGTCAGTGTATTCTACAGCCTCAGCCGACTGGGCAATGGACCAGATAAAATGGTCTAGTGAGTTGTATTAAAAGCAATATTTATATGATGGTTATTAGATTTGCAAATTATTTCTTATATTCCAGGTTATTCAAAACAACAAACGCTGATTCACTAATTAAACAACCAACTTCTTCTTGTTATACACCAATTTTCCCTAGGTTTTTGTATTTTGCACTTTTAAACATCCATCGTTGATTTAACATCACTAATATCATCCCTCATAGTCCTGATGATGGTTCATTAGAACCGAAACGCTATAGTGTTGACTTTGTTTCTCAATAAATCTCTCCTACTTATCAATTTTTCTTTATATATTGTTGGATTACACTCTATTATTTACTTCCATTCCAGGTTGTCAACTGTCAAACAGAACAAAGTCTACTTGCCAGAATCACCATTTCCACATGCTGAGGTAAAAAAAAAACCCCAAAATTCTATCTACTTCATTTTCTTATTTTCTACTCCATTCTTTTTTAAAAGATTTTTTTAAAAATTTTCCCTGAAAAGAGAAAATTTTAAGATTTATTGTTCTGTTCATAATAGAAACATTGCAAATTGGTCAACTGTTTTCAAAAAAACTTTTTCGTTAACTTTTTAGCAGCTCACCAAAACTTTACTCTTTTTCTGTGCTTTGAAAAAAAAATCAATGCCTCAATTTTGATGTCTGCTCTCTTGGCAAGTTTTGAATATGCTAACTGTATTCTCTGCAGAAGGTTAAGACCTCGTCCAAAAAAGGGTATCTTAGGTATGACACTAAACTGCATCTGCTGGTGAGGCTTCAATTCTGGATATCTGGCTAATGTGGAGAACCCTGTCATTGTTATTACTCCCTGGTCCACTCTGATCTGGAGTGGTAATACCTGTTAGTGTCTAATCTATGTGTCAAATAGATCTCTTAAAAAATCATTTGTATTCCATAGAATAATGTACAAAATAAACCCTTTTAAAAAATGAATACACAAAAATGTAAATATGAATATACAATGAACACAATTCCCTAACTTCTAAGTATAAAATATTCCTAGACAGGTTGACATGCTGTTAAAATCAGTCAATAAACTCTGATGCCTGAAATTTCAATTAGTTGGTTATGTTTTTAAATAATTGAACATATTAATATTCAAACAAGATCTTTGCCTTTAGCACTGTCTGTTCACTTGTATTTTTGGTTTTTTTACTTTTAATGACATATCAACTTGTCTTGGTTTATTTATACTTAAAGGTTAGGGAATAACATATTGTATATCTATATTTACACTTTTTATAGTTAAGTTTTTATTTTGTTTTAATGATATGTCAGCATTGTCTGGGATTACTTTCTAATAAATAGTTGGTTTAGGTTTTATGGCAAATCAACCTTTGTAGGTTATTTAATACCAAATCCAGTTTTATACAAATGAACAGTTCTATTTCAAACAATTAGGTTTAGCATAAGTACACAGTTTAATTGTCAAAAACATTTCTATTTCAAGCTATTCAGTTTAGTCAAACTGTTCTAATTCTGATAATTCAGTTTAATATATCAAATGTCAAAACAATTCAGTTTAGCATATAAAAACAGTTCCATTTTAAACAATTCAGTCCAGCACAAGTATGCAGTCCAAATGTCAAAACAATGTCTATTTCAAGCAATTCAATTTAACATAAGTACACAGTTTAGTTTGGTTATGTTTGGTTGGTTGAGTTAATTAATCAGTTCTATTTTAAACAATTCAATGTAGTGTAAGTACAGTTTCAATGTCAAAAACAGTTCCATTTCAAACAATTCAGTTTAGCTTAAATACACAGTTTATTATCAAAAACATTTCTATTTCAAGCTATTCAGTGTAGTCAAACAGTTCTAATTCAAAAAATTTACTTTAGTATAAGTATAGGTTTTGTTTACACACAGTTAAATATCAAAACAGTTCTATTTCAAGCAATTCAGTTTAGCTTGAGTACAGTTTCAAATTTCAAAACAGTTCTATTTCGAGTAATTCAGTTTAGCATAAGTACGCAGTTTTGTTCTATTTGACGCATAGATAGGACCCTATCAGGTGCTACTACCACTCCAGGCTAGAGAGGACCTGAGAGTGATGGCAATGAAGGGGTACACCACATTCCCCAAAGCTCTAGCATTACTGGAACCTCACCATCAGATTGTTTAGTGTCATATCCAGGACATTCGGTGGTGGGTGGGAGGTCTTACCCACCTGCAGAGATGCAGTTGGTGTATTCTACAGCCCCAGCCGACTGGGTAATTGGGATTATGTTGAGAGAGATTACTTTATATGGTATTGATCAGGTTTATGTTTATGATTTTTGGTGTAATCTTATTACTTTCAAGAAAGACAGAATGTCATCTTAGTTGACATTTTTAAATAGATCTTTTATATTATATATATATAAATATATTATTAAATAGATCTTTTATATTATATATATATATATATAAATATATTATTAAATAGATCTTTTATATTATATATTACATATATATATATATATACATATATATATTATATTATATATTTTATATTATTTATATATATATATATATATATATATATATATATATATATTATATTAATATATTATTAGATAGATCTTTTACATTGTATATTTTATATTATATATATATATATATATATATATTAATATATTATTGAATAGATCTTTTATATTATATATTTATATTATATTTTATATATATATATATATATATATATATGTATATTATTAAATAGATCTTTTTATATTTTATATATATATTATATTATATCATATTTTATATTAATATATTATTAAATAGATCTTTTATATTATATGTATATATATATTATATTATATTTTATATAAATATATTATTAATTAGATCTTTTATATTATATGTATTTATATATATATTATATTATATTTTATATAAATATATTATTAATTAGATCTTTTATATTATATGTATATATATATATATTATTGAATAGATCTTTTATATTATTTATATATATTTAAAGCATTTTCTGTTGAGAGTGAAGCTTGTATTTTTGTAAGTATTTTTATTTATTCACATATTTTATTAAGACTCATAACTTTTAACAGATTTAAATTCTATAATTTTTTCCCCCTAATGCTACACAATGTTGGAATTCAAGTAAAATCCAGATTTGAAATGTTATACTATGTATGCAACTTGTGGTAAAATGGCTCTGTCTATTCTTAAATCAAATACATACAATCCTATATATGAATATATCTGATAAAAGAACTGTCTTTTATTGACACTAAAGTTTTATCTTGATTATAATTTCAGTTGTTAAATTCAGGCAGACTGCAGAATTACAGCAATATCCACAGTGAGTAGGGCTTGTTTTTAGAATCGTTTTCTTTTTGAAAATATTGTTATTATAGTTGTGGTCACAATTACGTATTTGCAACCATGAATTTTCCATACATAATGTAGAATATCTCCTGGAAAAAAAACAAATCTAGTGAAACAGCTTTGTTCTGTTGACAACTCATGCTTGATAAAGAATAGCAAATGATAAAACAAGAACTTTATAAAAATTTGGTTATCTTTTTGTTTATTTCTGAAGATGGATAAAAAAAATGAAAGGTTGAGAATAATGGTGACCAGTACTCTATCTATCTATCTATCTATCTATCTAAGTCTCTCCAGATTATGTATGTATGGATATTTACAAGGCTAAGTTTTTAACCATTGCTCCGAGTGTCCTGGGTATTAAATTAAACTACATCTGGTGGTGAGGCTCCAGTTTTGGAGCTTTGGGGAGTATGAAGTCATCCCTTAGTTGGCATTACTCCCAGGTTCACTCTAATCCTGAGTGATAATATCTTTTAGGGTCCCATTTATAGATCAAATAAATCTGTTAGAAATAGTGTTTAAAATGATTGTGAACTATATTTAATTGCTTGCAAATTATTAGTATTAGATAGGAATAATTGAAATCATATAATTATATATATATTATTTGTATTAGATGGGAATAATTACTCAATCATATAAAAATGTTCAAGTGGTGCAATCATTTAGTAGTACTGATATGGTTACACAATGGAAGAATTCCCATTTTATTTTCACAGAGAAATTAGATTTCTATATGGTTGATGACCTGTCAATAGCAGTCTATGCTTTACCTCTGTGAATGTGGACATATTTCAGTAGATGAGATATTGCTAACTAGGCATATGAACTGGTCTACTTTGCACCATTTGAACTCTAATGAAATGCTTGGAGAAAAAACTAGATGAGAACTACACAAAGATTCTGTGTGTTGTTTTGAACAAATCCTCACAGCAGTACTCTAAAAAACAGCCTCTGCACAGCCACTTACCTCCTATCTTACAAACTATCTAAGTAAGATGAGCAAGGCATGCTGAACACTGTTGGAAAAGCAAGGACAAATTTCTTAGTGATGTTCTCCTTTGGGCTCCTATACATGAACCCATCAACATTGCCCAACCAGCCAAACCATTCATTAGCTCTGTGCAGACACTGGATGCTGTTTAGAGGATTCACCAAGAGTGATGGCCTGTAGGGATGGATAGTGAGAGAGTCAAAGGAATCTCTGTTATTAGTTTGTCTTGATGATGATGATAAACATGTTTTCAAGAAAAGTTTACTAACCATCACTATTTCAAAATGAAAAAAAAACAAAAATTAACTGAATTTCTAGTTCCAAAGATTTCAAATAATAAATTGTATATTTTTATGTGCATGTATTCATTTGTACTGAGTGACTGTGGTGGATAAAGGGTGTAATTGAAGAGAAATTAGTCAAGAAGGCAATAAGTTGTGTGTGAAAGAGAGAGAGAGAAAGAATGGCATAGATAGATAGAAGAGAGTGAGAAAAAAAAATGAGAAACTGACAGGAAGATAGAGAGAGAGAGAAAAATGAAAGCAAGAAATAGAGGGAAGGAAAGAGCAAGAAAGAGAGAATTTTGATCAAGAGAAAAAAAATGATAAAGACTTTGAGAGAAATAGGCATGGAAAGAATTAGAAAAGAAGACAGTGTTGGAGAATAGGAAGAAAAAGAGACTTGGAAAAAATTGAGAAAAATATGGTTCAATAGAGAGACAGTGAGAGGTAGGTGAAACGATAGTATGGAGAGTGTCATGGAAGAATAGAAACTTGAAATTTGTTTGTTGGTCAAGATCTGTCAAACTGATTTTATGTGAAACTCCTTTTGTATTTACTGATGTGATGAATAATTTTATCTCATTTACAGGTGGGCTTAGCAATGGTTTTAAAACTCCATGCATTGTGTTTGCTGGGCACCCCTCATTGCGAATGGGAGATGTTGTGCATTTTCTACAACTTTGGGGGAAATCTTCTGCAAACGCCATAATGTTCACAGGTTAGTTACCAAAGTGTCCATTTCTATATTTGTTTTTGTCATTTTGTTATACTTCAGTGAAATTTTGCCCTGTCAGGAGGGCTTAGAATATGGTGACTGTATCAATTGAAGAGGGGTAAGACCGTCCCCTGTTCCCAAAAAGAAGGAGTGTCCTGGGTATGACACTAAACTCCAACTGATGGTGAGGCTCTACTTCTAGAGATTTAGGGAGTGTGGAAAACCCTTTCATTGTCATAAGACAAGACAAGATCCACTCTGACCTGGAGTGGTATTACATGTTAGGGTCTCTTTTATGGCTCAAATAGATCTGTTTAAAAGTCCTTCATATTCAGTAGGACCATGCGCAAAAAAACTCTCAAGAATTAACTATAGAAAAAATGTAGATGTGAATGCATAATGAATGGGATTCCCTAATCTTTATGCATAAAATAATCCTAGATGGTTGACATGCCGTTAAAATCAATCAATTTATCAATCATTTCCACACACACGCACACATTCATATATATAAAGCAAAGTTGGCGACCGTAGTTAAGGGCAACCTGAAGGCTCTTTTTTTATTAGCTGCCACACCAAGGTGTCAGGGAGGACACTACTTCTTTCTCTAGGTTGCTCCACTTTACCCTTGATACATACCTTATAATGCTGAATGTTAAGCAAGACGGCATCAAGTAACATTTTTTGAATGATTTGATCTGGGACTGAATCCTGGTATATATATATATATATATATATATATTATATTTTTGATAATTATTTATCATTAAATTAGCATGAATATCAAAATCTAATTTTAATTGATTTTTCTTTTAAAATTTGCAGAACCTGATTTTCCCTACCTCGAAGCATTAGCTCCTTACCAGCCATTATCTTTGAGGGTAAGTCAATTTGATTATGATATTTTTGATTTGCTGCTTAAATACTACGTTTTCTCTAGAATCTTGTCATCTTTACCCAATAGATGTGAATGCAACAAAATGCTTAAATTTCAAGAATGACACTGTATTATATTGTTAGGTTTTCTTGATAGGTTTTGATTGTTTTGTTGGCAGATCCTGGTTGCCTATGTTTGAGATGGTAGTACTTCCCTGTACTTATGTCTAATTACCATATGTATGACTGAATGTTACAGCATAGTCCATAAATAAGTACACCCCCTAACAATTCTTTTAAGAAAAAGTTAATTTTCTTCTAAACATTTTATTTGATGTGCACTCCTTGTAACTTAATTTCCATTCATTCCAAAATAAATCAGTTGAATATTGCCGTCGTTTTTTTTTCTTAGTTTCACAGGATGCCATGATGTGAGGGGTTGATGATTTTTTATGTTTTTGGTTTCAAGATTAAAACTTTTACAAAATACAGAAAAGTTATTATAAATGGAATATTGAATCATATAACAAGACCTTCACCAACAAATGCCTGGTAATACCGAAACTGACTTAACAAGTGTCATTCTTGAATGATGATATCTAGTGATATTAAATCACTGATGGATGTTTAAAAGCAATGATTTAACATCACTATATATCATCCTTCCTAGTCCTGATGATGGTTCATTACAACCGAAACTTTATAACGTTGACTTTCTTTTATATCAAATTCTTCTTTTTGGATTACCTTGTTTATTAATTTCTCTCTCTCTCTATATATATATATATATATATATATATATATAATTAGTTAATAAAATATCTACTGATTACCATTTCATATAATGATGTGTGTTGATTGTCATTATTGATATTAAAAAACTGAGAATGTCAACTCATTCTTTATTTGCTAACATTTTATATGAATAATGTAATTTAATTTTTTAGTGTTTTTTGCATTCCTATTTTCCTAGAAGCTTGACTATTTACACATGTGTCTTATAGTATACGGAAAACATAATTGTAATGGTCTTGTCGTAGGCATTTGTGCCTTCCTTCTTATAAGGTTGGGTTGGATTATCCTCCTTCTTGTGTTAGAGGTGGTCTGATATAATATAAATTTAGACTTAGGGAAATAAATTAAACTTTGGTCATTTAGTTTACCAAAGAGAAAGATTATCAATATTATTAATTTTTTTTTTTACAACTAATCTTATTTGAGAAGAGGTCATTTTTAAGTTGTAAAAAAATTATTTTGCAAAAAAGCAAAGTTTTTCTTATTTTTAAAAAGTTTTTTTAATTTTTTTCAGATTTGCTACTGCCCAATTGACACCAGTCTCAGCTTCAGTCAAGCCAACAAATTAATCAAGGATTTAAGGCCACGTCATTTAGTTATAGCTGAAGACTATTCAAATCCTCCACTTATGGCCCCACACAGAGCTGATTTGACAATTGATGTATGTATTTCAAGATTTTTCTATACAGGAAAAAGAAATCATAAAACCTAACATGATATTTAACAAGTTTACCAGAGTAGAGTAAAAAAAAAATCATAGGAGCTTTTTAAGTACTGTGATTATATTTGCATATAAGATGCACTATTTTTCCTGGAAAAAGAAATCATAAAACCTAACATGGTATTTAACAAGTCTACCTGGGTAGAGTAAAAAAAATCATTGGAGCTTTTTAAGTACTGTAATTATATTTGTGTATAAGATATTTAACCGGCTCATTGGCTTAGTGGGTAGAGTGTTCGCCAATGGTCTGGGAGACTGGGGTTCAATCCCAGGTTGAGTCATACCAAAGACTTAAAAATTGGAACTTGATACGTCCTTGCTTAACACTCAGCATTATAAGGTACGCATCAAGGGTAAAGTGGAGCAATCTAGGGAAAGGAGTAGCGCTCTCCCGTACACCTCGGTGTAGTAGCTATTGAAAAGGGAGCATTCTGGTCGCCCTCGACTACGGTCGCCAACTTTACTTTACTTATAAGATATTTCCAAACCAAAAGTTAGGGCTACTTATTATACACTTTTTCTTACCACATACCTCACTATATTTAAGACAAGATGACTAAAAGTATATCTATAGTCCAAACTAATGTGTCTTATACTGATACAAGAAATATCCACTGGAATGTGTGTTTGTTTATAATTTTGTTTCTCCTAATGTGAGCTTATTTTTACTGCTAGTTTGTTGTATGAATATGTCCATGTATTTACTCTAAATACTGTGTACATTTTGTTTTTTAAGACATAATAATGTAAACTGTGTAAATTCTTATCTTTAGTTGATATGGACCAATAAAAAGTTGAAAAAATGCTAAATTTAGGTTAGATTTAGGTGCTACGAATTTTTAAAGGTCAGTGCGTATTATACACAAGAATTTTTTTTCCAGAGTTAGCAGTGCATATTATACACAGATAATTACTGTATTTTAAGGAATTATTTCATTTTCTTTTTTTTATCATTATTTTTGTTATATTTTATGCTTTGTTGTAGGAGTTTGTTAAAATTTTTGGGTTTGCAATTCTTTTGCAAAAAAACTTAGAATATTCGCAAAGGAATTATAAAAAAATTATTAGTTTTTCATGTAATCTGTAATAATTCTGTTTCGGATTCTTAATTCTTAGAATCTGAGTGGTCAGTATTTGTGCTTTTATCTAGAACAGCGCTTCTCAAACCTTTTACTCAAACCTTGCACCCCTTGTAACCAAATGTGACAGGGAACAAGAGTCAAATGGAGAACCCAGCAGAAAGAGGGCAAGACTTTGTTTGGTGTGCAGAGCAGAGAAATAAGAAAACTTACCTTAAATTCGATGTTGGCGAAAATCGAGAAAATGTTAGCGAGTGGAATATGTAGAGACTAGGCCTACATCGTATGCCAATTTTTGTTGCATAAAAGTAGGCTCAGAGACAAACACGATGAACACCAGAGAGTAAGCAATTAATTGAAGAGAAGGAGAAAGAACGGACTGGACGAATGAGAAGCAAAGTTGAAAGTTAAGATACTCTGTCTGTAAAATGGCGAACTAGTATTAGCACCCCCCCCTCAGAGACAAACATTTTTTTTTTGAAAGGCGAATACCATAATCAATTTCAACACACCAAATTCAATTTCCATTCATTCACCTTCTCCCAAATAAATTAATTGAATATTAAATTACAAAACATAACTAATTAACCAGTGTTTAATACAATTTACATGAGAAAATAATCTGTAAACTATAAATGCAAACATCTTCAATTCTTGAATTATTTTTTAATGGGAAGGACGTTTTTGGTGGGCACTGAGGAGATCATGAATATTTGGTTGCAGATTTTTATCATTAAGGGTTTTTGGACTATTGTCTTCATCTTTATTGTTATTTTATTATTGTAGAAATAACAATAAAGATGAAGACAATAGTCCGAAAACCCTTAATGATAAAAATCATCAAGCTTCATCTCAAAAATTCAGACAACTAATTTGGTTGCAGGTTTGTGACTTTGAGCTGCAAATCACCATGTTTTTTGTTCAAAGGCTCATCTGTTTGCTTTGTAAATAATGTACTTGGATAAACCCAGATTACACTGTATATGAGCTTTTACAAGCTCATAAAATGGGCTTAACAGTTGTACAAAGCTTTGGATATTTTGCTACAGTTTTTGGTATCTGGCAATTTTTCTTCTGTTCTAAAGGGATTCATTAATCCAAATTAGTCAATTCTCTCCCTGTGAACCCCTATGTTTTATTCATCTTGCTAAAATTTTGTTTACACCTTTGAGAAGCCTTGATCTCATCATCACTAAGGTGTGCTTACAGCACAGATTCCTTTGTATTTCTCTCACCATCCATTCCTAATAGCCATCACACTTGGTAGGTTCTCTAGATGTGACATAGTGTCTACACACAGTTGATGAATATAAGTTTTTGCTGGTTGACCAACACTGGTGTGTGCCTGTGTAGGAGTCCATAGGAAAATGTTACTTAGGAGTTCGTTCATATTTCTTCAGCAGTGGCCAGCATGTCTTGCTCCTCTCACTTGGATGGTTTGTGACATGGGAAGTAAATGGTTTTACAACTGCTGTTTTGTGGGTTGCTGCTTCCAGGATTTGTTCAAAGCATTATGCAGCACCTTACTGTAGTTTACATCTAGCTTTTTCTCCAAGAGTTTGTTAGAGTCCAAGTGGTGCAACCATGCAATAGTACTAACATGGCTAAAGCTTGGAAAAAATTCCCATTTTAATTTATCAAATCAGATTTCTATATAGTTTGTAACCTTGCATTTCGGCTGGGAAGTCCTCATTTTTACATATGAAATGTTGTAATTTGTTAAAAGCCTACAGCATTTTATGTTTTCAACTAAGAGCCCAGGACTCCAGGATGGGGGGGTGTGTGTCTATGGGCATGAGAGGGTGCTCAGAGTTCTAAGGGATAGATAAATACATTGAAACTTTCATTCTAATGATCACATATCTAATAACATAACCAATTCTGTCTTTATCACAACATTTTGTCTGATGTATTTTCCAACTTCCTTTTCATCTGAACTTTTGAGACAAATATTTTTATACTGTTATATATTAATTTTTTTCACAAGTTTATTTGGCTGTATAGTGTTTATCACAAAGTTTTTGCTGCCATACTTCAGGACCTTCTGACTAAAATGTGATAATAATAACAAACATGAAGCACGCTTAGTATGTGCAGTTAGTGTTGAAAGAAATGGAATATAGACGAGGCTGGAGTGATTGGGATGCTGGGTTATGACATCATCAAATGAGATGGCAGTCTCCTTTAGTGACCACTAATACTGCCACTCAACAACAACCAAGAGTGTCCAGTCTTGTAGGGAGATATTTATACAGTTTTTTTGAAGTCTTCTATTCAAATTTGTGTAAAGTAACAATTTTAATTAGTGTGTTAGCCAAATAGGGACTCATTCTCTTGGTGGAGCTTAGAATGTGTTGACTACATCTACTACGAGGCCAATGAACCGAGTTGTCCTGGAGACCTGGGTTCAATCCCAAGTCGTGTCATACCAAAGACTTTAAAAATGGTACTTGATACCTCCTTGCTTAACACTCAGAAATATAAGGTATGTGTCAAGGGTAAAGTGGAGCAATTCAGGGAAAGGAGTATCACCCTTCCCTACGCCTTGGTGTAGTAGCTATTGAAAAGGGAGCCTTCTGGTCGCCAACTTTACTTTACTTACATCTACAAATGGTTGAGACCCATCTCCTAAAAAAGGGGTGTCCTGGGTATGACATTAAACTGTATCGGATAGTGAGGCTCCAGTTCTGGATATCTAGAGAGAGTGGAATACTCTTTCATTGCTATTACTCCCAGGTTTTTCTTACTCGGAATGATAGTAACTATTCGGGTCTCTTCTATGAGTGAAATAGATCTGTTTAAATATCATTCATAATTGATCGAACTATTTAAAAAAAAAGAAAATTAAAAAACTCTTAAGAAACAACTACGCAAAAGATGTAAATATGAATGTATAATGAATACAATTCCCTAACCTCTAGTCACAAAATAACCCTAGACAGGTTTTCAATCAACTAAAGATGAACAAAAATACAGGAAAAAAAACAAAAACATTGCTCATCACTTACTTGGCAATTGTCCTTTGATTATATTTTCCAACTTCCTTGTGACACAATAAACTGACTTCAAACCTGGACAAAGCTGTTTATGTTTCCCATTATTCTAATCCCCTTAGGAAAGGCATGAATCCATCTATTCTCCCCAACCCAATTATGACTAAATAGTTGGGCAGACTGGGTTCTTCAGCCTTGATTAGGCAACCAGTCTACAAGAAGGAAAACTCTGAATTCAAACCATCTGTATTCCACTTGGAAATTAAATTTTTGTCACATCATATCTTTGGTAAAGCCATTGGGGGAAATACGAACATGAGAATAATGGTCCTAAAGAATCTTTGCATAATAGTATCATGATTTTGTTTAATTTGAATAAATTAATACCAACATAATTGGTGTGTTTCAGAAATGTCACTGGCAATTGTCAGATTTATAAATGTCTTTTACAATGAGAAAAACTTAAAACATAAATTTAAAAAAGATTTTGTAGGTTGTTTTATATACACACAGTTGTGCACTATAATGTGTAAGAAGTTAAAATTCCTTTAAAGTAATTATTTGTTCATGTTTTAATTTCTTAATATATTTTTTTGCAGGATCTAAACCTTACTTGTATTAGAACCTACAAAAGAGGGAAGATCTTGTCTTTGCCTGTCAAACGTCAGTTTGAACGCATTGAAATTCACCCAAAGGTAAATTTAAACATACAAACTATTCAATTCTAATCACTTAATCATGAAACTTAGAAACATTAAAATTATGCAAGAAGTACCAACTTTTATTGTAGTCAACCTAATATACACATTCAGAACCATGTTTAATGGTTTGGAGTGCAAGGTTTTTGGAATGTGATCTTAATCGAAAAAAAATGAACTTATTTTTCTATGCGCTTAAAATCTTGTTCAGAATTGACCTAGGAGGTTGAATGCCAGATTTTTGGAATGTGTTTTTTTAAAAGAAAAAAAAATGAACTTATTTTTCTATGCATCTAAAATCTTGTTCAGAATTGACCTAGGAGGTTGAATGCCAGATTTTTGGAATGTGTTTTTTTAAAAGAAAAAAAAATGAACTTATTTTTCTATGCGCTTAAAATCTTGTTCAGAATTGACCTAGGAGGTTGAATGTCAGATTTTTGGAATGCGTTTTTTAAAAGAAAAAAAAATGAACTTATTTTTCTATGCTTCTAAAATCTTGTTCAGAGTTGATCTAGGAGATTGAAAAGGCAAACCCACAGTATGATTTGGAAGAGTTACCAAACTAGGAAGTTAATTTGCATCTCATCTTCTCAAAATCCTAATAGTCTCTGTAATCTTCGACAATAATAAGCAGATGTTGTGCTTGTTCAAATATTTATGAGCAGTACTTTCTATAGAACAAGCATAATAAAATTTGGTTCTTTCTTTTTGAGTTAAACTCTCAAAATCAAATGTTTACAAGTAAATTGTCTGTTAGTCAAATATCTATAAGTATTGCATATGCATACTTTTATTGTAGAAATAGATTACTGTAAATTGAATTTTGCATATCAAGGGTACAGATTTTCAAAGGCAAATGTCTGCTTACAAGTTCCAAGTATTCATTACAATAGGTAGAAATTCGTTGTCTCCTTTAACTTCCATATGATATAATGGAAGTAAATATGTTAAACTTAATAAATGGAGATATTTTTGATTTTATAAAGAATAATTTTTTTACTTTATTTCTTAGGAATGCATACCACTATATATATATATATATATATATATATTGTCATCCACAGACTGACTGTTCTGTTATATCACAACTCTTCAGTGTGGCTAGACATGAAGAATGCTTCAAGCTGGGATTGAAACCCACCCAACTTTATGTTAGATAGTATCCTACCGCTCAGCCATTCAGACGACATACGTCAGCTTGGGAATTATAAGGCATTATGTAGTAGCTTTTGTTTGTTTACATTTTGCCTTACTGGATACCAGAGTGCTCAACATGAGTGGCAGCTGTTAATTCCTTCACCAGAGTGCTCAACCCTCGGGGCGGGGGAGCATATATATTGTCATCCACAGACAGACTGTTTTGTTGTATCACAACTCTTCAGTGTGGCTAGACACGAAGGATGCTTCAAGTTGGAATTGAAACGCTCTGATTTAAAGTGCAAGTGCCAATCCATACATAAGTAAAGTTGGCGACCATAGTTGAGGGTGACCCAAAAGCTCCCTTTTCAATAGCTACTACACTGAAGTGCATGGGAAGGCGCTATTCCATTCTCTGGATTGTTCTACTTTATCCTTGATCTGTACCTTATAATGCTGAGTATTAAGCAAGGTGGCATCAAGTACCATTTTTTGAGTTGTTGGTATGACTTGACCTGGGATTGAAACCCAGTGTCCTGGATGGTTTCAAAGAAATTTAACCAAAAAAAAACAAATATATATATATATATATTTTAGTTTAATTTCTTTGTTTAATGGCCTATCAACCTTTGTGAATTACTTAATACCAAACCCATCCCTGTAGAAGAACAGCAATGATACTATTTAACCTCTGGCAAAGAGGATAAAGGGGTTTTTAAAGTGAATATAATAACCTGATGAGTTCAAACTCACTTTCTTTGAGGCCTCAATCCAGCTCTTTAACCATTATGCTTTGGGGATTACCCCTATATATTTTAGTTTCTGTCAAAAATGATGTGATTATTTATGTATGGACTGGCACTTCCATGTAGAATCAGAGTGTAGCATCTCGTCAGTATTTATGTATGGGTTGGCACTTCCACATAGAATCAGAGTGTAGCATCTCGTCATTATTTATGTATGGACTGGAACTTCCACATTGAATCAGAGTGCAGCATCTCGTCAGTATTTATGTATGGGTTAGCACTTCCACATAGAATCAGAGTGTAGCATCTCATCAATATTTAGGTATGGACTGGCACTTGAATCAGAGTGTAGCATCCTGTCAATATTTATATATGGACTGGCACTTTCACATAGAATCAGAGTGTAGCATCCCATCAATATTTCTGTATGGGTTGGTATTTCACATAGAATCAGAGTGTAGCATCCTGTCAATATTTATATATGGACTGGCACTTTCACATAGAATCAGAGTGTAGCATCCCATCAATATTTCTGTATGGGTTGGTATTTCACATAGAATCAGAGTGTAGCATCCCATCAATATTTCTGTATGGGTTGGTATTTCACATAGAATCAGAGTGTAGCATCCCATCAATATTTCTGTATGGGTTGGTATTTCACAAAGAATCAGAGTGTAGCATCCCATCAATATTTCTGTATGGGTTGGTATTTCACATAGAATCAGAGTGTAGCATCCCGTCAATATTTATATATGGACTGGCACTTTCACATAGAATCAGAGTGTAGCATCCCATCAATATTTCTGTATGGGTTGGTATTTCACATAGAATCAGAGTGTAGCATCCCATCAATATTTCTGTGTGGGTTGGTATTTCACATAGAATCAGAGTGTAGCATCCCGTCAATATTTATATATGGACTGGCACTTTCACCTAGAATCAGAGTGTAGCATCCCATCAATATTTCTGTATGAGTTGGTATTTCATATAGAATCAGAGTGTAGCATCCCATCAATATTTCTGTATGGGTTAGTATTTCACTTAGAATCAGAATTTAGCATCCCGTCAATATTTATATATGGACTGGCACTTTCACATAGAATCAGAGTGTAGCAGCCCATCAATATTTCTGTATGAGTTGGTATTTCACATAGAATCAGAGTGTAGCATCCCATCAATATTTCTGTATGGGTTAGTATTTCACTTAGAATCAGAATTTAGCATCCCGTCAATATTTATATATGGACTAGCACTTTCACATAGAATCAGAGTGTAGCATCCCATCAATATTTCTGTATGGGTTGGTATTTCACATAGAATCAGAGTGTAGCATCCCATCAATATTTCTGTATGGGTTGGTATTTCACATAGAATCAGAGTATAGCATCCCGTTAATATTTATATATGGACTGGCACTTTCACATAGAATCTGAGTGTAGCATCCCATCAATATTTCTGTATGGGTTGGTATTTCACATAGAATCAGAGGTTAGCATCCTGTCAATATTTATATATGGACTGGCACTTTCACCTAGAATCAGAGTGTAGCATTTTATAGTT
Source organism: Sepioteuthis lessoniana (assembly GCA_963585895.1). Taxonomy (NCBI): domain Eukaryota; kingdom Metazoa; phylum Mollusca; class Cephalopoda; order Myopsida; family Loliginidae; genus Sepioteuthis; species Sepioteuthis lessoniana. The sequence goes on along the minus strand of OY757921.1, from coordinate 79,290,099 downwards.
ATTTAACTTTTGCCTAGTATCTTTTACTTTTTACATGGTATCTTTTATATTTGGTATCTAGTGCCTTTCGCACATCATCCTTTACCTTTTTACTTTTACATTCATTGTAGATGATTGGTCTATTAAAAGAAAAAAGTTACAAAATTTCTCCTGAAAGAATAAGTTGTTTTATGTATAGATATCTTAAACTATTTTTTCAATAGTTGTGTGAAATATCAATGCAAAAGATATTTGTGTGTGTGTAAATAGATGGCCAAGGCTAGGTCAACTGATACATCTACAATATCCAGCTACAAAAGTCAACAAATAGTCCTGAATAGTATCAGATGATACTCTAGTAGAAACAGTATTTTTTTAACAATGATACTGATATCCTAAACCATTGTTTTTACGATATGCTTGTGTGAAGTATTTATTTCACTACAAATGATATTATCTACTTCAGAATAAAATTCTCTGAGCAATCTTTTCTGCATTATTGTAACAATATTATTAGACTGACATGTTTTCTTTTCTCTCTAATAGTTGGCAGCATCTTTAGAGCCTGTAGAAGTAAAACCTGGTTCACTCATCACTATGGTGACTGGTTGTGTAACAGGCAAAGACAATAAATTTGTTCTTGAGGTGAGTTTCACAGGTTTTTCTCTTTCTTTCTATATTTAACTTTGTTATTCCAACTACAGAAATGTTGACAAAATTTCAGTTCTAATATGACTGGTGTTTACTATCCCCATCCAAAAAGAAAATTCTACTCTCTAAACTTGTTTTAATTCTTTCCATATTTTTTATTAAAGATATTTTTACCTCATTAAATTTTTGACCTGTGTTTCTTTCATTATATTTCTGTTGAATTCTGTCAAAATTCTCAAGTTGTCATTCTATCAATTTTTTTAGCGAGTAGAAATTTGATAAAGAGCAACAGAAATAAGATGAAGAAATACTAGTTAAAAAAAAATGAATTATTGGAAATGCTTCATCTAAGAAATTTGTAAAAGATTTATAAGATTTTTTATATCAAATTTGAAAATGACCTAACCGATAAAATGCAGTTGTGTCGATACTGCTATATGGATGCACTACATGGACGCTAACTAAATGGCTGGAGAAGAAACTAGACGGAAATTACACAAGAATGTTGAGAGCAGTATTGAACAAGTCCTGGCGACAACACCCAACGAGACACCAACTATACGGACACTTGCCCCCCCATCACGAAAACTATACAAGTTAGATGAACCAGACACGCGGGACACTGCTGGAGAAGCAAGGACGAGCTCATAAGTGATGTACTCCTATGGACCCCCACATATGGCCGTGCAAAAGCAGGACGACCAGCTTGAACTTACAGCAACTATGTGAGGACACAGGATGTAACTTTGAAGACCTGCCGGAGGCGATGAATGATAGGGAGAAGTGGCGAGAGAGGATCTGGGATATCCGTGCTGGTGGCACGACATGATGATGATGATTATAGTCTTGTGTGAATTTCTTAGATGAAACACTTTTATTATTAATTTTGGCTAGTCTATCTCTCATCTTATTATTGTTTCTTTTAAAAAATGTTTTGTAATTTTTTATATTCTGCAACCATTAAGCAAAGGGTTACTTCTTTATTTTTGGTTTATGCTGCTTGCTCAACATTGTGTGGAAAATAAATTAATCTGAATAAGTGTTGGGCTAGAAAAGCAACAATATTAAAATGTAAAAAAAAATAGTCAAAAATAGTCAAAGTTTTTCTTGTAATGATTGTCATTTGCTTAATTCTATCATTTTTTTTGTGATCATATGCGAAACTGATTTTATATGTAAGATGAAAAACTAACTGGAATTAAAATAAATTTGTCTCTGTTATCATTTATTAAAGTCAAGTTATGGGGCAGTCTGTGAGAATCAAGCTGACTACACAGAAATGGTGCCTTAATGCACCAAACATCTTTTTTAGCTGATTTGAGGGGCTGAATCTGAAAATGACTTGACTTTTTCTTGGTTAGCTATCATTTTTGTTGTACAGAAATGCCTCATTTTTGTTAAAAAGCATTTTTTTCATTTGTTTTCTGTATATATATGAAACTGACTGATGGTAATATTTTTCAAAGTGAAATCATAGAAACCACTCAATTCATATTTCAACCAACAAATATTGGTCTGCTTATTTAGAAATACTATTTTTGTGATAACAATTAGACCCTAAGTTTTTAAAAATAATGTGATACCAAGACCAACAAGTACTTTCATCAAATCATTTGATAGTTTTACAGCAGAAATAAAACCTTTGTGAACATAAAAAACTATGGTAAAAATTTTCTCTTTCTTGATTGTCTGTCATGTTTAATGTTAAGTCCCTTTTGATACTCCAGTTGTAATCAGCCATCATTCATTTGTCCCACCATCCCTGGTAGCATTCTTCTATTGTTCTGATATCCTGATGGAATCGTTCTCCTTGATCACCACTCACATCACTTTAATTATCTGGATATTTATTTAAATGGCTATGTAAAAAATGAACCTTAATACTCATATTTGCCTATGTCTTGTAGACTTTTCAATAGCTTTTCCACTAACTTCTTGTAGTTTTTGGCCTGGCAATTACCTAAGAAGTTTTACACCATGTCCAAGCATGTAATTCCAAGTCATTCATTGAATTAACAAATTCATCATCCTTAATGAGTTTCCTGATGTGAAACCATTTTCATAATGTTCATTATGTGCAATGGAATCGGTGCATTCAATTGGGGTGTCTTTAATTGGAGTTTCTTTCCAACTCTGAAAACAAAAACTCTCAATGTGCTTAGTTTCATTCCATAGTGAAGGGACAAAAGTGATGGGATAAATTTATGAATTTCAAACAGAACATTTTAAGGTTTCATTTTTTTTTCATTTCACCTTAATTATCAGGTTTACTTAAGTGCATTATTTATAAAATTTGTCTGTTAATTTAAATTTTGGCAAAAAATTGGAAAAATTTGGTACTTTTATTTAAAATTTTTGACTCAAAATAAAAAATATATAAATAGAAAAATAGTTTATTTCAGGTGGCAGACATAAATTGCTTGGCCTCCCTGAAAATTGATAGGTTTCTACAAATTTTATTAAGTAAATTTTGCTATCAACTAAGATCATAAATTGATCCTTTTTCCAAAAAATGAGCAAAGATGGTTGCTAACCATGACAAACTAAGGTCATTTTCAGAATCAGCACCATCAAATTAGCTAAAAGTAATGTTTTTATCTTGGCATTAAAAATTGTATTGACCAGTGCTATCAATGGTCTGCTAGTGTAGCTTGCTAACCCTTATATCATGCTTGTTATGTAAAGGTTTCTGTTGTATAACATGTACTTGGTGACCCAAGTTCAAACTCTAGATTGGGCTGTTTGGATTTCACATTGCGCTAATACCCTTGGGAAAGGTATTAATCCAATTATTCTCCTTCCAGCTATGGTTAGATAGTAGGGTAGACTGGGTAATTTGGCCTTGATATAGCAACTGGTCTAGTAGGAGGAAAATACTGAATTCAAACCTGTTGAATCTGCTTAAAAAAGTTTACCTTGTGTCACATCCTGCATTTGTGGAGAGGTTGGGTAAATATATACATCCCTGTACAAAAATATAAGACCACCCTCAAAAATGAAGAAAAAGATATTGTTTACAAATTTTGAATTATGAAAATCAGATATATGAAAGATAAGGCATAAAGACAATTAAATTTAAAATATGAAGAAATTTCAATTCATTTTTTGTATGTAGATTAGCATTTATGGTTGATTTTAGAATTTTGTTTTGATATAAATATAAGACCAATGAGCAGAACTATCGAATATAAAGGCAAATTTTTTATTTAATATTTTGTAGACCGCTATTAGCTTTGATAAACTCAAAAATTCGTCTAGGCATACTATCAACTAGTTTCTGAAGTTGAACCAAAGGTATTTTCTCCCATGCGTCTAAGATTGTGTTTTTGAGTTCAGAAATTGCTGAGTACTATCGACCTCCCTCATAAACTTTTGCAACAATCAATCTCCAGACATTTTCTATAGGATTGAGGTCTGTAGAGCACGCTGGGTGGTCAAGAAGTCTTATTTTTTGTTCAAGCAAGTATTTCTCTGTTATTGATACATTGTTGATAGCAGTATTATCTTGCTGAAAAATTCATTCTTCTCCACATAGAGAAAGCCCTTCTTGTGCAAGAGATAAATCATTTAGTATTTTTACATAACCTGCTGCTTTTTGTCAACCACTGACAAATTGTAGTTTTCCTGAAGATAAGAAAGTCTTCTCCACCACCTGATCTTAAGAGATCCTCCTTCAATGTGCCTTGTTGAGTAATTCTCTTCTGGAAAATTTTTTGCATGCCAGTACTTCTGAAAGCCATCTGAACTATCTAAATTGAATTTCTTTTTGTCCAAGAAAACAACTTTTTGCCATTCTTTAGCACTCATGGTTTGATATTGATGAGCATATTCCAGTCGTTTCTCTTTGTGCTTCACAGTTAACCTTGGACGATGAATTCTTTTTTTATGCTTAATTTTTTTATTGTTTAAATGCCTTCTAATTGTTCTAGTACTGCTAAGAGCATCCATTAAAGATTTAAATATTTTTGACGTTGACAAAATTTTCTTTTTTACTTTGCGAACAATTCTTCTCTTGAATGTAGATGATAATTTTTCTTGCCTGTCAGTCAGTTTTCTTGTTCCATACTTATTTGGACTTTTCAAGTAATTCCAGATGACGGTTTTACTGCATCCTAAAGCCTTTGAAATTTCTCTCTGAGATTTTCCGACTCTTTTAAGAGCTTTAATCTCATCTCTCTCAAATTCAGATAATTAAGTTCCTTTAGCCATTTATGTTTTTAGTAATTTAAGTATTACAGTTTTAATAGCTTTTTTTATATTATGTAGACTATTTTCTTTTTTTTTTTTTTTAGTTTTTATTAGTCTTATATTTATGACGAAAATGAATTTTAAAATTTAACATAAATGCTAATATATATATAAAAAATGAACTGAAATTTCTTTTTTTTCAAATTTAAATATCTCTTAACCTTATCTTTCATATATCTGATTTTCATAATTTAAAAATTGTAAACAATATTTTTTTCTTCATTTTTGAGGGTGGTTTTATATTTTTGTCCAGGGGTGTATACCATGTTGGTATACATTTTGTATTTCTCTTCATTAGTATCTATCTTTTCCTTCTCTTCATTAGTATCAATCTTTTCCTTCTCTTCATTAGTATCTATCTTTTCCTTCTCTTCATTAGTATCAATCTTTTCCTTCTCTTCATTAGTATCAATCTTTTCCTTCTCTTCATTAGTATCAATCTTTTCCTTCTCTTCATTAGTATCTATCTTTTCCTTCTCTTCATTAGTATCAATCTTTTCCTTCTCTTCATTAGTATCAATCTTTTCCTTCTCTTCATTAGTATCTATCTTCTTCTTCTCTTCATTAGTATCAATCTTTTCCTTCTCTTCATTAGTATCAATCTTTTCCTTCTCTTCATTAGTATCTATCTTCTTCTTCTCTTCATTAGTATCTATCTTTTCCTTCTCTTCATTAGTATCAATCTTTTCCTTCACTTCATTAGCATCAATCTTTTCCTTCTCTTCATTAGTATCTATCTTTTCCTTCTCTTCATTAGTATCTATCTTTTCCTTCTCTTCATTAGTATCAATCTTTTCCTTCTCTTCATTAGTATCTATCTTTTCCTTCTCTTCATTAGTATCAATCTTTTCCTTCTCTTCATTAGTATCAATCTCTCCCTTCTCTTCATTAGTATCAATCTTTTCCTTCTAATCATTAGTATCTATCTTTTCCTTCTCTTCATTAGTATCTATCTTTTCCTTCTCTTCATTGTATCTATCTTCTTCTTCTCTTCATTAGTATCAATCTTTTCCTTCTCTTCATTAGTATCAATCTTTTCCTTCTCTTCATTAGTATCTATCTTTTCCTTCTCTTCATTGTATCTATCTTCTTCTTCTCTTCATTAGTATCAATCTTTTCCTTCTCTTCATTAGTATCTATCTTTTCCTTCTCTTCATAAAGTATCTATCTTCTTCTTCTCTTCATTAGTATCAATCTTTTCCTTCTCTTCATTAGTATCTATCTTTTCCTTCTCTTCATTAGTATCTATCTTCTTCTTCTCTTCATTAGTATCAATCTCTCCCTTCTCTTCATTAGTATCAATCTTCTCCTTCTCTTCATTAGTATCAATCTTTTCCTTCTCTTCATTAGTATCTATCTTTTCTTTCTCTTCATTAGTATCTATCTTTTCCTTCTCTTCATTAGTATCAATCTCTCCCTTCTCTTCATTAGTATCAATCTTTTCCTTCTCTTCATTAGTATCAATCTTTTCCTTCTCTTCATTAGTATCAATCTTTTCCTTCTCTTCATTAGTATCTATCTTCTTCTTCTCTTCATTAGTATCAATCTTTTCCTTCTCTTCATTAGTATCAATCTTTTCCTTCTCTTCATTAGTATCAATCTTTTCCTTCTCTTCATTAGTATCTATCTTCTTCTTCTCTTCATTAGTATCTATCTTTTCCTTCTCTTCATTAGTATCAATCTTTTCCTTCTCTTCATTAGTATCTATCTTTTCCTTCTCTTCATTAGTATCTATCTTTTCCTTCTCTTCATTAGTATCAATCTTTTCCTTCTCTTCATTAGTATCAATCTTTTCCTTCTCTTCATTAGTATCAATCTATTCCTTCTCTTCATTAGTATCTATCTTTTCCTTCTCTTCATTAGTATCTATCTTCTTCTTCTCTTCATTAGTATCAATCTTTTCCTTCTCTTCATTAGTATCAATCTTTTCCTTCTCTTCATTAGTATCAATCTTTTCCTTCTCTTCATTAGTATCTATCTTCTTCTTCTCTTAATTAGTATCTATCTTTTCCTTCTCTTCATTAGCATCAATCTTTTCCTTCTCTTCATTAGTATCTATCTTTTCCTTCTCTTCATTAGTATCTATTTTCCTTCTCTTCATTAGTATCTATCTTTTCCTTCTCTTCATTAGTATCAATCTTTTCCTTCTCTTCATTAGTATCTATCTTCTTCTTCTCTTCATTAGTATCTATTTTCCTTCTCTTCATTAGTATCTATCTTTTCCTTCTCTTCATTAGTATCTATCTTTTCCTTCTCTTCATTAGTATTAATCTTTTCCTTCTCTTCATTAGTATCTATCTTTTCCTTCTCTTCATTAGTATCTATCTTTTCCTTCTCTTCATTAGTATCAATCTTTTCCTTCTCTTCATTAGTATCAATCTTTTCGTTCTCTTCATTAGTATCAATCTTTTCCTTCTCTTCATTAGTATCAATCTTTTCCTTCTCTTCATTAGTATCAATCTTTTCCTTCTCTTCATTAGTATCAATCTTTTCCTTCTCTTCATTAGTATCAATCTTTTCCTTCTCTTCATTAGTATCTATCTTTTCCTTCTCTTCATTAGTATCTATCTTTTCCTTCTCTTCATTAGTATCAATCTTTTCGTTCTCTTCATTAGTATCAATCTTTTCGTTCTCTTCATTAGTATCAATCTTTTCGTTCTCTTCATTAGTATCAATCTTTTCCTTCTCTTCATTAGTATCAATCTTTTCCTTCTCTTCATTAGTATCAATCTTTTCCTTCTCTTCATTAGTATCAATCTTTTCCTTCTCTTCATTAGTATCAATCTTTTCCTTCTCTTCATTAGTATCTATCTTTTCCTTCTCTTCATTAGTATCAATCTTTTCCTTCTCTTCATTAGTATCTATCTTTTCCTTCTCTTCATTAGTATCAATCTCTCCCTTCTCTTCATTAGTATCAATCCTTTCCTTCTCTTCATTAGTATCTATCTTTTCCTTCTCTTCATTAGTATCTATCTTTTCCTTCTCTTCATTAGTATCTATCTTTTCCTTCTCTTCATTAGTATCAATCTTTTCCTTCTCTTCATTAGTATCAATCTTTTCCTTCTAATCATTAGTATCTATCTTTTCCTTCTCTTCATTAGTATCTGTCTTTTCCTTCTCTTCATTAGTATCTATCTTTTCCTTCTCTTTATTAGTATCAATCTTTTCCTTCTCTTCATTAGTATCTATCTTTTCCTTCTCTTCATTGTATCTATCTTCTTCTTCTCTTCATTAGTATCAATCTTTTCCTTCTCTTCATTAGTATCTATCTTTTCCTTCTCTTCATTAGTATCTATCTTCTTCTTCTCTTCATTAGTATCAATCTTTTCCTTCTCTTCATTAGTATCTATCTTTTCCTTCTCTTCATTAGTATCTATCTTCTTCTTCTCTTCATTAGTATCAATCTCTCCCTTCTCTTCATTAGTATCAATCTTTTCCTTCTCTTCATTAGTATCAATCTTTTCCTTCTCTTCATTAGTATCAATCTTTTCCTTCTCTTCATTAGTATCTATCTTCTTCTTCTCTTCATTAGTATCTATCTTTTCCTTCTCTTCATTAGTATCTATCTTTTCCTTCTCTTCATTAGTATCAATCTCTCCCTTCTCTTCATTAGTATCAATCTCTCCCTTCTCTTCATTAGTATCAATCTTTTCCTTCTCTTCATTAGTATCTATCACTTATCAATTTCGACCTGCTATTATTCCTTTTAATTTTTTTTGTTTTTAATTGAATTTTCTTTTTTTCATTTATTGCAACTTATTCAGCTTGTCAATTATTGATAGTAAGTAACAGTATAGATCAGAAATGATAAAAAATAAATTGTCATTGAAATTTGAAATCCCATCCACATCACATGTTAAACTATGAAGAATTAAACCAAACATAGAAACACATTTTTTTTTATTGTTTCTTAGTTTTTCTGAATGTCATATTTGTTGTTATTGTTTTTTTTTTGTTTTTTTGCTTCAGTATTTTAAATAGAATCTTTTATTTATTTTTAAATGAGGCATTGCCATTTATTATTTCTAATGTGTATTATTTCTCACTATTGTAGGTTGATGAGCTGAATAAATTGTGATAAAAAGCTTCCATAAATTAAAAGATCAAAGAAAATAGAAGCCAAAATTATAATGACTATAATAATATTTGACAACTTCATTTGAAAATGTATCTTATAATTTGAAGATTAAAAAAATTCTTATTTTGTTTTTTATGTAGCCAATTCCTGATGACTTACCATTGAAGCGGAAACTGAAAGCTGAAGGTGCGATTCGCTCTTACATTTGGGGCACATTACAAATTCGTAGATTTGTCGATGCCTTAGCTGAGGTAAAAAGATTTTCTGTTTGCTGATTTTGTTTTTGTGAATGTGTGAAGAGAGATTTATTTTGTGCAAAAAGCTTTGGGTTTTATTTGAGTTATTTTAGTATTAAACTTTGATTTTACACTCTGTAATTTTGAGAAAAGTCATTATAATTCTACCACTTGATTAGATTATTGATCTCATTCTTTTTGTTGTTTTGTTCTTATCACAAGATTTTGGTCTATATATTCTACAGCCTTTCTCAGGTATACATTTTATACGGATACAGAAACATAAAAAATGGGCTATATTTTTGTATTAACAAAAAATTTATCATATTTTCGGTTTACCAAAAAAAAAAAATGGTTATATTTTTGCTTTACCAAAATAAAAAAAAAATTCTTATTTTCCTTTGGATTGTAACCCTGAGGAAGGCTGTAGAATGAATTGACTGAAACATTGATCAAACGAATCTTGGAATTAAACTTTTCCATTTCATTTGATTTTTTATGTGTACATTTTAGCCCTGTTGCTGCATGATTTTTTCTTAAATATTAATTTTTACTGAAGTTTTGAGAAATTCAGTTAGGTAAATCACACTTGTAATGAGCAGTGGCGAGATTTATGAAGGAAGGTATAAAACAAAGATATAGGCCAAAATTAGTTGTGGCAAGTGTGTATGTTTGTGGAAGGATTGTACCCAGCCCATCCAGTTGAATGAATGATGCATGAATATTTTATAAATTTTTTTTTCTAAAGCATTCAAATTAAATGATATTTAATGAATTTTTGACATTCCCTCATCTTGGTAACTTTTGTTTTTCTGGCGATGGTTTTCAGTGAAATGTTAAAAAAAAAAAAGAAATAAAAAATAAAAATGTCAAATAGTTCAACTGTGTTGATTTGGGGTAGGGAAGATATCTAGTCCAGTCCCCATTCACCAAGGACCAATATTAACATTATATCTGTGATATACCAACACTGAATAAAAGGAAAGGAAGACAAGCTCATTTTTACATACAGAAGCATTTAATACATACATCATATACTTGTAGTATTGAAAAGAATTCACAAATGTGTCCCAACACATGAAATATGCATATATTGTTCTATAAACAAGCAGTATGTGAAAGGGGTACAAAGATGGAAAATGTCTTACATGCTAATGATGATGAATCAAAGGCCATAGCAGGAACATAAGATAATTTCTCTACTCTTTAAAAACCAGAGGCAAAAAGAGCCCAAGAATACTTTTTCTGATTGTCTTGTGACTGTACACAAGGCCACCTAATGAATACATTCATTCTTCAAGGGAAACAATTATTTATTGTCTCCCTAAAGTTCAGTTGTTTGTTTTCCTTAAGAACAGAATAAATGAAATGAGGTTTTTTTGATGTTAGGGAGTGAATTGAAAAATTTTTTTATGAGTGTTTCTTTTTCTTTCTATAGGAAGGAATTACTGAAGTAAAAGTGGAAGAAGCTGGTGAAGGATCCATTATACATTTGGTGAGTTTTTATCTATAAACATAATATTTATAGTTTTGATAATAGATTTCTATTAATATTACTTTTTATTTCATGTAAAACAGCTAAGACTAAAATATTGCTGAAATTTTCTATTTTTTGTTCTTTTTCATTTCAGCCAAGTGAAGATACATTAATACAAGTTGAGCCTGACTCTACTCACATCATTTGTGAAGGGAATGAAGCTATTCGAGTAAAACTAAGAGATACATTACTAAAGTGTCTCTCCAAATTTTAATACCCCTTTTTTTTCCTGATGTTAATGTGGTGCCACTTTTTAGAGTTAGGATAAAGCAAGCTTGTTCTCAAATTATCTACCTTTAACACTTGTAACAGATTTAACTACATTGTAAAGCTTACAGGAAAAGTCTTTATTTGAAAGAAAATATTGTTAAGGAATTCGGTATTTATTGGCTTTTGGAGAATGTTAAAGGGATTTTGTTATTGTTGATGCATACTACCTGTAAAAAATGACAGGATTTTTTCTGTATGGATTGGCACTTCTAATTAGTACCAGAGTGTAGTATCTGCATGTTTTTCTTAGGATCAACGTATCGTTCACTGACTCTCTGCATCGGATCAATGTAGTGTCTGTGTGTTTTTCTTAGGATCAACATATCGTTCACTGACTCTCTGCTTTGGATCAGTGTAGTGTCTGTGTGTTTTTCTTAGGATCGATGTATTGTTCACTGACTCTCTGCTTTGGATCAGTGTAGTGTCTGTGTGTTTTTCTTAGGATCAACATATTGTTCACTGACACTCTGCTTTGGATCAATGTTTTTCTTAGGATCAATGTATTGTTCACTGACTCTTTGCCTATGATCTGTGTCATGTCTGTATACTTTTTTTATGTACTCAAATGTTCTGGGAACTTAAAGTGAAAAATATCTTCCACAAAAAACGAGAAAAAAATTTTCTTCATTTTTTGATAAAGTGATTTTGAGTATGAAAGGTCTATTGAGACAAAAGAAACTAATAATTTTATGTATAAGGAGATTCTATAAACTTTTAGGTTGAACTTCTTATATATGAGGGTAGGCTGAAAAATTCATAGGCTGATGTCATATCTGCTATTGATGATTCTTTTGGACCAATAGAATCCAAGCACTGCAACACTGATGGAAAGTATGTGAACTGCAAGTTGATTATGTTAAAAATAATCCTCATTTGGTTATATTCTATGAAGGTGTCTTGGTCAGCTTATAAAATTTTCAGTTGACACTTGTATGTTGTTGGTGGGATTTTAATTAAGAAAAAAAATTTTAGATTAAATTTGACCAGATCATAAAAAAACAAAAAGTAAACAGAAACTAAATGGTGAAATATCTTAGCAGTATTTTACTTAATCCAGATCTTTTTCTGAAACTGCCTGTTTTACTCCTGACTATCAAGTGGCACCAGATGACACATAAACATTCACCCAATTCCTCATCTCTCTTCATTTGGTTCATCTTATCAAAAAATACTGATATTGAAAACAGATCTTTTTCATCATTCTCTCAACTTTTATTTTTGTACAAATAAATTCTCATAATTTCTGAATGTGTTTCTTCCTTTTTTCAAATGTTCTATTTAAAAAATAACTTTTATTTGACCTTAATTCAAAGGCCATTCAATAGATAAGGTGAAATATTACTTTAGGAGTTGGTAATTGGAAGCACTGTTTACAGTTGTACTTTTTTCAAGGAAATCAATAGTGATGGGTCTTTTCATGTCCCAAAAGACTATCAGCATGACCTTCTTTACTGACTGTTGTGTGCAGAATTATTTTTTCTGAAGAGTTTGTGTATTTCCACCTTATGGACCATATTTTTAACTCAGGCACGCAGTGGCAAAGTTATGTTTAGCAGACTTATGAACATATTTTTGACTCAAGCACCTAGTGGCAAACTTATGTTAAGCCCATTTATGAACATGTTTTTGACTGTATGCATCACATATTCTTCTACAAATCTCATATAGTTTGCACTTTGCAAAAATTTGATGACAGACTTCTGTTCAAGCCTGGAGCACTTTGTTTGATTTGCTGCCGTTTTGAAAATTCTCAAAACAAATATGTGAAATCAAAACAGACTTGTCCAAGTTTTGAACACAGGTCACCATATTCAGTTCCTATGACGACAGCCATTACACCATAAATGCCTCCAAACTGGACCATTGAGCACAGAGCAATCATAGAGAGTCCCAGAATTCTGCAACCTGGACTAAACCTGGAGCAGATATGTACAAGCACTGAGCGATGATGGTGAGCATAGAGAGCAACTCAAAACATGAGTATGCTGTGTGAGCACAGAGCTGCATAGCACTGCAGTATGGAGGAGGGTGAACATTTAAAAAAAAATAACAGAAGGCTATCTTGGGAATATAATTGTGTGAGCACATCTGAATCCAAGTAATTCAAGAGAAGAGTGGAGGGAAGGATGTGATCACAGAGTACCAGAAAAAGATTTTTTGTTTGCCAAGATCTGTTACAATGTTCACAGACAACAGTTGGACCTGTACAGTTGTCTGTTGAGTGGTATTCAAAGGACCCAAAACGACCACTTGGAAAACTTCCATGATGATGGGAAGATGACATTTTCAAACGATTTGAGCCAACATGGAGAAGAATGTTGAGAGCAAGAATGAAGTGGAATTGCATTTTGGCCAGTGATATGGAAAATATCAGAGGGCCTTACCAATAAAAGAATAAAGGAATATTCTTACATAAAGATAAAATTAGAAAAAAAGAATATTATAACACTTTAGAAGAAGGAATACAAGTTATATAAGTTGTCTCTAGCTTTCATTATTTAATTGTAAGGAAAATTTATATTTATTTTCAAATCAAAGTAGCTTAAAAAATGTTTAAATTTTAACATTTTCCTTAGATGTGCTGGGCAGGTGTCAAGAGACATAACATTATAAAAAGAAAAGTTATTTCCCTTGCATTATTACGAAACGTATTTCAATTTCCTAGTCTAATAGAATACACCAACTGCTGGTCTAATAGAATACACCAACTGCATCTCTGTAGAGAGGTAAGACTCCTTGAACGAATGTATGATTCTAAACTGCATCTGATGGTGTGGTTACAGACCCGGAGCTTTGGGGAATGTATAGTACACCTTCATTGTCATCACTCACTGGTCAACTTGAACTTGGAGTAGTAGTAACCATTAGGGTCCCATTGAAAGGTCAAATAGAACTATTTAATCATTTACTATATATGAAACCATTTAAAAGTGCTAAAATAATAAATAGTAGTTCTTGAAATTATTTAGCTGTTATCAAATAAATGATTAATATTGAATAAAATTATTCTTAAATGGCAATACTTGAAATCATTTAACTGTGTGCATATAAATGAGCTCTGGCTCGTTTAATAAGAACTTTACCTACAAACTGTTCACTTAAATATCACACACACACACACATATATATATATATATACACACATACCAACTAGTGGGTAGAGTGTTTGCCAATGGCCTGAGAGACTGGGGTTCAATTCCAGGTTGAGTCATTAGTAAAGTAAAGTTGGCGACGTTAGTTGAGAGTGACCTGAAGGCTCCCTTTCCAATAGCTACTACACCAATGTATAGGGGAGGGTGCTACTCCATTCCCTGAATTGCTCCACTTTACCTTTGATCCTTACCGTATAATGCTGAGTGTTAAGCTAGGTGGCATCAAGTACCATTTTTTGAGTCTTTGGTATGACTTGACCTGGGATTGAACCCTGGCCTCCCAGACCATTGGCGAACACTCTACTCATTAGGCCAATGGCCCGGTTGAGTCATACCAAAGACTAAAAAAATGATACTTGATGCCTTCTTGTTTAACACTCACCATTATAAGGTAAATATCAAGCGTAAAATAGAGCAATTCAAGGAAAGGAGTAGCTCCCTCCTCTACACCTTGGTGTAATAGTTATTGAAAAGGAACCCTTTCGATCGCCCTCGACTACTGTCGCCAAATTATATATATATATATATATATATATATATATAAGGTATTCTTCTATCCAGTAAATCCGGAGTAGGGAACAATTCAGTCAGAACAATTAAATTATTCAAAATTCAAATATTTAAATATTCCTGGTAAAGAGCTCAATGTAAATGATATCACAGAGCAAATATTCTTTCAAGGAAAAACCAAAATTCGGTCACATTAGTATTATAAATTTATTTCTATCCTGCTAAGAGCATTGGTATGAATCAACAACTCCAAAAACAATTTAACAGGACTTCTTCAGATCCAACATGAAAATAAATGAATACTGCCAGATAATGGGGATGGTCACAGGAGGGAAGGGGAGGGAAGAAGCCTTCTTTCATTAAAGATTACTTCCGGTCTCCTCTCGTTTCCGGTTGAGATATTAACAAAATAATAAAGAAACATAAAGATTAAAAATAAAATTTACAATAAATTTAAACTTCATTTTAAAGTAACTCTTTAGGTTTAACATAAAATAAGGAATTAAAATAAAAATATAAAAAATAAAAAATTTTCAAATAAAAATGAAAAGCAAAACCCGCAATTTAACCAATTACAGTAATCCCTAACGCCATTTTTTCTCTGCCCTCTTTTTTCTTTTTGAAAGGTACACAAACCTCTGCCTTAAATGGTGATATCTTTTAACTATGTTACATTATCTATCCCAATTCAATAATATTTTTATAGTTAATTATTAACTTAGAGTTTCGGCTATAGTTTAAATTTATTTCTGTGCCTACATCTAGCTGTTAAATCACATCTCTGATTTAATAATTTATCTGGATCAGGGTATAACATAATTCGTATCTTTTCTTCTAGACACAGGTTAAATCTACTATAAAAGCAGTTGGGAGTACTAGACCTTTTCAATATACTCCCTTGAATTTCAGGGTTTAAAGCCTTATTTTTCAATTTCCAAAAGTGTTTGGATAAAGCTATTTGGTTTTTCAAATGCTCGTGAGAGAATGAATGATTGTGATTATTAAATCTTAGCTTCCATTTCGTCGATGAGATTCCTATATCAGTTTTTCTACTTTTAATGTTTTTTTGGGGAAAATGATCCCTTGGTACACTAGTTTTACAATTACATTCGTTTTAAAACGAATGCAATTGTAAAACTAAAACGAACAGCCAATTCTTGAAAAAAAGACACTAAGAAATCCTTTCTAGCGTTAAGAGGTATACAGTTCAGGTTGCTATTTTTTTATCGGATAAAGAGAGAGAGAGAGAGAGAGAGAGAGATATTTCTGATTCTTTGCTATTGTTTATCAAGTACTTACATGACTTAAGTGAAAGCCGTATTCTGAAAAGAGAAATGTCATTTGTGGCTTTGAACACACAGGTTGAAATTTCTCAGTAATAATGACAAATCCCTCACCTGGAATGCCTTATGGGGGAGCAAGAAGTCTTTCGTAGTGGGGTTGCTGGATTTGCCAGGTGCGCTAGTTGTGGTGTTATGTAGAAAAATGTACATCCATAGTGTTTAACTTGTTGAAGATAACATGGTTTGTATTTTCGACGAACGTTATTTTTGCTTTGGATGTTAGTGATATAAGATACTGTGTATTTCTGTATTTACTTGCGGTAAATGAGATCTTCAATATAAACAACACGCCATTTTTCTATCCCATACAACTGTTAAAGGAAAATAAGAAGGTCGAGATGTGGTTAACGTACTGGACTGCGACATTGTAGTAAGCGAGTTCGATCCCAAGCCACTCTATTACGTTCACTTTTGAACTAATACTTTTGGGAAAGGTATGAACCTCCTTATCCACCCAGCTATGGGTTAAATCGTACCACCGTTGTTCTACAAGCGTAGCTTTAGCATTAAATAACCTATGAAAGTTGATATGCCTTTGAACAAAGAAACCAAAGCCAAGATAAAGGTTATCACCATTTTTTTAACCTTTTCTTTCTAAACCTTCATTCCGGTTGCCCTGTCGGTGGGGCATTGAATACGCTAATTGCATCCCTTGCTGAAGAGTAAGGCCCCCCCCACAAGAAGAAAGTGTCCTGGGTATGACACAAAACTGTATCTGATAATGAGCTTTCAGTTCTGAAGATCTAAACCAGTGTGGAATACTCTTTCATTACCATTACTCCTTGGTTCATTCCGACTCGGAATGATAGTACTTGTGAACATCTCATCTAGGGGTTTAATAGATGTATTTTACAATTATTTGTAATCAATTGGGTCGTGTGCAACCCCCGTCCCCCAAAAACAAACAAACAAACAAAAGCAATTCGAGATTGAAGCCGGACACGAGTTTATAATATGAGTACACATGGAGCATTTCGACAGTTTGTTTTAAGCGCCTTTTACTAACTTATATCTAAGTATGGAACTGTTTGTGGTCACCCGATTGAAAATATCCCATGAGATTGACTTTTGGTTCAATAGCTGTCTATCATACTGCTGTGTTTTTCCACGCCTTTAACGACTCGGGATTTATGTTGAATGCCATACCTCATGTCAATAAGGAATCCCACCAATCTATTATGTAGCAATAAGGAGGTGCCCCTGGTGTAATGGTTATCGTCGTAGGAAATGGACCCGGCGACACGAGTTCAAATCCTGGACGAGACTGATATCATTTCATTGGGAAAGGTATGAATCGAATTATTCTCCCTCCAACTATGGGTAAATAGTAGGGCAGACTAGGTTCTTCAGCCTTGGTGAGGCAACTAGTCTAGGAGAAGGAAAACTGTGAATTCAAACCTGTTAAACTCCGCTTAAAAATTGACCCTGTGTCATATCCTGCACGAGCCGAGGGGTTGGGTAAATATGGATTCAAATACGTACAAACCAAGATGTGTCCTGTTCGTTGAATAGGATTCGTAGATTATTACAATGCCACAAAATACAATAGCCAATTCGAAGAACTTTCTGAGAAACAAGGCTTTAAAACATCCCTGGCATATTGCTTAAAACATACTCAAAATAGTATAATTTTTTCGACGAAAGTTAAAAGGGAATGTTATTTCATATTGACTAATATCAAATTTCATTTAGAAATTGACCTTGTGTCATATCCTGCCCGAGCGGAGGGGTTGGGTAAATATGATAAGTGTCGAACTGAGTCCGACCTCCTGGTGAAAAGCTTCTGGAAGTAATCCCAAAATTCTTTGCTGATGCTTTCATTTATTGTCAGTCGTCGGTGAAGTTCTTCCGTAGGTAATAATAGTCTCCATTTTTTGATACAGTTCAAAATAAGAAATTTAAAATAAAAAAAAAATAAATTTATAAATATCTTTGGTGCTACAACAAAGTATTGATTTGTTAAATTTTTTTAGCCTAATGGTTAGGTCAACTGAAAACCGCGATAACAGGAGAAGTGCGAAAGCACGTATCTTGGAGGTATATGAGATGGATGGAAATTGGAAAGCCCTAGCGGAAAATCTTTCTATTCCGAAAACCACCCTCAATCGCTGGATTAGTAAGGGAAATCAACCAGATACAAGAGGAGGGCCTAGAAATTGTAAGGTTAAACAGGTGCATTTGGATTTTATTCAAGCACTAGTGGATGAAAATCCTAGGATCACATTAAATGTGATCCGTGAAAGGATTGAAGCCCAGTTTGGGTTTAAATTGTCCAAATCTACAGTAGCGAAGCATCTTGATATGATGACTTATACGCTTAAAGCTGTAAGATTTGTGCCCGAGAGGGCAAATTCAATTGAGAATAAAAATAAACGTAGTTTATTTTGTTCAAAATTATTGAATTACCAATCAACTGGAAAACCCATTTTATTTATGGATGAAACGAACTTTAATCTGCATATTTCCAGGAGAGATGGGCGTTCTCTAAAGGGTAGGCGATGCAACGTAGTTTCAGCCGGTACTCAGGGTGCCAATATTCACGTTATTGGATGTATTGGTCCCAATGGCCGCGTGTACCATGAAATTCAAAGAGGATCTTTTCGAAAGGAAAGTGCACAGTCTTGGATGCGAGAATGTATGTGAGCTGCAAAGAGACAATATGGGGGTCAAGTTGTGATGGTTGTTGACAATGCCCCATGTCACTCAAACATTGAAGAAGTTTTTAGTGAAGAAGAATTTCTAGGATGTGAAGTGCTTAGGTTGGGACCATACAGTTCAATGTTTAATCCGATTGAACAAGTATGGTCTTTAATCAAAGCTTACGTCAAGCAGGAATTGACTGCTAAAATTGTGATTATTCTTGCAATGGAGAGAAGAGATGGCTTGTCAATTACTGAACAAAGGGCAAGAGCTTTGACTTCATTAATTGAGGAAGAATTGGGAAGGGTTACACCAGAAGTATGCAATCGTTTCATAGCTGGAATTCAATCTAAAATTCCTGCAGCTGTAACATTAGAAGATGTTGTGTTCTAATAAATGACTTGAAGATTTTTTTAATATTATAAAATGTTAACAATTTTATTGCTAAAATAATTTATAAAATATTTTTTATATTTATACTTATAATAATTTTTCCATTTTGAACCGAACTATTCCCATTTTGAATTGAACTATTCCCATTTTGAACTGAACTATTCCCATTTTGAACTGAACTACTCCCATTTTGAACTGGAAAAGGTATAGTAATCTAACGCTTGAAATATCATTCTATAGAAATAATTTCCTCTTGGGTTCTTTTTTCAATGCTGATCTGTTTAGTTTTTGGCACTTTAACGATTTCTGTTAATTAGTTTTAATCACACATTCATCTAAATTGAATTGAACCTCTACCAAACTTTGGCCGGGGCTGTAGAATACACAAACTGCTTCTCTGCAGAGGGGTAAGACTCCACCTCAACAAGTCTTGGATATGACACTAAACAATCTGATGGTGAGGTTCCAGTAATGCTGGAGCTTCGAGGAATGCAGAGTACTCCTTCATTGCTTTCGCTTCCAGTTCCACTCCGACCCGGAGTGGTAGCAGATGATAGGGCCCTACCTATGGGTCAAATAGAACTAAACTGCGTACTTATACTAAACTGAATTTTTAAAAATGGATCTGTTTTTGGATGCTAAACTGGATTGTTTGAAATAGAAATGTTTTGACATTTAACTGTGTGTAAACAAAAACTATACTTATACTAAACTAAATTGTTTGAATTAGAACTGTTGGACTAAACTGAATAGGTTGAAATAGAAATGTTTTTGACAATTGGATAGTGTACTTATGCTAAACTAGATTATTTGAAATAGAACTGCTTATATGTTTAAAAATGCATTGGCTAAACTGAATTGCTTAAAATAGGGCTGTTTTGACATTTCATTAAAATTTATTTCTAACATGGAATCAAACCGACCACGTGCAACACTTGATATGGCCAGAGTGGAAAAGGGAGAAGTAATCCCAGATAATACGGCACCAAAAAGCTATCTCCAACTATTTGTTGAGAACTATTATTGGGCTCTTCAGTACGGAGGCAGTAAAAAATAGCCAGCAGAAAGGTTTTGTCACTGGCTTCTTGAATAGTAGATAAGTATTTCAAACAGGCAAGAAGCTTCCCAAGAAATAAAAGTAAAATTAAACGAGAAGCGACTACTAAAATTCTACCTAGTAAAACCAACTGAAAGAAAATTCAATTCGAGAATTTTGCCGAAAAGATAACTTTACAGAAGACTCAATTGAAATCAAAAGAAAATTAAGGACTCAATTAAAACCAACTGAAAGAAAATTCAACCCGAGAATTCTACTGAAAAGATAACTTTACAGAAGGTTCAATATTGAATGAAAACTGAAAAATTTCGACAAAACTAAAAAGAAAAAAAAATACCCTAATTCAAAGAACTTTGTTTCCGGACATTCTCTTAGATAAATTCCCGCAAATTACATTAAAATTTGCAACACTTTATCTTTTCTATCCCTTTCTTTATTGTTTCCTTTGAATAAAATTCCTTTTAAAAACTTTATTGTCTATGTTATCTTTTCGAATCAGTATCCAAACTAGAAAGCTACAAAACTTACCGTTTGAATTTACTGTTTAAAATCACGTGCTAAAGCCCCCTAAAACATCTGGGGATTTTTATAAGCCCCGAAAATCCCGGTTTAATTCTTACGTTTTGTAAAAGAATAAACCGTACTTCGACCGCAGTAGGGAGGTGGCTGGCAGCTTTTGAAGAAAGGTGACGAACAACTTTTTGTGTAACAAAATGTATATACAACAAACAGGGTTTTAAACACCAAATGGAACAAACAACGAATTTGTAAGAATTAAAAAAATAATTCAATGTTCTGATAGGTGGTAGGTGTATAAGAGTAAGGTTAGGTAAGGTTTTGTGAGGTTATGTGAGGTTTGGACGAGGTTGTAAGTTTAGGTTGTATGGTTGTAAAGTTAGGTTATGTAGGGTTAGGTTATGTAGGGTTTTGTAGGGTTAGGTTATGTTGGGTTTTGCAGATAAAATGCCTGCGGGAACTTAGCTGTGATCCTGGTTCCTTTTATCTCAGCACGTGCGTTCATCGCTCTTGGCTCCCGGATGGTGATGAAGGTACCAAATACGTTTGCTGTCGAGGGCTGCTACGATATGGACCTGTTGCTAACAGCGGTGGGAGTGGAAAAAGGAGGAAGAATCTTCAGATGGAGCTCTTTTTATAGTGGACACCACGTAACCCCAAGGGGCTGCTGATATTCGGGGAAACAGGATTACTAGTTCCTTAACAAATTTCCACAAACATTATCCAGTTAAATAGTAAACTTGGCTTTAGTGTCAATCCTTCATATTAAATTTTATTCTCTCAAAATTTCTTTATATTGCAAATTTTATCTTTCAAATTTTCTTTATATTGAAAATTTTATTCTCTTTTAATTCCTTTAATTTAAACTGCGTAGTCATGCTAAACTGAATTGTTTGAAATAGAACTGTTTGAATAAACTGAATAGCTTGAAATATAATTTTTTTGACAATTAAACTGTGTACTTATGCCAAACTGAATTGTTTGAAATGGAAATGTTTATTTGTATAAAAATGGATTTGGCATTGAATAACCAACTGAGGTTGATATGCCGTTAAATGCAAACAGACAAACAAACTTTTCCAAGCAGTCGTGTGGAAATATTTGTAAATTTCATCTCTTCAGTTTAGAAAAGGTATCAAGTTGGAATAAAATTTCCAAAGCTTATGTAAATGAAATTATAATATTTGTACAAAAATTTCTTTGAGTTTTATGGAAGGGTTTACATGTACACAATAGGTGAATTTGTTTATCCAAATATACAAAATTAGCCTTTTTTTATGAACTTAGAGAGACAATTCAAGGCTGTCCCGAACTTTTGGTCGGTAGTATATATGTGATTTGAAAACGAATACTTTGTTGGTAATTTGACTTTTAAACGAGTTGTTAGAATTCATTCATGTACACACCGTTAAATAGTTCCAAGTATTCTTATCTAACACTAATAATTCTATCTAATATTAATCATTTGTTTGTATACAATTAAATGGTTTCAAAGGAAACGTTTGGGTCGCTCTCGACTACGATCGCCAATTTTACTTACTTATTTTATTTCTATTCATCAAGTATTCTTGTCTAAAACGAATAATTTGTTCACAACTGTATTGTTTCAAATAACTAATAATAACGATCCTTTGTACATGATTGAACAGTTCTTTTTTACCATTGGTGGGACCTTGACAGGTACTTGCCCAGTCGGTTGGGGCTGTAGAATACACGACTGCACCTCTGCAGAGGGGTAAGACTACCCCCCATGAATGTCCTGGATACATATTTACCAACCCCTCCGCTCGGGCAAGATATGACACAAGGTCAATTTTTAAGCGGACTTTAACAGGTTTGAATTCACAGTTTTCCTTCTCCTAGACTAGTTGCCTCACCAAGGCTGAAGAACCCAGTTTGCCCTACTATTTACCCATAGCTGGAGGGAGAATAATAGGATTCATACCTTTCCCAAGGGTATTAGTGCTATGTGAAATGCCATCAGTCTCGTCAAGGATTTGAACTCGTGTCACTGTGTCCATTTCCTACAATGATAACCATTACACCACGGGCACCTCCTGGATACGACACTAAACAATCTAATGGTGAGTTTCCAGTGATGCTGGAGCTTTCGGGAATGCGGAGCACCCCTTCATTGGCATTGCTCCCAGGTCCACTCTGGCTCGGAATGACAGTACCTGATAAGGTCCTATCTTTGGGTTAAATAGAACTAACTGCATACTTATGCTAAACTGAATTGTTTGAATTAGAACTGACTGACTAAACTGAATAGCTTGAAATAGAATTGTTTTTGACAATTAAACTGCGTGCTTAGGCTAAACTGAATTGTTTGAAATGGAACTGTTTTTGACATTGAAACTGTACTTACACTAAACTGAATTGTTTAATATAGAACTTCTGTACTTATACTGAACCGAATTAGCTAAATTAGAACTCTTTGAATAAATTGAATAGCTTGCAATAGAAATGTTTTTGACAATTAAACTGTGTACTCATGCTAAACTGAATTGTTTGAAATAGAACTATTTGTATAGAAATAGATTTGGCGTTAAATAACCAACCAAGGTTGATATGCCATAAAAACCAAACAACCAAACCAAACCTGACAGGTACTACCATTTCGAGTCAGAGTGGACCCGAGAGTAATGGTAATAAAGAGATTCTCTACATTCTCTGAAACTCCAGGACTCGAGCCTCACCATCCGATGTTAATGTCATAAGCTGGACACTCATTGGAGTGGGGGGAAGTCGTAGTCTTTGCCCTCTTCAGAAGTCTAGTCGGCGTATTCTACAGAACTTAGTCGGCAGGGCGGTAGTATATTTGGGTCAGTAATAGAAACTAGTTAGATTAATGTTTGGCTAGTGAAGACCACCCACCTCACTTATAGGTCTTCTGTGACATTTTTTCTACCACTAAGATAGGACTGTTTATTCGTTCACGTTTTTTTACGGCGCCTTTCATGATGGTGTACGCGGAGAATGGAAGTTCAACGTGATGATAGATATAAAGACTTTCTACTACATTCTCAACTGCTTAGACTTTGACGGATATATAAGCTGCCTAACATAGTGTCTGGCAGGAGATCGGTTTGCTAACGTTATGGACAGACTTGTCACGTCTCTTCAACTTGCCCAGAAAAGCAGGTATCTGAAAAAAAGTGCTCGTTTCCACACGGAATCCTCTCCCACCTTCCATAGCTCTGGAGATAAAATATTTATGGCTATTCAAATCAAATATAGTGCTCCAAACTTCAACAGAGGTCTGTCATCAAATTTTTGGTGGCTGAGAAGTGCAAACCATGTGAGATTTATAGAAAAAATTGTGATGTGTACGGAGAAGCAAGTTTTAGTCAAAAATATTTACAAATGGGCTAAATATGGGTTTGCTGCTCCGAGACTGAGTCGAAAAGACAGTCCATGGAATGGAAACACACTGACTCTCCGGTAAAGGAAAAATTCCAGGCGCAACGGTATTTGTTGACCGCTCCACCAAACTAGTAAGTGTGGCACAAGGCCTTTTAAAAGGTGGGTCCGGGTGCAGGGTCGGCATTCCCCTAAAGAGAGGTGACTCAGGTGCCTGGCGATAAACCTAACTCCTCCAAGGAGGGTTAAAGCCTGGGGAGACGGCCCCTTGAGGCTCGATGTATGTCCAGAGATGTGATACACCCGACCAACTTCGTACCGTTGACACCACGGCCGGCCGAATTGTGACCCATCTACTGGATCCAGTTGATGAAAATCAACCCAGTTCCGGGTGCAACAGTCAGTAAAGAAAGTCATATTGACAGTCTTCTGGGACATGACCCATCACTAATTAATTTTCTTGAAAAAAGTGCAACTATTTGCCAAGTCCTTAGGCAAAATTCATCTTTATTTATAGAACATATACGAGGGTCATTCAAAAAGTTCTAAGTTCTACCCAGATTTTAAATTTGTCGTGCACCCCTCACCTCTGAATGGGCCTCACTTGCTCAGAAATCTGAATTAGTTTTTCGAGAATGGTTTGGTTTCTTTGTTTAATGGCATATCAACCGTTGTAGGTTATTTAATACCGAAGCCATCCTTCTAGAAGAACATTAGTGGTACTATTTAACCCATAGCTGGGAGGATAAGGAGGTTCATACCTTTCCCAAGGTATTAGTCCGAAATTGAGCGTAATAGTGCGACTAGAATTCGATCTCGCTTACTACGATTCCACAGTCTACCGCGTTAACCATTACATCACGAAGACGCCCCCACCTCTAGTTTTATAAGAAGTGGTATTGTGTTGCCACTGTAGTATCACCTCCCTTACTAAGGTCAGTAAATGGGGCAGTCAATACTACCTCAACAGAAATCTTGGTCCTTACTTCCTCCTCGGCCAAGGAATGCTATCCCAGAATCCATCGCCTCTCACTCTTCTCTCTTTCCTTCTCTCTCCTTTTCTCTCTCGCTCTCCCTCTCCCTCTGCCCAATCAGCGGAGATAGTAGAGTCGCCGGAAACGACCCAAGAGCAGGAGAAGAGGAAGCCAGTTGCTGAAGAGATTCCATATACTAAACACGCGTGTTGACCGCCGGACATTTTCTAGCCAACACGTGGCGCTGTATACGAAGAATAAAATTCCTCTTTTTATTTGTACTTCTCATTTATTATCTAAAATACCATAACTCAAGTACATATATTACACCACAATAAAAATGTCAATTATGATTCTCTTTCCCGTGTGAGGATTAGAACTTTTTGAACGATCCTCGTGTCTATACACACAAATGTGACTCGGCCATTTTCATAAAACCATGTTCTATTTTTTGTTTTTTCCCCCCCCCATCAAACAAAAGAAACAAAAGTTATCCAGTGCGTATGATACGACACGCATACGTCGTTAATTTTTCTTTTTAACGAATATTCTGAGTATCTTATAAAAGAGGTCGCCGGAATTTTCATATTATTTTTTTTTTCCTTGTTTACATTTTGGACGTGATGTTTGACGAAACTGTATATCTAACGGAGATGCTTAATAACTGAATACAGACACATTCAAACTATTCTAAATCTAAATATCACGTACAAGAATGTATACCCATGTTATAAAATAGCCGAGGGATTTCGGTTCATGCCTTTGAGTTTAGTTAGGCTGAGAACCTTTCGGCTAAGCACATGAGTTAGTTAGGTGCAACATTGAAGCAGGTGTTAACGCGGGTGAGCGCGGGCGGATGGAGGTGTCACTCAGATGTCATAATAGTCCGAAACGAACCGAGGTGACAGGGTGCGGGTGACGTCACGCACCGGAAGCGCGCAGAGGTTTGTCTGAGAATTTGAAGAGAGAAAGAGTCGGGTACTAGACGCCAAACGAGAAGGATCGACTTTTGGAGCTCACAGACGCGAGGCGAACTTGCGCCCTATGGGGGCCACTTGAGATGGGGGCCAAATGAATAAGGCAGCATAGAAGATTGTGTCTCTCCTCCTTACGTTGAAACCTTTAACTCAAAGTTAATAAAAAGGTTTCGTACCTGAACAAGCAGTCGTTACGTGTTTTCGAATTCCGAGAATCCTATGTTCAATCGTAATCAACATTCGATGTCCATTTCACCCATTTCGCACATGGCCATATTCGTGTATCTGATTTCGCACCCCCCACACACTCATATATTTATGTACATATATCTGTGTGTGTGTGTTTAAAATTTCTTCTTCGTTCGAAAGAAACCAATTTGAATTACCCAGTCGGCTGGGGGTGTAGAATACACCGACTGCTTCTCTGCGAATATGACACTAAACAATCTGATGGTGAAGTTCCAGTAATGCTGGAGCTTTGGGGAATGCGGAGTAACCTGTGGGATTTGAAGGCTTTTGAAGGTCAGGGGCTAAGGGCAAGGCTGTGTTGCCGTAAGATATCTGACCCCATATTTTGGTTACACTGTTTCACCCTACGTTGACTGGCCGGCGCAATGCCTTGCCCAAAGAAAGTCCCAAAAGAAATATACAAAAAGAAAAGATAGAAACAGATAAGAGACGAAAACATTTCTTCCATACTTTCCTTTATTTACTTGGTGAAGGACTAACCAACGCTACGTCTTGTGACGTAGCATGGTGCCCAAAACACCAGACAGCAAAATGGTCTTGTCGGTTCGACGCACACTGCCTGAAAGAGAAAGATGATATCGTTTCCTTTTTCAAGGGGAAAAATCCTTTTTTCTTTTACGCATGCGTCGTCTTCTTTTCCGTTAGAGACCTCTGTGAGTTTCTTCAAATTTAATAGTTTTCTTTTTATCTATTTATTTATTTATTTTTTTTAAATTTAATTTTTTTATTTATTTATTCGTTCCCTACAAACCCTTCACTGTCACCGTTCGCAGGTCCACTCTGGCCCAGAGTGGTAGCACCTGATAGGACCCTATCTATGGGTTAAATAGAACCAAGGGCATACTTATGCTAAACTGAATTGTTTGATTAAACTGAGTAGTTTGAAATAGAAATGTTTTTGACAATTAAAATGTATTTACATTTAAACTGCGAGCTTATGCTAAACTGAATTGTTTGAAATTGAACTGATTTTGACATTGAAACTGTACTTACACTAAACTGAATTGTTATATATAACTGTTTGAATAAACTGAATAGTTTGAAATAGAAATGTTTTTGACAATTAAACTGTGTACTCATTCTAAACTGAATTGTTTTAAATCGAACTGATTATTTACATAAAAATAGATTTGGTGTTAAATGACCTACAAAGGTTAATATGCCATAAAACCCAACCAACCAACCAACCAACCAATTTGAAACTGGATTAAGGAAAGCATCTAAAGTATTAATCATTTTCAAATTGAATTACGTTATTTGGAAGTTATTGATCACATTTATATTTACAGTTATATTGATGAGATCCCATAATTTTTTTTTTTTTTTTTTTACCAAAACAAGATTTTTAGGAGTTTTAAAAATCTACCTATATACTCGTTTGTCCAGTCGGCTGGGGCTGTAGAATACACCGACTGCTTCACTGCAAAGAGGTAAGCCCCCCCCATCGTGTGTCTTAGATATGACACTAAACAATCTGATGGTGAGGTTTCAGTAATGTTGGAGCTTTGGGGAATGCAGAGTACCCCTTCATTGCCACCGCTCGCCGGTCCACTCTGAGTGGTAGCACCTGATAGGGGTAAAATAGAGCTAAACTGTGTACATATGCTAAACTAAATTGTTTGAAATAGAACTGGTTTTGACATTTAACTATGTGTAAACTAAAAACTATACTTATACTAAACAGGATTGTTTGAAATAGAACTGTTTTTGACTCTGAAACTGCGCACTTATGCTAGACTGAACTGCTCGAAATAGAACTGTTTTTAAATAGAGCTAAACTGTGTATTTATGCTAAACTGAATTGTTTGTAATAGAACTGTTTTGTCATTTAACTGTTTGTAAAGAAAAACTATACTTATGCGAAACTTAATTGTTTGAAATTTAGTTCGGCCTTAAATGACCCGAAATGGGTTGATATGCCGTTAAACAAAACAACCAACCAACCAACCTATATACTCGTGTAATGAACGACTCTTTATGACCAATTTTTCACCTCAAAACTAAGGGTCGTTCATTACATGGGATATATTTTTGAAACGTCGAGACTTATCCTATTTCTTAGCCTAACCTTGCCATAACTTCGATCCAAAGTGTCATAGCATATAACTGATACATAAACAAAGGCCATCAATAAGATAACGAAGTTTTTACTCAACGTTAATCATATTATCAATGCTATTGTATGTCAGTGGAAGGGTTTTAATATGTTTGGAATATCCCAGTAAACACGGTAGACTACATCAAGGTCTATATTACATTGATTATTTATAGAAATGCATTGACTGAGTTAGTAGTTTTCAGTTTTAATTTTTTTTGTTTAATGGCATATAAACTATCTTGGGTTATTTAATGCTAAATCCACCCTTGTAGAAGAACAGTAGTGGTACTATTTAACCCATAGCTGAGGAGAGTGAAGGGTTTCATACCATTCTCAAAGGTGTTAGTCTGAAATTGAACGTAATAGCGTAATTGAAGTTTGAACTCACATACTACGATATCGCAGTCCGGCACGTTAACCACTACGTTACAAGGACTCCCTCATCAAAAGTAAAAGTAAAAGTAAAGTGGGCGACCTTAGTCGAGGGTGACCCGAAGGCTCCCTTTTCAATAACTACTACACCGAGGTGTAGGGGAGGGCGCTACTCCATTCCTTGGATTGCTCCACTTTACTCTTGATCCTTATCTTATAATGGATGGCTGCATTAAGTACCATTTTTTGAGTCTTTGGTATGACTCGACCTGGGATTGAATCCCAGTCTCCCGGATCATTGGCGAACACTCAACTCATTAGGCCAGCCAAAGTTAAGGGTTGTTCATTACAGGTAAGTAAAGTTGGTGACCGTAGTCGAGGGCGACCTGAAGGCTCCCTTTTCAATAGCTACTACACCGAGGTGTAGGGAGGGCGCTACTCCTTTCCCTGGATTGCTCCACTTTACCCTTGTTACGTACCTTATATTGCTAAGTGTTAAGCAAGGAGGTATCAAGTACCATTTTTAAAGTCTTTGGTATGACGCGACCTGGGATTGAACCCAGGTCTCCCGGACCATTGGCGAACACTCTACCCACTAGGTCAATGAGGTAATCTATGATAAAAACATCTTTTTGTGACAAGAAACTAGGGGTCGTTCATTACACGATGATTAAAGCTCTTGCAAATATGAAATAAGGAACTTGATTTTAATAAAATTATTAATGTTTCCTTAACTGATGGTTTAGCTTCTTTGTTTGATGGAATATCCACCTGAGTAGGTAAATTAATCCCCAGCACATCCTTGTAGAAAAAACAGCTGTGGTTCTATTTAACCCACGGCAAGACGGGGTTTATGCCTTTCCACAGAGTATTTGTCCGAAAGTGAAGGTTATAGCGCGACTAGAGTTCGAACTCGCTTCTTTTGAGGCTGCAGTGCACTTTGGCCATTATCCCACTCTCCATGCTCAACTGAAATTTGAAAAGTATTCCTTATTCACTTAGTACTTTGTCATAAAGAAGCAATTTTTTAAATAGATATTGCTATCAATATATTTGAAATAGATGTTGCTATCAATATATTTAGAATAGATATTGCTATCAATATATTTAAAATAGATATTGGTATTAATATATTTAAAATAGGTATTGCTATTAATATATTTAAAATAGATGTTGCTACCAGTATATTTAAAGTAGATATTGCTATTAATACATTTAAAATAGATATTGCTATCAATATATTTAAAATAGGTATTGCTATCAATATATTTAAAATAGATATTGCTATCAATATATTTAGAATAGATATTGATATCAATATATTTAAGATAGGTTTTGCTATCAATATATTTAAAATAGATATTGCTATCAATATATTTAGAATAGATAATGCTATCAATGTATTTAAAATAGGTATTGCAATCAATACATTTAGAATAGATATTGCTGTCAGTATTTTTAGAATAGATATTGCTATCAATGTATTTAAAATAGGTATTGCTATTAATATATTTAAAGTAGATATTTCTATCAATATATTTAGAATAGATATTGCTATCAATGTATTTAAAATAGGTATTGCTATTAATATATTTAAAATAGATATTGCTATCAATATATCTAAAATAGATATTGCTATCAATATATCTAAAATAGATATTGCTATCAATATATTTAAAATAGATATTGCTATTAATATATTTAAAATAGATATTATCAATATATTTAAAGCTAACAATCATATTTTGTCTATTGTATCGTGAGCAAATGAAATGATTGGATGGTTAGACGTTTTATTTTAGTGGAGGTCAATTTTAAAAGAAAACCTATAAAATCCTAATAACTCTTCATATAGAATATTGTACTCAAGCCTGGTCCCCAGTCTCAAGACTTGGAAATCGGAGTGTAATATTGAGATTAGAAGGTATAAAAAAGAAAATGGCACAAATAATAAAAATGTAAAAGATTACAGTTATAAGAAATTAGGATGAACTATTTTACAAGAAATAAGAAATTCAAACTTTCAAAATAATCAACGGAATTTCTAATTCAGGTTGACATTTTTTAAAAGTTTCTCCTTGAACTGGAAATTTACTATATAGATAGATTTCAAAAACTAAGTCGACTTAACTGTTGTATCTGTTTGGCTCATAAAGTCATATACTTTTGGGAAAAATGGCTAATTGGATCAAAAACTCAACAATAGTGTAGAAAATTTTAGGATTTAATTAGATGATTTCAGAAAAAAAAAAAAAAAAACAATGGTAAGAAAACGAATTTAAGATGGGAATTTTTTTGGAAATATCGTATGAATTACTTAATAGAATTTAATCTATATAAAGATATTGTATTGTGTATATGTTCAATGTAGAGATTAAAAAAAGAAGCTAAGGTGAGAAGACAGTAAAAAGCGGAGATTTCCAAAGAGGCATAAAATAATAAATAATAATATAGAGCAAAGGAAGGTACCTGTGGTGTAATGGTTATCGACGTAGGAATTGGACATGGCGACACGAGTTCAAATCCTGGACAAGACTAATTGCATTTCACATATCCTTAATACCCTTGGGAAAAGTATGAATCCAATTATTCTCCCTCCAGCTATTGGTAAATAGTAGAACAGACTGGGTTCTAGTCTAGGAGAAGGAATACTCTGAATTCAAACCTGTTAAACTCCGCTTAGAGATTGACTTTGTGTTATATCCTGCCCGAGCGGAGGGGTTAGGTAAATATGATTATACAGAGCAAAGACCCATGGACGGAATGCTCGCTTCACAACACTGTTTAACTTCTTTGTATCAAGCGAGTTGACAGCCAAGATTCTATCAAAGATAATCGCTGAAGTAGAGATAGCTAAGTACTTTGGAGTGACTGCAGACTCAACTATTTATATCAGCAGAAAAGATTAGTTTTCTTTATCCTTACGATATGTTTGAATTTACCAAACCCATTCACCACGAACAGGGTGTGACACAAGGTCAACTTTTAAACGAACTACTATTTTCGTTCTTGTAGACTAGTTACTTTAACAAGGCTAAAGAATCCAATATATCCCAGTTCAGTCGGCTTGAGCTGTAGAATACACCGACTGGACTTCTGCAGAGGGGACTCCCCTACAACGAGCGTCCTGGATAAGACACGAAACAATCTGATTGTGAGGTTCCAGTAATGCTGGAGCTTTGGGGAATGTGGAGTATCCTTTCATTGCCACTGCTCCCGGGTCTACTCTGGCCCGGAGTGGTAACACCTGATAGGGTCCTATCTATGGGTCAAATATAAATTGTTTAACATTTAAACTGAGTGCAAAAGAATGATCCATGCTAAATTGAATTGCTTGAAATAGAACTGTTTAATCATTTGATTGTGTGTAAACAAATGACTAATGTTTAATTGAATTGGTAGTGATACCTAGCAATACTTGGAATAATTCAACTGTGTGCAAACATATGAGTAATGTTGAATAGAATAATCAGTTTTAAATAGCAATACTTTTAACTGTTTGCAAAAAAAAACAAACAAAAAAACAAAAAAACAAAAACAAAAGAAATGAGCTTAGGCTCGGTTAAAAATGTTATCAAAATGTGTTTACAAATTATACATATTTACGTACGTATGAAGAGGATTTGACATCAGATAACCCACAGTGGTTGATATGCCATAAAATCCAACCAAACCAAATCGTATATATTTAATATATATGTATAAAGAGGATTTGGCATTAAATAACCCACAATGGTTGATATGCCATAAACCCCAACCAAACCAAATCATATATATTTAATATATATGTATAGAGAGGATTTGGCTTTAAATAACCTACAATGGTTGATATGCCATAAAATCTAACCCAACCAAACCAAATCACACCTGTCTATTTAACTATTTACCAATAGCTAGAGGGAGAACATATGGTTTTATGTCTTTCTCCAAGGGCATTAACGCGAACTGAAACACAAACAACTTCGTCCAGGATTCGAACTCGTTCATCGATTCAGTTTCCTATAACTATAACCGTAACACTAAGCTCGCCTTATAATATGTTACAGTAAATGTTGATCCAGGAAAAAGATTTTTGCAATTCAGATAACTTTCTGGAGGAAGAGCAAAAGATTTTTTCAACATCGTTTTTTCTAGCAATTAGAAACTCGGGAATGAAAATAAACTTATGTTTTACAATCTGTCTTACAGGATAGAATGGGCAGAATGCCGGGTAAATAGCTGGCCTTCTAGCAAAAATGAGAGAAAACGTCGATTGGCTTATAGATAACTTTGCAAGATGTCCTGAACGAAGGGAGACAATTGTAGCTGCTTTTGACATTTTTCGTATGACTTCATTTTGTTTTCATCAGGACACTGCTGGAGAAGCAAGGACAAGCTCATAAGTGATGTACTCCTATGGACCCCCACATATGGCCGGGCAAAAGCAGGACGACCAGCTCGAACATACATTCAGCAGCTATGTGAGGATACGAGATGTATCCCTGAAGACCTGCCAGTGGCGATGAACGATAGGGAGAATGGGGATTATTATAAGCCCCGAAAAGCCCGGTTTATTCCTACGTTTTGTAAAAGAATAAACCGTACTCAACCAGCAGTAGAGATTTGGGTGAGAGCTTTTGAAGAAAGGAAGACGAACGACTTATACATGCAACAAAATTTATATACAACAACAACTACAACAATAAACAGGGTTTTACACCAAATGGAATAAACAACGAATGTGTAAGTAACAGTTCAAAAAGGAGTTCACAAAGTTCCGATAGCTGGAAGGGTTTTGTAAGGTTTAGTTGCAAGGTTGTTATAAAGTAGGTTTGATAAGGTTTGTGAGATTGAAGGTAAGGTGAAGTAGATAAAGTGGGTTTGCAGATAAAATGCCTGCTGGAACTTAACTGTGTGTGTCCTGTTCCTTTTAACCCAGCACGTGCGTTCGTCGCTCTTGGGTCCTGGCTGGTGGTGGAAGGTACCAAATACGTGTGCCATCAAGGGCTGCTACGAAAAGGACCTGTGCTAGCAGTGTTGGTTGTGGAACCAAAAGAGAGAGAGTCTCCAGTGGAGCTCCTTTTTATGATGGACACCACGTGACCACAAGGGGCTGCTGCTGTTCGGTGAAACAGGATCACCAGTTCCTTACCAAAATTTCTACAGGAGAAGTGGCGAGAGAGGGTCAGGGATATCCGTGCTAGCGTCATGACATGATGATGATTTGTCGAAGAAATTCTGTGATGAAGCTTGATAATTGTTATTCGGTAGAATATTCGGACTATTGATCCCATCTTCATTGTTATACTCACGACATTTCGGCCAATATATCCTTCGGCCTTCTTCAGTTGTTTCATACAGTCCACACAGAATCTCGAACTGAACCCTTTATTTGAATCACATGGTCGACTATTGTCAATTCTGTTAGCTATGAACGGGTATAAGTGTTAAGTTATACTAAGTATACTTTGTTATTTTTACCTGTAGTTGCGATTGAACCCGCAACCTCTAGATGTTTTCACTTTTTAACCAAATGCCTTATCCTCTGGGCCATGTGTTCTTGCCAGTCAATTCATAGTGAATTTTTGGGATATATAACCTAATGCCTTCATCAACTCATGAGATACTCCTTTCCACTAACATATCAGATGTGTTTTTTACCATAGCTCATATCGTAATTTTTTTTATCGTTGATCTTTTAAAATGTTGATGTTAAACAGATAACTTTCCTATGGCATTGTTTTGAATGATGCTCTATAAAAACACGAAGGTAATGGTTCGTTATTCTGATGTTGACACTGATTTCTTTGACATTATCAGTGTAGTCTTGTAAGGAAATACATTGGTACCATATCTTTTCATAATCTGCCTAGATTGCGTACTACAAACGTCAGTAGATCTAATAAAATGGCCCAGTCGGCTGGAGCTGCAAAATATACCGTCTGCATCTCTGCAGGGGGGATAAGATTCCCCCAACGAGTGTCCTGGATATGAAACTAAAAAATTTGATAGTGAGGTTGTAGTAATATTGGGGCTTTGGGGGAATGCAGAGTATCTCTTTGTTGCCATCGTTCCCAGGTCCCCTCTGGCCCGGTGTGGTAGCATCTAATAGGTTTGTTGTATTTCTTCGTTGTTGTTATTATTAGAAGAAACACAAACTTTAAATTAATGATGTTTTCTTTTTGGTATGAGAAAATTAGATTTTTACATCAAGTTACAACCTTTTAAATTTTGTTGATACAGGAGCTGATTCGCTGAGTTCTATTCCCTCATAGACTCTAGTAGTGAACTAACTTCTTTCCTCGCGTGTCCTTTTGTGTACCTCCTACCAAAACTCATACTACTTCTCTTCATCTCCTCCTACCAAAAGAAACGGTTCCTTATTTTTGCCGCCCAATTTTGAATTCTTGGTGTCAGTGTGTCTACATTTTTCTATTTTTAGAACACTCGCCAAGCACCATTTTATAAACCATGACAGGTTCCTATCTATGGGTCAAATAGAACTAAACTGTAATTACGCTAAACTGAATTATTTGAAATTAACTGTTTTTACATTCAACTGTGTGTAAACGAAAAATTGTACTCATGTTGTTAGGACTGTTTGACATTTAAACTGTACTTATGCTAAACTGAATTGTTTGAAATGGAACTGTTTGGACATTAACTGTGTGTAAACAAAAAACTGTACTCATGTTTGTGGAGGAATGAGTATTTCTCTAAGATGTAACTCTAAGCGTCAGTTTCACAATATACAACACAATTTGTACAAACAAACGTAGATGAAAGAAAATTGACCAAAACATGAATGTTAAAAAGCAAACAATTTTTTCTTTATCACAACTGGACAAATAACAAAAATACAAAGGTAGTAATGTTCATAAATTTTTCGATGTATAGAGTTGTGTGTGTGTATGTAAAAACAAGAATGTTTTTTTGTCAGGGATAACAAGGAGAAAGAGAGAGGTCAACTTGTACTTACATACATGTGTATGTGTGCGGGTATGTGTGAGTTCTGGTAAGTATAAATCACTTAATCTATTGGTCATTCAAGCCCACTGTTAGCGTTTTAGTGTATTTGAGTACGTCTGACTTTTTCTTCAACATGTGTCGTTTGTGTGTCGTCTCTCCTTTGAACTAAAAAAATTTGGGTTCTTATACTCTTTGAGTGGATCGAAATGATCTATTTTAAGTTTACGCAGGTAGATGTTATTGCGGGTCAGCTAAAATTCAAATGTGCGGACGTTTGAGTAAACACAACTCGTGACCTGATCTAACCAATGAGAATCGTAGAAATTGCTTATTTATTAAGGCACCTATTTTTTGATTCTATGAAAAATCTTTCGGCAAGTTAATATTCGACTCGTTTTTCGAGAATGTTCTAAACTATGTGTTTGCTGATTGGCTGAAAAATATTCTTAGTTAGTGAAGTTTGGGTCCTTTTTTCTAGAATATTCTGATTTACGTGTTCTTAGCTAATTTAAATAAAATTTAAAAAGTGTGGATCCTATATGTCAAACTAAATTGTTTGAAATCTAACAGTTTTTGACATTGAAACTGCGTACATCTGCTAAACCAAAGTGTTTGAAATAGAACTGTGTATATGTATAAAAATGGATTCGGTATTAAATAACCTACAATGATTGATATGCCATGATTTAATTCGGCCTTAAATGACCCGAAAAGGGTTGATACACTATTGAAAAAACAACCAGCCAACCAGATCTAATAAAAGAAAATAGTTTCATGCAACAAAAGCAGACGATATCCCACAGAAACTATTACTGATGCAGACTAACTGCGACTGTTTAGCCACTTACTTCACATTTCATAAACCATCCAGGTAAGAGGAGCAGGACGTGCTGGTGAAGTAAGGACGAACACATAAGCGACATTCTCCTATGGACTCCTACACAGGGACACCTAAACATTGGCCGACCAGAAAAAAACTTATATTCATCAGCTATATGCAAACACAGGATGCCATCTAAAGGACTTGCAGAGAGAGAGAGAGAGAGAGAGAAAGAGAATTAAGAGAATCCGCGCTGTCGGCAAATGATGATGATGATAAAACCGCAGATGACTTGGCGTTAACCCACGGTATACTAATGATTCCCTGCATGCGCTGGGGGGGGATTTTGATGAAGAGCAGTGATCTTCTGATGTGAGCCATAAGACCGAGCTAGAAACTCATAGAATTAGAGAGCGAATCGCTTATATACGGGATGAACAGGTTGGTCTGCAGCAGCAAAGAAATTCGACCAAAAAATTTGGAAAATTCACGAATCTCTGCCCTAACAACAAGAGACCGATATCTGTTTTTCTACTCCTTTCTACGATTTCATTGAAGGGAACGAAAAGAGAATGAACAGCAAAAGGTTTTATTTTGTTTTGTTTTGTTTCACTTTCCTTGACCATTAAGACGATCAATCATCATTATTACGACAATCAGCAATCTGCCGATGTCAGTCGGCTGGCTTCGGGTTAACATAGTCCTATTTACCAACCCCTCCGCTCGGGCAGGATATGACACAAGGTCAATTATTAAGCGGAGTTTAACAGGTTTGAATTCACAGTTTTCCTTCTCCTAGACTAGTCGCCTCACCAAGGCTGAAGAACCTAGTCTGTCCTACTATTTACCCATAGCTGGGGGGAGAATATTTGGATTCATACCTTTCCCAAGGGTATTAGTGCTATGTGAAAAAAACAATCAGTCTCGTCCAGGATTTGAACTCGTGTCACCGTGTCCACATCCTGCGACGATAACCATTACACCACGGGCACCTCCGGTTAACATAGTAGCAGTTGATGACAACGCTATATCATTCTTTTATGTTTTCTTTGTTTAATGGCATATTAACCTTCGTGGGTTATTTAACTTTCCCAAAGGATATTAGTTCAAAAGTGAACATAATGGCCCGACTGGGTTTCGAACTCACTTACTTCAAGGTCGCAGTCCAGCACTTTAGCCATCATATCACGAGAAGAGAATAAAAGAGGAGGTGCTCGTGGTGTAATTGTTATCGTCGTCGGAAATGGACACGGCAACACGAGTTCAGATCCTGGACGAGATTGATTGCATTTCACATAGCACTAATACCCTTGGGAAAGCTATGAATCCAATTTTTCTCCTTCCAGCTATGGGTAAATAGTAGGACAGACTAGGTTCTTCAGCCTTGGTGAGGCAACTAGTCTAGGAGAAGGAATACTCTGAATTCAAACCTGTCAAATTCCGCTTAAAAACTGAGCTTGTGTCATATCCTGCCAGAGCGGAGGGGTTGGTAAATATTATCACGAGAAGAGAATAAAGGGAACTCTGGTGAAGGAGTTGACGGTTGCCACTCGTATAGTGTAAAGCTTTTCTAACGAATTGAGCACTCCAGTATCCGATCGCGTAAAATGCAAACAAACGAAAGTTAATACATATGCGTTAAATTCCCAAGCCGCCGTCGGGTTACCGATTGGCTGATGTAAAGTTAGGCGGATTTCGATCCCAGCTTGAAGCATCTCGTCACACTGAGGAGTTATGATACAACGAAACAGTCTGTCCGTGGATGACAATATATATATATATATATATATATATATATATATAAATTATCCAGTCAGTGTCCAACCGAGTTTGAATCTCCATTTAATTGTACTATATATATATATATATATATAGTGCAACTAGAAGGAAACTCAAATCTGGTGAATTTGTCATTATAGATTTATTTGGCCGGAGAATATTATTATACTCTCCGTCTCGTCTGATGACTTTTTACATGTTAGACTTGAGGTTGCGGAACAACAAAAGAGGATTTACAGTTCATATGTGCACGAGGAAAAAAAAATAAAAGAAATAAAATAAAATAAAATAAAATTTAAGTTCTCTGGCGAGGTCGAAGGGGGTCAAAAGAATAGATGTTAGAAACATTCGGACGCTGACTGGATATTACTAATATATATATATATATATAATGTTAAAATTCCTATATATGTTAAAATTCCTATATATATATATATATAGGAATTTTAACATTATATATATATATATATATATAAAATGTTAAAATTCCTTCACTAATGCTGAGAATGACGATGGCTCTCGGGTAAGACATCCGGCTGATTTTATGTCGGTCGGGTTTGGATCCCAGTTTGAAGCATCTTGAGTGTCTAGCCAAACCGAAGAGTTGAGATACAGCGAAACATCCTATCTGTGGATAGTAATATATATCTTGGTTTCTTTTGTTTTAATGGTACATAAGCCTTCGAGGGTTATTTAATGCTAAAGGAATCCTTGTAGAAGTACAGATGTTATACTATTTATCACATAGATAGGAAATGGGGTTAAAGGGGTTCATGCCTTTCTCAAGGGTATTAATCTAAAAGTGAACGTAATAGCCTTGTACAGTAAATTTCCCTTGAATTTTTGGAAGTGGAATTGAAGTTCTTAGTCTTTAAAACATTAATTTTCCTAAGTGCTTTTACTAGACCTGACGATTATTTTAATTATTCTATCAAGTCTCATTCATTTCAGATAATTCTTCTATAATTGATATTTAAATATTGATTGGTTCAAGAATTGAAATTTGATATTTTATACACCTCATGACCAATAATACCGGACATTGGCCTAGTGGTTAGAGTGTTCGCCAATGGCTCGGGAGACCTGTGTTCAATCCCAGGTCGAGTCATACCAAAGACTCAAAAAATGGTACTTGATGCCTCCTTGCTTAACACTCAGCATTATAAGGTACGGATCAAGGGTAAAGTGGAGCTATCCAGGGAAAGGAGTAGCGCCTTCCCCTACACCTTGGTGTAGTGGCTATCGAAAAGGGAATCTTCTGGCCACCCTCGACTAGGGTCGCCAACTTTACTTTACTATGACCAATAAAAATAACAGCAAGCAGAATAATGATATTGTTTTATTATTTGAGAGGAATTTTAGTCGAGTCCCTAATCACCAAGATCCAATATTAGAATCAGTGTATTCATTATACACTAACACTAAATAAATGAAAGGAACGCCAAAACAAGCTCATTTACACATATGTCAACATCAAATAAATACATGATAGTGGCATGACAGGTGGCTTTCGTTTCTGTGGGTGTGGGTGAGTGCCAAAAGGAGTATGCCTTTGTCTGTTTTGGCGAGACTTTCTACGTGATTGGAAGAAAACGAGGGAAGGCAAGGTCCCAGGGCAGTCAACAGGAGAGAGCAGTCAACAGAAGTCAGGGAAGGGCGACTGCTAGGCGAGGAGCTGGGACCTGTGGACCCAGAGGCCGGGTTGGCCAACGTGAGAGGATGAGACTGCGTTCCTAGTAGCTGTGTGGGAATTTTCGAGTACACACCCGTGACACGCTAGGAAAGTGTCATAAACCTCCCTCTTCTTCCGCTTTTCTTTCACCATCTCGATTGTGTATGTTGTGTCTTGTGTGTTTGTAAAGAAATGTGAAATACGCCTGGCTGGAGATGTGAGAAACCACTAGACGATCGGATGGCCATGAGTGGTTTATGAGGTTGAGATAGTGGGGGTCGGCCACAGGGTATATTGTCACATGATATCATCATCATTATGTCGTGCTGCTCGCATGGATTTCCCTAACTCTCTCTTGTTATCCATCTCTATCATCCATCGGTTCCAGCAGGTTTTCCAGGCTACACCATGTGTCCGTACAAAGCTGTTGTAGATAAGTTCTAGCTGGTCGTCCTACACTCACGCGTTCGTGTGAAGGGGACCATAGGAGAACGTCACTTATAAGTTCATCCTCGGTCCTCCAGCAGTGTCCCGCATGTCTTGATCATCTAATTTGGATTGTCTTCGAGATGGGTGGAAGGTGGCCGTACAGCTACTGTTTTGTTGGATGTTGCTTCCAGGATTTAATATAGCTCGTAGCATCCTTGTGCAATTGCCGTCGAGCTTTTTCTCTATATGCTTAGTCAGCGTCCAAGTGGTGCATCCATACAGTAGTATGGATAGGACCGCTGCTGGCAAAAATCGATAGGCTATCGGTCATACATAATATATATATATATATATATATATATATATATATATATATATATATTTGGCCAGAACAGATAAAATATGCAAATATTGCTCTATGAAAAAGTAGTATTTGAAAGGGGTACAAAAGCGGGAAAAAGGTTTACTTGTGATAAAAAAAGTTCAACGTCTATCACAGGGAGAGAAGACAAAGTCTTCACTATTCAAAGTACAGAAACAAAAAATAATGTCTTTATTGCTTAAAGAACAAAGGTTAAAGGGTCAGTTTGGATTCTGGGATTGTCCCATGTGACTACGGACACGCCCCACTATCCAAGGGAGATAATTATTTATTGTCTCCCTACAATGAAAAAAAATCTTTTGATGAAAATTTGCTAGAAGATAGTTCTCGTTTTGCTGAATGTAAACGAGCAAAGATAGGAATAATAAAGTTGTACATGTGTACGACTATATTCACTCCAGCCTCGTTTTTATTTTTCATAAAATAATCAACAACGAATGGCAAATAAAGTCGAGAGGACAAATCGTAAACTCTTAAAACGTTGACCTCAAAGGGTTATATATCAAACATTGATTTTCATAGTTG
The DNA here is from genome assembly GCA_963585895.1 of Sepioteuthis lessoniana. Lineage (NCBI taxonomy): Eukaryota > Metazoa > Mollusca > Cephalopoda > Myopsida > Loliginidae > Sepioteuthis > Sepioteuthis lessoniana. The sequence continues at coordinate 79,248,901 of OY757921.1, read as the reverse complement.
AAAACTTTCTCTTTTTTTTTCAGAATTACATAACTTTTTCCGAAACAAATAATGCACAAAAACAGAGGTGTATCTAAAACGGGCATATTCCTGGGGGTGTTTGGCTATTAATAATTATATGTATTTACCAACTCCTCGGCACGGGTAGGATGTGACAAAAGGTTAGTTTTTAAGCGGAGTTTATCAGGTTTGAATTTAGGGTTTTCCTTCTTCTAGACTGGTTGCATAACCAAAGCTATAGAACCCAATCTGCCCTACAATTTATGCATAGCTGGAAGGAGAATAATTGGATTCATACTCTTCTTAAGTGTATCAGCGTTATGTCAAATCTAATCAGCCTCGTCCACGGTTTGAACTTGGATCACCGTATCCATTTCCTACGATGATAACCGTTACACCACGGGCACCACGAAATTAACAATTAATATGTTGCTCTGTCAGTGAGCCTTAAAATATGCTAACTGTATCTCCTAAAGAGCAGGAAGACTCCCCAAAAAGGGGTGTCCTGGGTATGACACTAAACTGAATTTGAAGGTGAGGCTCCAGTTTTGGAGATCTGTGGAATACTCTTTTATTGTCATTATTCCGAGGCCCACTGTTACCTGGAGTGGCTCAGATAGGTCTGTTTAAAAACCTTTAGCATTCAATAGGAGAGTCTACAAAAACAAAAACACTCAGAAGAAACAAAAACATAAAAATGTAAATATAAACGTACAATGAACGCTATTCCCTAACCCCTAGGCATAAAATAACCCTAAACAGGTTACTTTTAGTCTAGGTCAGAGTGGAACCAGGAGTAATGTCAATGAAGGGGTACTGCATACTCTCCAGATATCCAGAACTGGAGTTTCACAATCATATACAGTTTAGTGTCATACCTACGACACCCCCTTTTTTCTGGAGGTGTCTTACCCCTCTGCTGATGATACTGTTAGCGTAGACTAAGCCCCATCGACAGGGTGGATAAGAAATAGAATTTGTTAGTATTAAAAAAGGCAATGTAAACAATAATCATATTTACCCAACCCCTCCGCTTGGGCAGAATATGACACAAGGTCAATTTTTAAGCGGAGTTTAACAGGTTTGAATTCACAGTTTTCCTTCTCCTAGACTAGTTGCCTCACCAAAACCTAGTCTGCCCTACTATTTACCCATAGCTGGAGGGAGAATAATTGGATTGATACCTTTCCCAAGGGTATTAGTGCTATGTGAAATGCAATCAGTCAGGTCCAGGATTTGAACTCGTTTCGCCGTGTCCATTTCCTACGACGAAAACCATCACACCACGGGCACCTCCATTGTAAACCTTAATGTTATGTTTTATTCTAAAAATACCAACGGATCGTAGTAAATAAACTAGAGACGATTGTTATGGAAGGGAAAACCGGATTTTTGTTGGAAGTATGTATTTTGGCTCTCTTCCACCTCCCCAAGGGAAATACAAACAGCTCTGTTCAGGAATTTGAACTCATGTCGCCGATTTCATTTCCTACGATGATATGTTACACTTCGTCCTTAAGGAGTTACTCGTCTTTTGCCATGTGGCCCAGTCGGCTGGGGCCGTAGAATACACTGACTGTATCTCTGGCGAGGGGCAAGGCTCTCCCAATAAGTGGTTCAGTCGGCTGGGGCTGTAAAATACACTGACTGCATCTCTGCAGAAGTGTAAGACTCTTCTAACGAGTGTCCTGTTTATGACACTAAGCAATCTGATGGTGAAGCTTCAGTAATGCTGATCTTTGCGGAATGCGGAGTACTCCTTGATTGCTATCGCTCCCAGGTCCACCTAATAGGGTCATATCTATGGGTCAAATAGAACTCAACTATGAAATTACGCTAAACTAAATTGTTTGAAATAAAACTGTTTTGACATCTAACTGTGTTAAACAAAAATTTATACTTACGCTAAACTGAATTGTTTGAAATCGAACTGTTTTTGACATTTAAACTGTGTACTTATGCGAAACTGAACTGTTTAAAATAGAACTGTTTTGACCTTTAACTGTGTGTAAACAAAAAGCTCTACTTATACTCAACGTAACTGTTTGAAACTTTTATCAAAATGACTTACTTTGGCGTTAAATGACCCCAAAAGGGCTGATACGCCGTAAAACAAAACAACCAATTAATCAACTTTCTCGTCTTCTGGTAAGTTTAGGTAAGATATTATTCGCTTGGTATCCTATCTTTAAGCACCTGCCTTCGCCTAAAAATGGGAGAGAGCCGGGTTTTTATGTCCGGCGCCTAAGGCCCCCTTTCAGAGGAAATAGCAACGGGACCAAGCAATTTTTTTGTAATGGTCACTTACGAAGTTCTATTCGTGTGTGCCCCCCCCATTTCCACTGTAAAATGACCTCATGTCAATACTGACCCGGTGATAAGACAGAAAAATATCACTGTTACGTTTAGTGCAACTTCAAAGGTGAAATTGTTAGTAAAATTTTATTGCTTATAAAACCGTTAGCAATAAAAATTAGATTTTAAGACTTAAGAACATTTAGTAATAAAATTGAATATTAATATAAAAAAAAATTAGATAAAAATAAAAGAAATGAAATTATATGTTATGTTCGTGGCGAATAAAATTGTAAGGAATCAAAGAAGATAGAAAATCAATTATACATGTCTTTAATTAACCAAGAACTTAATTTAAAGAAAGCTTATTTATTATGGATGAACCTCGCCACTCAAAAAAAAAAACAAAAAAAAAAAAACAAAAAAAAAAACAACAAAAAACAAAAAAAATAAAGAAAAGAAAAACAAAAAAAAAAAAAAAAACGAAAACTACTTAAATTAAGTATTTCGTGAGTTGATATTTTCTTTGAGTAGAAACAGTCGAAATTTAATTATTCATAAAATCAGACATGTCTAACAAGAGTCACAAAATGGCATTCGCAGACATGAATATCTTTTTTGTTTTGTTTTTGTTTTCAGAATTGACAAAGCCAGAGAAGAGGAACACCAAAGTTTTTCTATTAAGAAAATGTATCAAATTATTACAGCGAACACTTTTTTCAATTTCAGATTTTTCTCAGCATATTTTTGGCAATATATATATATATATATATATATATATATATATATATATATATATATATATATATATATATTGTCAAAAATGTACAAAGAAAAATCTGATATTATATATGTATATATATATATATATATATATATATATATATATATTACTTCGAAGGGACTTGAGTTTCATGTGTATACTATCAATAAAAGTGCCCATACGAAAAGTCTGGAAACTTATTTAATGATCCTCGTATATATATATATATATATATATATATATATATATATTTTAAAAAGACATTTTTCGTATGGGCACTTTTACTGATAGTACACACATGAAACTCTAGTCCCCTTCGAAGTAATCTCCTCCGGCTGCAATGCACTTGTTGTACCGTTCCAACAACTTCTGGAAGGCCCCATGGAAGTCCTCTTGTGTGGGCGTGTCAATGACCTTCGTCACAGCCTATTTCATCTCTTCAATTGTCTCATAACGACAGCCTCTGAGCTTAGGGAATAGCCAAAAGTCACAGGGTGGAAGGTCTGGACTATTGGGAGGGGGAGGAATTGTCTTGATGCCCATCTTGGTCAAATAATCTGTGACAAGGATAGAGTTGTGGACTGGTGTATTGTCCTGGTGTAAATGCCACTGACCCGATTTGAAGAGTGCTGGCCTCTTCCGACGGAATCTCTTCCTGAACTCCCTTAAAACCTCAACATAGTAAACCCTAACTCTAACCCTTTGGCCAATCAACTCTGCTGTATTGACTACCTTACTCCTCCTACACCTCTCATCATCCCTTCCTTGAATCTCTTATGCCACTCAAAAACTGATGCTCGATTCATGCAAGATGGTCGAAAATCAGTCTGAAGCATTCCATACGTTTCTGTGGCATTTTTTCCAAGTTTAAAACAGAATTTTTTTGCATATCGTTCTTCCTCACGTCCAGATTGCATTTTTGAAATTCACCAGCTGTGACAATCAGGCTTTAGTAGGGTGTATTCCAATTGTTACTGTAGGTGTTCATTTAAACCTGAAATCATAAAAATTGGTCATTCATCTCATAAGATGTATAGCAATAACATAGTGAATTTTCAAGAGTGTACGACAATTTTAAATGCCTGTACAAAAAAGTCTGGAAACTTATTGAAGGCACCACGCATATATTGTCAAAAATGTGCTGAGAAAAATCTGAAATTACATATATATATATATATATTGTCAAAAATGTGCTGAGAAAAATCTGAAATTATCTATCTATCTACGTGGAAACTGTTTTTATCCAAGTTTTTAATTCTTTCGCGCTACCAAGAATTCTGCTACGACCGGCTATTTTTCTGGGTTGCAGTAATGGACACACAAAATTGTAGGGTTTATAGATATCGATACAAGAAAGGTTAACAATGTAATAAATGGTTTTATTCTCTCTTGTATGAATATAAAGGCAACAAAATACAGAATAATACAATATTTCTCGACACTGATTTTATGTTTGGAGGCGCTCGTGGTGTAATGGTTATCATTGTTGGAAATGGACACGCTGACCCGAGTTAAAATCCTGGATTGGAGTATTTGCATTTCACATACCGCTAATACCCTTGCGAAAAGTATGACTCCAATTATTATCCTTCCAGCTATGGGTAAATTGTAGGGCATACTCGGCTTTTTCACCTTAGTAAGGCAATTGGTCTTAAACTCTACTAAAATTGTATCACATACAGTTTACGTGGATTGATTGGTAAATATATATATAGTGTAGAAGGGTTTGATACCTTTGTTTAATGGCATACCAGCTTTTGTGGGTTATTTAATACCAAAGCTATCCTTCTAGAAGAACAGTAATGCTACTATTTGTAGATTTGATTTGGTTTCTTTGTTTAATAGCATATCAACCTTTGTGGGTTATTTAATGCCCAAGCTATCCTTCTAGAAGAATAGTAGTGCTACTATTTAACTATAGCTGGGAAGATAAGGGTGTTTATACCTCTCCCAAGTGTATTTGTCTGAAAGTGAACGTAATAGCTTACTACGATTCCGCAGTCCAGCGCTTTAACCATTACACCACGAGGACATCCACTCATCCCTATAGTGATACTATTTAAGTCATAGCTAGGGTATTCGCAGAGAAATTATGTATTTAGGTCTTTGCAGGTCGGTTAACACTTGTATGTCCATGTGTAAGAGTCAATACGAAAACATCGATTTTGAATTCGTTCTTGTTTTTCTAGCAGCGTCCAGCATGTTTTGTTCGTCCTACGTGGATGGTTTGTGAGATAAATGATAAGTGGTCGAAGAACTGCAGCTTTGTTGGGGGCATTGTTTCTAGAATTTGTCCAAAACAGTACGTAGTATTCTTGTGTAGTTACTCTAGCTTTTTTTTAAATAAGGATCTCCGTTAGAGTACTGGTGGTGCAACCGTGCAATAGTACTGATATGGCTCCAGCATGGAAGAAGAAATCCCGTTTTATTTTACCAGAGAGATCATATCTCCATATAGTCATTAGCCTGTTAATAGCATTCAGTGCTTTACCGATGCGTATGTTGACATCATTTTCAGTCGATGAGATATTGCTACCGAGGTAAGGGCTGGATTTATATCTCATACTGGTTTTTTTTCTATAAAAAGGACAGCGAAAGAAAATTCTGGAATGATTTCGGCACCAAAAAAGAGTCTTTATTTCTTATGACTAGGGACGGTGGAATCTCTCCCCTTTTCGATTGAGACTGAGTTAAGACTGAAATTCTGTTTGTTACTGCTTATACTTGTTTTTCTTAAGCTTTCTCCATCAATCTTCTCTGGTGGTTAACGTGCTGAACTGCAGCATTGTAGTAAGCGAGTTCGAACTCAAGTCGTGCTATTCGGTTCAATTTTCTACTAATATCCTTTGGAAAGGCATGAACCCCTTTATCCCCATCCAAAGCTATGTGTTAAATACTACCACGATTGTTCTACAAGGGTGGCTTTGGCATTAAATAATCCACGAAGGTTGTTATACAGGGTATCTCAAAATAGATGCAACCCATTAATATGATAATGATTTATTACTGATACAAGCGCAATGGTGGTCATTTGGAACACGTCTTGTAAAAAAAATGTATCCTTTGAGCTGGAGACATAAAATCAATGTTCTTTTAAAATTGTTTTTATATCAGCTTCTAGGACATACAATTTTTTGGGGGTGGGGTTCTTGTCTCAGTAATAAATGATTATCATATTAATAAGTTGCATCTATTTTGAGACAGTTTTGAATGATTTTGTCTCGAAATAAATAATGACGCAAAATATTTTTCTTCTCTTGTCCAAGACATTGTGATCAAGGAATAATAGTTGTTATAGTTATTATATATATTTTTCATCATACAACGCGTGAAAGCACGTGCGATACCCTGCCCTCATCAGCCGCCTATCAGGGGTGATAATACAGTTTCGTAGCTCAAGGCGGTACTGCCACTCCTGGCAATACCAAGCAGCTTTTGCCAAATCTGAAACAAAAAAGAAAGAACACAGCATTATTAGTAGTAGAGTTATTAGTAGTCTCATGGGTCCCATGTATATTGAGACACCGTATACCATTAATGCAAAGAAAAGAAGTCTCAGCGTTGAAGTGGCTAACGTGGTGGACTGCGACATCGTAGAGAGTTCGAACTTCAGTCGGGATTTTACGTTCACTTTCGGACTAATACCCTTTCTGACTAAAACCCTTGGGAAAGGTGTGAATCCTCTTATCCACCTCTCAGTTTTGGCTTAAATAGTTCTACTTCTGTCCTTTTACAAGGATGGTTTTAGCCTTAACCCACGAAGGTTGATATGCCATTAAACAAAGAAACCCAATTGCAGTTAACAGGAAAATATAAGATTGCTAAGTCTAAAAACGACATTGTGATCATATCCTTAAAGTGGTTCGTAAAAGGAACAAGATTTTAAAATAAAGGGAAGTATCTCCCTTGAAGAATTCTAGGACAGCGGCAGACCAAAGTGACGGTTTTTGAGGTTGCTGATTTATTAATTTTGGCTTGATTTGGTTTTATGGTAAATCAACCACTGTAGGTTATTTAATGCCAAATCCTGTTTATACATACGAAGAAAATGTATATGATTTGTAAACGCATTTTATTGATAGGATTTTTAAACGAGCCTAAGCTCATTTTGTTGCACACAGATGGTTTCAAGTATGTCTATCTAAGATGAATAATTCTATTTACTATTTATTAATCATCCTATTTACCCAACCCCTCCGCTTGGGCAGGATATGACACAAGGTCAGTTTTTAAGCGGAGTTTAACAGGTTTGAATTCAGAGTTTTCCTTCTCCTAGACTAGTTGCCTAACCAAGGCTGAAGAACCAAGTCTGTCCTACTATTTACCCATAGCTGGAGGGAGAATAATTGGATTGATACCTTTCCCAAGGGTATTAGTGCTATGTGAAATGCAATCACTCTCGTCCAGGATTTGAACACGTGTCACCGTGTTCATTTCCTACGACGATAACAATTACACCACGGGCATCTCCACACTATTTATTAATCATAAGTCTTTTGTTTGCACTCAGTTTAAATGTCAAACAGTTCTATTTGACCAATAGATAGGACCCTATTAGGTGATACTACTCCGCGCCAGACTGGACCTGGGAGCGATGGCAATGAAGGGGTACTCCGTATACCCCAAAGCTCCAGCATTAATATAGTCTCACCATTAGATTGTTTAGTGTCATATTCAGGATAATCGTTGCAGGGGTCTTACCCGTCTGTAGAGATGTAGTCGGCGTATTTTACAGCTCTATCCGACTGGGCAGTTATTGATTTTAACGGCATATCTATCCATATAAGTTTATTTTATTCCATGGACGTGATGAAATTGTTTTCATTGTACATTCATATTTACATTTTATTTGGAGTTGTTCCTTAAGCGTTTCTTTGGGACATGGTCGTATCGAATACTAATAGTTTTTAAATAGATCTATATGATCCATAGATAGGACCCTAATAAGTACTATCAGTCCGGGTCAGGGTGGATCTGGGATTAATGACAATGAAGGCGTACTCCACACTCCCCAGATCTCTAGAACTGGAGTCACATGATCAGATCAAGTGTCATACCAAAATTTCCTCCTTTTTTTAGGCGAGGGGCGGGAGGTCTTACACTTCTACAGGGGATACTTGGTCTCCCCTTCTTTTAGGCGAGAGACGGGAGGTCTTTCACTTCTACAGAGGATATTTGGTCTCCCTTTTTTTGTAGGCGAGAGGCGGATGGTCTTACACTTCTACAGAGGATACTTAGTTTCTCTTTTTTTTTTGTAGGTGAGGGCGGAAGGTCTTACACTTCTGCAGAGGATACTTGGTCTCCCTTTTTTTTGTAGGGTAAAGGGCGGAAGGTCTTACACTTCTGCAGAGGATACTTAGTCTCTCTTTTTTTTGTAGGTGAGGGCGGAAGGTCTTACACTTTTACAGAGGATACTTGCTCCCCCCGTTTTTTAGGCAAGAGACGGGAGGTCTTACCCCTCTCCAGGAGATACATGTTCTAATCTCCTCAGACAGGACGAAATTGAGGTGAAAATTGATTTACGGCGTCTTTTAAGGGAATTTCTAGCTTGCATTTTCTTTTGCATCATATCTTTTTCATATCAATGATCACCAGTTGTGCAAAAAACTGACTTTATATAAATAACTGGTTCATATTTATCGATTTCAATATGTGATTCTATGTATTGATGTGGAGGTCAAATGGTAATGGAATAAATTAGGTAAATTGTTATTGACCTTTCTTTTGTTATTGATCTATTTGTTTTGCTCCTGTTTAAATTAATGAAACGTATATACGACACACGACTATGTAAAGAACATACAGCATTAGCTTAAGTTGTCGACCATTACTAACGAAATAGAAAATGAACCATTCATTGATTCGATGTTTTGAAGTTTCTTGCTTTGGACATTGTATTTTAATGGTTGATTGATTAATTGATTGATTGATTTTAACGGCCTGTCAACACGTCTAGCGTTATTCTTTGACTAGAGGGTAGGGAATTGCGTTCATTGTACGTTCACATATTGTTGTATGGTGGCTCGTACTTCGTGACTTCCGGTATCGCGGAAGTATAAAAGAAGCTGAGAAAAGCAGAGACAGGGAGCTCTGAAAGGACGTCGCTCAGTAATAGACAAACTTCGGATGTAACACCAACAGCGCGAGACTTATAATACTAGTCGGGCTGTACCACTTGAGTTAACGAAGAATTAACTCTATTTCACTGTGTATGTCTTCCTTACCACACATATACATTTTCTATCTTGTCGTTTCTTAAGGGATTCTTTTATTGCACACGGTCCTATCGAATACGAATAATTTTACAAACAGATTTATAGGACCCAAACAAGCACTACCGGTCTGAGTGGACTTGGGAGTAATAGCAATGGAGTACTCAAAACTCCCCATATAACCAGAACTGGAATCTCACCATCAGATGCATTTAAGTGTCATACTGTTTTGAGTGACCCTCGATAATCTTTGCTTTGAATCTTTTGTTTCATCTTGAGTTACTGATCTGCGCTGGAAATTCTTAGGGTTAACCTGGAAGTGAGTCAGAAGGGTCCAGAAAATGTTTACTCGTTTTTTGCTTATGCTCTGGCGTCGGTATTCTTGGAACTCATCTTGCAGAGAGCTTGCTTCTCTCCAAGATCTCAGTTAAAACAGCGTGGACTTAGCTGTCAGCTGGACGGTAAGACGTCTGCCATCAATAACTATACGGTAAATTGCTTTAACTTTTTCATCAGGGGTTGAGATCTTTGAACGACCTGACCGTAGGTCATCTTTACTGTACGTGTCCTGCTTGAATCTTACAGCACACTTCTTCACAGTTGTATAGGAAAGGGAGTCCTCAGCAAGTATCTGTACCATATCCGCATGGATTTCCTTAGGTGTCATTCTTTTCTTTTGCATATACATTATGACTGTTGCCCAGTCGGCTGGGACTGTAGAATACACCGACTGTATCACTGCAGTGGGGTAAGACACCCCCAACGAGTGTCCTGATATGACACTAAACAATTTGGTAATTAGGTTCCAGTAATGCTGGAGCTTTGGGGAATGTGAAGTACCCCTTTATTGTCGTAGCTCCCAGGTCCACTCTGACCCGGAGTGGTAGCACCTGATAGGGTTCTATCTATAGGCCAAACAGAACTAAACTGTGTGCTTATACTGAACTGAAGAGTTGGAAATAGAACTGTTTTTACATTCAAACTACGTACTTATGCTAAACTGAATTGTTTGAAATAGAACTGTTTACATGTATAAAATGGATTTGGCATTAAATAACCTACAATGGTTAATATGCCATAAATCAAAACCAAACTAAATAAAACTAAACTTTATGACTACTTGGGCTTCTGTTTTGTTCATTTTTAGATTTGTCGCACACCTTTCACTTTTGTAGGGGGTCTCACTTGCACAGAAACTGAGACAGAAATCTAAATTCGATTTTTTAGTTTATAAGGAGGAGTAGTGTGTTGCCTCAACAAAAATGTTCAGCTGTGGCTCTTTTTTCTGGATTAAGCTTATAACTTTTTGAATGACCCTCGTTGATGTTGCTTCTCCCGATCAAACCTTATATTTAACTCCAATGGAATTTCTGTGCTAATTTAGTCTATCCACACCAAGTAGTAATCATAAATTATTCAATATTGATTTGCTGAAAATTTGATGAGTTCCGAGGATCCGACGTACTTTGATAAACTCTAACAACATGCTTTTGATAGCTGAAAAGGGAAAAGAAAAAGGGTTCGGAAGATTCCTCGGTACCAGCAATACCGTTATCCACAAAAATAAAATAAACAATTATATAGTGATCTTGTAGTTTTGGTAGAATTAAATACTAACAAATATGTGTATTAAGTATTATATAGGTTTTTAGCGTATAGTTTTATATTGTTTATTGCTATGGCAAAACTTGAATTTATATTTGATGAAATTAAAAATCATCTTTTCTTGAATAGTTCCTTTTGATTATTTTTCGTTCTGTGGAATTTCCACAGCTCCTGCTAGTACATATATTAAAAGAATTTCCGTCTTAACTCGACCACTAAATAATTATTTGAATAAAGCTTTAAGCCAAGCAATTACCTTATTCATCTTTTATTACGGCTTCTTATATCAGTCTGTTGAACGACTAAGTTATATATTATATATATAAGTGTTGGTCGATTGAACTGAGCGCAGAATATGAGAAACTAATAACTATCGGAGCTGCATCTAATGGAAATATTACAAGCATTAGTAATCAAAGATGATAATGTACAGTTTACAGTTTCGGCAATAGAAAATGTCTTTCCGTTTCTCATTAAAAATTTGTATGTGAAATATGAACGGTGGTGTGAAATTATGAATATTACTTTGCAGGTAAGGGTAGTTAAATGAAGTAAGAAATATTTTCTTTCCAGAATAAAAGAAGATATAATATCTTTGTTCCATATTTGGTACATCGGGGTTAAAATATCATTCTACAGCTTGTCCTTTAATTCTCTTCTTCATCTTTTATCTTCACTTGCCCAGTTGGCTGGGGCTTCTACAGACTGCTTCTCTGCAGAGGGGTAAGTAACCCCCCATGAGTGTTCTGGATATGAAACTAAACAATCTGATGGTGAGGTTCCAGCAGTGCTGGAGCTTTGGGGAATGCGGTGTACTCTTTTATTGCCATCACTTTCAGGTCCACTCTGGCCTAGAATGGTAGCACCTGATAGGGCCCTATCTATGGGTTAAATAGAACTAACGACATACTTATGCTAAACTGAATTGCTTAAAAAAGAAATGTTTTTGACAATTAAACCGTACTTACATTTGAACTGCATGCTTGTGCTTAACTGAATTGTTTGAGATAGAACTGTTTTTTCGACATTAAAACTGTATTTACACTTAACTGAATAGTTACATATAACTGAAACTGTTTTTTGACATTGAAACTGTATTTACACTAAACTAAATTGTTTAACATAGAACTGTTCTGACATTTAACTGTGAGTAAACAAAATCTGTATTTTTACAAAACTGAATTAGCTGAAGTAGAATTGCTTGACTAAACTGAATAGCTCAAAACAAAAATGTTTTTTTTTTTACAAAAAAACTGTATTTACATCCATAGCAGCCAAAACCTACAATGCCCTACTACGAAACCGCATAGAACCCAAAATAGACAACATTCTTAGGAAAAACCAAAATGGCTTCCGGAGAAATAGATCCACAACCTCACAAATACTGACCATCCGTAGAATCCTTGAAGGCGTTCGGGCAAAAAAACTTCAGGCGACATTACTATTTGTCGACTTTACCAAGGCCTTCGATTCCATACACAGAGGGAAGATGGAGCAAATCCTACTAGCATACGGCCTACCAAAAGAAACCGTAGCAGCGATAATGATTCTCTACAGAAACACCAAAGTGAAAGTACGTTCACCAGATGGAGACACGGAATACTTCGACATTGTTGCAGGAGTACTACAAGGAGACACGCTAGCCCCGTACCTCTTTATCATCTGTCTAGACTACATGCTTAGAACTTCGATCGACAAAATCAGAGAAAATGGCTTCGAGCTAAGAGAAGAAGCAAAAGATACCCCGCAAAAACAATCACCGACGCCAACTACGCTGATGACTTGGCGTTACTGGTGAATACGCCTAATCAAGCAGAGACACTACTGCATAGTCTGGAACGAGCCGCAGCTGGCATTGGCCTCCATGTCAATGCACACAAAACTGAATATATATGTTACAACCAAACAGGCAACATTGCCACACTAGACGGATCCTCTCTGAAACTAGTAGACAAATTCACCTACCTAGGAAGCAGCGTCTCATCAACCGAAAAAGACATCGACACACGACTGACGAAGGCATGGACGGCTATCGATAGACTTTCGATCATATGGAAATCAGACCTAAGCGATAAAATGAAACGCAGTTTCTTCCAGGCAGCGGTTGTGTCGATACTGCTATATGGATGCACAACATGGACGCTAACTAAACGGCTGGAGAAGAAACTAGACGGAAACTACACAAGAATGTTGAGAGCAGTATTGAACAGGTCCTGGCGACAGCACCCCACGAGACACCAACTATACGGACACTTGCCCCCATCACGAAAACTATACAAGTTAGACGAACCAGACACGTGGGACACAGCTGGAGAAGCAAGGACGAGCTCATAAGTGATGTACTCCTATGGACCCCCACATATGGCCGTGCAAAAGCAGGACGACCAGCTCGAACTTACATACAGCAACTGTGTGAGGACACAGGATGTAACCCTGAAGACCTGCCGGAGACGATGAGTGATAGGGAGAAGTGGCGAGAGAGGGTCAGGGATATCCGTGCTGGCGGCATGACATGATGATGATGATGATATTTAAACTGTGCTTTTGCTAAACTGAATTGTTTTAAATTGAATTATTTTTGAAACTGAAACTGTACTTACACTAAACTGAATTGTTATATATAACTGAATAGTTTGAAATAGAAATGTCTTTGACAATTAAACTGTGTACTCATGCTAAACCGAATTGTTTTAAATAGAACTGATTATTTACATAAAAATGGATTTGGCATTAAATAACCTACAAAGATTGATATGCCATAAAACCAAACCAAACCAAATTTATCTTCACTGTTTGGTCGTTGGATTTTTATCAGTGAACAAGTGTCTCTGTGGAGAGTTAACGTGGCCTCGTGGCTAACGTAGTGAACTGCGACAATGACGTTGGTGAATTCGAAATCCAGTCACATTATAATGTGCTCTTTCTGATTAATACTCTTAGGAAAGGCGTGAATCCACTGGTTCATGGTCTTGTGGGTAGAGTGTTCGCCAATGGTCCGGGTAACCTGGGTTCAACCCCAGGTCGTGTCATACCAAAGACTTTAAAAATGGTACTTGATACCTCCTTGCTTAACTCTCAGCAATATAAGGTTCGTATCAAAGGTAAAGTGGAGTAATCCAGGGAAAGGAGTTGCGCCCTCCCTTACACCTCGGTGTTGTAGCTATTGAAAAGGGAGCCTTTAGGTCACCCTCGACTACAGTCGTCAACAACAACAACAACAATGTTCTACAAAAATAGCTTTAGCATTAATTAAACCACGAAGGTTGATATACCATTAAATAAATAAACCAAACCAAACCAAAACAAGCCAGACCAAACGAAACTTATTTTTATTTCACGTACATTAATTTATGGTTATAAGAACGTTAAATATTTTGTGGGGTATATTCATTAGATTTTGGGAGGTCGCTGTGATATAATAGTTACCGTCGTAAGAAATGGACACGGTGACTCAGGTTCAAATCCTCAATGAGGTTGTTTGCATTTCACATAGTGCTAATACCCTCGGGTAAGGCATGAGTCCAACAATTCTTCCTCCAGCTATGGGTAAGTACTTGGGAGGGGATTAGGCTCTTTAATCATGGTATGGCAACTAGTCTGAATTCAAACCTGTTAAACTTCGCTTAAAAATAACCTTGTGTCGCATCCTACTAGAGTGAAGGTGCCAAAGCTATTCTCCTAGAAGAATAGTAGTGGTACTATTTAACCCATTGCTGGGAGGATAAGGGGGGTTCATTCCTTTCCCAAGAGTATTTGCCCAAAAGTGAACGTAATAGTGCGACTGGAGTACGAACTTGCTTACTGCGATTCCGCAGTCCATCGCTTTAACCATTACACCACGAGGACATCCCCCAATCTATCCCAGTCTGTTCATATATTTCTTGGGTTCTTATCGATCTATCTAAACACAGACTTTCTATACTTATAAAAGATTGCTCTAGATACTTTTCATGTTAAAAAAACTCCTATATATATATACTATATATACTGTATATATACTGATTTACTTACAAACTAACGCAATATCAACACACTCGTTAATTTAACTGTCTTATATAATAAAGGAGTTTGGTCTGTGTGTGTCTGTTTTGTATTACATACGCCTCTTCACAAAAAAAAAAAAAACTATGATATTTAGGCCCCAATACTATATATATTTTTATTCAGTTTCTTTAAAGAAATGTTATATAATTACGGAATGATTTTTTTATATTAATCATTTTTCGTTAATTATATTTTATCATTCGGTTTGGTTGGGCTTTGACCTATTCGGCTCTTAGTGCAGGTGCACACATTGAGTACAGTTCACGCTCGTGCGTAGAGGATATGACAATCACAAATGTCATAATAAAAACCCCAGATAGAAAATGAGACTGGGTTGTGAATGACGTCATGCCCGGAAGCGATGGGCTGAGAATTTGGTGATTTTGAAAAAGTGTGAGTTGAGATGCGACTCTTGGCCGGGCCAGTCCAGCTGGGGGCTTCTGGATGCGCAGCGCGTTTGTTTGGTCAGATAGTACAGTCAGCATAGTAAAAATTGTGTCTCTCTCTCCTCGTGTCGAAAAACTAAAGTCAAGAAGTTAATAAACGTTTTGTACCTGAACAACAGAGAGTCTTCAGTGTTTCGTATTTCCCTGGACCAGTATATTTTACTGTAAGAGTTTCTTATAAAATTATTTGTGTGATAATTTTTTAATTCTACAAAGAGAAAGTAATTGTTCCCTCAATTTCTATACATGGAACGGAAGCTCTTTGTGAAAAAAGATAAAATTAAAAATTAAAAAAAAAAAGCAATAATTTCCTCAAAAAAATTCTAAGAGAAATGAATTGACATGTGATTAAAATCGATAAAAAGTATTTGTGATTATTACCATGCTAATTCTGTCACCAATTGATAGTGATCTTACATTCATCAGCCCTGTGCCCTCGTCTCATCACGAGATGTCATCTAGTGTGCTTGTCATGAACAATGGCTGTAGGGGACGGATGGTGAGATAGTGTAACAGGAATACCAATGATTAGTGTGTGATCTTCATTGGGTGCCTCTAATCTTTTGACTGAAGTAAAGTGAACTTGAAAAATATCTCTGTGCATAATGAAGAGGAGAAAAGATATACGAGAAAAGATTAAAATTAAAGTGTTATATATATATATATATATATATATATATATATATATATATATATATAACACTTTAATATATATATATATATATATATATATATATATATTTGTCTTTCTCTCTCTCTTTTTCCATATATATATATATATATATATATAACACTTTAATATATATATATATATATATATATTTGTCTTTCTCTCTCTCTTTTTCCATATATATATATATATATATATATATATATATATATAACACTTTAATATATATATATATATATATATATATATATATATATATATTTGTCTTTCTCTCTCTCTTTTTCCATATATATATATATATATATATATATATGGAAAAAGAGAGAGAGAAAGACAAATATATATATATATATATATATATATATATATTAAAGTGTTATATATATATATATATATATATTACACTTTAATATATATATATATGTATATATATATATATGTATATATATTTGTCTTTCTCTCTCTCTTTTTCCATATATATATATATATATATATATATATATATATATATATATATATATATATATATATATATTAAGATGACTAGGTTAGCAAATGATTTCAAATTTGGTATTTAGATTTGTTTATTCATTCACCTATTAATTTATTCCGTATACGACACGTGTTTCGAACATTCTAGTCCTCCTCAAGTTTCTTGGTTGTAATTCGAATTTCTTTTTAGTAAATTTATAACTCTGATTTAGTTTTGACATCTACGTTGATTGTTTAAAATTTGACAATCTTTTAAAAACCAAATTTGAATTATTGAAGTTTATGTGATTTGCTTAATAAATTCAGACAGGGTGTATTTAAAACGAATCGTTTCTCCGTTAAATGATCTCAAACCTCGGAATAAATGGCAGAAATCTTTTCGTACCAGCGCGATAGAGTTCAGTAACATAGCAGTATTTGCATTCACTAAGAGTGATTCTGAGTCATCTAGATTAATTATCAAAATGCCAAGTGCTTTTGCGTCCTCAACCTTCAGCCCTCAGCAAAGCTTCAATCTTGTCATCTACCACGTATATCCAAGTTCTGTGTGTGGCACTAATGATCTTGGTGCGACCTTTTATCAGGAGTTGCTTGGTATCGTAGGGGGTGAATTTGACATTGGTAAGGTGCAAGGGGTTGCTGCACCGCAGTTTTCTAATCAAAATTTACTGACCACATTTAGAGTCTTTCAGCAGTAAGAATCGACTAGTTTCAGAGTTTCTTGTCGTTTGGTTTACCTGACGAAATGGAGTCAAGAATTAGTCGTCCAATGGTAGTGTCCGACGTACTATGGTCTTGAAAGTCACTACTGTTGGATTCCTTCCCCCTTTCATTGCACCAATCCACAAATGTCCGTCTATGTGAGACTTATCGTATTTGCTGTCGTCCGACATATGATAACTTTTGCAAAATGTCCAATACTTTTGCAAACTTGTGTGCGCGTCTGCGTCGCAGCCACACTTGTCTATATTTTACACAATGCAAAGATTCATTTTGTGAGAGATTTGCTGCTTGCTTGTTTGTAGTGTCAAGGTTTGGTTTGGTTGAGTTTTATGGCATATCAACCATTGTAAGTTATTTAATGCCAAATCCTTTTTATGCACATATATCAAATATATATGATTTGTTTTGGTTGGGTTTTATGGCGTATCAACGATTGTAGGTTATTTAATGCCAAATCCTTTTTATGCACATATATCAAATAAATATGATTTGTTTTGGTTGAGTTTTATGGCATATCAACCATTGTAGGTTATTTAATGCCAAATCCTCTTTGTACATATATATTAAAATATATGCTTTGGTTTGGTTTGGTTTTATGGCGTATCAACCATTGTAGGTTATTTAATGCCCAATTCTTTTTTTTATACATATATATTAAATATATATGATTTGTAAACACATTTTATAGATAAGATTTTAAAACTAGCCTGAGCTAATTTTCACACCGTTAAATGGTTTCAAGTTTTGTTATATAACAGTCACAATAAATCATCCCTCATTTGTTTGCATATAGTTTGTTTTATTTGACCCATAGATAGGACCCTATCACATGCTACCACTCCGGGTCAGAGTGGATCTGTGAGCAATGGCAATGAAGGGGTACTCAATATTCCTCAAATCTCCAAGGCTGGAGCCTCTCCATTAGATGGTTTAAGATTGTTTAATGCCATATCCAGGACACTCTTTGGCAGGGTCTTACTGTCTACCAAGATGTAGTCGGTGTATTCTATAGCCTCAGCCGACTAGGGTACTGTCTAGTTTGATGAGCGTTGCATAGTCTGGGCCTTCAGCCAATGCTTATTTTCCTTAAACAGTGGCTAGAGGTTTGTATGGTGTTGGTATCCCTTGTTACGTGCTCTAACGGTCAACTATATGCCTGTTTTCGGCTCGCCGGGTACCAGTTTGTGGTATGCCAGGGAACAGTTCGGACATGGAAAATACTTGGTTCATTGTTCCTTACAGTCTGTCCTTTTGGCTTTTTTAAAAAATCGCATTGGCAAATATATCAGGTGGTTTTACTTTGTTGATATGTTCAAATAAAGACATTAAATCGTTTTCTGCCCAAATCTGTATTAGACTTTTTTTCTTCTGGTCTCTGCTGTTGTAAATACTAGCTTCACGTAATTCTCAAAACGTCCCAAGGCCTTGGTAGTATCTCTACCGCGAATAGATTGTGGTTTGCCATCATGGTCGCCAGAATAAGAACTCATATCTTCAAAGAAAAGGGCCAAAAATAAACCCTAATGTCAGTCACCAATCTACCTAACAGTTTATATATACATTAATAACAGGGGTTTGCCTACCCTCGTTTTCCTGAGGTCACTTGGTACGAACACAGTGTGGGTATTATCAGGTTGATCACCAGGTCTCTGGAGGCCTATCTTCTCGGGCAATACCTGCTTGGCAGAGTTAGATTTATTGTTTGGCGCCTGAAGCGCCTCAAAAAGGGATGCCGAAAGGATCAAACATTTTTTGTGACGGCCACGTATGAATTTCGATTCGTGCGCGGCCACCCACTATAAAATTACTTCATTTCTAATCTCACTTGGCGAGAAGTCGGATAAATCCAAACACACCCACCTGACATCCAACCGCGCATGCGCACACAACTCAAAGAATCTTAAACGTTGGGCCGTTTATTCTAGAAGCTAACCAAACACAGAGCCCTTGAAAGTATTATCAGTTTATTCAGCTGCAGTTAAAGACAAGAATGTGATTAAGGCAAACACACACACACACACACACACATTAGATGTGGTAGCTTTTCCAATTGATGACACCACTTTAAAACCAGGCATTTAAAAATAGAGGGAAGAATCTTTCTTCCTCTATTTCAGTGTTCTTTTCTTTCTCTCAATAGATTTACAGTCATAATTCGTTTTTTTTGTTATCGCTCATTATTTCTATCTGTTCTCTTTATTTCATACTTATGGCATTCCACTTTAAGGAATCATTTGTTTCGATAACATAATGTTTTTTCTCCATTTTTTTGGTTATCGATATCCTCCATGAATTTAGCGAGTGTGTATCAGGGATACATTACCCTATCATATTTCTTTTACAGGCATAAAATCTGAAAAACAAGGTCAATGTAAAACATTATAGAATTTTGTTAATTTGGTTGTATTCTATGGCATATCAACCCTTGTAGCTATTCAAGGCTAGATCCTATTTACGCACAGACACAGACACAAACATCCTTATATATATATATATATATATATATGTATATATATATATATATATATATATATATATATATATATATGATTTGTAAGTGAAAAGTTTGTAAGTAACATCAGTTTTAAACGAGTCAGAACTCATTTGTTGAGACACTGTTAAATGGTTTCAAGTATTGGTAACACTAATGAAAATATTTAATATTAATCACTTGCTTGCTCACAGTTAAATGGTTTTAAGTATCATATTTACCAACCCCTCCACTCGGGCAGGATATGACACAAGGTCAATTTTTAAGCGGAGTTTAACAGGTTTGAATTCAGAGTTTTCCTTCTCCTAGACTAGTTGCCTCACCAAGGCTGAAGAACATAGTCTGTCCTACTATTTACCCATAGCTGGAGGGAGAATAATTGGATTCATATCTTTCCCAAGGGTATTAGTGCTATTTGAAATACAATTAGTCTCGTCCAGGATTTGAACTCGTGTCGCCGTGTCCACTTCCTACGACGGTAACCATTACACTACGGGCACCTCCCTGGTTTTAAGTATAGTCATCATCATCATCATCATCATCAAGTCACACTGCTAGTACGGATTTCCCTGACCCTCTCTCTCTCTCTAATCATCCCTATCCTCCATCGCTCGCGGCGGGTCTTCCAGCCTGTGTCTGAACCGAGTTGTAGGTAAGTTCTTGCTGATCGGTCAACAAAGGCGCAGCCATGTGAAGAGGTCCATAGGAGAACGTCACTTACGTGTTCATCCTTGCTTCTCAAGCAGTTTCCTGCGTGTTTTGTTCGTCTTACTTGGATGGTTTTAGAGATGGGAGATAAGTGGCTGTACAGCTGTTGTTTCGTGGGGGTGTTGCTTCCAGGATTTGTTCAGTATAGCTCGTAGCATTCTCGTGCAGTTCCCGTCAAGCATTTTTCTCTATGCGTTTTGTTAGCGTCCGTGTGATACATCCATAGAAGTAATTTACTAAGCTTTTTTGCTTAGATGTAGCACAAGGCCGCATGAATTGGGCACCCAATGAGAATCGAACTCACTCGTGTAGGTTTGCTAGTCTACCTTGCTAACCATTACACCACCCGAGGTGCCCTGATACATCCATAGAGGAGTATTGACACAGTCGGAAGAAATCTTGTTTTATTTTATCAGATAGGTCAGACTTCCATATGATCGATAGCCTATAGATTGCAGTCCATGATTTTGCTAGGTGAACATTGACATCACTTTCACTAGATGAGACGCTGTTGCCGATTAGCGTGAACTTGTGTACTAGTTTAAAGTGGAGATAACCCCTTCTCAATTAAAACACATGTACTCCGTTTTGTTTACGTTGCCGCACAGGCTAATGCCTCCTTCTGTCTGCTCCACCTTATCCTATTTACCAACCCCTCCGCTCGAGCAGGATATGACACAAGGTCAATTTTTAAGCGGAGTTTAACTGGTTTTTTAATTCAGAGTTTTCCTTCTCCTAGACTAGTTGCCTCACCAAGGCTGAAGAACCTAGTCTGTCCTACTATTTACCCATAGTTGGAGGGAGAATAATTGGATTCATAGCTTTCCCAAGGGTATTAGTGCTATGTGAAATGCAATCAGTCTCGTCCAGGGTTTGAACTCGTGTCGCCGTATCCATTTCCTACGACGATAACAATTACACCACGGGCACCTCCACCTTATGCTGCAGGGATTCAGCTTAGGGAGGTGTATTTGCGAGAAGCACTAGATCATCTGGATAGTCTGCGTCCGTTATAGTTTCTACAGGATATCGTCTGCTTCGTGCCTTTTTTTTTTTTTTTTTTTAGCGTAAAGCCATTTTCTTTTATTAGATCTATTGACGTTCGAAGTGCATAGTTTTGGCAGATTATAAACAGATAGGGTGCTAATGTACCCCTTTGCAGTACTCCAGTAACAATGCCAGTGAGTGAACCTTGACTTTCGTTTGTAACATGTTAGAATTCTCTAATTAGTAACAATTATTACCGATGTTAACAAGTCACAATTTAAATGTCTAATCTATAAAGTTATTTTTTATCATTTTCAAAATCGTTGAGATATGAAAATATAATAAGGCCAATTTCACATTTTTAAAAAATCTTTTCAAAATTGTTTTTTTTAAGTTAACAATAATTGGGCCATTTTCACATCTTGTAATTAAAAGATTAAAACGATGAATTAACTGGGCTTTTTCGATAACATTCAGACATTCATCATTGTTCTGATATTTTTTAAACTCATTATTTTTGCTTTTCTTCTATTCCCCCACCCCCAAGACCACTTTATTTTAAAAATTCCTTCTTACTCTTTCTCTTTCTATGCTTTTATTTACTCATTTATTTTTCATTTTTTTATTTTTGATCCATCTTTCCTCGGTGTATGGAATCAAATTTCTAGGAGAAATCTACAAACAATAGTGTTGCCTCGAGATTTTTTGCACGAACTCCTTCGATGATTTGACGGATTATTAGAATCTGTGATATTGTGGATCGATTTCTCCGAAAACTGTTCTTATTTTTTCAAAGAATTTTCTCAATCTCAGGTTCGATGTGATGGGGAAGTCGAGCATTATAAACCCTAGCCACAATAGAAGTAAGTGTTATGCCCCTGTAGTTCTTGGTTATTCCAAGGCCACCTTTCTTAGGAAATGGGAGGATGCAGCCTTTTGTCCATCTCTGTCCATTGTATTTTGTTTATATATGACGTTGCAAAATCGAAGAAGGGAGTCATCAGATTTCTTTGTCTTTCATAATTCTGGGGGTATTTTGTTGTCATATATATATATATATTGTTTAAAATGTGATGAGAAAAATCTGAAATTAAAGCAAGTGTTTGCTGTAACTGTTTGTTAAAATTTCTTGTTTCGATATCATACATCAGACAATTTTGCATGTATATAACAGCAAAAATGGCTGGTTGTTGCAGAATTCTTGATTGCGCTATAGAATTAACTTACCTGTCGATCTTAGCATCTTATGTGATGGTACACTCCAGATAAATGAACTGATGAACTGCCATCAGCTCAGTTCCACCGATGGTGATATGGGGAGGGTGGTACTCTTCTAGAGGTGCAGGCTGGTGAAGGACCTCAGCCTTCTTCAAGCTGACCTCGAGTCCGAAGAGCTGGGCAGTCTCTGCAAAGCAAGAAGTTAGGTGCAGCAGGGCTCTTTCGGTGTGGGCAACGAGGGCAGCATCATCAGCAAAGAGGGGGTCATGGAATAGCTGCTTAAGTGTTTTTGTGTGGGCATGCAGTCTCCTGAGGTTAAACAGATTGTCGTCAAGACGGCAGCAGATGTATACAGCACCGTCATCGTCAAGGTCTTCTATGACCTGTTTTAGCATCATGCTGAAAAAGATGCTGAACAGAATTGGTGCCAGAACACAGCCTTGTTGCGTGCCGTTGACGATGGGAAGGATCCAGATCAATAGGGAAGTAGTCAACAGTCGGGCCAAGGCAAACAGCGCTTTCGACAGACACTACAAAAGAGTATGGTACAGCAAGCATCTGAGCAAGGACACTAAGATCAGCGTCTATCCAGCCGTCGTACTCACCCCCTTGCTGTACGACAGTGAGTCATGGGTAACCTACCATCTACGACTCCTCAAGCGTTTCCATTAGCACTGTTTCCGCACCATCCTCAACATTTACTGAAGTAACTACGTCTCCAATGATCAAGCAGAAATCGCCAGCTTAGAGGCCATGTTGCTTAAGTCACAGCTACGATGGGTAGAGCATGTCTACAGAATGGGGAGGGGCATCGCCTCCCCAAGATAGCCCGGTATAGTGAACTCCCTACAGGATACCGTGACAGAGGGGCACCAAAGAAACGTTTTAAAGACTCCCCCCCAAGAAGACCCTCGGTACCTGCCACATTGACCACCACCAGTGGTCGACACTTGCCACTGACCGTCAAGCCTGGCGCCGCACCGTCTACCAGGTCGTCTCCACTTTTGAGAACTCCCGCAGAGCCATCTCAGGGAGAAACGCCGCAGGAAGAAGATTCAGGGATCCTCAGCAGCTCTCCTCGACCAGACTGCAGTCGCTGCAGACGGACTTGTCTGTCCTGCATCGGCTTTGTCAGCCATCAACATGCCTGAAGTCGATGTGGACAGCCTCCTTAATAAATCTTCGTTTGCGAAGTCTAGCCAAGAAGAAGGAGAATTAAAAACTTGGATAAAAGACAATTTCCAATTTGTTTACAAATAATAATGGTCAGTAGTAGGCGTTCGCGCTCATTTGACTATAATTTCCGAAGGGAGAAAACTCTTATGAGTCATAGAGTGGTTACATTTACTTATCTATTTGTAATTTATTTTATGATTCATTCATTCATTCATTTTAACGCTATGTCAACTTTTCTTGGATTATTTCATGCCAAAAGGTTAGAGAATTGTGTTCACTGTACGCTGATATTTATATTTTTTGTGTAATTGCTTCTTAAGAGTTTATTTGCATACGGTCCAATCGAATACGAATGATTTTTAAACAGATCTAATTGACCCATAGAGGAGACCCTAATAGATACTACAACTTCAGGTCCAAGTGGATCTGGGAGTAATGGCAATTTTTTAACTAAAATATACTTCTCCGCGCACAACACACATTCTTCTGTAAATTTCACATGGTTTTCACTTCTCAGCTACCAAAAGTTTGGTGACAGACCTCTGTTGAAGTCAGTCGTTGTCTGTTTGATTTGTCACCATTTTGAATAGCCTCAAAAGAAATTTTTTTTGCTAGATTGAAATAATTTTTTCCAAATAATGTAGACTTTACATTTATGGAAAAATATTCTGAAAAAATTATTTTACTTGTTTTTTTAAAGATTCCCTTATTCATCAAATGACCCTCGTAGTAACAATTCTTTCTAGTTAGTAACATATAAAACGTTTGTAACACATGAAACGTTTGTAACATATGTTAGAAATGTCTTATTAGTAATAATTATTACCGATGTTAAATAATGAGTATAGTGTTCGCCAATCCAGGTCAATCCCAGGTCGAGTCATACCAAAGACTCAATAAATAGTATTTGATCCCGCCTTGGAGCACTCAGCATTATAAAGTACGGATCAAGGGTAAAGTGGAGCAATCCAGGGAAGGAGTAGCGCCTTCCCCTACACGTTGGTGTAGTAGCTATTGAAAAGGGAGCCTTCGGGTTACCCTCGACTAAGGTCACCAACTTTACTTTACTATTACCGATGTTAACAAGTCACAATTTAAATGACTCATCAAAAGAGCTTTTTTTTTTTTATCTTTTCAAAATGGTTGAGATATGAAAATATGATAAGGCCAATTTCACATTATAAAAAAAAAATCTTTTCAAAATTTTTTTTTTTTTTAAGTTAACTATGATTGGGCCAATTTCACATCTTGTAATTAAAAGATTAAAACGATGAATTAACTGGGCTTTTTCGATAACATTCAGACATTCATCATTGTTCTGATATTTTTTAAACTCATTATTTTTGCTTTTCTTCTATTACCCCCCCCGCCAAGACCTCTTTATTTTAAAAATTCCTTCTTACTCTTTCTCTTTCTATGCTTTTATTTACTCATTTATTTTTTCATTTTTTATTTTTGTGCGTCTTCTTAATTCAGAAGAAAATAAAAATGAAGAACCAGAATAATTGATAAAAGAATCAATGAACATAAAAATAAGAAAGAAACAAAAAAGAAAAATAGACTGATCAATAGATTGATTGATTTTAACAGCATGTCAATTCATTTAGGGTGATTTTATGCCTAGAGGCTAGAGAATCGTGTTCATTGTTCATTCGTATTTACATTTTTTTGTGCAGTTGTTTCTTAAGAATTTTTTTTGCACAGTTCAATCGGTTAAGTTTCTTTGTTTAAAAGCATATCAATCTTTGTGGGTTATTTATTGCCAAAGCCATCCTGGTAGAAGGACAATAGTGGTGCTATTTAAACCATAGATGGAGGATGGGTTGGATAAGGGGGTTCATACTCGGTCTTATCGAATACAAATGATTTTAAACAGATCTGTTTCACCCATACCTAGGACCCTAACAAGTACGACCACTCCGGGTCAAAGTGGATCTGAGAGTAATAGCAATGAAGGAATACTCCAAACTTGCCTGATTTCTAGGACTGGAACTTCACCATCAAATGCAGTTTAGTGTCATACCCAGGATACCCCTTTTTCCCTAGGGTGGGAGTGGGTCTAACTCCTCTGCAGCAACTTGTAAGCCCAGCTAACCGGGAGTGAGAGTATTAGAGTATTTAGAAGGGTTGCTGTCAATCAGTCTTCTGTATAAGTTATCAGTTGCTACTTGTGTGAAAATTCAAAATAAAAAGTTGTCTAATAAATATCTTATTATAATGGAGATTATATGTCTGACTATCTGACACAGAAATTACGTCACTATTCTCCTAATCATTTACGTCATATTCTCTAAGATTATTATTTTTATTTAGAAAATACTGTTGGTTTTGATATCTATGAAATAGACCTCGTGTCAAAATCCTGCCAGGCAGGATTTGACACGAGGTCTATTTCATAGTTGGTATTAAGGGGAGAGGAGGCCGCACTCAAGCCGAGACTGGTGCAAAAAGGATCACTAGGTCCAATGTGGCAACCTTTGCTAAGTCTTCCAGCACAAAGCCAGGTGACCATGTTGGTTATAGATTCACTAGATACTGGGATGTTGTGCAATGTGAATCGATGGGGGTCATTGTTTGGCTTTCCAGAACGTATGCCAGGTGCTTCGGCGCTAGACTGGAACAACAAATTAATGCTATTTGTCGCTGTCTCCCACCAGACTAGACAATGGCCTCGAGTTTGCCATTGATCATGAGATATACCATCTAGTACAAAAGCCAGACGGTCCCGCTAAAAAGCCAAAATGTTGGCCTCATCTACTATTTGTCTCTACCCCCCACCAGACAGGACTTGACACAAGATCAATGGCACGAAGGTCAGATTATAGCGAGGGTTAGGGGAGGGGAAGGTCGGACACAAGCTGAGGCTTGAATCTTGCTAGACTATGCTGATCACTGGCTCACTTAGTGCAATATGAGCAAGATGAACCAGCAGCTGGACAAAGATGGTCACTTAGTGCAATGTAAGCCTGATGAGCCGAACTGGACATGGACTCACTCGATATATAACGTGAGCACGGATGCCTGATTATAGCTTAAACTGGACCAAAGATTTCAGTGCTATACAGTGCTATAAATGTAACTCACCCACCAGAAGGTGGTCCAGCCAATGTCGGGGGCCTTTCGGCCTCGAGTCTGCCATTGATCAAACGGTCCAGCTAAAAAACCGGAGTAAAGCCAAAATTTTTGCGTAAATTGTCACTGCCTCCCACTAGACAGGACAGTGACCCGAAGGTCAGTGACCCGAAGGTTGGCTTATAGTGAGGTTAGGGAAAGGGAAGGTCGGACACGAGCCGAGGCTCAAACTCTGCTGAACTATGCTGGTCATCAGCTCACTTAGTGCAATGTGAGCCTGATGAGCCTAGCTGGATATGGATTCAAACGAGAGTCCAGGCACGGATGTCTGATTATAGCTTAAACTGGACTAGTGCTAAACGATTGAGACAATGAAGCAACTCGCCCTTCTGAAGGTGGCCCAGTCGAAGCTGGGGGCCTTTCAGCTTCATGTCTGCCATTGTTCATGAGATACACCGTCCGACAGGAATGCTAGACGATCCAGCTAAAAAGCCGGGGAGCAAAGCCATCTAGTATTTGTCACTGCCTCCCACCTGACAGGACTCGACACGAGGTCAATGACCCGAAGGTCGTTTATAGTGGGAATTTAGGGGAGGGGAAGGTCGGACACCAGCTGAAGCTCGAATCCAGCTGGTCTGTGCTGGTCATCGGCCCACTTGGTACAATGTAGGCCTAATGATCCAAGCTGTTTCTTGGACCCAAATCTGGGTCCAGGCACGGATGCTGGGTTATAGCTTAAACTAGACAGCAAGGTCTAGTGCTATACATCGGGGAAAAAGGTGCAGTTCGCCCACCCGAAGGTAGCCCAGTCGAAGCTAGAGGCCTTTCGGCCACGTGTCTGCCATTGGTTTCAATGCCCACCCGGCATGAATGTCAGACGGCCCAGCTTAAAAAAGCCGGGGAGCGAAGCCAAAATGTTGGCCTTATCTCCGTACAAATAAGATTCAATTGTATTTATATATACAACCAAATAGTAGTTTACAGTGTGAACAGAAAGGTAATTTGCATATTGCTCTTAGAAATTTGATTTTTAATAAATATTTGTTTGGTATTGTTGATTTCTAATTGTTTGGTTTTATTTTAATAAGTATTGGCAAAAACCTCGTCGATAAGTCTTAAAACATATCCATTAGCAAAAAGAAATAATAGTAATTCTATTCTTTACTGTCTAATTTAGTTAAAAATCAAAATCGGAAAATTTAGCTATGAAGGCCGGGAGTGATGGAAAGACCTAGCATCTAAGCTGTTTTATTCTTTGATTATACACCCTCTGTTTCAAATAAGTTTAACGTAATAGTTTACTTTTAAATAATATTAACTGCTATTTTTTATTTTATTAATTTTTTGCTTTGCCTAGTATTAACATTTTTTAAAGTATTTACACCCACATACACAAAAAATATTAATGATCTTTATTAAGGTCTCTCTGAGTCAGATTTATCTCGAAACAGCTAATCTTATAAATGTGTTTAAAATCCTGCAATTCCTGTAATATATCACTAAGGAATAAAGGTTTACAAAGTATATAGTGTGGATAATTTGCATACTAGTTTTAATAAAACTGGGTTTAATAAATAATAATTTGGTGGTATTGTTTGGTTTGGTTTAATGGCATATCAACCATTGTAGGTTATTTAATGACAAATCCAGTTTATACATATATATTAGATATGGCTTGAAAAGTTAAATAGTTCCAAGTATTGCTATGTATCACTAAGTTAATTAAACATCAGTTATTTATTTACATAGTTCAATGATCAAGCAGTTCTATTTCAAACAATTCCTTTTAGCATAAGTCAACAAAGTTATATCGTTTCAAGTATTACTATGTATCACTACCAATTCAATTAAACACCTTTCCTTTGTTTAAACACACTTTAATGATCAAACAGTTCTATTTCAAACAATTCCTTTTAGCTTAAGTCAACAAATTTAAATGGCTCCAAGTATTGCTAAATATCACTAACAATTCAATTAAACATTAGTAATTTATTTACACACACTTAAATGATTAAACAATTCAATTTAGCATAAGTCATTTTTTTGCATTCAGTTTAAATATTAAACGGTTCTATTTGATCCGTAGATAGGAGCTTATCAAGTCCTACAATTCCGGACCAGAGTGAACTTGAGACCATTGGCAATGAATAGGAACTCTGGATTCCCCAAAGCTCCAGCATTACTGGAGCCTTACTATCAGATTTTTTAATGTTATATCCAGGACACTCGTTGTAGGAGTCTTACCCCTCTGCAGATATTCATTCAGTGTAGTCAACAGCTCCAGCTGACTTGTCTGGGTGATATTGAGTTTTATTATTATTGTTTTATTATCAAACGTATTATGAGTTTAATTTTATAAAGAATTAAATTAAATTAAATTTAATTAAGTGAACTCTTTTATATGTGTGTATTTATTAATCCCTTGAACCGGCTCATTGGTCTAGTGTGTAGAGTGTTCGCCAATGGTCAAAGAGACCTGGGTTCAATCCCAAGTCGCGTCATACCAAATACTTTAAAAATAGTACTCGATATCTCCTTGCTTAACACTCAGCAATATAAGGTACATATCAAGGGTAAAGTGGAGCAATCCAGGAAAAAGAGTAGCGCCCTCCCTTACACATCGGTGTAGTAGCTATCAAAAAGGGAGCCTTCGGGTCACCCTTGACTAAGGTTGCCAACTTTACTTTATATGTACAGGTGTACTCAGCAATATAAGGTACGTATCAAGGGTAAAGTGGAGCAATCCAGGGAAAGGAGTAGTTCCTTCTCCTACACCTTGGTGTAGAAGCTATTGAAAAGGGAGCCTTCTGGCCACCGTTGACTACAGACGCCAACTTTACTTACTTTTATTAATCCCTTCGCACGAACAGGATTTGACACAAGGTCAAATTTCTTGTAGTCTAGTTGCTATACCAAGGTTAAAGAGCCCAGTCTGCCCTACCATTTCCCTATGTCAAGTGGGAGAATAATTGGATGCACACCTTTCCCAAGGGTATTAGCGCTACGTGAAAGGCAAACAGCTTCGTACAGAATTTGAATTCAAGTTGCTGTGCCCATTTCCTATAACGATAACCATTACACCAAAAAGCGCTTCCATCTTTTTATTTACCTTCTTATTTAGTTTCGTTAGTCGTTCTAATTTAGTATATTTCAATATCGTAATATGCGGTGTAAAGTCGAATTTTTAAGCCTATAAAACTAGAGATCGACTTATACAGCAGGGATAAAAGCTAAAACTTTAGACTGGTCAACCAGTGGAACAAGACTCCTAACAATCGATATAAACTACTTACCGTAACTCCAGCACGCTGTCATAAGCACTTCCAGCTTAAACTTATGTTTGGTAAAGATATGTAGCAAATTAACACAGAGATTAATATGAAATTGTAAAACTGTAATACAAATTATATATGATATCAACACTATATCACACGCCATTTCCAACAGCTGATGAACTGATTGTAAACACAAACTGGAACGTTATAACTCCTAGTCGGCCAGTCAGACAACTACGGCATGTTGTTTATCTAAATAAGACCACGATAGAGCTATAAAGTATAAATTTAAGTAAAAGTAACCTCTAATGTGTAAGATTTGTATGCTTAATGTATTCATATATGGCATTCGTGGTGTAATGATTGCTGGCATAGGAAATGGACAGGGTGGCTCGAGTTCAAATCCTGGACGAGACTATTTGCATTTCACATGGCACTAATACCCTCGGGAAAGGTGTGAATCTATTCTCTCCCCAGCTATGGGTAAATAGTAGGGCAGGCTGAAGTCTTTAACCTTCGTATGATAACTCAGCATTATAAGGTGCGGACCAAGGGTAAAGTGGAGCAATCCAGGGAAAGGAGTAGCACCCTCCCCAAAACTTCGGAGTAGTAGCTATTGAAAAGGGAGCCTTCGGGGGCAACCTCGACTACGGTCGCCAAGTTACTTATATATATGAGGATCATTAAATAAGTTTCCAAACTTTTTTCGTATGGGCACATTTATTGATAGTACACACATGAAACTCTAGTCCCCTTCGAAGTAATCTCCTCCGGCTGCAATGCACTTGTTGCACCGTTCCCCATGGAAGTCCTCTTGTGTGAGCGTGTCAATGACCTTCGTCACAGCCTCTTTCATCTCAATTGTCTCATAACGACAGCCTCTGAGCTTAGGGAATAAGCAAAAGTCACAGGGAGCAAGGTCTGGACTATAGGGAGAGTGACGAACTGTCTTAATGCCCATCTTGGTCAAATAGTCTGTGACAAGGATGGAGTTGTGGACTGGTGCATTGTCCTGGTGGAAATACTACTGACCCGATTTGAAGAGTGTTGGCCTCTTCCGACGGAATCTCTTCCTGAACTGCCTTAAAACCCTAACCCTAACCCTTTTGCCAATCAACTCTGGTGTATTGACCTCCTTACTCCTCTCACACCTCTCATCATCCCTCACAGACTGACTGCCTTCCTTGAATCTCTTATGCCACTCAAAAACTGATGCTCGATGGTCATGCAAAATGGTCTAAAAGCAGTCTGAAGCATTCCATACGTTTTTCAGGCATTTTTTCCAAATTTAAAACAGAAATTTATTGCATATCATTCTTCTAAAGTGTCCTCACGTCCAGATTGCATTTTTGAAATTCACCAGCTGTGACAATCAGGCTTTAGTAGGGTGTATTCCAGTTGCTGCTGTAGCTGATCATTTGAAGCTGAAATAATAAAAATTGGTCAATTATCTCATAAGATGTATAGCAATAACAAACTGAATTTTCAAGAGTCTATGACAATTTTAAATGCCCATACGAAAAAAGTCTGGAAACTTATCGTATGCACCTCGTATATATATATATATATATATATATGTGTGTGTGTGTGTGTGTGTGCATTCTACTGACTATACTGCAGGTATTTGTCTAACCCAGACTTTTGAACTAAAAATCTTAAGGGCAATATATATACTAGATTGACTTATACGCCGCAATTTATCGGCGGTGTCCTCGTGGTGTAATGGTTAAAGCGATGGACTAGGGAATCGCAGTAAGCGAGTTCGTACTCCAATCGCACCATTACGTTCACTTTCGGGCGAATACTCTTAGGAGAGGTATGAACCCCCTTATCCTCCCAGCTATGGTTTGAATAGTACCACTACTGTTCTTCTAAGGGAATGGCTATGGCGTTAAATAACCTGCAATGGTTGATATGCCATAAACATAGAAACCAAAGCAAGCCGCAATTTACACTATCTTAAATGCAAATTTTAGCTAGTATATATAATGATTAAATGCTTGATAATTGATATGGTTCACATTGGTTGTTTGACTTATCTAAAAAAAAAGTAAGAAAAACATTTCATAAATTTTATAAAAGAAAATCAAGAAATTGAATGCTAGCACTCCCCTCAAAATTAATGCAGTTATCTCTTTTGAAATATCCAATAAAAAACGTAATATGGATGTTTTAAGTTTGAGTTACCCTATACAAAAAGTAAAGTTTAATCGTTCTGTTCGTATGGTTCCCGGATACAGAAATAATTTGTTTATTGTATGCTATTTTCTAAATAAGAAAAAAAAAAAGAAGCTCTATCAGTTCCGGGAAGTAATAAAATCGATTTTAGAGTTACAAACTAATAAATCTACAAAGACAGAATCCTAGTCGTGCTGTAAACTACCTATCGTAGGGAATGTGATTCGATTTGCAGAAAATGTCTCGTTCTTTTTATATGTTCCGACGTGCTGTTTCTCCTTACTTGTCTGCACAAGTCAAAATATCGTTGCATCACGTTTCATGTGACCCATTCAATAAAGAAAACCTAAGACACCAGAAAGAAACTTTCCACTTAACAAAATAAAACAAGTCAACATTCCTCGACAATAAAAATGTATGCATGTAAACGAAACAGCAATCTGAAATTGTGTACAAAAAAGCAGTATTTTTAAATGTTTCTTTGTATCTTGATTTGATTTTGAAAGTAGATTTAAAAAAATATGACCTCAGGACAGGGTGCAGAAGCAAAATTAGGAAAATTAATAAACGACTCTATTATAAAACAATATTATTTTTAATTTAAAAAAAATAAATAAAAAGACAAACGCAAAATGTAAATTTACTCAATATGGCCACCATTTTTTAAAATTATTGTATCAACCCGCCTTCGAAATTATTTGCATGCCTTCAAAATAAATTCTTCAGACATTTTATTCCATTCCGCCTCAAGAGCTTGCCCAGTCGGATGGGGCTGTTGAATACACTGACTGCATCTCTACAGAGGGTTAAGACCCCCTTCCCTCAACGAGTGTCTTGGATATGACACTAAACAATCAGATGGTGAGGTTCAAGTAATGCTGGAGTTTTGGAGAATGCTGAGTACCCCTTCATTGCCATTGCCCCCAGGCCCACTCTGGCCCGGAGTGGTAGCACCTGATGGGGTCCTATCGATGGGTTAAATAGAACTAAACTGTGTACTTATACTAAACTAAATTGTTTGAAATGGAATTGTTTTTATATGCTAAACTGAATTACTTGAAATAGAACTGTTTTGACATTGAACTGACTGTAAACAAAAAAACTATACTTATACTTAACTGAATTGTTTGAAATATAACTGTTTATTAAAATTAGATTTGGCATTAAATAACCAACAACGGTTGACATGCTATAAAACCAAACCAAACTAATACTCAATGGCAATCTTAAACAAACCAATATTTGGATGGGAAGTTGTGTTTGCTTTGTTTTCTAAAACGTTCCAGATAGCATAATCAAGAGGGTTAAAGTCTGGGCTTGATGGAGGCCATAAAGAAACTCCAATTATTTCGGAATTTTTTTTTGTTTGGTTTCGGCGTTAAGAAAATTATAGATTCTTTGAAGTTTCTTTTCTTGCTCACTCATATTGAGCTAAATTTTAATTAAAAGAGTAATTGAATAATAGAGCTAATAATAAAAATTTAGATTTCGCGTTTTTTTTTCAAAAACTGAACCAGGTTTTAAAAAAAATTAAAATTTATACCATATTTTGCTTTCGCACCCTGTAACCAAATTGTTTAAAGCAAGCACTTGAATCCAAATTAGTTGCACATATCTTGGTTTCTTTGGTTTCTTTGTTTAATGGCATATAAACCTTCAAGGATCATTTAATGCCAAAGCCATCCTTGTAGAAAAACAAGTGATACTATTAATATTTAACCCATAGCTGGAGGGATAAGAGGGTTCATACTTTTCCCAAGGGTATTTGTCTAAAAGTGAACATGATAGCGAGACTGGAGTTCGAACTCGCTTGCTTTGAAGCCGCAGTCCAGCCCTTTGGTAAAATATTTGAAGAATATCATATCCTAACTCTGTACTTTGAAATAAAGCCTTGTCAACGGAACTTAAAATATGCTAACTGTATCTCCTGCAGCATATACAGATTCTCCTCAAAATGGGATGTCCTAGGTATGACACGGTACTGCATATGATGGCGAGGTTCCAGTTTTGGAGATCTGAAGAGTGTGGAGTACACCTTCTTTGCCATTACTCCCAGGTCCACTCTGAGCTGAAGTGATATTACCTGTTAGGGTCCCAGCTATAGGTCAAATAGATCTGTTTAAAATTTATTTATATTACTAAGGTACGTGCACAAAAAAAAACCTTTTTAGAAACAAAAGATGTAAATACTAACGCCCAATAAGCGAGAATCTATTTAGAGAGGTGTTTCTTGTCCTGAGAACCATAATAAAAAAACCTGGGTTTTTCGATTCGCACTCTTTTGTGGCTATGGACAGGAGCGAAAGGAGCAGAACCACTAATAGATTTGAGAAGATCTGGTTCCTATTTGAATAAAGAAGGATTCGTGAATCTATCCCTAACATTGTGTTCGTCATCTGTTTGTCATCTGTTTCCATCTATTTCCACTGCCTCAGGAACTCAACAAAGCAATAGGAAGTCTGATATTTAAGGTGAGTTATGTTATTTTTTAAAATGTTCTGCTTCACCCACTTGACTGACATAGCAGTCGTTTTAAGATCTGTCTCTCTCTTTTTAATACCCGTAATGTGTGAAACGCAGTCAAATAGTGTTTGTGCTGATTTAGACGTGAGGCAATTAGCCAAGATTTCTCATGGTTATTCAGAGAATGAAACCGAACCACAATACAAATTGAGACGTCAGAAAAGTCACATTGACAAAAGAAATAGAAGCCCTTTTAAATACTTCTTTACCAGGACGTCCTGACTTCACGGATTCCTTTGACACACGCTTGTTATATGTACCTATCGACCATCATACTTGCTGGTCCTCTAAGTGGCATTCAATGTCAGCACTAAGATGATGAATTTAAGTTTTTGCTGGTCGGCCAACAATGATGTGTCCATGGGTAGGAGTCCATAGGAGAACGTTGTCCTTACTTCACTGACAGTGCCTTGCATGTCTTGTTCATCTTGGATGGTTTGTGAGATGGGACGTAAGTGGCTGTATAACTGCTGTTTTATAGGGTGCTGCTTCCAGGATTTGTTCAAAACAACATTTGTTGTATAACCAGGATGATATCAATAATGATAATAATACAGGCAGACTCTGTCGTTCCTGATACGAACGGGTTTATTTCTTTCTGCCTCTTAGTGACATGAGGAAAGAGATACAATTCATAAGGGCCTATCCTAACCATAATATGCTGACCTCCTACGCGCGGGGCATCTTGTTGTGTCTACGTTCTCAACTCATCTCTGCCGGTCGAGACCAGAACTGATTTGATCTGATCAGATCCGAAAAACTCACTTGCTTATTTCGACGGCCATATATCAACTGTCTGTTTTTTTTTCAAAATCATAAAATTCTCATTCCATCTCTTCCGGGCGTGACGTCATCCAACCACTCAATTCAGTTTATATCTGCATCCAGTCCCATTTCCTGTCTGGGAGTTTATTATAACAGAATTGTTATATCCTTTTCACGTGGGAATGCAAGTGCCCCTGTCTGACTACAACACCTGAACCAAGAGACACCGAGTGTTTCAAACCCTTATCAAATTAAATAATAAAATATAATTAACAAAAAATGATTAATATAATTAATCCTAACCTTAATTATATAACACATGCAGTATTCTTGTGTAGTTCCCATCCAACTTTTCCCAAAAGCATTTCGTAAAAATCCAATTGGTGCAATCATACAGTTGTACTGATATGGTTACGGCTCGGAATAAATCCCCTTTTGATTTTATCAAAGAGGTCATTTTCCCGTATGGTCGTTAACCTATCAATAGCAGTCCATGAGTTACATTTGCGTATGTTGACATCACTTTCAGTCGATGAGATACTGCTACTGAGGTACATGAACTGGTCTACTAATTTCAGAGGCTTGATATTGAATGTGGAGATGACACCACGAAACCTGTTTTATCTGAGTTCACGTAGAGACTATTGCCTCTTGATGCCTGCTACAGGTTTTGCAACAGAGCTTCGGCTTGATCATGTGTATTTACGAGAAGCATTTGATCGAATAAAGATAACGCTGATATCCGTATCAAGCATCCTGTTCTACCAGTATATACTGAAATTATTCTGCTTGTCGTTCGTTCATTTGCTTGTTACTCTCATCTACATACCCTCCCCGCAGCCAAATGAGATATATTTTACTCTCTCCTGCGACCAATTGAGATATTTTTTGTAGGGTTTTCCTCGCAGCCAAATGGAATATTCTTCTATCCTCTCTCTCATTCAATTAGGATATACTTGTACGTAGACATTATTTTTCAGATCAAACCCTGTGATTTTTTTCCGATGGAATTGGCTTTTGCTAACTTTATCTATCCTCCCAAAGTAGCATAGAAAACATAAATTATTGAATATTGGTTTTCTGAAGATTTGATGAACTTCGAGGATCCGATGACCTCTGAAGTTCTGATAAGCTCGAACAACATGTTGTCGATGGCTCAAAAGGAAAAAGAAAATTGGCTCTGAAAACTCCTCACTACCATCAATACCATTATCCACAGAATAGAATATACAACTATATATTTATCTTGTATTTCTTGCTAGAATTTAATACTAAAAATGAGAGAGAGAGAGAGAGAGAGAGAGAGAGAGAGAGAGAGAGAGAGAGAGGGAGAGAGAAATTTGTCTATTGAAGTGTTTTAATGTTAACGCTATTGTGGCACAAAATCAAAACCATTACCGGGCCATTGGCCTAATGAGTACAGTGTTCGCCAATTGTCCGGGAGACTGGGGTTCAATCCCATGTCGAGTCATACCAAAAACTCAAAAAATGGTACTTGATGCCTCCTTGCTTAACACTCAGCATTATAAGGTAGGGATCAAAGGGTAAAGTGAAGCAACCAAGGGAATGGTGTAGTAGCTGTTGAAAAAGGAGCCTTTGGGTCACCCTCGACTTCGGTCGCCAACTTTACTTATGTGAATATTTACTTAAGTAAAGTTGGCAACCTAACTCGAGGGTGACCCGACTATATGAATTTTTACTCCGTCGGGCGTGAGTGCATTGTCGACGGAGTTTAGAATATGCTAACTTTAGCCCCTATGGAGAGATAAGACGCCTATCCCGCCAAAAAGGGTGTTCCAGGTATGGCACTAAACTGTATCTTATGGTGAGACTTTATTTCTGAAGATCTAAGGAGTATGAAGTATCCCTTTATTACCATTACTCTCTGGTCAACTCTGACCGGGAGTGGTAGTATCTGTTAGGGTCCCATCTATGGGTCAGATCGACCTGTTTGAAAAGTATTCGTATTCAATAGGATCATGTAAAAAAACCAAACCAAACAAAACAAAACAAAACGAAAAACAAAAGCAAAAAAAACAAAAAAACAACAACAACAAAAACAACGGTTATTTAATCTATTGGTGAAATCTACGATTGAAAAGTTGTGTAGGTATTTGAAATAAGTCATAAACCCTTAAACAGTCGAAAGGTATCGTAAATCAACGTAGTTTAACTGACAGACGATGGCCCCGAGATCATTTTGAGAACTTGGCTGTAACTGGATAATCTTAGTCACGTGACTTAAGAATTCTAAAAATTTAGAAAATAGTTTGAACAGTTTATGAGTTGCTGAGGACTGTTCAAACGGAACAACAGATTTCCACCATGCTTGTCACTCCCCGTAAAGGTCACAACTGTTTAAATGGATGTATTGTAAGAAATAAAATATGTGCACACAAAAATAGTGAACGCGCTGTTGTTATCCCAGCAAAAAATAAAAACAATTCGAGTTACAGTAACGAATAAGAATAAGACTACGAGAGAAGACGTAGAGATATAAGTCCGTAACAACAAAGATGGCAACCAGAAGACACAGAACAGAATAAAAGAACAGGTAAGAAGATGGGCGCTGACAAAGATAGAAGATACTTGTGTAAGTCCGAGTAAAAATAAGCAAAAAAAGTGTCTATCACGAAACTTCTTACATAAAAATGTAAATATGAACGTAAAGTTAATGCGATTCCTCTTGGTGTAAAGTAACCCTAGACAAGTTTACCGTTAAAACCAACCAATCAATCAATCAATCAGTCATTTAGTCGGGTCTGACTAGTTTTTTTTTCTTTGTTAAATGGCATATCGATATTCGTGGGTCATTTAATGCCAAGGCTTTGAAGAAGTGTAGTGGTACTATTTAACCCCATAGCTGGAGGAGGAATAAGGGAGGCCATACCTTCCCCCAAGGGTATTATTCTAAAATAGCCCGACTGAAGTTCGAACTCGCTTACTATAATGTCGCAGCGCAGCACTTTAGCCACAACACCACGAGAGCTCCTCTCCTCCCATTAGTCGGGTCTGACACCGATTTTCACGCACAATAGATCAAAAGCAAAGAATGAATAACATGATAGTAATAAATAGAAATTCAGAAACTCATTATTTGGCAATGATATATAGTTCATACTCAATTAGAATCTATAAGAACTTTCTGAATAATTAAAATACCATAAATATCTAGAGTTAGAAATAACCAGAAATTAAAGGCGTTAGGCTTTGATTTTTTTTTTTTACGAATGCAGTCAGATTACAGAATATTGAAATAGGCTCAGCATTTTATTCTAAGGTAAAATCATAAGTGTCTTTTTGCTATACGCTTATGCAATCAAAAGTATAAGTAACTATAGTCATCAATTATCGTTTGAGCTGAGGTCATCGCTATTAGTACTTAGGTATGAGAGACTGTTAACCAGCACAGAGAGAGAGAGAGAGAGAGAGAGAGAGAGAGAGAGAGAGGAATCCGTCCCATGATATGTGATGATGATAATGATGATGATGATTTGATGTCCCTTTTTGCCTCTCTCAAAGAAACAAAAGACCCTCCACCAAAAAACAAAACAACAACAAAAAAACAAAAAAAACAAGAAACAACAAAACAAAACAAAACAAAACAAAACACAAACAAACAAACAAACAAAAAAATCCCCCCAAACCCCCACCCACTCCTAAAATCCCTGACAAAACATATAAGAATGAATTTATTCACTGATAAATCTAATCAATGAATTTTATTTTTATCTAAGTGAATGTAACGTTACAATGTATTTGATTTAAGTGAATGTAACGTTACAATGTATTTGATTTAAGTGAATGTAACGTTACAATGTATCTGATTTAAGTGAATGCAACGTTACAATGTATCT
Organism: Sepioteuthis lessoniana; assembly: GCA_963585895.1. NCBI lineage: Eukaryota > Metazoa > Mollusca > Cephalopoda > Myopsida > Loliginidae > Sepioteuthis > Sepioteuthis lessoniana. Next base: position 79,209,401 of record OY757921.1, on the reverse strand, counting down.
GATTTAAGTGAATGTAACGTTACAATGTATCTGATTTAAGTGAATGTAACGTTACAATGTATCTGATTTAAGTGAATGTAACGTTACAATGTATCTGATTTAAGTGAATGTAACGTTACAATATATTTGATTTAAGTGAATGTAACGTTACAATGTACCTGATTGAAGTAAATATAATGGTTTGTTTGTTTAATAGCATATCAACCTTTGTGGGTTATTTAACCCCAAAGCCATTCTTCTTGAAGAACAAGAGTGGTACTATTTAACCCATAGCAAGTTGTAACAACACATTTCAAACCAGCCTCGTTGGTGAGGATTGTAGAATTCGTCAACTGCATCCCTGTAGAGTGGTAAGACCCCTCCTCATTTACAAGCGTCCGAGATATGGTACTAAACCATCTGATGGTGGGGCTCTAGTCCTGGAGCTTTGGATAATGTGGAGTATCCCTTCATTACCATTACTCCCAGGCCTACTGTGACCCGAAGTGAACTATTTAATCATTTACTATGTTTTAAACAATTTAATTATGGGGAAACAAATAAATCATGTTAAATTGAATTATTAGTATTATATAGAAATACTTGAAATGTATGCAAACAAATGAATAATGTTCATTAGAATTATTAGTGTTAGATAGCAATACTTGAAACCATTTAGTGTCTTGGGTATGACATTAAACTATATTTGATGTTGAGACTCCAGTCTTGGTTTATTTTGTTTAATGGCATATCAATCTTTGTAGGTTTTTTAATGCCAAAGCCATCATGCTAGAACATTAGTGGTACTATTTAACCCATAGCTGGGAGGATAAAAGGGTTCATACCTTTCCCAAGGGTATTTGTCCGAAAGTGAACGTAAAAGCGCGACTGGAGTTCGAACTCACTTTCTACGATTTCGCAATCCATCGATTTAACCCTTACACCACGAGGACACCCCCTCCAGTCTTGGAGTTTGGGAAATATGAAGTATCCCTTCATTGGCATTATTCTCTGGTCCACTCTGAATCACTGGGTTAGTACCTGTTAGGGTCCCATGAATGGATCAAATAAAACATTTCAATCTTTTACAGGGATTATAAGTATTAAATTGAACCTTTAGTGTTAAATTGCAATTCTCAAAGCCATTTAACTGTACAAACAATAAATAGGAATACTTCAATCATTTGAATTTATGCAAACAAATGAGCTCTGATTCGTTTAAAAATAATGTTACAAACTATTCATATGCAAATCATATATATATATATATATATATATATAATGTAACTGGAAGAAAACTCAACCACGGTTAAAGTGGCATTAGAAATTTATTTCGACGAAGAATATTATCTTCGCCTCTTCAGATGACATACACGCTTATTCAGGGGGTGAGATCAGCAAATATGGTTTAGAGTATATATATATATATATAAAAAAACAAAGAAAATGCTCTGTTGAAAAAGGAAAGGGAGTAAAACAATAAAAACATTAAGGACCTTGAAAAATGGGTGCTCCTTTCGTCGGTTCATCCCAAAGTCATCACGTGTAGGTTCGTCGTAGCAGGTGAAAGTTTAGTATAGTTCAAACCTGTACACTGAATTATCTTTTTTTAAAATTTCTGTTTTCTTATTCTTATGTGTTGTATATATATATATATATATATATAATTTTTTTGTTGTAGGTCCAAAGAGAGAATAAAAATATTTTAAAATAGGTAGGTCCTCGAAGCGATTTGGGGTACTCAATGAGACTTGGGCTCACTGCAAACATGAGTGAGTTCAAGTCTTATTGAGTACCCTTTTAACAAGACGTTGTGACATACAATATGACAAAAGCAAAAAGCTGTAAACATACACGTATGTAAGAACAAAATAAATAAATAAATTATATATATATATATATTAACAAGACCTTGTGACATACGATATGACAAAAGCAAAAACCTGGTAACATACACGTATGTAAGAACAAAATGAATAAATTCTAAAAAATACAAATCTCTTCGTGAACCTATATATATATATATATATATATATATAAGTAGGGCTTGATATACCATAAAACGCAACCAATGAACCAACTAATCAACCTTTTGAATTTTCAATGTTTTAAACGCAACTGGAAATTACCTGATTAAATGTGACTTCATTGGTTTTTCTGATTTCAGTAGTGAAAGAGAGAGGATCATAATTTAATCTACGATCTGACACTTCAAAAATGGACGAAATGAGTGTATAATTCGACATGTAATGTTGTAGAAGTTTAAGAATAACAAAAACACCAAAGAAACAACTAAGAAAATTTCTAGTGTTTATGACCAAGGGGCTATTGAACCTAATCGGCTAGGTTATAGAATATACTGACTGCATCTCTGCAGGGGTAATTACCCGCCCAGCGAGTGTTCTGGATATAACACTATACAAGCGGATGGTGAGGCTTCAGCAATGCTGGAACTTTGGGGAATGCGGATTACTCCTTCATTGCTATTACTCCAAAATCCACTCTGGCTCAAAATGGTAACACCTGATAGGGTCTTATCTATAGGTCAAATACAACTGTTTGACATTTATACTGACTGCAAGCAAATGATTTGTGCTAAACTGAATTGTTTGAAATAGAACTGTTTGATCATTACACTTTATGTAAATAAATGACTGGTGTTTAATTTAATTGTTAGTTATAGTAATACTTGGAATCATTTAACTTTGTTGACTTATGCTAAATTGAATTATTTGAAATAGAGCTGTTTGACCATTTAACTGTGTGTAAACAAATGACTGTTTAATTGAATTATTAATGATACATTGCAATACTTGGAACCATTTAACTGTGCAAAATAATGTGCTTAGGCTCATTTAAAAATGTAAGCAACAAAATGTATTCAATATATATGTATAGAGGATTTGGCATTAAACAGCCTACAATGATTGATTGGCCCAGTCGGCTGGGGCTGGTGAATACACCGACTGCATCTCTGCAGAGGGTAAGACTCCCACAACTAGTATCCTGGATATGACACTAAACAATCTGATGATGAGGCTCTTGTAATATTGGAGCTTTTGGGAATTCCGAATACCCCTTCATTGCCATCGCTCCCAGATTCACTCTGGTCCAGAGTGGTACCACCTGATAGGGACGTATCAATGGGTTAAATAGAACGAGACAGTATATTTATGCTAAATTGAATTATTTGAAATAGAACTGTTTATATGTATAAAAACGGATTTAGCATTAAATAATCTACAATGGTTGATATACCATAAAACCAAACCAAACCAAACAATGGTTGCTATGCTATAAAACCAAACCAAACCAAACCAAACCAAATCTTATATATTCAATATATACGTATAAAGAGGATTTGGCAATAAATAACATACAGTTATTGATATACCATAAAACCAAACGCGACCAACATAAGGTGTCATTACTGACCGCCAAGTCTGAAACTGATTTTCAATGTTTTATTCTGGTGATACGTCATCAAGAGTTTAACCAAGACCTGGACGTTCATCAGATCTCGACCAAGATGAACTGATGGAATGCAGTTTATACAAAAGTACTTGATAATTAGCACTTGACATCAATCCCTTGCTAATTCACAATCTGGCGCCACATGAAAAGAGAAGAATAAGGAAGGTAGCATATTCATAGCGACAAGTCTTCTTTCAAGGCAGTGAAATGACCCATTTCGGAAGAATATCTTTAGAAGTGATAAAAACAGGTCTTTTAAGACAATGGGTTGACTACGCTGAATCTCCGTTGTCTACTTCTGAAGTCGAACTTCACGGAAGAAAAGTTATGCTATGTGTATGGTTGGATCACCGCGGTATTCATTTTGTATTTTAAAACCATGATCAGTTATGGAGCTCCCTGGGCAACCTGTGTTGCCGTTTTCTATCTGATTCTATTCTGGGTTATTCTATTCTTATCTCACTTTTGTTTTGTTGGTTTAACTTCTTGGATGAGAAGGCCGTAAAAGAATTATATGAAAGAAAATAGTAACAGATAGGAGACGAAGACATCTTTTTATATTTTTTCTTTATTTCTGGGTTCAACAACCATTCAGTGGGTGAGGAAATTCTCCCTGAATACAATTGAAATGTTTGAATCCCCCAGTCAAGGTGTTAAAATTGCGTTATTCGTTTTTTGGGTATATATATGTGTCCTTATTCGGTATTTAAAGCTTTAACAATGTGTTCGGTATATAAAGCTTTTGAGCTGTGTTAGTCACTTTTGGGAGTTCGTCTAAATCTGGTGTTTTAGTCATGGGTTGGTAGTGAAAGAGACGACTATTACCAGTGGAAGGGTTAGCCGATGCGTCGTCTAAAGACGAACGCGTGGCGTCCTTCACTAGTTAGCAAGGTGTTGTCACTCCGCTGGTCGCTGCCAAAAGAGAATGAGATTCCTCCTTTTGTCGGGATAGTCCCTTTTTTTGCGCATGCGTCGCCCCTATTTATGTCAGAGGCCTCTGGGAGTTTCTGCATATTTTAATAATTATTTTAATTCAATTTAATTTTTTAAAATTATTTATTCCCGGCACAGTCACTCAATGCAGACTTGTACTTTTAAAGCAGAGAGGTATCCTTGAAAATCCTAGAAAACACCTTGCACTCATCAATAGGAGAAACGTTGTGCTTCTTCATTTTAATGTATTACCACATTCAGCAAGAATCACGTTGAAAAAAATATTGGATTCAAGCTGGTCTGTTCTACCCCATCCACCATATTCACCAGACCTTGCACCAAGTGATTTTCATCTTTTTAGTTCTCAACAAAATGTTCTGAACAACAAAAAACTTTTTGCAGAAGATCAGATGAAAACGTTTGAGGAAAACTTTTTGAGCTCAAAACCAAATGGGGGTGTCCTCGTGGTGTAATTGTTCAAGCGATGGACTGCAGAATCGTAGTAAGCGAGTTCGTACTCCAGTCGCGTTATTACATTCACTTTCGGGCAAATACCCTTGGGAAAGGTATGAACCCCCTTATCCTTCCAGCTATGGGTTAAATAGTACCACTACTGTTCTTCTTGGAGAATGGCTTTGGCATTAAATAACCTACAAAGGTTGATATACCATTAAACAAAGAAACCAAACCAAACCAATTAAAACCAAATGAATTTTACTTAAGAGGAATCATAAAGTTATCTGATAAATAGAAAGAGACAATTAAAAATAATGCGAATCAACAACTGATCGAAATTAATTCATTGTTGAATTATTCATGAATGAATATGTACAATATACGCAATTCCCAAACCTCTAGGCATACAATAGCCCTAGACGAGTTGATATGTCTTTAAAATCCATCACTGATCGTTTAGACGTATAAGAAGAAATTACTGATAATTTATTGGACAAGTAATCTGAGGATGGATGATAAAGTCAATGAGTGCATGACAAAATGTCACTAACGCGATAGTATGAAGAAATTGAATTAAAAAAAATAGAAAACGGATTAAAATAGTACGTATAACTGAACCGATGAAAGATAGAGAAGAGGAGTAACGAAAAATGCATGTGTGTGTGTGTGTGTGTGTGTGTGTGTGCGCACGCGTGTGTGTGTGTGTGTTAAAGACTGAAATTCTGCTTCAAAGCACATCTTTGTGGCGAGCTAATTCAGTTCGGATTTGTTGGTCACGTGTCGAATTAGAACGAGCATGTGTAAAAGTCCAATGTTGACCTCTGGAAAAAAATATATAAAAAAAAAAAAAAATAAATAAATAAATAAAATAAAAAAATCAAGTGCATTTTACAAGTGATTCTCTTGTCATTAACAGATACTTAAAAAAAATCCACAGCCTCTAATTTGACTTTAGAATTCTACTTTTTACGATCAATTATAATTGACTAATTTGAAGAGATATTTTTTTCCAGCAGTTACGACTTGTTCTGTTAGTTATATGATGATTGTGGTGTAGTCAGACATGGTTGTATCTCCACTGGATCAGTTAACTATAAATACTAAAGAATCTTCACTTGAACTGGACCGAAGTTAAGTTCTACTGAATAAAGTTTAAATAAAGCAATAAATCAATAACTAGTTTGAGTAAAAAGTTTTGCAATATTTTTGTAACGTGAGGCACAATTCGCCATCTTCGGATGCCTTTTTTTATCGGGGTCGTTTGGTTTCTTTGTTTAATGGAATATCAACCTTCTTGGGTTATCTAATACCAAAGACATCTTTGTAGAAGGACCCCTAGCTGGTGGGGGACTGGGGGTTCGTGAAGGTAGATTGTAAGATGCTGAGCTCTTCTGATACTCACCGAGCAGTCAATATCTCATGTGTTGAAATCAAAAACCTATTTATGCTAACTGAGCCATAAATACTATGTAATTATTTTGTACTTCTAGTTTGAAGAACTACCTAAAACGAATTAGCAAGGTTTAATTAAAGGTTTTTATGTTTAATGGAATATTAACCTTCGTGGGTTATTTAATACCAAAGCTATCTTTAGAGAAGAACGGTAGTGATGCCATTAACCCATTGCTGGGAGTTGAGATAAAAGGTTTCACGCCTTTTCCAAGGTTAGTTGTAAAAAAGTGAACGTAATAGAGTTGACTGGAGTTCGAACTCGCTTGCTTGCACTTTAACCACTATGCCACGGTTTAATTAAATTTGAATAATAATTTTGGTAAGACAATTTTTTTGGAAATTTGACATCTAAAATTCTATATATGGCTTCCTGTTGAATTTTATAAGTTGTTAGTGACACCCAGTTTGAGATCCCCTCCATTTCTCCATAAGGAATAGAGAATATACTTTAAAATTTTCCCTTGGGTCCAGTCAGTATGCATACCCAGTTTTGTGGTTCTACACCAAACCATTTGTCTGTTAATAAAAGACAAGCAATATTTTGGTAAGATGAAACATAATTTAGCAGCTGTGAATGCTTTTGCCAAAGGGTTTTTTTTGGTTTGCTTCGGTTTTATGGCACATCAACCATTGTTGGTTATTTAATGCCAAATCCATTTTATACATATAAACAGTTCTATTTCAAACAATTCAGTTTAGTATAAGTATAGCTTTTTTGTTTACATACAGTTAAGTGTCAAAACAGTTCTATTTCAAACAATTCAGTTGAGCATGAACACACAGTTCAGTTCCATAGAGATTTCTAAACATATTTTGTAGATAATACTTTTAAACAAGCCTGAGCTAATTTTTTTTTGCATATAGTTAAATGGTTTTAGTTAATTTCAAACAATTCAGTTTATCATAAGTACACAATTTAAATGTCAAAGAGTTCCATTTGACTCTAGGACTTATCAGGTGCTACCACTCTCGGCCAGAATGGACTTGGGAGCGATGGCAATGAAGGGGTACTCTGCATTTCCCAAAGCTCCAGCATTACTGGAGCCTCACCATCAGATTGTTTAGTGTGATATCCAGGACATTCGTTGGGGGAGTTATATCCCTCTGCAGACATGCAGTCGGTGTATTCTACAACTCCAGCCGACTAGGCAGGCTTTTGCTAAAGTCGTGGCGGTGCTACTCGCTAGATTTACTTCTTTCGCTTGGAATACGTTCTTAGGCCAACCTGACCTTGCCTGATCGAGGAGGTTCTTGTAAACAGAGACAAATTTATTGAACCCTCTAATTATTGTGAACAAGTGCACCTTCACCTCTGTGGTGTTATGGCCTAGTTAAAATTTTGTTTAGTAGGCCATAGGAATTAACGATATTCTCGATATTCAAAGATTTCTCCATGTTTTGAATATGACACGAAGGAAAAATAGAATATCTAGCGCTATATGGTCATTAAAAAGCTAACAAATTTCAAACATCCTATAAACTAGTGATTTTGGTTGATCTGTCTTGGGCTATCTATTCGATAGAAATTAAAATCTCTAATTTTGATGACCAAAATAGCATAAATGCTGACAAAAGAAAGACCCCCCCACATATATATAAGATGATAACCAAAATTTAGAATATTTGTTAAAAATGAAATATGTAATCAGATTAACATCGATTGCAATGAAAAAATAGAAAGTTGAGTAACCGCCAGAGAAGAATCTCTTTCCCTATGGGTGGAACTTAAAATATGCTGACTATATCCATTGTTGAGAGATATGACTGCTTCCTCTAAAAAAAGGTATTTTTGCTATAACACTAACCTCCATCTAATAGTGAGGCTCTAATTCAGTAGATCTGGGAAGTGTGGACCATCCTTTCTTTGGCATTACTCCTAGGTCCACTCTGATCCGGTGTAATAGATCTATTTGACCCATAAATGGAACCTTAAACGTTTAATTTTTTTCGTGTTTGATAGGACAGAATGCAAAAACAGACCCCCCCCCCAAAAAAGACCCTCAAGAAACAGCTACTCAAAATATATGATCGTACAACCTCTAGGCCTAAAATAGCCCTAGACGGATTGGCATACCATTAAAATCAATATACCAAAACATATAATATTTTGATAATGAAAAAGATCATAATAATCTGTATATAACATAGTAGCCATAAAAGATATTTTAGTAAGAATCAACACTAGAGTTCTGAATCAGTGTGTAATATATGCACATTTTGTTAAGGATTACAATTTTGCTTACTCTAGGCACATAATAACCCTAGACGGGTTGATATGCCGTTAATATCAATGATTACCTTAAACAAGTAAATGCTCAGATTCACACACACACAAACGCACAAACACACATACACACACACATACACATACACACACACACGAACACACACATACACACATACCCACACACATACACACACATACACACACACGCACACACACACACACACACACACACACACACACACACACACACACACACACACACACACAAAAGATGCTTTAAACCTTTGAATTATTACAGAATAAGATAACTAACTTAGTGTATCGAATATACTCATTAAAAATGGAGAAGAAGATGATGGCAAAAAAAAAAAATGAAAGAGAGTGAAAAGTTGGATGAATGCCAAGATGATCCTACTTTAGTGAGTCACGATTTAGAACCATTAATTGTTATGCACGGGAGTGAGGAGAAGGAGGAAGAGAAGCAGGAGGAGAAGGAGGACCAGGACGAGGATTGGTTGTAAGAACGGATACTATATATATATATATATATATATATATATATATATATATATATATATATATACATGTAAAGAAATTTTTTGTTGTAGGTCCAAAGAGAGAAAGAAAGATTTGTATTTCTTTAGGATTTGTTTATTTATTTATATATGGCACGAGGCCTTGTTAATGGGGTACTCAATGAGACTTAAACTCACTCGTGTTTGCAGTTTGAATGGTTTTCAGTTGGTTATGGGTCTATATAGAGATCACGCTTCTCTTTTTCTTAGAGTGTGTTTACCTTTGCCTGTTTTACCCCTAATTGGTCTTTGATACACACACACACACACACACACACACACACACACACACACACACACACACACACACATATATATATATATAAAGCATGTTTGATTAAATAATAAAGACACATTTTGTCTATATAATTTTATTAAGATCCTTTCAAGTTTCCTGACAAGTGTCTTGGTTTCAGGTCGTAATTGGTGGATGAACTTACCAAAATTGTCCAGAGCGCTTTCGGAACTTTCATAGGCCATCATCAGGGGTTGCTTGCATGTATAAAGAGTGTTTTTTAAAAGAGTTTTTAAAAGAGAATTTTATTTTTTTTAATGACATAACAAAATTACGTAAACGCAGAGTTGGATAAAACTGAGATGCTGATGAATTTAAAAAACAGAACGCTACCAACTGAAATAGAATATTATCAAGAAATATGGAATTAAAAAAAACCCAAAAAACAAAAACAAAAACAAAAAACAAAACTAAAGGCATTTCAAAACATTGTCGCTATTTTCAAAATTAATTCTATTGATTTTAGTTTTTTTTTGTTTTGATATGTAGGACTTCTAGGATTTGCAGTCGTGGCTTATTAATTTCGTGTGCTATTATAGTGGTGTTTTCAATTAGAATTTTTCGAAATTTGGATTTGGGAATGGAATGGGTTTTAAGATGTAAGGCTATGGAGCTAGAATCATTAAGATGCATCGTAAGACGTCTTGAAAGAGTTATGGTGGTAAGACCCACATATGTATTATTTTGTTTGGAGACACAGTCTCCCAACGGACATTTGAACATATATACGACGTTTGTCCTAAGTTCAATGGAGGGGGAAGAGTTATTGGAAATAATTTGGTTGGAGGTTTTAAATGTGTCTTTATTATTTAATCAAACATGGTTAAATAAAAGACTGTTGCCCAACCACACACACACACACACACACACACACACATATATATATATATATATATATATATATATAGGAATAAAATGTGCAAAGATAAACTTGGTGAACAAGCGATACTTAACATTATAGTCCGACACACTAAACCCTCTAAACATCCGAAGCAAAATAAACTTATCATTTACTATACCAAATTTAGAACACCAAATCTCAATGTTAAACATAATATAAACTTCCCCAGCCCAGTTAGCTGAGGCTGTAGAACATACCGACTGCTTCTCTGCAGAGGAGTAAGACTTCCCCAACGAATGTCCTGCATATATGACGTTAAACCATCTCTAGCTTTAGAGATTTGAGGAATGTGGAGAACCCCTTTATTGCCATTGCTTCAAGGTCCACTGTGGCCGGGGGTGGTAGCACCTGGTAGGGTCCTATTTACGGGTCAAATAGAACTGTTTGACATTTATACTGACTGCAAAAGATGACTTGTGGTAATTCGAATTATTAGAAATAGAACCGTTTGAGCTGCGTGAAAACAAATGTGAGTGATACAGAGAAATACTTGGAATCACTTAACGGTTTACAAACGAATGATTAATGTTAAATAGAATGACTAGTGTTAAATAGCAAGACTTAAAACTCTCTATGTGCAAAAAAATGAGCTCATACTCATTTAAAAATGTTATCAACAAAATGTGTTTTCAAATCAAATATTTAATATATGTACAAAGATTATTTGGTGTTGAATTACCTACAACGGTTGATAAAACCCAACCCAATCCAACCGAACCAAACCAAATACCCCCTAAATATTTCTTAAACCAAACAAATGTAATTTACATGTTCTCATGACCATTTAAGGAGTATCCGCCTAACAACACCAAGAGAATTCCTAACACCTACGTTGCTCATACGATAACAACCCTCTCCCGTTGCTTTACATACAACCTTTTTGATACCTGTGTCATAAAACAAAATATTGCAATAGAACTGATAAATTCACATCTATTGAAATACGGAAAATCCTCACTCATAAGATGAAAATCATATACAAAAAGAAACGCAGAGAACAAAAAACAAAAAAAAAAGCCCCCCAACAAACAAACAAACAAACAAAAAACAAAACAAAAAAAAAAACCAAAACAAAACAAAAACAAAAAACCCGCTACAAATCATATACAAAAAGAAACGCAAAAAACAAAAACAAAAACAAAAGAAGAAACAAACAAAAAACAAAAAACCCTACAAATCCTCGAAGCAATCAGCATTAAAAAATAAACAAAACATAAATAAGATAGAATTCAACACCGTCACTGACATATTAAACTAGTCTAGTCGGCTGGGAGGGCTGTAGAATACACCGACTGCATCTCTGCAGTGGCGTAAGACCCATCCACAACGAGATTTTTGGATGTGACATTAAACAAATTGATGGCGAGGCTCCGGTAACGTTGGAGTTTTGATGAATGTGAAGTACCCCTTCATTGCTATTTCTCCCAGGTCCACTCTGACCTGGAGTGGTAGCACCTTACAAGGTTCTATCTATGGGTCAAATAGAACAAACTGTGTGCAAAAAAAAAAAAAATTACTGATGTTGAATTGTGACTGTTATATAGCAATACTTGAAAATATTTAACTGTGTGCAAAAGTGCCCAGGCACATTTTAGAATGTTATCAATGAAATATGTTTACAAATCATATATATACTTAATACATATGTATAAAGAGGATTTTGCATTAAATAACCCGCAATAGTTGATATGCCATAAACCCGAACCAAACTATATCAAGTCATCAACAACTGACAAGCTAACCAAAGCACCCCCACCAAGAATAAACCCTTCCAACAGAATAATTTTCGCGCCTAAATTAAACAAAAACAAACTGTATCTACAATAAAAATAATTCCCCCAAAGACGATCGATGCCAAAGGCATTCTTGTAGAAGTCCACTAGTGGTACTATTTAGCCTGTAGCTGGGAGGACAAGGTGTTCATGCCTTTCTCAAATGTATTAGTCCAAAAGTGAACGTTATAGCGTGACTGGATTTCGAACTCGCAAACTACGATGTTGCAGTTCGGTATGTTAGCCATGACGCCACAGGAACTCTCCCTCAGCTGTCAGAGTACCTACTCTACCAACGATCATAAAAAAGAAAAGTTCAGTGGTCTTTAACAAAACACACACACACACACACACACACACACACACACACACACACACACACATATATATATATATATATATATATATATATATGTGTGTGTGTGTCTTTCAATAAATAAGATAATTTTTGCCTAAGGACTTGGCAACAGGAAACATTGTTTACTGCTGCACCTTTTTCAAAGAAATCATGTAACAAATCCTTTCATGTTCCAGATGACTGTCAATATGACCCTCTTTATTGACTGCTACGCTCGAATTTTTTGTTTACCGGAGAGTCGATGTGTTTTTACTTCATGGACTGCCTTTTCGATTCAAGTTCTTAGTACCATTTCATGGTTAGCTTTTTTGTAAACATTTTTTAAAATAAATGATGCTCCTTCGTACACATCACACATTCCTCTGTAAATTTTACATGGTTTGCACTTCTCAGCAACCAAAACTTTGACGACAGACCTCTGTTCTAGATCATTTTTTAATTCTTGGTGGATATAAATTTGATAACAGTGGAATGAAAAACACATACCTTTTCCCAGAATGTTTGTCAATTGATCTGTGAAAGTTAGAAATATACGGTTGTTAAGACATTTGTAATGTAATTCTCACACATCACTTGACAGAATATAAATTAACTGCGCAAATCTAATAACTTATAGACTATCTAAAAGAGAACTTCATTAGGAATCAAATGCATAAGTATATTAATCTTTCAGCTTTATGATTACTGGTGTATATATCAAGATACACTTCATATATTGTTGTAGTATTATCCGTGTTTTCGATACACAGTGAACTCTTCCAATAGGGATATAATATTTGGCTGTAATCCACTCAGGGAGTCGTTAGCAAGAGCTACTATGACGACATTGTATTACTTGTTTTACTGTAATATACAACCTTTATTATTCTCTCTTAATACGTAGTTGTTTTACTTATCTTATGCCTTTTACACACACACACACACGCACACACACATATGAGGGTCATTCAATAAATAAGATGAATGTTGTTCCAGGAGTTGACAATAGAAAGTCCTGTTTACAGTTGTACACTTTTCAAGGAAATAAAGTGTGATGGGTCTTCTCATTTCCAAGAAAACTGTCAGTATCACCTTCTTTATTGACCGCTGTGCCCGGAACTTTTCTTTACCGAAGAGTCAGCATGTTTCCATTTCCTGGACTATTTTTTTCGGCCCAGGCTCGTAGTAGCATACTAATGTTTTGCTTATTTGTAATTTTTTTGTACCTAAACATACTTCTCTGACACATCACACATTCTTCTGTAAATTTTTCATGGCTTGCGTTTCTCAGCTGACAAAAATTTTGATGACTGACCTCAGTGTAAACCCGCCATATATGTATGTATATATATATTGACATAATGGTTACAGTGTTCGCCAATGGTCCTGGAGACCGGGGTTCAATCCCATATCGAGTCATACCAAAGACATAAAAAAAGGTACTTGACGCATCCTTGCTTAATACTCAGCATTATAAGGTAGAGATCAAGGGTGTGGAGCATTCCGAAGAATAGAGTAATGCCATCCCCTATATACATATATATATATATATATATATATATATATATATATATAGGGTCAATTTTTTAGCGGGTTGATAAAGTTCTTTAAAGAGGTGGGACGTCGACATTTACATTCGCTCAGTTACTCCAGATTGGTTTGGTTTCTTTATTTAATGGCATATCAACCTTAGTGGGTTATTCAATGCCAAAGCCATCCTTGTAGAAGGAGATCAGTAGTACTCTTTAACTCATATTTTTCCGAAAGTGAACATAATAGCGCGACTAAAGTCCAAACCTTTATACTAAGATTTTGCCGTCCAGGGTGTTAGCCACTACGTTACGAGACTACCTTGTATCCCAGATCTTAGAAGAGGCTGCATTTGTTGTTTCTAAGTCTTTATTTAGCGTTTTCTTTAACAAACTTCCTTTGCTGAATATTTTAATAAAAAAGGTTTAAATAATATATCTAAAATAGATATATACGTGATGCATTCAATAAGTTTCCAGACTTTTTTGTACGGACATTTAAAATAGTCGTAGACCCTTGTTATTGCTATACATCTTATGAGATGAATGACCAATTTTTTATGATTTCAGGTTCAAATGAACAGCTACAGCAGCAATTGGAATACACCCTACTAAAGCCTGATTATCGCAGCTGGGGAATTTCAAAAATGCAATCTGGACGTGAGGACACTTTAGAAGAACGATATGCAATAAAATTCTGTTTTAAACTTGGAAAAAATGTCACAGAAACGCATGGAATGCTTCAGACTGCTTTTCGATCATCTTGCATGAATCGAGCATCAGTTTTTCAGTGGCGTAAGAGATTCAAGGAAGGCAGGGAGTCTGTGAGGGATGATGAGAGGTGCGGGAAGAGTAAGGAAGTCAATACACCAGGGTTGATTGGCCAAAGGGTTAGGGTTAGGGTTGCTATGTTGAGGTTTTAAGGCAGTTCGGGAAGAGATTCCGTCGAAAGAGGCCAGCACCCTTGAAATCGGGTCAGTGGTATTTCCACCAGGACAATGCACCAGTCCACAACTCCATCCTTGTCACAGACTATTTGACCAAGATGGGCATTAAGACAATTCCTCACCCTACCTATTGTCCAGACCTTGCTCCCTGTGACTTTTGGTTATTCCCTAAGCTCAGAGGCTATCGTTATGAGACATTGAGGAGAGGAAAGAGGCTGTGACGAAGGTCATTGACACACTCACACAAGAGGACCTCCATGGGGCCTCCCAGAAGTTGTTGAAATGGTACAACAAGTGCATTGCAGCCGGAGGAGATTACTTCAAAGGGGACTAGAGTTTCATGTGTGTACTATCAATAAAAGTGCCCATACGAAAAAAGTCTGGAAACTTATTTAATGATCCTCGTAACAGCAATTTTTTTTAGATTCATTGATTTTAACGGCACGGCATACGGTCTAGAGTTATCTTATGCCTAGAGGTTAGGGAATTGTATTTATTGCATTTTTATATTTACATTTTTGTGTAGTTTTTTCTTAGGAGTTTTTTTGCACACGTTCTTATCGAATACGAATAATTTTTAAAAAGATCTATTTGACTCATAGATAGGACCCTACCAGGTACTATCACTCCCTCCAGGTCAGAGTAGACCCGGGAATTATGACAATCAAGGAGTACTCCACACAACTTATGTCTCTAGAATTGGACCTTCAACATTAGAAGTAGTTCAGTATTATACACAGGAATCCCCTTTCTTGGGGCGAGGTCTTACTCCTCAGCAAGGAAAACAGCGTATTCTAAACCCTACCGACGGGGCTTATTTAATATGGATTGGTGTTATCCAGTAATGCCTCCTACGACAATTGATTATGGGAATAATACATTTTTATATGCATATAATAAGGCATATATATATATATATATATATATATATATATATTGTCATCCACAGACAGACTGTTTCGTTTTATCACAACTCTTCAGTGTGGCTAGACAGACTAGATTCTCGAAGCTGGGATCGAAACCTGGCTGACTGAAACGCCAATCCAAGATTCCACCACTCAGCCACGAGGAAACCAGTGCAAGCGAAGGATATTTAAACGCTTATGTATCACATTTGTTTTGTTTACATAAATTCGCTTAACGGCTACGAGAGCTCAATTCATTTGAAGAGCCTTGCTTTACGCTAGTGGCAACCATTACTTCCTTCGCTAGAAAGCTCAAACCCACATATTAAGTAAGACGTGTTGTCAATATGTATCTTGTAAATTGTATATATATATAATTTTAATATGGGTTGGTATAATCCAATAATGTATTCTACAACAATTTACCATGTTTCCTGTTCGTCTATCATGGCATCCCCCAAGGATAGCTCGAGTCATGGCCAACAAATTTTCTGAGGGTACCAATAGAGCCACAAAGTGTGGTTTTAGTATACTAATTTTTGAAAAAAATTTCTAAAAATAAGTTTTTTTAGCGTTGTCTTTGACTTACAATGTTAGCGTAATGCTAAACCAGTTAGGTCAACCAAATCTTTCTTTTTCAGTGTAAAGTAGACATTTAACCAGAAATCAAAATCGTTGTCTTTTTCCTAGATCTTTATTTTTCATAATATTTTTCCAGTTACCAGAAAATCAGAACGAAAAAAATCGAGCAGTTCACATCTGTAGTATGAACAATGGCCACCAGGGATCCAAAAACGCTATCCTCTCGACGACGTTTATTACTTTATGAAAAAAAATCCCAGTTCGCTGATACTATTCAGATTTTATTGACCAACAAGCTGAAGTTCATAATGCAATCAAGGAACATTAGTGTCAGACTAAGATATCTGAGGTGACTGGTTTGATTTATTCATACCACCGAATGTTAATATCTTTTGGCAGCAGTCTCTTATTAATACAAGTAAAGATGACAGATGAATTAAAAGATACTGTCTTTAATCTCGAAACTATGATTACTACGTTGTTCTATTAGGTAATGATACATAATTCAGACATTTCATCGATTCCCGGATACACGGACATCGACATCCCAACTAAAATGTGATATTAAGTAAAACGTGTAGTCAATATTTATCTCGTAAATTAGAGTATGATGCTGTTATGAATGGGAATTGTTCCCTTTTCCCCCCTTTCCTTACATTGATTGGCGAGAATACTTCGTCGGAGGAAGTGGATTAAGTGGTTTGAGCGACACCGGTCTTCTTAAAGAAGGAATAATTGTTCATTGGGAGTCACGGGAGACGGTAAAATTTTAGGAGCCAGTACAAGCAAGTGGGTCGCTCCAGAGAGATAAAAGAAACGCAGCTTAAAAAAGAGATGACTAAGAAAGAGTTGAAGAACAGTACCACTTTTTTGTCGTGTATTGTTGTTTGTTGGCGCTTTGTTTCTGCCCTTTCTCCTCACCAACGTAGGAAGACAATAACTAATTGTCTCCCTTAAAAAGATCGACGTATCTATTGGTGGGGTGGGGGCTTATGGACTGTCACATGACAATCCCAGAAATCCATTCTTCGTCTCTTTTGCTTCTCTTCTTTGAACAATAAAAGAGTCGTTTCTCTCTCCTGCTTTGGCTATTTGTCTGAAATTATCAAGGAAGACTTTTTCCGTTTTTGTATCTCGTTTACATACTGCTAGTTCATAGAATAATATGTGAAAATTTGATCTGTTTTCAATAATATATATATATATATATATGTGTGTGTGTGTGTGTGTGTGTGTGTTTGTATAGTTGGGCAGCAGTCTTTCATTTAAGAATGTTTGATTAAATAATAAAGACACATTTTATCTATATAATGTTATTAAAATCCTTTCAAGGTTCCTGACAAGTGTCTTGGTTTTATGTTGGAATTGAATTTACCGAAAATGTTCCCTGGCGCTTTCGGACCTTGTTTAGGTCATCATCAGGGTTTTTTTTGTATGTGTAAATTGTTAAAAAAATTTTTTAAAGGTTTTTTATTACATTGCAAAATTACATAAACGCTAAGTTGGATAAAACTGAAATGCTGATGACATCGAACAAATTTAATACAGAAAGTTATCGACGGAAATAGATTTGTTTGGTTTAGTTTGTTTGGTTTTATGGCATATCAACCTTTGTAGGTTATTTAACGCCACATCCATTTTTATGTAAATAATCTGTCCTATTGAAAACAGTTCAGTTTAGCATAAGTACACAGTTTAATTGTCAAAAACATTTCCATTTCAAACTATTCAAGCAATTATATGTAACAATTCGGTTAAGTGTAAATACAGTTTTAATGTCGAAAAACAGTTCTATTTGAAATAATTCAGTTAAGCATAAGCATGCAGTTTAAGTGTAAGTACGGTTTAATTGTCAAAAACGTTTCTATTTTAAGCTATTCAGTTTACTCAATTCATTTTAGCATAAGTATGCTGTTAGTTCTATTTAACCCATAGATAGGGCCCTATCAGGTGCTACCACTCCGGGCCAGAGTGAACCTGGGAGCGATGGCAATGAAGTGGCACTCCGCATCCCCCAAAGCTCCAGCACTGCTGGAACCTCACCATCAGATTGTTTAGTGTCATATACAGGACACTCGTTAGGGGGGGATCTTACCCCTCTGCAGAGGTGCAGTCGGTGTATTCTACAGCCCCAGCTGACTGGGCAAGACGGAAATAGAATATTATTAAGAAAAAATAGAATATTGAAAAAATTAAAAGGATTAAAGGTATTTCAAAACATTGTTGCTATTTTTAAAGCTAATTGTATAATTTCTAGTTTTTTTTTGTTTTGATATGTAGGGCTTCAAGGATTTGTATCAATTTTGTGTGATATTATAGTGGTGTTTTCAACTAGAATTTTCTGAAATTTGGATTTGGGAATAGAGTGGGTTTTAAGATGTAAGGCTATGGAGCTAGAATCATTAAAGTGCACACACACACACACACACACACACACACACACACACACACACACACACACACATATATATATATATATATATATATATATATATATATAATGTTTCTGTATGTGTGAATGAGCTTGTTTTTCCCATCATTTATTCAGTGTTAGTGTATTATGGGTATAAGTAAGTAAAGTTGGCAACCGTAATCGAGGGTCACCCTAAGGCTTCCTTTTCAATAGCTACTACACCGAGGTGTAGGGGAGGGCGCTACTCCTTTCCCTGGATTGCTCCACTTTACCCTTGATACATACCTTATATTGCTGAGTGTTAAGCAAGGAGGTATCAGTACCATTTTTCAAGTCTTTGGTATGACTCGACCTGGGATTGAACCCCGGTCTCCCAGACTATTGGCGAACACTCTACCCACTAGGGCAATGAGCCGGTTAGTGACATACTTGCTCAAAGGAATTTTTACACACGAAATATGTCTCTTTATCTTAAGCAAACAATTACTACAGTCTCTATTAAAAATATCTACGTTCTGACTCACCTTATCTTTGCTTACAAGAAAAGATTTTGTACTTTGGTTTTCAGCAAACTTTTCACTCAGTTTGAAGAAATAAAAAGAAAATTATAAATTTGTGGCTCAGATTTTTATTCATTTCTTTTCTCTTTTATCGACGATGTGAAAAATGTACTTCCCATATTCTTAACTGTCATCTGTATGGTGCTAATGAAATTAGGTAAGTGATAATGGTAGCTCAATCAAGCTAATGTCTTACTCTTTTTTTATCAGACGCGATCAGTTACGATCATGGCTTGGATCAGTGCACACCCAGCATTTGAAGGTGAAATGTTTTTTTTAAAGACTAGTGAATCTATAATTGCTACATAGAGATCTTTTTGTGCTCATTTCAAGTTACGCCGGAATGATGCTGTTATGGATAGAATAGGAGTATCGATTTTCTCACCTTCCGTTTATTCATTCAGTCAGTGTTAGTATATCAATGATAAACTAACGTTAATATTGATCTTTGGTAAGTGAGGACTCGACTAAATATCCTCCTACCACTAAGCAACCCAGTAGTGCTTTAAGTCTGAGACGTCATTTTGATATTAAATGCAAATTTACAGCTAATTTTACCTCTTCTGAATGTTTAGGCTTTTTTTTTTTTACTATTTGTCATTTGATATTTGTCATTTTTATATTTGTCATTTTATATTTAGCATTTTTATATTTGTCATTTTATATTTAGCATTTTTATATGTGTCATTTTATATTTGGCATTTTGTTACATACTACTCGTTGCCATAATTTGGTGATGTCCGTAATAATAATACAGATACGAAAACAGGCGGATTCTGTCGTTCAGGTACGAACGCGTTTATTAATTTCTGACTTCGGTTCTTCGACACGGGGAGAGAGACACAATTCTTACTATGCTAACCATCCCTAACACGCGACGCATCTTGTGATGTTTAAGATCTCTGTTGGTAGGGATCTCCAAAACTCCAACTATATGCCTCAACGGTAGAGAACTCAATTCTCTATGCTCCAATGGCAGAGAACTCAAATGTCTACCTGCATGGTCCAATCTCAACTACCAACTCACTCTTTTTCAAAATCCTCAAATTCTCAGGATCATCTCTTCCGGGCATGACATCATCCATACTCTAGCTCCGTTTCCTGTCTGGGGTTTATTATGACAAATGGTGATTGTCATATCCTTTGCGCACGAGCGTAAAACTGTACCAAATGACTATGCACCTGAACTCTTGACCCGAATAGTACAAAGCCCTACCAAACTGAATGATAAAATTAATTAACGAAAAATGATTAATATAAAAAAATCATTCCTTAATTATATAAAAATTTCATATTTGGCATTTTTATATTTGGCATTTTCATATTTGTCATTTTATAAAGATGGTTGTTGTAGGTCCAAAGAAAGAATAAGGATATATTTTAAACTAAGAAGGTCCGCGGAGAGATTTGTATTTTTTGAATTTATTTATTTTGTTCTTACATGCGTGTTATATGTATGTATATTTCCAGCTTGTTACTTTCATCAGAGAACAAGGCCTTTTTAATGGGGTACTCAATGAGACTTGAACTCACTCTTGTTTCCAGTATAAATGACCTTTGGTTGGTCAAACTAGTTTATATAGGGGTAGTTGTTCCTCTTTCCTGGAGTGTGTTTACTTTGGACTGCTTTACCCGTCTTTGATAGTTTATATGTTTATAGTTGTGTGTGTGTGTGTGTGTTGGCGTTGAAGTGGTTTTGGGTTTCACTAACAGTCTTTTTTGTGTAAGTGTGTATCTTGAGGAGTTTTGTGGTTTTAAATTTACTGATCGTTCTTTTCCTTTTTTTGTATATGTATATATATGTCTGTGTATATGTGTGTGTGTGTTTTCAGCTTTTTTCTTTTGTCTGAGAACGTTTGGCATAAGGTCTAATTAATGGGTATTGAATGAGATTTTAATTTACAAGTGTTTGTAGTCTGAATGGTTTTTAATTACTTATGTTTGTTTGTGTGTATATATATATATATATATATATATATATATACGCATGTTTATTTCCGATTGTGTGTGTGTACAGGTTATCTTTTATTTAATTTAGGTTTGAATTTATCTATAAAATTTCTTTCCTTTATTTGAAGTAGCGTGCAGTCGTTGTTTTGATAAATTGGCATAATTTTCAATTTTCCTCTGCTACATTTGTATAGGTGTTTTGAAACATTTAATTTCCCGTTTTCTTCTATTTTGATATTACTCTTGTGTAGTGATGTCCTTGTATTGAGTGTCTGTGTTGACCCTACGTATATTTCTTTGCATTTACTACATTAAATTATGTAGACTACGTTTTTTGAGTTGCAGCTTAAGTTTTTATTTATTTTGAATTTGGTTTCTGGGTCTTTAAAGGTATAGGATTTACCTTCTATAATTGTATCACATATTTTGCATCGTTTATTTTTGCATTTGGTAACTCCTCGTGAGTATTTTTTTCAGATTTTGGGGTTGTCTCTGGCTATTAATTATTTTTGTTGTGTCTAGTATTTTTTTGATTTTGTCATTGTTTTCAATTTCTTCCAGATTTTTCATTATTTCTGTGAATAGTTCTGGATTATTTTTGTTGTAGGTTGCGACGTATGCTAGGGGTTTTTCGTTGTTGTATTTTTTCGGGTTCCTTAATTCTATTTGGAGTATTTTTTCTGCTAATTTGTCATTTTATATTTGGCATTTTTACATTTGGCATTTTATATTTGTCATTTTTATATTTGTCATTTTTATATTAGTCCTTTTTACTATTTGGCATTTTTACATTTGGCATTTTATATTTGTCATTTTTATATTTGTCATTTTTATATTAGTCCTTTTTACTATTTGTCATTTTTACTATTTGTCATTTTATATTTCTCATTTTCATATTTGTCATTTTTATATTAGGGGACATATCGGTGGCATTCTTTATCTTCTAAACGTATTTGGTTTTTGAAGAGGCATTCTCTGTATATTTTGCTTGGAAAACTTAATCGATGATTAAATCAACGTTTTTTTTCCATTCTTGTTCAGTGGAACTGATATAAACCTTTATTTCATTTTTATTTTTGTATTCGTGTTACGTTCTGCTTTCTGGTTAAACAAACGACAACACTGAATTTATATATAACAATATATATTTATTTTCTCGACGGACGCTTGTGTGAAGTAGGAGCAGTCAGGAGAGGAATTAGGATCGTTCGTCGATGAGGCTTGAACTCTTCGATGTAAGTAGACGATGGCCGAGACAACGCACACAGCGTGACAACGAGAGAGGTTTCGTGAACAGCGGGATCCTTTTTTACTGCCTTCTGTTCAATTCGTCGGCCTTATATTACCTTCAAACTCCTACGCAGAGATATGGACACGCCTCCACGCCTCCGCAATTTCTTCCGATATCTGGCGATCGGGATGTGTCACTTCCGCTATCTTTGGAATGCCCTGTTTGATCGTCATCGAGCGGAAATAACTGTCATGCATTTCACAGGTCACTCTCTTCCGGTGCATCACTCTGAAGTGGGACCTTCACCTTGTCCCATATTATCATCCGAGCACACCTGCGCGATTTCTTTCGATTATTGACCATTGGGATGTATCACTTCCGCTATCTTCGGAATGGCAGGTGTGATCGTCATTGAGCAGAAATAACTATCATGCAGTTCATAGGTCACTCTCTTCCGGTGCATCAGTCTATGAGTGTACCATGGGAATTTTTTTAGCTCGTCCCATTTCATCAGCCAATTTCCGCCCACGCGATTTCTTCTCATAACTGCCATTAGAATGAATCACTTCCTTCCGGTGCATCACCTTGAATGGCATTTTTGGCCGGGTCAAAAGGTCAAAACATAATATTTGATTGTAAATGTGGCTTAATAAATTATCTGACAATTATTATTCAAAGGGTAATTCTCTATTTGTCGACAGTTGTATCTATTTTCCTCGTTGTTATTATGTGCTTTTCAAATTCTATTATTATCATTTTTTGCATATTTCTTCTACAACAATAACTTATTTTCAGGTTATGGAACAGTTTTCTTAGGTTGTCGGCATCCCTGTCGGTGGGGCTCAGAATTGGCAGACTGTATCAAAACCATTGGTTCAATCCCAGGTCGAGTCATACCAAAGACTCAAAAATGGTACTTGATACCTCCTTGCTTAACACTCAGCAATATAAGGTACGTATCAAAGGTAAAGTAGGGCAATCCGGGGAATGGAATAGCGCCCTCCCTTATACCTCATTGTAGTTGCTAAAGGGAGCCTTCGAGTCACCCTCGACTGTGGTCGTCAACTTTATTTACTTGGAGGTAAGACCCTCCAAAATGGGGTATATTGGATATGACGCTAAACCTGATTTATTTTAAACTGATTGATATGCCGTTAAAATAAATCAGGTTTAGCGTCATATCCAATAGATCTATTTTGAAAATATTCGTATTCCATAAGCTCGTCTACAAAAACAACTCCCAAGAAACAGCTAAACAAAAATGTAAATATGAAATTAAAAGGAATGCGATTCTCAAACCTCTGGGCATAAAATAACCTTAAACTGATTGATATGCCGTTAAGGTTATTTTATGCCCAGAGGTTTGAGAATCGCATTCCTTTTAATTTCATATTTACATTTTTGTTTAGCTGTTTCTTGGGAGTTGTTTTTGTAGACGAGCTTATGGAATACGAATATTTTCAAAATAGATCTATTTCGAATAAATGGGACCCTAAAAGGTGCAACCATTCCGGATCAGAGTAGAACTGGGAGTAATGGAAATAAAGGAGTACTCCACACTCCCCAAATATACAGAACTGGAGCCAAAACCTTGAGATGTAGTTAAGTGTTATACCAAGAACGTCTTTTCTTGTGTGTGTGGGGTGGTGGGACGGGGTGTTTTTTTTTATTTATCTGCAAGGAATACAGTCTGCCTCGTCATGGAGGTGCCCGTGGTGCAATGGTTATTGTCGTAGGAAATGGACACGGCGACACGAGTTCAAATCCTGGACGAGACTGATTGCATTTCACATAGCACTAATACCCTTGGGAAAGGTATGAATCCAATTATTCTCCCGGCAGCTATGGTTAAATAGAAGGGCCGACTGGGTTCTTCAGCCTTGTTGAGGCAACTAGTCTAGGAGAAGGAAAACTGTGAATTCAAACCTGTTAAACTCCGCTTAAAAACTGACCTTGTGTCATATCCTGCCCGAGCGGAGGGGTTGGTAAATATGATACTGTCAGCCTCTTCTTAGCCCCTTCAGCAGGGTGTAATATCTGCGAATGAGGTTGACAAACTAATCACAACAGTATTTTATTGTGATGAATATAAATCATACAGAAAAAAAACAGGATGCAGCTATGGCTTAAGGTAAACAAAAGACAGCAGAAATACCACATGATTTGCATTGGTGGGACGCCAGAAGGAAGAGTAACTACAAGGTGTGTGGGCGTCCGAAAAATATGCAACGACGTAAGTTTCAATACCAAGCAAGGGCAGTAGGAAGAGAGCAGAGAAACCAGACGTCACGCCACCCTGGGTGCAGGCCCGGAAGGGGCCAGACGGCCCCAGGTTGAGAGGCAGAGAAAAGTCTAAATGTACAAGACTCGCTAATGTCGAAAGTGAGTATGATCCAAGAACGAAGAAGAAACGAAGATAATTAAATGTTTTAAGTCGGCCTAATGTCAACCTCGTGGGGGCAGAGTGAAGAATTAAGGCCCTCTGAAGTTATCGTATCTTAGTAGTTCCCTGTCTATCTAGCTCTTTCTCCTCACACAGATAATTTTATCTATTTCGTAATAAACGAAAGAAGAAGTTTATATATTTATTCATAAGTTTTATTGTCCCCTCTTTCTGGTATATAACATATATTTGAATTAATATAATAAAATCGATGCAAATCAAAGGTCTATGCTTTCAAAGTAAAATGGAAACATGAAGGCCAAATGTAGAATTTTAGGCTAGAAGTACCGTGGTGTGAGTAAACGGGTAATAAAAAATCCTGCAGTTGAAGGAAAGACGAACTGACAGAGTTCAGTTTCTCTTCTACTGTGCGAGCGGTAACATGATACACCTAATGTAGCGGGCTGTGAACGGTCTTGTGAGGTCACCATTTAAAGTATCACTCGCTTAAGGCGGAGGTGCGTGTGAGATATTCAGTGAACCACTGTTCCTAGAATGACAAAGAAGCTTCCCTCGTGGTATCCGTTGTCCATTTCTTTTTGTTTTCACGACCTCAGACATTGATCAGGGAAAGTATAAAGCAACAAAACGTCCTGACACTAAAAGTTGAGTTGTTTTTTTTTTTTTTGTGTGTTTCAGTCCCCGGATAAAAATTAGCCTCACCAACATAGAAGCCATTGTTGACCACACAACAGACATTCATTTGGTTAACAGCACCACAGACATTCATTTGAAGCCCCTGAGGACTTCACAGATTTTCATTTACTTTAATTTGGTTTCTTTTTTTAATGGAACTTCAATCTTCAGTTCAAAGCCATTCCCGTTGACAAATAGCTGTGATAATACATAAACTATAGCTGGGGCGTTAAGGAGGTGCGTATCTTTTCCCAGATTGTTAGTCCGAAAGTGAACTTAATAGCACGACTATAGCTCGAACTCGTTTACTTCGTGGCCACAGTCTTGCACTTTAGCCACTACGCCACGGAAGCTGCCTCCACATCTTGCTGACAAGTCTACAGATATTCCTTTGGAGCCACTGAGCATGCAACGGACATTCATTTGACGGACAACACTCGAGATATTCACCTGGAGCCACTGAGCACGCCACAGACATTCATTTGACGGACAACACTCGAGATATTCATCTGGAGCCACTGAGCACGCCACAGACATTCATTTGATTGACAACACTCGGGATATTCACCTGGAGCCACTGAGCACGCCACAGACATTCATTTGACGGACAACACTCGAGATATTCACCTGGAGCCACTGAGCACGCCACAGACATTCATTTGACTGACAACACTCGGGATATTCACCTGGAGCCACTGAGCATGCAACAGACATTGATTTGACGGACAACACTCGAGATATTCACCTGGAGCCACTGAGCATGCAACAGACATTGATTTGACGGACAACACTCGAGATATTCACCTGGAGCCACTGAGCACGCCACAGACATTCATTTGATTGACAACACTCGGGATATTCACCTGGAGCCACTGAGCACGCCACAGACATTCATTTGATTGACAACACTCGGGATATTCACCTGGAGCCACTGAGCACGCCACAGACATTCATTTGACGGACAACACTCGAGATATTCACCTGGAGCCGCTGAGCACGCCACAGACATTCATTTGACTGACAACAGTCGGGATATTAACCTGGAGCCACTGAGCACGCCTCTGACAATCATTTGACTGACAACAGTACAGATCTACATTTGAAGCTCCTGAGCACGTCAGATTTTTATTTGCTTGATAACAGTACGAGAGTTGATTTGTAGCCACTGAGCACGCTACTGACATTTATCTGGATCATAACACTTGGGATATTCATCTGGATAACACTAGGGATATTCATCTGGAGCCACTGAGCACGCCATTGACATTTATTTGGCTGACAACACTAGCGTTATTCACCTGGAACCATTGAGCTCGTTACTGACATTCATTTGACTGACAACACTCGAGATATTCACCTGGAGCCACTGAGCACGCCACAGACATTCATTTGACTGACAACACTCGGGATATTCACCTGGAGCCACTGAGCACGCCACAGACATTCATTTGACGGACAACACTCGAGATATTCACCTGGAGCCACTGAGCACGCCACAGACATTCATTTGACGGACAACACTCGAGATATTCACCTGGAGCCACTGAGCACGCCACAGACAGTCATTTGACTGACAACAGTCGGGATATTCACCTGGAGCCACTGAGCACGCCTCTGACAATCATTTGACTGACAACAGTACAGATCTACATTTGAAGCTCCTGAGCACGTCAGATTTTTATTTGCTTGATAACAGTACGAGAGTTGATTTGTAGCCACTGAGCACGCTACTGACATTTATCTGGATCATAACACTTGGGATATTCATCTGGATAACACTAGGGATATTCATCTGGAGCCACTGAGCACGCCATTGACATTTATTTGGCTGACAACACTAGAGATATTCATCTGGAGCCACTGAGCACGCCACCGACATTCATTTGGCTGACAACACTAGAGATATTCATCTGGAGCCACTGAGCACGCCACTGACATTCATTTGGCTGACAACACAAGAGATATTCATCTGGAGCCACTGAGCACGCCACTGACATTCATTTGGCTGACAACACAAGAGATATTCATCTGGAGCCACTGAGCACGCCACTGACATTCATTTGGCTGACAACACTAGAGATATTCATGTATAACAGTAAGGATATTCATCTCGGGCCATTGAGCACGCCACAGATATTCATTTAGCTGATAACACTACACAAAATTTACACTATCTATAATGTATGTTCAGTATAAATGCATTTATTTTTTCATGATGTTTGGCTGGTTAACGTTTCTGCCTTGATTTGACTCTTTTGTATTTCCTTCTAATGTTTTTCATTCTTATAACAAGTTGCGTCCTTATACTGACCTTTTTGTTATTTTTCTCTTTTAATTCCTTATTCTATGTCTCGATTTTATTTCCTTTGCATTTCATATTCCAACCCTTTAGATAACTATATATCTAGGTCGATATCATTAGCGGTTATCCCAATGATGTTATTTTCAAGTACATATCAGTTGTATCATCAATGAAATTAGTATGTATAAGAGAATTACTTCCATTTATGCTATTCATGTGTTCTCCCCCCCCAAAAAAAAGTAGAACTACTATACATATTCGTGTAATGAACGATTTTTTCTAACGAATTTTTCACCGAAAAAACAAGTTGTTCATTACATGTAAAATATGACAAAAACATTTTTGTGACTAAAATTTAGAGGTCGTTCATTATATATAATATATGATATAAACATCTTTTTGAGGCCAAAAGTTAGGGGTCGTAAATACATATAATATATGATAAAAAGATCTTTTTGTAGGTAAAGGTTCGGGGTCGTTCATTTCATATAATATATAATAAAAAGATCTTTATGTGACTAAAAGTTAGGGACCGTTCTTTACATGCAACATATATGAAAAAGATCTTTTTGTGACTGAAAGTTAGGGGTTGTTCGTGACATATAATATATAAGAAAAACATCATTTTGTCGCTAAATGTTAGGAGCCGTTCTTTACATGTAATAAGCGAGAAAAAGAGCTTTTTGCGGCGAAAAGTAAGGGGTCGTTCTTTACATGCAATATATGATAGAAACAACATTATTGTGGCTAAAAATTACTTGTCGTTCATTACACAAAGTCGTCCATTACTCCAATATATGTTATATAGCCGTAATATAACTACACATATACATATATATGCGGAAGATAATCAAACATAACTTCAATGAACGAACGAACGAACACGCTTCTTTATAAAAATATACCTCTCACACTTTATTCTCGAAAGGGTTGATGTTGATTATGTGTGAGAGGTGAGTTGGAGACGGGAACAGATTGCTACATATTGACCTAAAGTTCCTCTGAACATAGCAGCACTTCTTTTTCATCTTGGTTGGGCTGCTCAACCGTGGGTCACTGCGGGTCCAAAACCCTCTGTCTGCCGCTGTCTCTCACTCCGGCATCTTGTCCCCAACTGACTCCAACTGCAACTGAAACTGACTGACTGACTCAAGCCGTCTGTGGCACCTGGTTATATTTTTGTTTGACTCCCACCTGCTTCCTGTGGGCTTATGCATCTGCCACCATCACCGAATTCAACCACGTCCACAGGTCAAGTTGATATTCCGGTATCTTCAACCGGATGCACATGTTTCACTGTTCT
This sequence comes from Sepioteuthis lessoniana, assembly GCA_963585895.1. Lineage (NCBI taxonomy): Eukaryota > Metazoa > Mollusca > Cephalopoda > Myopsida > Loliginidae > Sepioteuthis > Sepioteuthis lessoniana. The sequence continues at coordinate 79,180,199 of OY757921.1, read as the reverse complement.
TTACTCAAGTGCATCTCCTGATTGACGGCTCGGTCGAGGGTCAATATATAACATATATACAATATCTTAACTAAAATCGGAATACATTTAAATTTATACTTGGACCAATCCCGTGACCGGTTTTGGCCGTGGGTGCGCTACTCATGTAAGATGTATTGGGCAGGAATAGCCTAGCGGAGCCCATCCCTCTCCAGGTCTACAGCTGGTTAGAATTCAGTGTTCTCTTTCTAGTTTGCATACAAAGGTTATAGAACCAGGCTGCCCTACTATTTACACATAGTTGAAAGGAGAATAGTTGCCTTCATACCTTTCCCAGGCATATTAGTGCTATGTAAAATGCAATCAGACTTGCTCAGGAATTGAACTTGAGTAGCCGAGTCTACTTTCTACGACGATAACTGTTGCGTCACGATCGCCTCCAAAAATAATATTCGTAATTTTTGAATTATGATTTTGATTTTTCTTATTATTGGTTGTTTGTTTATTAATTGAGGTTTATCTATTATCTCTAAGTACAAATATCAGATTCATTAATAAATAATATTTCAACAATTGTGATTTTGACAAATTTTCTAAGAAGTAAAATATTACATGCATTATTTAATAAAATTTTAATAATTACATTATTTAATTAATTTTCAAAGAAGTAAAATGGCAAATTCGTTATATAATAAGATTTCAATACTCATATGATTTTGATTAGTTTCTAATAAAAAATCACATTCATTATTTTATAAGATTTCATTAATTATATGATTTTAATTAATTTTCTAAGAACTAAAATATCACATTCATTATATAATAAGACTTCCACAATTATATGATTTTAATTAATTTTCTTAGAAATAAAATGGCATATTCATTATATAATATTTCAGTAATCATTGGATTTTAAATGAAATATCTAGAATATTACATTCATTATATTATTGGACTTCCGTAATTATAAGATCATTTTAATAAAATTTTCAGCGCATTTTGTTACAAAATTCGTAGAAATCCTTTTTTTTTATTATTCAATCGCTTTTGCTTTAAATTTTATTTAATCTCTTTTAAATACCATTTTGGATACTAAAATATATAGCAGAGGTACTAGAGCAATGTAAAATCCAAACAGGATAACTCCGGATTAAAAATGTCCGAATCCACTTCCTACGACAATAACCGTTACGCCACGAACGCCCTCAAAATTCACTTACTGAACAAATAAATCCTGCATGTATTTACCCAATCCCTCCTCACGAGCAGGGTGTGACACAAAGCCAATTTTTAAGCAAAGTTTAATAGGTTTGAATTCAGTTTTCATTCTCCTTGACCGGTTGCCATACTAAGATTAAAGAGCTCAGTTTGTCATACTATTTACCCATAGCTTGAGGGAGAATAGTCGAATTCATGGCTTTCGCAAGGGTACGTGAAATGCTAACAGTCGCATTCAGGATTTGAACTCGGATCGCCGTGTCCATTTCTACTGATGTAACCATTACACCACGAGTGGCTCCTGATAAATCCTGTATGAATATATAGACTACAATGTATTCGGGCAAGCACGTGCTTTTTCTCTGGAGTCTGTCTGAAAATAGGAGTACAGTATTTTTTGAATTTGTCTTTAGAAACCTGTAAAAAGATTTATTTTTGTTCCTGCTGTCGTAGATTATCATCGCCATAATTCAAAAGTAATAATCCTCGTAATCAAGTCACATATCCAGATAGAATATTAAAAAAAAAAAGAATAAAAGAAAAGTTAACATAATATGTAGCCTACTTTGACTATTACGGGAAAGAGTGCTGCGATGAGTGGAATATTTATTAGAATCTGTATTTCTTCTATAGTCAGCAGGCTATATATTTTCAATTATTTGTGTCATTTAATATCTTTTTATAAAGTGGCTCATGGGGAAAAAATGGACCAGAATGAAAATGATTTGATTTAATTTCAAAGTGCTCACGTTAGTCGAAGCGTATTAAGTACCAGCCGAAGCAATAAACGGTTGGATTTCCAGATGACACACACACACACACACACACACACACACACACACACACACACAGAGATATGGTTTGGTTTCTTTGTTTAATGGCATATCAATCTTCGTGGGTTATTTAATGCCAAAGCCACCCTCGTAGAAAAACATCAACGGTGCGATTTATCCCATAGCTGAGGGGATAAGGGGTTTCATGCCTTTTCCAAGCGTATTAGTCCGAAAGTGAACTTAATAGCGCGACTATAGTTCGAATACACACACACACATATTCCTAGGATATATATATATATATATATATATATATAGGGGATTTTGAGAATGAGATCTCTCTTTGGAAAGATGTCTTGGGTACGATACTAAACTGCATCTGATGGTGAGGTTCCAGTTCTGGAGCTCTGAGAATTGTAGAATAAGCCTTCTGTGCCATTAATCCCAAGTCCGAAGTAATAGTACCTATTAGGGCCCCATATATGGGTAATATCATCATCATCATCATGTCGTGCCGCCAGCACGGATATCACTGACCCTCTCTCGCCACTTCTCCCTATCACTCATCGTCTCCGGCAGGTCTTCAGGGTTACATCCTGTGTCCTCACATAGTTGCTGTATGTAAGTTCGAGCTGGTCTTCCTGCTTTTGCACGGCCATATGTGGGGGGTCCATTGGAGTACATCACTTATGAGCTCGTCCTTTCTTCTCCAGCTGTGTCCCGCGTGTCTGGTTCGTCTAACTTTTATAGTTTTAGTGATGGGGGGCAAGTGTCCGTATAGTTGGTGTCTCGTGGGGTATTGTCGCCAGGACTTGTTCAATATTGCTCTCAACATTCTTGTGTACTTTCCGTCTAGTTTCTTCTCCAGCCGTTTAGTTATGAGTAATATAGACCTTTTTAAAAAAATGATTCATATTCGATAGGACCGAGTGCAAAAAAAATCTTAAGGAAAGACTACAGAAAAAATGTAACTATGAACGTACAACAAACTTGCATAAAATGAAATAACTCTATATGGGTTGAAATGCCGTTAAAATCACTAAATGAATCAATCAATTTTGCCTACACTTTATGTCTATCGTCTGTTGCTCTTAGAGACAGATGGATTTGAAACGGTTGACAGTGATACCATTTCTGCTTTGTGATAATGGTCTTCAATTCAAAGGAATTAGACAGTAATCGAACTAGAAGAATTATTATTGACTGCATTAAAAATGGCGGAAAAAACAAAAACCAAAATCAGAATAAAACAAACAAAAAAATCCCTAAACTAGCCGCTAATACCTAAACGCATATGGTTCATATGATTCTATAGAAAATTGTACCACCACGCTTTGGATTCGGTTTCGGTATTTTTAATGGCATATCAGTCGTCGTGGGTTATTTAATATCAAGCCATCCTTTTTGAAGAAAAGTAGTGGTACTTTGTAATCAATAACTTGGAGGTGGATAAAGCAGTTCATACGTTTCCCAAGGGTATTAGTCCGAAAGTGAACGCAAAAGTTAGCCGGAGGTCTATGGGAAGTGATCCACTTATTTTGGTCTGTTTTCTCTGTTTAATGGTATATCAAATTTCGTGGGTTATTTAATGTCGAAGTCATAATTTTAGAGGAACAGTAGTGGTACTATTTAACACATAGCTGTGGGAATAAGGAGGTCCATACGTTTCCAAAGGGCATTAGTCTAAAAGTGATCGTAATAGCGCGACTGGCGTTCGAACTCGTCCTCTTCGACTTCGCAGTCCAGTCATTAAGCCATAGGGACTAACCCCACCATATTTGGCAAGGATACAATTCGATAGCGAAGAATTCATATTGTTTGCAAGACATCATTCGAGATATAGGTCATCTTCATTTGTGTTTTTAAACAAGAAAACAGGTACGTTGCCATCAACTACTCATTGAAAAAATGGTGATAATAAAGACCTGACATTCATAAGAATTTTCTGGATAATTCAGCAGTGACTAAAGGGCCAGTATTTATTTACCCAACCCCTCCGGATGTGGCATAAGGTCAGTTATTTAAGAATAAGCTGGTTCGGATCAAGAGTTTTCCTTCTCCGAGACTGGCTGCCGTAACAAGACTAAAAAAATCAAGTCTGTCCTACTATTTACTCATTGCTGGGAGGGCAGTAATAACAGATTCATGCCTTTCCCAAGAGCATTAACGCTACATGAAATACAAACGGCCTCATCCAGGATTTGAACTCAAATCGCCGATTCAATTTTCTTCGGCAATAATCGTTACGTTAAGTGCACTTCCTCTAAAGAGTAAGAAAACAGATTTCTTTGTTTAATGACATATGGTATATATATATATATATATATATGCTAGGAATGTGTGTGTATATACAATGCCAAAACCACCCTTGTAGAAGAACGGTAATGGTACTATCTAACCCATGTTATATAGCCATGATATGGCTACGTGAAACGTACATAGAATGTTCATAACATATATACATAGAACATAGGAATCCCAAAACCCGAAAAACACGTAACGACTTCTTAGTTCAGGTACGAAGCCTTTTATTACCTTTGAGTTAAAGGTTTCGACATAAGGAAGAGAGATGCACAATCTTTCTATGATGACTTTTCCATCTGCACCCCATCTCGTGCAGCGCCCTTAGCGCACAAATTCATCTGGCCTCAGCGAGCCCCGAAAGTCGACCCTTCCCGTTCCGAGTCTAGTTTTCAATTCAACTAACTGACTTTTTCAAATCTCCCCAAATCCTCCGCGCGCTTCCGGTGCATGACGTCATTCACATCCCCCTATCTGGGATTTTTATTTTGACATCTTTGAATGATACGTCCGCTCCGCGCACGCGCGTGAACATCTGCGTTCATGTTGCACCTAGTTTACCCATGCACTGAGCCGAAAGGTTCTCAGCCTAGCTAAACCCAAAGGCATAAAACGAAATCCCTCGGCCATTATATTACACCCGTACCAAGGTGGAGGGAACAAGGGTGGATCATATCTTTTCCTAAAACCAGTCATAATAGTGCGACTGAAATTCGAACGCACTTAACGTGATGTCGCTGTCCAGCTCGTTAGCCACAACAGGAAAGAGACTCAACTCGCAAGAAAATAGATCTGGACATACCGCTAAGACTTTTGAACGGCATCAAATTAGCCTGGTTTGGTTTGGTTTGGTTTTATGGCTTAAATTAATGCCAAATCCATTTTTATACATATAAACAGTTCTATTTCAAACGATTCAGTTTAGCATAGATACACAGTTTAAATGTCAAAGCAGTTCTGTTTCAAACAATTCAGTTTAGCTTAAGTACACATTTTAGTTGTATTATACCCATGGAAAGGATCCTATCAGGTACTACCACTTTCTATTATGAGTGATTCTCCCCTCTACCGAATGTACGAAGATGATTTATATTATAATTCTGCTTGTCCATTCGTTCGTTTGTTCGTTACGGTCAACTTTGGTGTAGCAACCGATCTAGGAGAAGGGAAACTCGGAATCAAAACCTCTTAAACTATGCTAAAAAATTGACTATATATATATATATATATAAAGGTGGTTGTTGTAGGTCCAAAGGAAGAATAAGGATATATTTTAAAATAAGAAGGTCCACGAAGAGATTTGTATTTTTTGAATTTATTTATTTTATTCTTACATACGTGTTATATATATATATATATATATATAAGTTTTCAGCTTGTTTCCAGATACTAGAAACAAGAGTGAGTTCAAGTGTCATTGAATACTCCATTAACAAGGCCTTGTGCCACATATGTTCTCTGACGAAAGCAACAAGCTGGAAACACAGATATATATTCTTACGCACAAAATAAATAAATTAAAAAAAATACAAAACTCTTCGTGGACCTTCTTATATATATATATATATATGTGTGTGTGTGTGTGTGTGTGTTGGAGTTGAACAGAGGTTTGTCGTCAATGTTTTGGTAGGTGAGAAATGCATATTACACATACCGACCCAACAGCCAAGTGGGATATTCTTCCATCCTCTTCATCGAGTGGGATATTCTTTTATATCTCCTCCTTGCAGTCAAGTTGGATATTTGTCCACCTTCCCACTCAATCAATTGGAATATTTTTCTACATAAATGTTGCCTCTTCAGATCAAACACTGTGTTCAATTTCGATGGAATTGCCCTGTGCTAACTTCCTCTACTCTTACCAAGTAGCATTGTTGGCAACCGTAGTCGATGGCGACCAGAAAGCTCCCTTTTCAATATCTACTACACCGAGGTGTAGGGGAGGGCGCTACTCCTTTTCCTAGATTGCTCCACTTTACCATTGATACGTACCTTGTATTGCTGAGTGTTAAGCAAGGAGATATCCAGTACCATTTTAAAAGTCTTTGGCATGACGCGACCAGGGATTGAACTCAAGTCTCCCGGACCATTGGCGGACAATCTACCCACTTGGTCAGTAGACATAAATCATTGTTAAAAAGATAGATTTGTCGTAAATATGACAATATGATAGGTTTGATTTATTCAACTTTCCACATAAATTATTGTATATTGGTTCGCTGAAGATCTGATGTGCTTCGTGGATCAGATAAGATTCGAGGATTGGATGTGCTCTGAAGTTTTAAAAATCTTTTACAGGTTTAGGTTATTTAGTTTAATGACATATCAACCCTTGATGGTTATTTAATGCCAAATCCTGTTTTTATATATATATATATATATATATACTAATCTAATATATACCAGCATTCACGGTACCAGAAAAAAAGAAAAAAAACCCGCCAGGAACAAGAGATAAAAATATCTCGAATCACCACCCGGGAGAAAAAAGAAAAAATATTATAGGACAAAAAGAAAGAAAAGACCAACCCCGTCACACCCCTTAAAAAAACCAAGAGATATGCAGTCAGTTGGTCAAAAGAAAACTAAAACCTTCCGCGAATCCTGCAATGCTACAATTACAAGAGTGCTCAACACGAGTGGAGCCAATTATAAAATTAACTTAAATCGCAAGTCGGAAATCTCCTACTAAAGTTTTACCTTATCGGATCATCAGGAAGTCTAATGCCGACTCGCGATTTAAGTTAATTATATATATATATATATATATATAATTTGTAAGAGAATAATTTGTAGGTAACTTTATTTCTAAACGACTTAGAGCTCATTTGGTTGCATATTGTTAAATTATATCAAATTATGCCATCAAACACTTATCGTTTTATTTAATATCAATTGTTTGTACACAATTTAAATGGCTTTAGGTGTTACTATCTCAGCGCAATTAACCCTCAGCTACCCGCTTCTAGTATCTTTAAGATTAGAAGGGTTTGGTGTTTGTCACAAAACCAATTTGAAAAATATGGTCGAAACCTGTCGATTGATCGAACCGGGCCTCTCCGGCCGTCAGAATAGCCCAGTAAGGGCCGTAGTAGAGTCTTGCAGGTCTCGTTGAAGCGAGGGGTGGTCTTACTTCCCTGCAAAGTTGCAGTTGGCATATTCTTCAGCTCCAAGCGACGAGGTGGGGTTAATCTTCAACAACGTGCATAGAAATCTGAAAAGGAAAAAGAAAAAGATCTCTGCAGACCACTTTGTAACAGCAATACCATTAACCATGGTATATATATATATATATATATATATATATATATATATATATATATATATATATATATATATATTCTCGAAGATTGGTATCTTTCGCTTTGGTAGAGCAATCGGTCTAGGTGAAGGAAAAACTGAACTTAAAGGTGTATTGTTATGCTTGTTGGTTGGTATTTTATGAAATATCGACTATTGTTGTTAATTTAAGGCCAAATCTTTATATATATATATATATATATATATATATAGTTTCAAGTATTCCTATCTTACACTAATAACTCTATCAATCATTAATTATTTGTTTGCGCACAGTTAAATGTGTTCAAGTACTGCTATTCGACATTAGTAATTCTATTTGTCAAGTATTTCGATCTAATACAAATAATTCACATACAGCTGTATGCATCCAAATAATAATAATAATAATACATCGAGAACATCAAACTGTTTGCCAAAAATGAAAAAGAATCGGAGATTCGACATGAGATAGAACCCAGATCTCCCGTGCCATTGGCGAACACTAAGAAAAGAAAAAGAGACCCTGCTGAATAGTGGACTTTGCCGTCGTGGCAGACCTCAGAGTAAAAATTAAAGAAGGCCAAAAGAGAGATAAGTACTTAGACTTTGCTAGAGAACTAAAAGAATACGGAAAATGAAGGTGACGGTTATACCAGTGGTTATTGGTGCACTTGGAACAATCCCCCAAAGTTTGATAAATGGATTGGAAGAGTTGGAAATCAAAGGATAAGTAGAGACCATTTAAATTACAGTATAAGTAAGATCAGCCTGAAAAGTGAGACTTGAGGACATTTGCTATCACTCAAACTCCAGTGAAAAACCATCAGCTAACGCTGCAGTGTCTAACTCTTAGAGGAGTAAAAAATTATAATAATAATGATAATAATCAGTAAATGTTTGAACAGTTCTATTTAATTCATAAATGGACCCACACAAGTACTATCAGTCCGTGTCAGTGTGGGCTTGGGAATAATGGCAATGAAGGGGGTACTCAACATTCCCCAAAGCTTCAGGACTAGAGCCTTACTATTTGATGTAGTTTACTGTCATACTCTGGACACATCCTTTTTGTGGGTAGTGTCTTACCTTTCTGCTGGGGATTCATTCAGAATATTCTTTGCCCCAGCTAGAAGGACAAAGTGTTGTTCGGGATTATCTGTGGCTCATTGGGGCATCATTCTGTTGTTATTTGCCTCTCTCTTTCTCTTTCTCTCTCTCTCTCTCTCTCTCTGTCTATATATATATATGACCTAATGTGACCGAATGTTGTTTTTTTTCTAAATTTGAATATTTTATTTGTCCTGATTGAATTGTTCCCTACTACGGATCTACTGGATTAAAGAATACCTTTATATATATATATATATATATATCTCTCTCTGTCTATATATATATATGACCTAATGTGACCGAATGTTGTTTTTTTTCTAAATTTGAATATTTTATTTGTCCTGATTGAATTGTTCCCTACTACGGATCTACTGGATTAAAGAATACCTTTATATATATATATATATATATATATATATATATATATATATATATATATATATATACTTTAATAAAAACAACGAAACCGGTCACATCGGATTGATTATAAATTTATTTCAATCCTGTTACGCATTTTTCGTTGTTTTTCTTAAAGAATTTATTGCTCTGTATTATTGGTACATTGAGCTCTTTACCAGGAAAATTTTAAATATTCATGCTTGAATAACTTCTTGTCCTGATGGAATTACTCCCAACTCCGGTTTAACTGGACCAGAAATAATATATATATATATATATATATATATATATATATACGAATAGATCCATAAATCTACACAAGCATGGGTGTGCTTGTACCTATATGTATCCAATAAAATATTTACTTCAAGTAAAAATCCACAAAAAAGACAGTCAAAATTTCAGTCCCTACTTACGTTAAGAAATTTCTTTGCTCGGAAAAGTACTTAGTAAGAGTTTATATAGCACTAGTAGGAGGCAGGCGAGATGCCGTGACTATCGTCGTAGGAAATGGACATGGTGAACCTTGTTCAAATCCTAGAAAAGGCTGTTTGCATTTCACATAGCACTAATATCCTTGAGAAAGCAATAAATCCAACTATTCTAATTCTGGGTAAATGCTAGTTCTTTAACTTTGGTTTGACCACCAGTCTAGGATTAGGAAAATACTGAATTCAAACCTGTTAAACTTTGCTAAAAAATTACCCTATATATATATACACACACACACATACTAACATACACACACACACACACACACACACACACACACATATATATATATATATATATATATATATTGGGCTTGGACAAAGTTTAGCATCAACGTTTCATTGTCTGAGAAAAGCAAGTCATGTGAAATTTACAGAAAAATATGTCATGTGTACAAAAAAGCATGTTTAAGTACAAAAAATTACAAATAGGCTAAACAAGAGATAGTTCATGGGGGGGGGGAAGGACACATTGACTCTTCGGTAAAGAAAACGTTCTCGGCGCAGCAGTCAGTAAAGAAGGTAATGCAGACAGTCTTCTTGGACAGGAAAGGACTTATCACACTTGATTTCCTTGAAAAAAATCCACTGTGAACAGAGCTTTGTCAACTCTTGAGGCTACATTGATCTTATCTATTAAAGGACCCTCATATGTGTGCATGTGTGTGTGTGTGTGTTTATGTATGAAGTGTATCTTGATATATACACTAGTAATCAGAAAACTGAAAGATGGAGGTGCCCGTGGTGTAATGGTTATCGTCGTAGGAAATGGACACAGCGACACGAGTTCAAATCCTGGACGAGATATAGCATTTCCCATAGCACTAATACCCTTGGGAAAAGTATGAATCCAATTATTCTCCATCCAACTATAGGTAAATAGTAGGGCAGACTAGTTTCTTCAGCTTTGGTGAGGCAACTAGTCTAGGAGAAGGAAAACTCTGAATTCGAACCTGTTAAACTCCGCTTAAAAATTGACCTTGTGTCATATCCTGCCCGAGCGGAGGGGTTGGGTAAATATGATAAAGCTGAAAGATTTATATACTTATGTATTTGCTTCCTAATGAAGTTCTCTTTTAGATAGTCTACAAGTTATTAGATTTGCGCAGTTAATTTATATTCTGTCAAGTGATGTGTGAGAATTACATTACAAATGTCTTAACAACCGTATATTTCTAACTTTCACAGATCAATTGACAAACATTCTGGGATAAAGTATGTGTTTTTCATTCTCTGTTATCGAATTTATATCCACCAGAAATTAAAAAATCGTTTGGGGGAAATAAATATGCTCGTAAGTCAAGCGAGATATTCAGTTTGGTATCTGAATTTTCTGGTCACGTAAACTGAATATTATTCAACGTCGGATAAGGATAGCTTGTATACATTGGTCAGGAGAACGCCTCAACAGTTAATATATATGCTAATTAAGGTAGCTATTCATGTTTAAAATAGGATTGGTCAAATTTTCTTTCATTGCTTTTTCTATTGATATTCGTCGTGAAGCCTTTTTTTAGGAAAAAAATCTTGAATTTTGACTTTTAGATTTGTTGATAACTAAGGTCAGGCTATTTGATTTGACGGAATATCAACCCTTGATGATGATATACTGCAAAATCTTGTTTTAGCCGATAACGTATATGTAGAAAGAAATATGCAATAAACTCCTTCACTTACGCTAAGAATGTCTATGGCTCTGGATTAACAGAAGAGAAAGTTAGCTATATAAAAAAAAAAGAATCTACGTTATATTGTATTCCCATCTCTATAATCAAAGAAGAGAAAGTTAGCTATATATAAAAAAAAAGAATCTACGTTATATTGTATCCCCATCTCTATAATCAAAGAAGAGAAAGTTAGCTATATAAAAAAAAAGAATCTACGTTATATTGTATCCCCATCTCTATAATCAAAGAAGAGAAAGTTAGCTATATAAAAAAAAGAATCTACGTTATATTGTATCCCCATCTCTATAACCAAAGAAGAGAAAGTTAGCTATATAAAAAAAAAAGAATCTACGTTATATTGTATCCCCATCTCTATAATCAAAGAAGAGAAAGTTAGCTATATAAAAAAAGAATCTACGTTATATTGTATCCCCATCTCTATAATCAAAGAAGAGAAAGTTAGCTATATAAAAAAAAAGAATCTACGTTATATTGTATCCCCATCTCTATAATCAAAGAAGAGAAAGTTAGCTATATAAAAAAAAAAGAATCTACCTTATATTGTATCCCCATCTCTATAACCAAAGAAGAGAAAGTTAGCTATATAAAAAAAAAGAATCTACCTTATATTGTATCCCCATCTCTATAATCAAAGAAGAGAAAGTTAGCTATATAAAAAAAAGAATCTACGTTATATTGTATCCCCATCTCTATAATCAAAGAAGAGAAAGTTAGCTATATAAAAAAAAGAATCTACGTTATATTGTATCCCCATCTCTATAATCAAAGAAGAGAAAGTTAGCTATATATATATATAAAAAAAAAGAATCTACGTTATATTGTATCCCCATCTCTATAATCAAAGAAGAGAAAGTTAGCTATATAAAAAAAAATCTACGTTATAGTGTATCCCCATCTCTATAATCAAAGAAGAGAAAGTTAGCTATATCAAAAAAAAAAAAAAAAAAAATCTACGTTATATTGTATCCCCATCTCTATAATCAAAGAAGCGAAAGTTAGCTATATCAAAAAAAAAAAAAAAATCAACGTTATATATATATATATATATATATATATATATATATATATATATATATATATAGCCTTATCAAAGGAATTTAGAATACACAAAATATGCTCTGCAGAGGAGTAAGACGCCCCCCCCCACGAGTGTTCTGGGTAAGACATTAAACTGCACCTGTTCATGAGCCTTCTGTTTTGGAGATCTAGAAGTGTGGAGTATTTATTTATAGCCATTACTCCCATGTCCACTCTAATCCGGAGTGGGGTTACCTCTTAGAGTCTCGTCTATGGGTCAAATAGATCGTTTTAAAATCATTTGTATTCGATAAGAACGCGTGAAAAAATTCTCTTTATAGAAAAATGTGAAAATGAATGTACAATGAACTCGATTACCCAACCTCTAGGCATAAAGTAACCCTGACTGGCTGATATGCCGTTAGAATCAATCAATCTGAATTTGAATCTTTATTTTATGATCCGACGTTAGTGCTGATACTTTTATGATGATATCATTTATTTCAATTACTTATATGCTTTCATGTCACGTTTAATTGACCTAACTCATGTAGCGGTCTATGAAAGACGTGTACTTCACTTTGTGCTGTAATAACAGCAGCTATTAATAAGTACGATTCCCAATAGGTGCCCTATATTTCTGACCTTCAGCCATGCTAAAACTGACTACTTAAACCAGCGCACTCTCGGCAGTAGTTTTCCATATATTATTTGGATCGCATCCTAAACTAGTCGATGTGTTCTTTATTCAGACATTTTTGACTACAAGAAATCGCTCCAGATGATGACTTATAGGTCGTATGGTTACTAATATTTTTTGTACAATTCGCACACTTTTAGTCGTACATTTCTGACAAGAACTGAAAGCAGCGAACAGCGAGGCTATCAGAAACGATATGCATCAAAAATCCGATATAAAATAAAAAAATATCCAATAAAAAGATTCACCTATATAAAAAGATAGGCAAACGATTATATATAATTGATGAATGCATAAAATTGAAAAAAAAGAATAAAAAAAAAACGCCTCGAAAACAACGTACAATTGGGCAGATACATTGGTTCACTGGTAAATGTGCTAACGACATAGATTCGTCCGTACAGACAAGATGTTTTTTGAAAATAGAAAGAAGTGAAACATTGAGAATTGGAGAAAACTTATCATCTGTTGCAACAGATCGTTAGTCAATAGATAATTGATTTAGGTGTATTTGGGCTCAAGTTAAACAGTAGAATATGAAGCTAGTAGTCATACCTACAGTTATCGGTCATGGTGTAATGGCTAAAGCGATGGACTGCGGAATCGTAGTACACGAGTTCGTACTCCAGTCACGCTATTACGTTCACTTTCGGGCAAATACCCTTGGGAAAAGTATGAACCCCCTTATCCTCCCAGCTATGGGTTAAATAGTACCACTACTGTTCTTCAAGGAGAATGGCTTTGGCATTAAATAACCTAAAAAAGTTGATATGCCATTAAACAAAGAAACCAAACCTACAGTTATTGGCACTCTAAAAACAGTTCGAAAGTTGCTTGCAAGGGTTTTGAAAGAGAATTAGTTGTCTAAATTTCTGAGACGAAGCTGGATGATTTTTATCATTAAGGGTTTTCGGACTATTGTCTTCATCTTTATAGTTATTTCCACAACGTTTCGGCCGATGTGTCCTCCGATCTTCTTCAGGTGTTTGTCGAACTCGGGAACCTACTACGTCCTTTATTGAATCCACAGGGGTTGCTTGCTCTGATTCCATTAACCATAACCGGGTACAAGTGTTAAGTTTTCCTGTATTGTGACTCACCTGCAGTCAGGATTGAACCTGAAACTTCCAGATGATTGTCTCCTTAGAAGCTTAGGGAACCAGCGCCTATAACCGTTACGCTATATGTCCTGCTGTGACACATAGCAGTTTTGAATGGGTTAAAGACTCGAGAAAGTCAAAGACTGTTTATTACATCCAGGAAGAAACGATACATATTTTAACAAAATTATAAGATCTTACATGGTTAGGTTTGGTTATTTGGTTTAATAACATATCAGCCTTTGATGGTTATTTGATGCCAAATCCTTTATATATATATATATATATATATATATATATATATATATATATATATATATATATATATATGTATGATTTATAATTGTCAGTAACTTTATTTTTAAACCAGTCAGAGGTCGTTTGTTCGAATGATTTGAATGGTTACAAGTTTATCAAATATTAAAGAGTTCTTTTTGATCCATTGACAGGACTCAAATTGGTAATTTTACTCCGGGTCAGAGTGGACCTCGGAGTAATGGCAATGAAAGAGTAATCCACATTCCTTTAAGCCCTAGGACTGGAACCTCACAATTAGATGCAGTTTAGTGTCATACTCAAGATACAAGTTGGAGTGGAGTCTTACTCTCTTCACAGATGTAGTCGGTGTATTCTGCAGCCCTAGCCGACTGGGCCACTCGTTGAGGGAGTCTTACACCTCTGCAGAGATGCAGCCGGTGTATTCTACAGCCCCAGTTGATTGGATGGATAAACATACAAATAAATGTGAAATATTTCTCTAAGACTACGAAAAAATAATAATGAATGTTCATACGGATATTGATCTTACCACGTTTCGATGAAAAACTCTTTGGATGAGAGAAGACTTGCTGTCACTTAAAAGCCACATCTTTCAATGAGGGATTACAGGGTGCGGCTGGTATTTGAGAACAGGTCTTATGGATTAGAAAAACACTTATAGAACAAAAGAAGATAATTGTATTTGACAATAAAAAGCAAGTATAAAAGTTAGCTAACAATTGATTAATATTATTCAATAAAACCACCACTAGCATCAATAACTGCTTTTATACAAGGTCAAAATCGATTACAAGCTCTGATTAACTGCTCCTTATTCATGTCAGATATTACTCAAACTATTGCAGCTTTTAAAGAGTCTTTGGTGTAATGGGGATGTTTATTAACCTCCTTCTTAACAACGCTCCTCACATAATAGTCGGGGGTGTCCTCGTGGTGTAATGGTTAAAGCGATGGACTGCGGAATCGTAGTAAGCGAGTTGGTATTCCAGTCGCGCTATTACGTTCACTTTCGGGCAAATACCCTTGGGAAAGGTATGAACCCCCTTATCCTCCCAGCTATGGGTTAAATAGTACCACTACTGTTCTTCTAGGAGAATGGCTTTGGCATTAAATAACCTACAAAGGTTGACATGTCATTAAACAAAGAAACCAAAGAAACATAATAGTCCAGTGGATTGAGATCTGGAGAGTTCGGAAATGTTGGAGGTGATGTGGTCTTACAGATTATCCATTTTTGCTTCTGTAGGATTTTTGAGTTTGTTTAAAAGTCTTTTGGATCTGTTTTAGCGGTTTTCTTTTGATTTTTCAGAAATAAATTGACTTCTCTTCATCACATAGGATTTGTATCGAATGTCTTCATGAACACTTTTTCTGATTGTATTTTCAGACACATGCAACTTTTTTGCAATTGACCCCATTGATTGACCTCGATTTTCATCAATTGTCAGCTTAACTTTATGAATAAATTCGGGTGTTCTCATTGAATCGGAACGTGTGGAATGTTTTTTTTTAAAGTTTTGAGGCAGACATTACGTTGTCATTTTCTTTTTCTAACTCTTTACGTATCTTGTGGACAAACGATCTTGCAACTCTGAGAAAACGTGCAATTTCTAAATCCCCATGATCGGCCTTTAATGTCATAATCACAGCATCCCTTTTAATTCCATTTGTTAGCATTCGGTTTGTCATTATTAATATCTGAAAAATAAAAACTGATAAAGTTAATGTTGTATAGTCACCACCATGATCAACTATACAAACACATATCCATAAGCATGCAGAATCATAACGACGACACAATAAAGACGAGCGACACAGTCTTTTAGTAAAATATACCTCTCGCTTTATTTGAAAGGGTTGTGTGTGAGAGGGAGTTGGAGACCGAACAGAACTGCAACATATTAACGCCCACTCTTATGGCCATCAGCGTTTCTTTCCCGTTCTCCTGGGATACTCAACCGGGGGCCTGGAGGACCAGCCTCTCTGGGTGCTGGTTTTCTCTACCGCATCTTATCTCCAACTCATCTGATCCCCAACTGCTCAATCGGGAGTTCCGAGGGCCCCTTCTACTGGTTGCTGTTTTCTCTACAGCATCCTTTCTCCAACTCGTCTGATCCTCAACTGATTGAATTTCCTGTGCACTGAGTTATGTAATAGTTCAACGTCCACCTTCTTCTTGCGGGCATCACACATCGCACTCAAGGTTTTATTCGGATATTCCTCGACCGGTTGCACCTGCTATTTACACAGGTGCATTTCCTATTTTGACAGCCCGGCCGGGTCGTAGGTGAATATACAACATTAATAGAAAGCAACAATATATATGTGTCCCAAATACCAGCTGCAACCTGTATATAGAAGTTTTTAATGACATTCATTGTATCTCCTTTAAATATTTGTTTGTTGTAACTGTATAAAAATCTCGGCAATAGATAGATATATTGATTGATTAATTTTAACAGCTTGTCAACCTCTTTACGCCATTTTTTTTTACTTGGAGGTGAGGGAATTGCATTCATGATTACATTTTTGTGTACTCGTTTCAAAAGAGTTTTTCTTTTTAATTACACACGGTCCTTTCGAATATGAATAATCTTTTAAAAAGGTCTATTTGATCCACAGATGGGGACTATTATTCCATATCAGAATAGGATTGAGAATAATCACTATAAAGGAGTACTCGATACTCCTCACACCTCCAAACTGGGGCCTCACATTTCAGATGCAGTTAGTATCAGATCAAGGGCACCCTTTTTTGTGGAAGGTCTTACTCCTCTGCAGGGGATACAGTCAGTGTATTCTAAGCCCCGTCGAGAGGTCTAAAATAACAAAAGGAATTATTTTGATATATTGTCGGAGCTAAATCCCTTGGAATGATTTTATCAAAACCCATGCGGACGGAGGTGTCCTTGTGGTGTAATAGTTAAAGCGACGGACAGCGGAATCGTAGAAAGTGAGTTTGTACTCCAGTCGCGCTATTACGTCCACTTTCGGGCAAATACCCTTGGGAAAGTTATGAACACCCTTATCTTCACAGCTTAGGGTTAAATAGTACCACTACTGTTATTCTACAAGGATGGCTTTGGCATTTGATAACCTATAAAGAACGGAGGACTGTAGTAAGAATCAACAGAAAACTTATAGACATTAAACATCTCTGAATTCTTATCAATAGCTATTTCTCTGCGAGTCAAAACGGCTCACTGTCAACAAATACTAAACCGTGTACACGAACAAATTCGATCTCTCATCAAATGTCGTAACGATCAGGCAAAAGGAAATATATACCTTGTGTCAGCAGTTACTTCTTGAAATATGGAAGTGACATCTGAATATTGAGATGAAAAAAAGGGCAACGGAGTAGCTGTAGAAATACAAACTCTTTAACCGTTACTGATCGCTTTTTAAGCGACGTGTGGGGGTGTCCTCGTGGCGTAATGGTTAAAGCGACGGACTGCGGAATCTTCCTCCAGTTGCGCTATTACGTTCACTTTCTGGAAAATACCCTTGGGAAAGGTATGAACCTCCTTATCCTGCCAGCTATGGGTTAAATAGTACCACTAGTGTTCTTCTAGGAGAATGGCTTTGGCATTAAATAACCTACAAAGGTTGATATGCCATTAAACAAAGAAACCAAACCAACCTAGAGCGACATGTGTGTGTTTCCCTTTCAGACTCTGATCCGCCTAGAATATGCTGTGTCCCCCTGCAGAAGGATAAAACCCTTCTAAAAAAGGGGGTGTCCTGGGTTTGATACTAAACTGCATCTTATATTGAGCCTCCAGTTCTAAAGATATGGGGAGTGTTAAGTACCCCTTAATTATCATTACCTCCAGGTCCACTGACTAGGAATGGTAGTACCCTTTAGGGTCTCAGTTATGGACCAAATAGGTATATTTGGAAATTATTTATATTCGGAACGATATAAAACCGTGATCTCATATAACTTTAAGAAACAACTAAAAAAATGTAACTAAAAACGTACAATGTACACAGTTCCCTAACTTATTGGCATAAAAATAATCCCAGACGGTTTGACATGCCATTAAAATCAGTCTATCTATTAACTAGATGCAGGTGGACGTTTGATAGAGTTTATCTAAAACATAAGAACGCTGAATATGTTGTCATGAATCTTTCTTTTTATGCACTCATTTTTATATATGCATTACTTTTCTCCTGTTATTTCTTCAAACATCCATCGTTATTTTAACAACATTTTTCATGAATTTCAAGTCATGAAGAAAGTTATTATGACCGAAACGTTCAACGTCGACTTTCATAATAAATTCATCAAATTTTGGATGATTTTGTTTTTTTACCTTTTTTTCATACTGTTGGATTTATTTCTTTATTTCTTCCATATATATATATATATATATATATATATATATATATATATATATATATATGCACACGTTAATCCGATACATACATAATGTTTCTGAGACTCTTTGAACATATATATGTTGACACACTAATAATAATAATGATGATAAGTTAACCCAATAATAATAATAATAATAATAATAATAATAATAATGAAGTTTAGTAAACTGAAGAAAATCTTATATATGGTTAATTAAAATTAAAACAAAAATAGTATGTAATACTTGTTTCGTTATAACATTTGAATCATAATTCTATTTTATTGGGTTATTTTCTTCTCTCTCTCACTTTCTTTCTCTTTCTCACACTCTCTTTTTTCCTCTCTCTCTTTCTCTCTCTCATCCGCTCTCTCTCTCTCTCTCTCTCTCTCTCTCTCTCTCTCCCTCTCTCTTTCTGTGTCTCTCACACTCTTTCTGTTTCTGTATCTCTCACACTCTTTCTCTCTTTCTTCCCCTCTCTCTTTCTCACACACTCTCTTTCTCTTTCTCTCTCTCTCACACTCTTTCTCTCTCTCTTTCTCTCTCACTCTCTTTTTCTCTCTCTTCTTTTCTCTCTCTCTCTCTCTCTTTCTCTCTCTCTCTCTTTTCTCTCTCTTTTTCTCTCACTCTATCTCACTTTCTTTCTTTCTTTCTTTCTTTCTTTCTTTCTTTCTTTCTTCTGGTTATTATTTGCCATTTCTATAATCGTTCTCTTTCTTTTTTATTCTATTTCTTTTCCTTTTTCTTTTTTTTTTCAAATACTGTAACTCTCTCTGCAACTTTTTTTTTCAAGTCTCAACCGTTTTCCAACTAACATTCTACTTTCTCTTTCATTTCTTGCAGTTCATTTCCCACACATTCCTTTGTCTTTCTTTTATCCTATTCGTTACTTAACTGTCTCTCGTAGATACCGTTCTCCTGGTTCTCTTCTCTATATCAATAATATCGTGTCAGTAGTAGAGAATACGCCTTTCATAGGAAATCAATGAATTGTAGAGTATAACAGGCCTCTCAAGCGTCGTTTGACTGGGACATACGAACAGACAGGCCAAATCCAACTAGTTGGTTGACTGGTTGGTTTGGTCGGCGCAGAAACAGACAGAAAAATCGAGCGCCTTTCTAGAAATAATCACGAACCGTTTAGAAATAGCAAGGCTTTTTCTTAAAGAGAAAGTCAACTCTTTTTCTTAAATATTTTTCACTGCAGCGGAAATATACATTGAGGTGGATGAAATTAGTCTTTCGTATTTGACTGGTTATTAGTGGATTGATTCCGACTCAGGCTGTCTTGCTGATGTAAGTCAAGGGCAGTTAAGGTAGAAATTTCAATCGCTCTTTTTCTCCTTCTCCGTTTTCTTTTTCCTTTCTTGCTTCCGGCGTTTAAAGGAGATGAATGAATGCGCCATTGCCTTGATCTGAACTGGTAGAGCTTTTATTTTGATAACAAGTTATCATTGAATGCTTTCTTACAGTCAATGCATTTCTGTTCAGATGTCATGTTGATAGTTTAGTAAAATTTGCCTAGTCTGCCATAAGGCCACAAGTTGTTTATATTACTTAATGTTCTTAAGCTAGTTGTGGACAAACTGAGGCCCGCGGTATTTTCTGAATGACCGGCCAAATTTCTCAAGGAAAAGGAAAAAATAATTTTCGCATTTCGTACATTCTTTTTTATGGTGAAGCTTTTATAAAAGTAAAGTTGGTGACCTTTTGTCGAGAGTGACCCGAAGGCTCCCTTTTCGATAGCTACTACACCGAGGTGTAGGGGAGGGTGATACTTCTTCCCCTAGATTGCTCCACTTTACCCTTGATACCTACCTTATAATGCTGAGTGTTGAGCAAAGAGGTATCAAGTACCATTTTTAAAGTCTTTGGTAAGACCCAACCTGGGATTGAACCCCGGTCTCCTGGACCATTGGCGAACACTCTACTCACTGCAAGCTTTATAAACAGTACCTCTGAGTTCGTTAAGCGAGAATAAAACAAGTCGACTCTTACTTATCCTATTTACCAACCCCTCCGCTCGGGCAGGATATGACACAAGGTCAATTTTTAAGCGGAGTTTAACAGGTTTGAATTCAGAGTTTTCCTTCTCCTAGACTAGTTGCCTCACCACGACTGAAGAACCTAGTCTGTCCTACTATTTACCCGTAGCTGGAGGGAGAATAATTGGATTCATACCTTTCCCAAGGGTATTAGTGATATGTGAAATGCAATCAGCCTCGTCTAGGATTTGGACTCCTGTCGACGTGTCCATTACCTACGACGATAAACCATTACACCACGAGTCGACTCTTACTGATAACAGGAGAACAACTGAATTTTATCTAAAATATTTGGCGCTTGCCGGTGTGTGTGTATGTGTGTGTGTATGTGTGTGTGCATATATCAAGTGTTTGTGCGCTGATAACCGGTATTGAGTCAGCTTTATTAATGAGGCCACAACAATTTTCATTATGTATTTTAAATTAACCATTAAACCCTCAATTTGAAATTGACAAATGAAATTATTTATTAATCAGATTGTTTAATATGCAACTATAATTTAAAGAAAATAGCTTTGATAAAATATACAGATTATGAAAATATTCAATTTTTTCTTCAATACACGAATCATCTTTTTATTCAATACACTGATTTTTCTGGTATTCATTATTTTTTCTTTTAATTATTCCGTCATGTATCATGATAGAAGGTATCAGTGTTAATATTATATCAAAACAAATCTTTTTTCTTTTTAGAAAAGAACTTTTTTACTGTAGAGAAAAAGATCTTTTACCTTATTTCTAAGACTGATGCTTACACGTATTATATTCAGTAGTAAATATGTTTGAGGTACCTTCAATACAGCATAATCGACTGGGGGTGTAGAATACATCGACTGCATCTCTGCAAAGGGTGAGCCCCCACCCCAACGTGTGTCTTGGATATGACACTAAACAATGTGATGCCTAGGTTCCAGTAATGCTGGAGCTTTGCAGTGCAGAGTACTTTTTCATTGCCATCATTCCCAGCTCCACTTTGGCCCGGAGTGGTAGCACCTGAAAGGGTCCTATCTATGTGAGAACTGTCTGACATTTAAACTGAGTGCACCCAAATGACTAATGCTAAATTGACTTGTTTGAAATAGAGCTGTTTGATCATTTAATTGTCTGTAAACAAATGACTGATGTTTAATTGAATTGTTAGTGATACATAGCAATAACTTGGAACCATTCAACTTTGTTGAATTATGCTAAATTGAGTTGTTCGAAATAGAACTGTTTGATCCTTTAAATGTGTGTATCTACAAAATGTGTTTACAAATTATATATATATGTATAAACAGAATTTGGTATTAAATAACCAAAAATGGTTGATATACCATAAAACCCAACTTAAACCTTCAACGAAAAATTACCTTGAATTCTTTTGTAGACCGGGGCTCAATACCAGGTTAGGTCATACCGAAGACTTAAAAATGGCACTTGATACCTCCTTGCTTAACACTCAACATTATAAGGTACGTATCAAGGGTAAAGTGGAGCAATCCAGGAAAATGAGTAGAGCCCTCACCAACACCTCGGTATAGTAGCTATTGAAAACGGAGCCTTCGGGTCGTTCTCGACTACGGTTGTCAACTTTACTTACTTATTTAGAAGGGCTCACCTGATGAGGAACCACGTCTCATGCTCCCTGCTTCTCGAAAAAAATTGTCTATGCTTATTCTAATTTGATACATATTTAAATACTGATGAGGTTGGACCCTTTCTTTTTTAAAAATTTAAGTGGTCAACAGAAACAATTTTATATGATTATCATATTGTAAAGACTAGACAGTGATGGGATATTACATTTAAATGTCAAATCGCTTATGAATCGGGGAACATTTTCCATTGAAGTTGAACACATCTTATTTTTATCTAAATGATTTTAAATAGCGCGACATGAAAATGAGGGATACTATGATTTAGATTCCTCATGAAAATTTGTGTTTCTATGATCTCATCAAATCTCTCTCTATGGAGACACATACTACTTCGACATTGTAGCAGGTGTACTGCAAGGGGACACATTAGCCCCAAATCTCTTTATCATCTGTCTAGACTACGTACTTAGAACATCTATCAATAAAATCAAAGAAAACGGTTTCAAGCTAACAAAAGAAAGAAGCAGAAGGTACTCGTAAAACAATTAAAAACAATTACGTAAAACAATTACCGACGTAGACTACGCCGATGACATAGCGCTTCTGGCAAATGCACCTGCCCAAACCGAAACCCTGCAACATAATCTGGAACGAGCCGCTGCAGGCATCGGCCTCCATGTCAATGCACACAAGACGGAATATATGTGCTTTAATCAAACGGGTGACAACTCTACTCTAAACGGTAGCTCTCTGAAACTAGTTGACAAGTTTAACTACCTAGGAAGCAGTATCTCATCAACTGAGACAGACATTGACATGCGACTAGCAAAGGCATAGACAGCTATCGATAGGCTATTGGTCATATGGAAGTCAGACCTGACCGATAAAATGAAACGCAGTTTCTTCCAAGCAGCGGTCGTGTTGATACTGCTATATAGATGCACTACATGGACGCTAACGAAACGGATGAAGAAAAAGCTTGACGGAAACTACAAAAGAATGCTGCGAGTAATATTGAACAAGTCCTGGAGGCAGTGCCACAAAAAGCACCAGCTGTACGGTCACCTACCTCCCATCACGAAAACTATCAAAATTAGACGAACCAGACATGCGGGATATTGCTGGAGAAGTAGGGACGAATCCATAAGTGACGTACTCCTGTGGGCTCCTTCACATGGACGAGCAAAGGCAAGACGACCGGCTAGAACCGACATGCAGCAGCTCTGTGCTGATACGGGATGTAGCCCTGAAGACCTGTCGGAAGCAATGGACGATTGGAAGGGGTGGCGAGAGAGGGCCAGGGATATCCGTGCTGATAGCGTGACATGATCTCTCTCTCTCTCTCTCTCTCTCTCTCTCTCTCTATATATATATATATATATATGTATATATATATATAGAGAGAGAGATGGTAGATTTGGTAAATCCAACAAGATGAGAAAAATAAGTTGAAAAGTGAATAAGCCAAAACGCTAACAACGGATTCAAAATGATATTTCGTCTTTATTTCAGAAAGACTTATTCAGAATGAAGTTCAATAGGAGGAAATAGATAATTAGAATAATTATAAAGAGGGAGGGACGAACTCATAAGTGATGTACTCCTATGGACCCCCACATATGGCCGGGTAAAAGCAGGACGACCAGTTCGAACATACATTCAGCAGCTATGTGAGGATACGGGATGTAGCCCTGAAGACCTGCCAGAGGCGATGAACGATAGGGAGAAGTGGCGAGAGAGGGTCAGGGATATCCGTGCTAGCGGCACGACATGATGATCCTATTTACCCAACCCCTCCGCTCGGGCAGGATATGACACAAGGTCAATTTTTTAAGCGGAGTTTAGCAGGTTTGAATTCAGAGTTTTCCTTCTCCTAGACTAGTTGCCTCACCAAGGCTGAAGAACCTAGTCTGCCCATAGCTGGAGGGAGAATAATTGGATTCATACCTTTCCCAAGGGTATTAGTGTTATGTGAAATTCAATCAGTCTTGTCCAGGAATTGAACTCGTATCGCCGTGTCCATATCCTGTGACGATAACCATTACACCACGGGCACCACGACATGATGATGATGATGATGATGAGTGGTCATAAGAAGGAGAGGCAGAAAAGAAAGAAAGGGAGAGATAGAGATATATATCAGAGTCAGGGCAGCTGGGGTTATTGGCTGTGACTCTGATTAATTTTTAGAACATCTGGGCCATGGTTGAGTAGACAGTGTGGAGGTTACTGCCACTGTTAAGCGTATTAAATTTGGTAACATAAAAGTACTATGCTCGTTGTGGGTATCGGTTATGTAAGTTTTTGTCCCCGCTCCTAGTTGTTTTTCAGTTTAGTTGGGCCCTTATTTTTTGTGTTTGTTTCTCTGGGGCTATAGAATACACCGACTGCTTCTCTGCAGAGAGGTATGACTCTCCCAACGAGTGTCCTGGATATGACACTAAACAATCTAATGGTGAGGTTCCGGTAATACTAGAGCTTTGGAGAATGCGGAGTACCCCTTCATTGCCATCGCTCCCAGGTCAACTCTGGCCTGGAGAGGTAGCACCTAATAAGGGTCCTATCTATGGGTTAAATTAAACTAAACCGTGGTTTCTTGACTTTACTGTTTTTTTTGCATTTAAACTGCGTATTTATGCTAAATTGAATTGTTTAAAGTAGAAATGTTTTGACATTTAAACTGCGTATATATGCTAAACTGAATTGCTCGAAATAGTACTGTTTTGATCTTTAAACTGTGTACTTATTCTAAACTGAATTATCTGAAATAAAACTGTTTTGATATTAAGTCTATGTATTGCCCTGTTGGCAGGGGCTGTAGAGTACACCGACTGTACCTTTGCAGAGGGGTAAGACCCTTCCCCACACAACGAGTGTCCTGATATGACACGAAACAATCTGATGATGAGGTTCCAGTGATGCTGGGGCTTTGGGAAATGCGGAGCACTCCTACATTGCCATTGCTCCCAGGTCCACTCTGGTCCGGAATGGTAGCACCTGATAGAGCCCCATCTATGGGTTAAATAGAATTAAACTGCGTACTTATGCTAAACTGAATTGTTTGAAATAGAACTGTTTGACTAAACTGAATAGCTTTAAGTAGAAATATTTTTGACAATTAAACTGTGTATTTATGCTAAACTGAACTGCTTGAAATAGAACTGTTTTGACATTTAACTGTGTGTGGAGAAAATCTGTGCTTATACTAAACTGGAGTATACGAATAAAGCTTTTTAGTGGATTCGTACAGGTAAATCAGCTTTGATATCCACTCAGTTGTTAACTCAAGATATTTTTAAAAGTTGTGGTTTTATGTGTGAGTTTTTGTTGTGTCAATATTTGAAGATATTTTTGTTGTTGTTATTATTTAGAGTTAGAGTCGGAAACATACTTTTATAGAATAGTGAATATATTTTAGCATTCAAATGACGTTTTATTATATCCTGGGTATGATTCTAAACTGCATCGATGGTGAGGCTCCAGTTTTGGAGTTTGGGGAATGTGGAGCACCCTTTCATTGCCATTACTCCTAGGTTCTCTCTAAATCCACTGAGAGGTTGTACTTGTCCCATCTATAGGTAAAATAGAATTGCTTATTCTTTTTTTTTACTAGTGATTATTATTAAATAGAGCTATTTGTGTTAGATGGCAATACTTGAAACCATTTATTGTCCTGGGTACGACATTGAACTGCATGTGAGACTTTAGTCTTGGAGTTTGTGGAATGTGAAGTTTCACTGCATTACCATTACTCTTAAGATCACTCTAACCTAGAATGGTAGTACCTGTTTGGGTCCCATATATGGGTCAAATAGAATTGTTCAATCTTTTACAAGGGATTATTATTATTAGTGTTAAATAGCAATACTTGAAACAATTTAGCAATACTTGAAACAATTTAACTGTGTTCAAACAAATGACTGATATTGAATGGAATCATTAGTGTTAGTGAGGTTGGTGACATTAGTCGAGGGTGACCCGAAGGCTCCCTTTTCAATAGCTTCTACACCTAGGTGTAGGGGAGGGCGCTACTTCATTCCCTGAATTACTCCACTTTATCCTTGATCTGTACCTTACAATGCTGAGTGTTAAGCAAGGTGGCATGCAGTGCCATATTTTTAGTCTTTGGTATGACTCAACTTGGGATTGAACCATTGGTGAACACTCTACTCATTCGACCAATGGCCAAATGAGTAGACTGTTCGCCGATGGTCTGGAAGACTCGGTGTAGAAGCTATTGAAAAGGGAGCCTTCGGACCACCATCGACTAAGGTCGCCAACTTTACTTTATTAGTGTACGTAATACTTGAAACCATTTAACAATACAAACAATAAATAGCAAAACTGGAAACAATTTAACTGTGTGCAAACAAATGAGCTCTGACTGATTTAAAAATTGTTGCCAATAAACTATTCATTCACAAATCATATATACTTAATATATATGTATAAACAGGATATGGCATTATATAACCTACAAAGGTTGATATGCCACAAAATCCAACCAACCAACCAACCAACCAACCAGTTTTGATATTTTATAGAAATTTCATAAAATTTAATGAAAATGGATTGATTGGTTTAAAAAAAAACTTCCAAGAATTTTGTTCCAAAAAAACAACAAAAATTCAATTTAAATCCAATAATTATTCAAATGATATTTTATAATAAATATGATACATTACATTGAATTATTAAAAAATAATTAATCTAATTAATTAAAATATTATAATTGCTGAAATTTTATTACATAATGAATTTGATGTTTTACTTAAAACATGAGTTAAATAGTATCACTACTGTCTCTTTACGTTCCTTTTCAGATTAATACCCTTGAGAAAGGTATGAAGTCCCTTATTCTCCCAGCCAAGTGTTAAATAGTATCACTGTCTTTTTACGTTCACTTTTGGACTAATACCCTTGAGAAATATATGAACTCTCCAGCTATGGGTTAAATAGTACTTCTACTATTCATTTACAAGAATGGTTATGACATTAAATATCTCACGAAGGTTGATATGTCATGAAAGAAAGAAACCGGACCAAACCATAATTTCTTCGTTTTTCCGATAACCGTCTCAATGGAGAGATAATTTTATGTCACGTTATCTACCCAAAATTCTTAAAGTTGTGGAGACGGAAAATACAGTTAGAATAATAAAGAATTCGAAAAGTCATTTACGTTATTCCCCAAATAGCTAATGAGATATACCGGAAATGGCTCTCCCGAATAATGTAAATGATTAAAGTGACTAAAAGAAAGCTTCTCGAGGGTAGTTGTCGGATAGAGGCCAGTTATTAATGGCCCCTGGGGTAAATATACGTACCCTGAGTGGACTGTCCCAGTAATAACATTACTGGTGCTAAGATTATTTTCTATATAAGCCTGTCCCTTTTTAAAAAAAATGAATAAAGTGGGATCTGTCCTGCTTAAAGAAATTGACCTTGTGTCACAATTAGCATGTGGGGAGGGGTTGTTAAAAGCATAAAGTGTGACCTAAACCTCCTCCTACTCCTCCTCCAATAAAATCCCACAAACAAACCAAAACATGTTGGTTCTTAATTTTACAATCGGTGTCATTATATTCAGAAATATTAACTTTTAGCGAGGTGGAATGTTGTCACGTGAGCGTGTGTGTTTGGTTACTTCCTCGCTAAGTGTAGTTGGTAAATAAATGAGAGAGAGAAGTACGAAGACGAAGATGACGTAAGGTTTTTATGATTGGTTTTTTATGGCAGCATGGAATAAAGGGTTTACGTTTATGCTGCAAGTCTCGTAGGAAGGAAAGAAGTAAAGAAGCGAAATGAAGTTGTTATGGAATGGAGAAAGCATTTAAGCAGCGAAAAGTGCATCATTAGGTTAAGGCATTGTTGAATGTGAGAGGGAGATATGTTCACCATAGTGTAGCAAAAGTCGTGTTTGTTGTTTGAGGACAGAAACGGTTGTAGTCACCGTAAGTTTGTAGTTCTGGTGGTTTCGGGAAGAAGCGCGAATGTTTCCAGAAAATATTGCCTAGAGGTGAAGGAGCTAGGTGTCGGAGCGGAATTTTGCATTGCAGTCGACATAGCCAAATTTGGAGGTGACGTAAAGTTGTTCCGGTGTGTGGCGTATTGAATTTATCTAATTCATATTCAACTGGGAACCCTTTGTCTAAGAGAATAGACGCATGGGGTCCATAAATTAGACGGCTTCTCACATTGTGTGGATGCTGCTGCTGCTATTGAAGAGCAGACAGTAAGACGTCTGTCCTGAACGAAGTTGTTCTGCGAAAGGGAGTGTTTGTTGGCTTCCCCAATTTCTGCTGCCCGGAAAGATGATCTGGGTGGAATAGGATAAGTCATCCTGATTGGGTGAAATTATGCATCGACCCTAACGGTCGTATTAAATTACGCGCCAAATAAAAATACTAAATTCTTTCTGCAACAAGCTTAAGCTCATTGGTGTGGTTAAGCTGATTTTTCAAATATTAGCACCTGTTGAATTTTTACGAGAACGCAATCAACGTCCATTTTGGTTTGCTAGAATGAAGTCTTCATCGTACCTCATGATTAATTTTTCTTAAGACCGTTGGGTCTATGAAAGTGACCCCTATGGTATGTGTTGTTGTTCCCTGACCAATATTTTGGAAGTATGAAGAGAATGTAGCTTGATTCCCGCTTATGGTAAATATTAGGTTTAAAAGGAAGAGGAAGTTACCTCCGTCAGAATTCACCTGAAAGAGGAAAATTATTAGGCAATGTAAAGTATATATATATATATATATATATATATATAGGGGGTGGACAAAATAATGAAAACATAAGATCTTAGGATCATAATTTTGTAACTCCTATAAAACCACCAAAAGTTTTTTATTTTTGTTTTTTGATTTATTTAAAATTCTTCTTGTCTTATTTTTCTAAAACTATTGTTTTTTTACATGTGTCATCAGGAGAAATTAATCAAAATTTATTAAAATGGCAAATCTATCCAACTTGAAAAAAGTTCAAACATGTTGATACTCGAATAGCAATTGCTGGTGTAACAAAAAAACGCTGAATTATTTGGTGTAGCAAGGAATACTGTCTCGAAGGTAATGACGGCATTTAAGAAAGAATGAAAAAATCTCCTCATTGAAGCGAAAATCTGGAAGAAAGTGAAATCTGTCTGATTGAGACCGTTGGACTCTTATGTGGATTGTTAGAAAGGATAACAAGAATACACCTTCGAAAATCACAGTAGAACTTAATGACCGTTTCAAGAACTCAGTTTCATTAAAAACTGTAAGAAGGGAGCTAAACAAAGCCGGATTTCACGGGATGACTGGAATCAGAAAACCATAAAATAAATTAATTTGAAATTTCCAGGGACTTCCATTATTTTGTCCAACGCCTGTATATATATATATATATACGAGGATCATTAAATAAGTTTCCAGACTTTTTTTCGTATGGACACTTTTATTGATAGTACACACATGAAACTCTAGTCCCCTTCGAAGTAATCTCCTCCGGCTGCAATGGACTTGTTATACCGTTCCAACAACTTCTGGAAGGCCCCATGGAAGTCCGCTTATGTAAGCATGTCAGAGCCTCTTTCATCTCCTCAATTGTCTCATAACGACAGCCTCTGAGCTTAGGGAATAAGCAAAAGTCACAGGGAGCAAGGTCTACATTATAGGGAGGCTGAGGAACTGTCTTGATGCCCATCTTGCTCAAATAGTCTGTGACAAGGATGGAGTTGTGGACTGGTGCATTGTCCTGCTGGAAATGCCACAGACCCGATTTAAAGAGTGCTGGCCTCTTCTCTAGGAATCTCTTCTTGAACTCTCTTAAAACCTCAACATAGTAACCCTAACCCTAAGCCTTTGGCCAATCAACTGACTTCCTTACTCCTCCCACACCTCTCATCATCTCTCACAGACTCCCTGCTTTCCTTGAATCTCTTATGCCACTCAAAAACCGATGCTCGATTCATGCAAGATGGCCCAAAAGCAGTCTGAAGCATCCCATACGTTTCTGTGGCATTTTTTCCAATTTTAAAACAGAATTTTATTGCACATCGTTCTTCTAAAGTGTCCTCACGTCCAGATTGCATTTTTGAAATTGACCAGCTGTGACAATCAGGCTTTAGTAGGGTGTATTCCAATTGCTGCTGTAGCTGTTGATTTAAACCTGAAATCATAAAAGTTGGTCAGTCATCTCATAAGATGTATAGCAATAACATACTAAATTTTCAAGAGTCTACGACAATTTTAAATTCCTGTACAAAAGAGTCTGGAAACCTATTGAATGCACCACTTATATATTTATATATAGTTCCACCCTACTTATATATATATATAATTCCACCCTACTTATGTATATATATATATATATATATATATATATATATATATATATATTGTTCCTCCCTACTTTTATATATATATATATATATATATATATATATATATATATATATTTCCATAATACTTCTTATATTTCAATAAAGCTTCAAGAGAATCAATTAGCTCGTTCATTTTTTCTTACAGAATGTAAGTATATTAATCTGAAAATTATATTATCTGATATGCTTTCATTAGCTGTTATTCTGAGTCATTTATAATTACTTTTATTCTAAACAACAAACACTGAGAATCCCGCCAGTTGTTTGATATAAAAAGCAGAATTAGAATCCTTTTTCTTATAATATATATCATCATCATCATCATCAGGTGCCGCTAGCACGGATATCCATGATCTTCTCGCCACTTCTCCCTATCGTTCATCGCCTCTGGCAGGTCTTCAGGGCTACATCCCGTATCCTCACATAGTTGCTGAATGTATGTTCGAGCTGGTCGTCCTGCTTTTACCCGGCCATATGTGGCGGTCCATAGGAGTACATCAGTTATGAGCTCGTCCCTGCTTCCCCAGCTGTGTCCTGCATGTCTGGTTCATAATATATATATATATATATAGGTCGACGCTGGGGGAATTTAAGACTAGGTACTATAACCATAAAACGAGTTTCTCTCACGAGAAGTATAGGCATAGTACTACGCTATCTAGTTATGTGTGGGAGCTCAAGGATAACAAAGGGATAGATCCGATAATGAAATGGGAAGTAGTAAAGAAATGCCGTAAATATAGGGCTGGAGATAGGGGTTGTTTGCTTTGCATGGAGGAAAAATTGGCAATAGCGTCTTGTAAAAGTAGGGATATGTTAAACCAAAGATCGGAGGTGTTAGATAGTTGTAGACATAAAAGGGCGTGGTTGCTCTATAATTAGGGATAGGCTTCGGAGTATTTATAACGAGGGTTTTTTTTTTTTTTAATAAAAGTAAGTTTTTTTGTTCATTTCTCCTTTTTTTTTTTAATTATTTGTTTCTTTTGTTATGTAAATTTTAAGCAAGTTGGGTTTTTGGTGAATATAAAACGGCGTTTTCTCCTTTAGCATTAGTCGGGGTTAGACTTCCTGATGATCCGTTAAGGTAAAACTTTAGTAGAAGATTTCCGACTCGCGATTTAAGTTAATTTCACACATATATATATATATATATATATATATGAATTAAGTATTTGGAACTAATTTTATTTCTTTTGTCGACGTGTGTCCTACGTTTTTTCTGAATTAGACGTAATGACTTATGTTCTACTGAAGAATTTAGTGACTTTTTTCAAAGTAAAGGTGGTATTTAACATTTGATAATACACTTATGAAAATAGTATTAAAATTAATACGATTATTGTTGCTCAGACAATGAATTTGAGAACGTATAGAAAAATGTCTACTTGAATTTACAAAGAGTCGTTTAAATTTTCGCTGTAAAATTACATCTTTAATAGTAAATTAAAGTAAATAGTAATAAATTAAAGTAATAGTAAATCTTTGACTTGAATGGAACGTCGCGAGAACAAACTAGATAGCAACTACACAAGGACGTTGCGTGTTGTTTTGAATAAATTCTGGAAACAGTATCATCCAAAACAGCAGTTGCTCGGCCACTTACCTCCCATCATACAAACCATTTAAGTAAGACGAGCAAAAAGTGTGGGTCGCTGCTAGTGAAATTAGAACGAATTCATAAGCGACATTCTTCCATGAACTTTTACATATGGACATTGTTACCAGTCTAGAGTACTTACCAAGAACGATGGCCAATAGGGACGAATGGTAAGAAAGTCAAAGGAATCCGTGCTGTTGGAGTGCCTTGATCTTTCTGTGAGATTGTTCTATGAATTGCAGGCAGCACAAAAACGCTGTTTAATAGAAAATCAATTGTTATTTCAGGGTGTGTACAGAAACATTTACCTAATAGGGCCTTGTCTATGGGTCAAATAGAACTAAATTGCGTACTTATGCTAAACTGAATTGTTCGAGATAGAACTGTTTTGGCATTTAACTGTGTATAAACAAAATCTATACTTATACTAAACTGAATTGGTTGAATTAGAACTGTTTGACTAAACTAAATAGCTTGAAATAGAAATGTTTTTGACAAACTGTGTACTTATGCTAAACTGAATTGTTTGAGATAGAACTGTTTATTTGTATAAAAATGGATTTTGCGTTAAATAACCTACAAAGGTTGATATGCCATAAAGTCCAAACAAACAAGCTGTAACATAGGACCAACGTGTTGTGCTGTAAAGGAAGAAGTCTGCAGAAAAAGAAATATTCAAACTCGAAGGTAAGGGAAGAAAATATAGCAGTCGTTTATTATTCAGGTAGCTATGATCGTTGCAACTCGAAAAGTTCATTCTAGTTACGTCCTTCTTCTCCCTTCCTCTTGGTGGTGACGGGTTGTGGGTGAGAGCTGGCTATTGACACACGCCTGTCATAGCAGACTGGGTAGGACGGGTCGGAGCCTCGGAACCTTTGACTCGCCTGTTTTGAAAGCTGCCTTCAACTCTGCCTAAATCTCGTGACTTGTTTTCTTATATAGAGATTTTGGGTAACAAATCGAAGATCCCCGAATGTTCGATGTCACCAGTGAAACACGTTATAGTTCATCTGTGATTATTTTAAAATCACGTCTAACTTTGCGGGTCATTCTGCCCGCACACGCGAGTCGCGTGACACCTTCACTGATTGACGACAGCGCCCGTCCGTAATATTACAAAGCAAACAAACAAACAAACAAACAGAAACATCTGTATCTGTTACATTCCTTAGAATGTTGGTTCAAAGACTTTAGGATCATCAAACATCTCAAAGTATAGTGTTATACTCTGGCAGTAAACCTTTTTACACCTGATTGAGAAATGTTGACGATTCCTTTTTACAGAGTGCAGCGGAAATAACTATCACATTTTAAACCGTCACCTGTCTGATCCAAATGAACTTAGGTAAGTAAAAATGGTGACTTCATCAAGTCAATGTTCCATAATTTTTATCACTTACGATCATGTTACTGGCCATGTTTTTTAAAAGGTTGATAAAAAGAACAAGGTAACAGATATTTAAAGGAAAAATTATTTCACTTTTGCTGCTTTCTTTTAATCGCTGAATCTGTACGAGTGCAATCTTTATATATATATATATATATATATATATATATATATATATATATATATATATATATATATATACAAAGTTTCCAATCTTATATATATATATATATATATATAAATTGGAAACTTTAAATATATATATATATATATATATATATACAATATATATCTTATATACATATATATATATATATATATATATATAAAGTTTCCAATCTTTACATATATAAATGTATATATATATATATATATATATATATATATATATATATATATATATATATTTACAATCTTCATCTATCTATATATGTGTGTGTGGTACTGAATTGTACTGTATTTTTCCGTATCTGATTTAAAGTAAGATGATATTTTATTTTACTTTATTTATCTTTTATTTTTTGCTTGCTCAGGAGTTAAAAGTGTGGCATACGTAATTACCCCTCACCAAAAACAAACAAAAGCAAAGACAAAAACAAAAAACAACAAAAAACAAACAAACAAAAAACAAAAAAACAACCCCCACCCCTAAAAAAACAGTATATATTAGGAACAGCTTCAGAAATGATTGCTTTGTCTAAAATCTTGGAAGTCTTTACAACTGCACCAGTTACATAAAAACAATATATTTTCTTTAAATTAATCTTAAATGTATATTAAAAGAATTACATGATTGCTTATAGAATGAAACGTTTACTGTAGCGCGTTCTTTAAATGCATAGTGGGCAGTTCCCGTGGCGTAATGGCTAAAGTACTAGACGGCGGTCTCGAAGTAAGCGTGTTCGAACTCTGGTCGCGCTGTTATATTAACTTTCGTATCAATACCCTTGGGAAATGGATGAACCCCTTCATTATCCAGCTATAAGTTAAATTGTATCTCTGACGTTCTTCTACAGCATTAAATAACCCATAAAGGTTGATATGCCATTAAACAAAAGGAACTAAACCAAACTCCCAGTTATCGGTTGAATAGTACCACTACTCTGCTTCTACAAGAATGGCTTTGGTATTAAATAACCCGCCAAGGTTGATATCCTATTAAAACCAAGAAACTGAAACTTAAATGATTAAAATACGCCGAAATTGGTGTAGTCTAACAAATTATCTAATTGCCTCATCAGTGGGGATGTCTGATATTTCAAGTATTATAAAAGTACATTTTTTTCAAAGAATTGTTCTCTAAAATTCGATTTACAATTATTTTAGGATAAAATAAATAATATGATTTTTGTTGATGTTATCTTTTTGTTTTTGTTCGTTACTTCTGCTCAAAATGTCTGGACCAACTAATTTGTTGAATTAGGCCCAATTAAACATAGGACTATCAAGATTTCTTTGGTACGGAACATTTGCTTGACCAAACGGAGAAAAGGAAAACAAAGTACTCGATATGCTTATAAAAATGAATATTTTTTCATACACTGATAGGAATTTGATAGCAATTAAATCTATAACAAAGATAAGCTTCATTAAATCTACCGGTAGTTAGCAATTAATTAATCGCTTTGATCTGGTTTGCTCTTCTTCTTCTTCTTCTTCTTCTTGATGATGACCTTGTTATGAATTACCAAATACTAGCCCGTCAGTACCTCCTGACGCTCCGCTAACTTTAGTTCGATTTCAGCTAAACCTTCCGGAAGTGATGAAGACCGAGCTGAAAATGATTTAAAACAATACCAGGAGATCCATCTTAGACTGATTTTTTGGTGGGGTATGTCTCATACACCTTTTCATATCTTCCTGTTCCACTCTCTTTAAAAGGATGTAACAAACTCATTCTCTTCTCGGAGGTGCGCTTAGCGCGACGGTTATCTTGGTAGGGAATGGAATCAGTAACTGGAGTTCAAATTCTACACAAGGCTGTTTGGTTTTCATTTCGCTCTCATGTTCTTGGGAAAGGTATGAATCCGATTCCTCCCACCCAGTTATGGGTAAATAGAAGGGCAGACTGGGGTCTTTAGCCTTGGTAAAGCAACCAGTCTCGGAGAAGCAAAACTCTACTCTGAAATCAGCTGTACTCAGCTTAAAAATGACCTTGTGTCACATCCTACCCTTTGTGGAAGGAGTGGGTAAGTACATAATCCCTCTCTAGGTAATCGTTACGAAGGGGTGATTACACTCCCCCTCCCTACGTGCCCTTAGACCCTTTCTATCAAAGCCAGGTGTCGAGCTACGAATTGGGGGAGTTTATTTAATCTCTATTAAAGATAACAAAACAAAACAAAACAAAACAGAGCAACCCTCCCTGCAAAAATAAATAAATAAATAAATAAAATGAAAAAAAAACCCCAAAAAACAAACAAACAAAAAAACTTAGAAAGCAAATTAAAAAAAGTCAATAGTACCTTTCCGAACCTGAAAAATAATTAAACATTTATTTGAAATATTTTTAATATCCCAGGTGTTTTTGAAAATATAAGAAATCTCCGAATAAAGATGTGAAAAATGGGGCTGTAAAATACACCGAGTGCCTCTCTGCAAAGGGGTAAGCCCCCCACCCGAACGAGTGTCCTAGATATAACACTAAACAATCTGATGGTGGGGCTCCAATAATGCTGGAGCTTTGGGGAAATGCAGAATACCCCTTTACTGCCATTACACCCAAGTTTACTCTAGCCCGGCGTGGTAGCACCTGATAGGGTTCTATCTATGAGTCAAATGCAACTGTTTGACAATTAAACTGTAGACAAGCAAATGACATATACTAAATTGAGTTGTAAGAAATAGAACTGTTTGATCATTTAATTGTGTGTAAACAAATGAGTGATGTCTAATTGAATTGATACATTGCAATACTTGGAACCATTTAACTTCTGTTGACTTATGATAAATTGAATTGTTAGAAATAGAACTGTTTGGTCCTTTAACTGTGTGTATCTACAAAATGTGAGAATTTATTTATTTTTATTTATTGCAGACTTTTTGTCCTCATCTTGGTAGTTTTTTTTTGTGTTGTTTCGGCCAAATTTCACCTCTGGCCTTCTTCAGGTGATTAACCGCGACCTCGGATAGGAATGCTGAGTCTTGTAACCGTATCCCCAATAATTACTGCCTTCCATAGTGGTTGTCTATCGCACCACGTTTTTGACCAAGTGAACCTCTGGCCGGCTTGGGTAGGAATTGAAACCGCTATCTTCTGACAATGCTCCCCTGTAACCGTAGAGACTCAACGTCTCTATCCGCTGCGCTACAGGCCCCGAAATTGATTCTCAGATTAAGAAGCCTCATCTCAAAATGATTTCAATTAAAGACAATCTACAAAATGTGTTTAGAAATCATATATTTGATATACGTGGTGTATTCAATACGTTTCCAGACTTTTTTTGTACGGACATTTAAAATTGTCGTTGACTCTTGAAATTTCAGTATATCATTTCTATACATCTTATGAGATAGCTAATAATTTTTATGATTTCAGGTTCAAATCAACAGCTACAGCAGCAATTGGAATACACCTTACTAAAGCCTGATTGTCACAGCTGGTCAATTTCAAAAATGAAATCTGGACGTAAGGACACTTTAGAAGAACAATATGCAATAAAATTGTGTTTTAAACTTGGAAAAAATGCCACAGAAACCTATGGAATGCTTCAGACTGCTCTTCGACCATCTTGCATGAATCGAGTATCAGTTTTTGAGTGGCGTAAGAGATTCAAGGAAGGCACGGAGTCTGTGAGGGATGATGAGAGGTGTGGGAGGTGTAAGGAAGTCAATACGCCAGAGTTGATTGGCCAAAGGCTTAGGGTTACTATGTTGAGGTTTTAAGGGAGTTCAGGAGGAGATTCCTAGGGAAGAGGCCAGCACCCTTTCAATTCGGGTCTGTGGCATTTCCAGCAGGACCATGCACCAGTCCACAACTCCATCCTTGTCACAGACTATTTAAGCAAGATGGGCATCTAGACAGTTCGTCACCCTCCCTACAGTCCAGACCTTGTTCCCTGTGACTTTTGCTTATTCCCTAAGCTCAGAGGCTGTCATTATAAGACAATTGAGGAGATGAAAGAGGCTGTGACGAAGGTCATTGACACGCTTACACAAGAGGACTTCCATGGGGCCTTCCAGAAGTTGTTGGAACGGTACAACAAGTGCATTGCAGCCGGAGGAGATTACTTCGAAGGGGGCTAGAGTTTCATGTGTGTACTATCAATAAAAGTGCCCATACGAAAAAAGTCTGGAAACTTATCGTATGCACCTCTTATAAATTCAAAAAACAGCATTTGGCATTAAATAACCAACAATGGTTGATATGCCAGAGAACCAAACCAAACCAAACTAAAAGGACGTAAAGTGTAAAAAAAAGCAAAAGTCCGTTGTAAATAAACGCTAAAAACAATCATCATCACCAACAAGGCATACCGACTGCACGGACTCCTTTAGAACTCTCTTGCAATCCGTCCCTATCGGCCACTTCACTTAGTAGGTCTTCTAGACGATACCCAGTGTCTGAACAGGGTTGATAATTTTTGAAGTTTATTGCTGGTCAGCCCACACTCGTGTTTCCATGCGTAGGGGTCCATAGGAGAACGTCACTTATCAGGTCGTCTTTACTTCACTAGCTGTATACAGCATGTCTTGTTTGCCTTTTCCTCGATGGGTGGTAAATGGCCGTACAGCTGAAGATTTGTAAGGTGCTTCTTCCAGGATTTGTTCAAAACAACGTGCAACATCCTTGAGAAATTCTTTTCTTGTTTTTTTTTCCCGACTACCATTAAGTACCATAGAATCAATACAGATAAGAACGAATGAATAAGTAGGTAGAGGGAAGTACTCGGGTTGTATTTGATAGTTATCTTCCTTGAAAGATTATTATGAAGTTTCGAATTGGATTGACAGTTGCTTCATTCTAAGCATGTTTTAACAAATAGCTTGCTACTATGTACTGTTTTTTTGTGTCCTCCGTATAGCACGAAATTGCATTTGATAGTGAAGCCCAAGTCTTGGAACATTGGAGAATGTGTAGTACCCACTTTAATGCCATTATTCCCAGGTCCTTTCTAACCCGGAGTGGTAGTACCCGTTAGGGTACTATCTACGGGTTAAATAGAACTGTTCAACCATTTACTCAGGATTATTATTTATTTATATGAAACCATACAGTTGTGAGCAAATTATTTGTATCTGATACGAATACTTAAAGTAAAGTAAAGTTGGCAACTGTAGTCGAGGGCGACCAGTAGGCTCCCTTTTCAATAGCTACTACACCGAAGTGTAGGGGAGGGCGCTACTCCTTTCCCAGGATTGCTCCACTTTACCCTTGATACGTAACCTTGGAGTACGAACTCGCGTACTACGATTCCGGAGTCCATCGCTTTAACCATTACACCACGATTGCTCCACTTTACCCTTGATACGTACCCTTGGAGTACGAACTCGCGTACTACGATTCCGGAGTCCATCGCTTTAACCATTACACCACGATTGCTCCACTTTACCCTTGATACGTACCACTCAGGCTCGGAATGGTAGCATCTGATAGGACCCTCTCTATGGGTTAAATAGAACTAATTGTATACCTATGTCAAACTGAATTGTTTGAATTAGAACTGTTTGATTAAACTGAATAGCTTGAAATAGAAATGTTTTTGACAATTGAACTGTGTACTTACATTTAAACTGCGTGCTTATGCTAAACTGAATTGTTTATTATAGAACTTCTGTGCTTATACTAAACTGAATTAGTTGAATTAGAACTGTTTGAATAAATTGAATAGCTTGAAATAGAAATGTTTTTGACAATTAAACTGTGTACTCATGCTAAACTTAATTGTTTGAAATAGAACTGTTTATTTGTATAAAAATGGATTTGGGGTTAAATAACCTACAAAGGTTTATATGTCATAAAACCCAACCAACCATATACAAATACAGGGGGAGTCTGTCGTTTCAGATACGAACAGGTTTATTAATTTCTGGCTTCGGTCTTTCGACACGAGGAGAGAAACACAATTCTTAAAAGCCTATTATAACCAAACTATTTTGACTCCACCCCCAATGCGCGGCGTATCTTGAGGTTAAGATCTCTGCCGGTAGAGAACCGAAAAACTCAACCGCACGCTTCAACGGCAGAAAATACAACTACCTGTCTTTTCAAAATCCTCAAATTCTCAAGACATGACGTCATCCACACTCCAGCCTCATTTCCTGTCTGGGGGTTTATTATAACATGTGTTGATTGTCGTATTCTTTCCGCATGGGCGTAAGACTGTATTATCTGATTATGCCCCTGTACTAAGAGACCCGAATAGTTCAAAACAGCAAACTAAATAATAAATTATAATTAACGAAAAATGATTAATATAAAAAAAATCATTCCTTAATTATAAAGCATATATAATAATTAGGAAAACAAAAACTAAATATCGTATAGCCCAGTGTCTGGGGCTGTAGAATATACCGACTGCATTTCTACAGAGGGTTAAGACCCCCCTCCCAACGGGTGTCCTAGATATGACCCTAAACAATCTAATGGTGAGGTTACAGTAATGCTGGAGTTCTGGGGAATGTATTGTACTCATTGCTCCCTGGTCCACTCTGACCCAGAGTGGTAGCACCTGATAGAGTCCTATCCCCGGGTCATTTAGGACTGTGTGCAAACAAATGACTTATGTTTAAAATGAATTGTTAGAAATAGAACTGTTGGGCATTTAACTGTGTGTAAACAAATGACTGATGTCTAATTGGATTATTACATAGGAATACTTGAAACCATCTAACTGTGATTGTGTGCAAACAAATGAGCTCGGGCTTGTTTTTACCTACAAACTATTCGCTTACAAATCATATATACTTAATATACATGCGTCTATATAGACATTAAATAACCTACAAGGGTTGAAATGCTATAAAACCAAACCAAATCAAACGAAATATCGTAATTTCGATCTTTACATATCTCTGGCGAAAGGAATAAAAACGAAATATTGTCGAGTATTGCCTTGAATCACGCGAAGATATGTTCATTTGTTTACGTGTCTGTGGATTTTTGTTGCGTTGTAGTTATTTTATTGTCAGCTATTTTTTTACGGCTCGATTCCCCTTCCTAGAGTTGGTTGGTGAATCAAACAGTGAGTTCCATGACTCCTAGATTTGATGATTGGACACTTTTTTCGTTTATTCATTTCTTTGGCTAACTCCATAAAAATGGAAATCAGACTTGGCTGGTGAAAATCGCACTTTGAGAGAGAGAGAGAGAGAGAGAGAGAGAGAGAGAGAGAGAGAGAACTGAAATGTGTCGTTTCAGTGACCTAAATGACTGACTGATTTTAACGGCATGTCAATATATCTATGGGTATTTTATGCATAGAGATTCACTGTACATTTACAGGGTGCTTAAAAATGCTGTAATTTCTGTGAGAGTTTCTTTATGATAAGTATGATAAAGCCTCTAACTGTTTACCATCTCTATCAACACAGTATTGGAATCTTCCCAGGTGGCCTTTGTAATATCAGTTCTGATTTTCTAATAAAGTTACCTCCATAGAAATACTGATATTTCTTCTTCTTTTTTTTTTTTCATCAACCGAGAGAGATTCCAAAAATGTGTTGATAGGGGTGGTGAACATTTGGAAAGTGTTTGAAATTTGGAATTAGACTTTATATTTATGTTTTTGTCCAAGCCTCTGGGGACAATTTCAAGCTCACCAACTGCAATTGGTATCGCAGTACCCCTTATGTTTCACAGTCTTTTCTGGTTAGGACTGGGTGATCCGATTGTACCTTAAAGTTCCAGAGAATTTTTTGCGTCTATTTTTCTTGAACAGATTCGGGTTTATGCATATACCATTTGTTAATATGGTCAAATTTAAAATCTCTTGCACAATTCACAGGGTATCACCGTACCCACTCTGTCATGTTTACTTTTGTATTCCTTTTGTGACAGTTTGCTGCATTCGCTTATGTAAGTAACTATTTCATTTGCTATTCTGTTGTAAATAATAATAATAATAATAATAATAATAATAATAATAATAATAAGAAGAAGAAGAAGAAGAAGAAGAAGAAGAAGAGGAAAAAGAGGAACAAGAACAAGAACAAGAAGAAGAACAAGAACAAGAAAGCGAAAAGAGAGATAAGTACCTAGACCTCGCGAGAAAACTGAAAAAAACAAAAACAAAAAAACCCCCAAAAACTGTAGAACATGAAAATGACGGTGATACCAATTGTAATCTGTGCGCTCGATACAGTCACCAAAGGATCGGTATAGGGACTGGAGGACTTGAAAATAAGAGGACAAGTGAAGACCATATAAACTACACCATTTTAAAGACTGGCCAGAATACTGAGAAGAGTCCTGGAGAATTGAGGAAACTTCTTGGTTTGGTTTGGTTTGGTTTGGTTGGTTTTATGGCATATCAACCTTTATAGGTTATTTAACGCCAAATCCATTTTATGTAAATAATCTGTTCTATTGAAAACAGTTCAGTTTAGCATAAGTACACAGTTTGTCAAAAACATTTCCATTTCAAACTATTCAAGTAGTTATATGTAACAATTCAGTTAAGCGTAAATACAGTTTTAATGTCAAAAAACAGTTCTATTTGAAATAATTCAGTTAAGCATAAGCACGCAGTTTAAATGTAAGTACGGTTTAAGTGTCAAAAACGTTTCTATTTCAAGTTATTCAGTTTACTCAATTCATTTTAGCATAAGTATGCTGTTAGTTCTATTTAACCCATAGATAGGGCCCTATCAGGTGCTACCACTCCGGGCCAGAGTGGACCTGGGAGCGATGGCAATGAAAGGGTTCTCCGCATTCCCCAAAGCTCCAGCACTGCTGGAACCTCACCATCAGATTGTTTAGTGTCATATCCAGGACACTCGTTGCGGGGGTGTTTTACCCCTCTGCAGAGGTGCAGTCAGTGTATTCTGCAGCCCCAGCTGACTGGGCAATACACAGAGTTAAATGTCAAACAGTTTTATTTCAGATAATTCAGTTCAGCATAATTACACAGTTTAGACGTTAAAACAGTTCTATTTCGAGCAATTCAGTTCAGCACTAGTACGCAGTTCCAATGTCAAAACAGTTCTATTTTAAACAATTCAGCTTAGCATAAATACGCAGTTTAAATGCAAAAAATCAGTATAGTGAAAGAAGCACGTAGTTCTATTTAACCCATAGATAGGACCCTTATCAGGTGCTACCACTCCGGGCGAGAGTGGACCTGGGAGCGATGGCAATGAAGGGGTACTCCACATTCCCCAAAGCTCCAGCATTACTGGAACCTCACCATCAGATTGTTTATTGTCATATCCAGGACACTCGTTGGGGGGGTGTCTTACCCCTCTGCAGAGAAGCAGTCGGTGTATTCTACAGCCCAAGCCGACTGGGCAAAGGAAACTTCTTGTCACTCAAACTCCTGTGGAAAACCATCAGTTAACGCTGATGAGAAAAACTCTCAAAAAGAGGAAAATAATAATAATAATACATTATCTTTTCAGCACTCAAGTTCTTTTTTCAATTTTAACTATTGGCTGCTTACAATCTTTCACCGGGTCTTTACCGAAGACTTTGGGTGAGCGAAGGTAGTAATTATATGTATTCCATGTATTTTGTTCCCCTTTTTGGGTGATATTTTTTCAATCGAATTGATAGTGGGGGTATCCTCGTGGTGTAATCGTTAAAGCGATGGACGGTGGAATCGTAGTACGCGAGTTCGAATTCCAGTCGCGCTAT
The DNA here is from genome assembly GCA_963585895.1 of Sepioteuthis lessoniana. Taxonomy (NCBI): domain Eukaryota; kingdom Metazoa; phylum Mollusca; class Cephalopoda; order Myopsida; family Loliginidae; genus Sepioteuthis; species Sepioteuthis lessoniana. The sequence continues at coordinate 79,136,722 of OY757921.1, read as the reverse complement.
TACTTTCACTTTCTGACCTATACCCTTGGGAAAGGTATGAACCCCTTTATCCTCCCAGATATGGGTTAAATAATACCACTACTGTTCTTCTAAAAAAAAGGATGGCTTTGGCATTAAATAACCTACAAAAGTTGATATGCCATTAAACAAAGAACCCGAACCATACCAAACATTGATAGTAGTCTTCTAAGGAGATGAGCTGTTCCACTAAGTGCATTTTTTTTGTATTTCATATACGCAGGGACTGCTCGGTATCTTGCAAATGTGTTTATATATACCTTTCTTGATTCTACCCTGGACTTATATAATTACTGGCATTGTGGTAGTGTAACATAGGACCAACGTGTTGTGTTTTAAAGAAAGGAGTCCGCAGAAAAAGAAATACTCAAACTCGAAGGTTAGGGAAGAAAATATAATAGTCGTTTATTATTCACTTAGGGCTACGATCATTGCAACTCGAAAAGTTCGATTCGTTCTTTTTCTCCCTTCCTCTTGGTGGTGACGGTGGGTGTCGGTGAGAGCTGGCTGTTGACACACGCCTGACAGATGGGTCGTAGCAGACTGGGTAGGACGGGTCGGGGCCTCGGAACCTTTGACGCACCTGTTTTGAAAGCTGCCTTCAACTCTTCCAAAATCTCGTGACTTGTTTTCGTATATAGAGATTTTGGGGAACAAATCGAAGATCCCCGAATGTTCGATGTCACCAGTGAAACTGTCGTGAAACACGTGATAATACATCTGTGATTATTTTAAAATCACGTCTAACTTTGCTGGTCATTCTGCCCGCACGCGCTAGTCTCGTGACACCTTCACTGATTGACAACAGCCGATGCGCTCGTTCGCTCTCAACGACAGCGCCCGTCCGTAACATTACAGTAGTTTTAAGGTTTTATACTCTTTAAATTTCTTTTTTGGTATTTGGATTTACTTATTCTATTAGGTTGACAAGAAAGTTCTTACAGTTTTTAACTTTTAAATTCAGATGAATATATCTCAGCTCAAAACAAAAAATTATTGATCGAAATAAGCACCATCAGAATCAACACACTTTTGCCAACGCAAAACAAGTGTATTTATGCCAGTAACGTAAAAATCTTGTGTTCTGGTGGCGATGAAGTCGCTGAAGGCGTTTTTTTAAATATCCCTTAGGTTTTGGAAGCATTTCTCACGCAGAAAGTTGTCAATATGCTTGAAAAAGTGGTTGTTGGTAGGTGAGAGTTCAGGAGAGTATAGCAGATGAGGTAGAGTTTCATAGCCCAATTCGTTCAACTTCTGCAGGGTCGGTTTAGCGACGTGTGGTCGGGCATTGTCGTGGAAGAGAATTGGGACTTTTCTGTTGACTAATGCTGGGTGTTGTTGTCGAAGTTTCTGGTGCATTTCAATAAGAAAATTGTGCGAATTTGCTTTTTTTTCCATCCTGTATTCAACGTTTTGAAAAGAAGACATAATTATTTTAAAACGATTGTAATTTAAACGAGTAGATAGAGCGAAAAACACTCTTTAAAATGATATCTAAAGTAAAGGTATTATAACGAAAACTTATTTGAAAATACATCATTTGAAATCAAAATTTAAAATTCCGCAAGAATTTTCTTGTCAACCTAATATTATACTATTTGACTGATATGTTATTATATATTAGCACTGACATGCCAATTAGAAAGTTTATTTTTCTTTTACACTGCTTAACCATTATATTTGGTCTATTGCCCTTGATTTTTCTGACAGTTTGCATAGCAAAGTGTTGTATTTTGGCCTTCGATCCGGCCAAAAATGCCATTCCAAGGTGATGCACCGGAAGGAAATGACACATTCTAATGGCAGTTATGAGAGGAAATCGCGTGGGCTGAAATTGGCTGATGAAATGGGACGAGGTAAAAAATTCCCAAGATACACTCATAGACTGATGCACCGGAAGAGAGTGACCTGTGAACTGCATGACAGTTATTTCTGCTTGATGACGATCCAACATGCGATTCCAAAAATCAACTAGGCGACTGAGTGAACGTCGAACTATTATATAATTCAGTCAAGACAGAAGTCAGAGTTCCAGTTAGAGTTGGAGACGGAGTTATAGACGAGATGTGGTAGGGAAAGCCACACCAAGCCGAAGGGGCTCGGGGCCCCCGATTGAGAAGTTGTTGATAAGATGCAGTAAAGAAAGCCATTATCCAGCAGAGAGCTGGGCCCCAGGGCCTCCGGTTGAGCAGTGCTGGAGAACGAGAAAGACACAAAGCTGACGGCCATAAGAGTGGGGTCAAAATATTACAGTTTATGTTCGGTCTCCAGCTCCCTCTCACAGTAAAACCCCACACAACCCTTTCGAACCCTTACAAATAAAGTGAGAGGTACATATATTTTTCTAAAGAAGTCTTTCTGCGTCTGTTTATTTATTGTGTCGTTATGATACTGCATATGTGAATATAACACAGATAATCTTATTTTCTTTGACTTCTTTTATTGGGTCTGATTAGAGTTCATACCATCTTTTGCCTAGGATTGTAGAATACACTGACTGATCTCCGCTGACAGATAAGACCCCTGTAATATAATGGCCGAGGGATTTCGTTTTATATATCTTGTCTTTCGGTTTAGTTAGGCTGAGAAACTTTCGCTTAGCGCATGGGTTAGTTAGGTGCAACATGAGCGCAGGTGTTAACGCGCGCGCCGGAAGGATGTGTCATTCAGAGATGTCAAAATAAAAATCCCAGATAGGAATGAGACCAGGGATGTGAGTGACGTCACGCACTGGAAGCGTGGGCTGAGATTTGAGAAAAGTCAGTTGGTTGAGTTTTAGCGTCCGAGGAAGACGGTTGACTTTCGGAGCTCGCCGAGGCCTTGCGTCGGGTGCCACACGTGGTTTGGGGCAGATGGAAAAGTCAGCATAGAAAGATTGTGTATTTCCCCCCTCATGTCGAAAAACCTTTTAACTCAAAGGTAATAAAAAGTTTCGTACCTGAACTAAGAAGTCGTGAGTGTTTTTTGTGTTTCGGGATTCCTATATTATCTATATGTACGTTATGGACATTATGAACGTTTTGCGTACCGGTATGAATATGTCTATTTCACATATTCATGTATGGGTATGTAACCCCCCCCAATACATGTCTTATATATGACACTAAAGAATCTGATAGTGAGATTCCAGTAATGCTGGAGCTTTGGGGAATACAGAGCACCCCTTCATTACCATCGCTCCTAGGTCCACTCTGGCCTGGAGTGGTAGCACCTGATAGGGCCCTATCTATGGGTCAAATAGAACTAAACTGCGTACTTATGCTAAACTGATTTGTTTGAAATAGAACTGTGTTTGATATTAAAAACTGCGAACTTATGCTAAACGAAATTGTTTGAAATAGAACTGCCTTTTGACTTTAAAACTGCGTACTTAAGCTAAACTGAACTGTTGGAAATAGAACTGTTTTAAATAGAACTAAACTGTGTACTTATACTAAACCGAATTGTTTGAAGTAGAAATGTTTTTGACATTTAGCTGAACTGTTTTGTCATTTAACTGTTTGAAAACAAAAACTATATTTATACTTAACTGAATTTATTGAAATCTAATTCAGAGTTAAATGACCTGAAAAGGACTGATACGCCCTAAAACCAACCAACCAACCAACTTTCACATTTTAGTATTCCATGGTATTTACATATTATCCAATGAATATAATGATCTATTTTATCATGCCTTTCTTTATATTCTACTGGTGTTATGATTGGGCAACCGGACACTAAGTGGTCAATTGGTTCAGTTTTTTGGTCGTACACTCTTTATTTTGAGTGTTATCTGTTTTTTTTAAAAATTATATTTGTCTGATAGTTTCTAGTTGGTAGGCTCTGGTCCTATGCTATTATAACTGACAAATCTGTTTCTCTCTTAATTCAAGTACTTTTCAGACATCAATTAGTTTTTACTATATCCATTTCTAATTCTTTGTAGGTATCGTTTATGCAGTGGTTTTTCTTCCTTGGTGTTCTTTAATTGATATAGTTCTTGTATTTTTGCTTATTTCTTTGTTTTTTTTCCATCTCTTTTGCTTTCACCTTTGTCTACTTCTTTCTGTGTGAGGACTAGTTATTTAAAAAATTCATTGTTTTCTTTACTGATTGAATAAATTTTCTTTTGTTTCCTATTTGTGTTTAATACCTGTGACATCCATTTTGTTGCGGTGTCTTCCACCATTTTTCTCTGGGGGTGTCCTCGTGGTGTAATGGTTAAAGCGATGGACTGCGGAATCGTAGTAAGCGAGTTCGAACTCCAGTCGCGCTATTACGTTCACTTTCGGGCAAATACCCTTGCGAAAGGTATTAACCCCCTTATCCTCCCAGCTATGGGTTAAATAGTACCACTAGTGTTCTTCTAGGAAAATGGCTTTGGCATTAAATAACCTAAAAAGAGTTGATATGCCATTAAACAAAGAAACCATAAACCAAACCATAAATTGCATCTCAATATCGTTACTAAATCTCTCAGTGCTGAGTAGACCCTTTAAATCGTCATCATTTTTTGCATATAGCTTTAAATCGTGAATATAAAATTGTTATTTTATTTTCAGTCGTAGTTTTATATACAATCTGTGTTTTTAAGTTCTATGGAGAGAGGTATCAGAACCATACCAAAGAGACAAGGAGAAAGTGTCTATCTTTGAAAGATTCCATTGTTAATATTAAGACAATTAGTTTTTAGCATAGCACTTTTCCTGGAACAATATGCCACTTTTTCATATTGTATTTTAGGAATGTTATTATAACTGGAGATATCTTAGATATGTTTCGAACTTTTAGAATCCATTCGTTGGATACGTTGTCAAAAACTCTTTTATAGTTAATCTAAACTTGTTTTTTTTATCATTAAGGGTTTTTGGACTACTGTCTTCATCTTTATTGTTATTTCCAAAATGTTTCGGCCGATATGTCCTCCGGCCTTCTTCAGATGTTTGTCGAAATCGGGAACCTACACGGGACTTACAACTACGTCCTTTATTATATCCACGAAGGTTGCCTGTTCCGATTCCGTTAGCCATAACCTGGTACAAGCGTTTAGTATTCCTGTATTGTTACTCGCTTCTAGTCAGGCGTTGGTTCCTAAGCTTCTAAAGAGACAATCATCTGGAGGTTGCAGGTTCAATCCTGACTGCTGGCAAGTAACAATACAGGAAAACTTAACACTTGTACCCGGTTATGGCTAACGGAATCAGAACAGGCGACCTCCGTGGATTCAATAAAGGACGTAGTTCGAAGTTCCGTGTCGGTTCCCGAGTTCGACAAACACCTGAAGAAGGCCGGAGGACATATCGACCGAAACGTTGTGGAAATAACAATAAAGATGAAGACAATAGGATAAAAACCCTTAATGATAAAAATCACCAAGCTTCGTCTGAGAAATTCAGACAATTAATCCAAATTATACAAAGATTTTTCTGTTTGGATCGCAAGCGAAGATATCCTTATATTTTATGAATTTAACAATTCTCTTCTTTAAAATCGATGTTATTTTATATGTTGTGGGAAGGGGTGTGATTGGTTGCTAATTTTTTTTTTTTGAATTTGTTGTATCATTTGCTTTTGATAATAGGAATGTGACTCCTTATTTGAGCCATTCAGGCATTTTTTCAGGTCCATTAATGATTTCTGAAATAATATTTGTTATTTCATCTATTCCAGGTGACTTGCATTTATGTGTTCGTTGAAATATATTTATTATATTCTATATTGTAATATCCTCATAAATTTGTGGTTCATTATTTTATGTGTATCTTATATTTTCAATCCACTTTTCTTTCTTTATTATGTAATTTCTTATGGCTCCAAAATGATTTCAATTCTTCAATCGTTGGAGTTTCGTTCGTTTACACTTATTGTCTCTTTCCCTATTCTTTTATAGATTTTTTTGGTCGTATTGAACTAATTTTTCGTTTTTTCTATCTTCGGATACGCTGGGCTATTTAGTTGGATTTTTTTCTTCAATTTTTCTTTTATTCTCTGGATCTTATTAATTGATGTTATCTCAAATTTTCTTTTAATTTGTCTTACTTCTCAAGTTTTCGCTTTGACACTTATTCATTTCATCAAGTATTCCTTTGTATTCTTCTATTTCTTTTTATATTCTTAATTTCCATTTGGGTTGTCAAAAGCTATTTTGTTTATGTGTTATGGTTACTAGGCATTCGCTCATAAAATTTCATTTAAAATCGTAAGATTTTGTTTAAAGTCTTGTAGAAGATCTTTTATGGTATAGTTTGCCAACTGTATCCACATTAAGTTCTTTTTGTTAATCTTAATTAATCTTATCATATGAGCATTAATTACTTTCATATCAGTTTTAATTACTTTCATCTCGTTATTAATTACTTTCATATGAATATTAATTACTTTCATATGAATATTAATTACTTTCATATCAGTATTAATTACTTTCATATGAATATTAATTACTTTCATATCAGTATTAATTACTTTCATATGAATATTAATTACTTTCATATCAGTATTAGTTACTTTAGTGAGTTCTTTGCTTATATTTTGTTTCATTTTGTCGATTTAAATCGCATGTTCTGTATATTCAAGTTTTCCTATTTGAGGTTGACAATTCTTTAACTTGTTGGATTCATTTTTGAATTTCTGAAGTTTTTATACAATCATGCTTGATTATTTTAATGTATTATATGTTTCATTATCAACCACGTTCATTTTAAGTGCTATACTTTCATTTCGTTTGATATCAGCAAATATCTGTCTTTGATACTATTTTTTCAGCATCTGTTAAATGGTTGCTTTTAAAGATATATCTTTACATATTCGCTAATTTATCAGGATCTAAGTGTGTATTTGTAGATGTAGTCCTTTGTCGCCATATCCTATAGGTTTTTTAGTTGCTTTTTTTTTCGAATGGTTTGTTAATTATATAAAAGAGTGCATATAATACTCCTTTACAATTCGACTTTCGACAATTTTTTTTTAGTGTTTTTATTTTGTATTTGTTTTAGTGCATATTGGCAGGGTTGACATTATCCTGGGTTTGATAACTACGAAAGGAGATGATTTTGTTCAAGTCGCTGAGTTTTTAAAATCCCAACCTGGTTCATCATTGAGAGACACGATCTTATTTTTTATCCACAAGAAGACCGATGTGGAGTGTGTCATAAAGTGTGTTTTTCATATATGGTTTGAAAGCGTTTTATTCTTACTGCAAAAGAGGTATTTTTTTTATTTGGCTGACACCATCAGCATAGGCGACATTACTATTTGTCGACTTTACCAAGGCATTCGATTCCATACACAGAGGGAAGATGGAGCAAATCCTACTAGCATACGGCCTACCAAAAGAAACCGTAGCAGCGATAATGATTCTCTACAGAAACACCAAAGTGAAAGTACGTTCACCAGATGGAGACACGGAATACTTCGACATAGTTGCAGGAGTACTACAAGGAGACACACTAGCCCCGTACCTCTTTATCATCTATCTAGACTATGTGATTAGGACTTCGATCGACAAAATCAGAGAAAATGGCTTCGAGCTGACTAAGAGAAGAAGCAAAAGGTACCCCGCAAAAACAATCACGGACGCCGACTACGCTGATGACTTGGCGTTACTAGCGAATACGCCTAATCAAGCAGAGACACTACTGCATAGTCTGGAACGAGCCGCAGCTGGCATTGGCCTCAATGTCAATGCAAACAAAACCGAATATATGTGTTACAACCAAACGGGCAACATTGCCACAGTAGACGGAGCCTCTCTGAAACTAGTCGACAAATTCACCTACCTAGGAAGCAGCGTCTCATCAACCGAGAAAGACATCGACACACGACTGACGAAGGCATGGACAGCTATCGATAGGCTCTCGATCATATGGAAGTCGGACCTAACTGATAAAATGAAACGCAGTTTCTTCCAGGCAGCGGTTGTGTCGATACTGCTATATGGATGCACCACATGGACGCTTACGAAGCGGCTGGAGAGGAGGCTGGACGGAAATTATACAAGAATGTTGGGAGCAGTATTAAACAAGTCCTGGCGACAACACCCCACGAGACTCCAACTATACGGACACTTGCCCCCCATCACAAAAACTATACAAGTTCGACGAACCAGACACGCAGGACACTGCTGGAGAAGCAAGGACGAGCTCATAAGCGATGTACTCCTGTGGACCCCCACTCATGGTTGTGCAAGAGTGGGACGACCAGCACGAACTTACATACAGCAGCTATGTGAGGACACGGGATGTAACCCTGAAGACCTGCCGGAGGCGATGAATGATAGGGAGAAATGGCGAGAGACGGTCAGGGATATCCGCGCAGGCGGCGCGACATGATGATGATGATGATGATCATATTTATCAATAATCCAAAATGAGATAAGTTATATTATATTATAAACTATATTATAAATTTATGCCTTTTGAATTCAAACAAGTATAAAGAGCTCTCTCGAAGCTGCGACGAAAAAAATTGACCTTTCTTAACGGACTCCAACATAATTATATTTCAAATACAATATAATTAGGAATAATAAAATTTAATGAATTGATAACTTAATAACAATTTCTTCTTATCATAATGAAGTTTATATGTCTTTATTTAAAACAAAATTGTAAATTATACACATGCAAAAATACGATGATGTTTTGGAGCATGAAGCTCCTGAAAGTGAATGAGCGGTCCTCTAGTTTTCAAGCTTGCTTATCTAAGGGAACCTAACTAGAAAGAAAAAGAAATGAACCGAACAAAAATGCCTCAGTTGGTTTCCCTTTCGTCTTCTCATCTAAGCTGGAGTGTTTTCTGGTACCCGAGGATCGAAAACAAGCCGGGGAATCTCTACAGGAAGTGGAGTTGTGGTAGGAAAAAAATGGAGTTTACATGTCTGTTTGTAACTACGTCACCATCGCCATGACAGTTCCCCTTGATTATTTACGTCACATTCTCTTTGATTTATTTATTTTTAGTTAAATCTCAATTATCAATAAAATTGTCTTGTATAGTGTTCGCCAATGGTCCGGGCGACCTGGGTTCAATCCCAGGTCGCGTCATACCAAAGACTTTCAAAATGGTACTTGATACCTCCTTGCTTAACACAGCATTATAAGGTACGTATCAAGAGTAAAGTGGAGTAATCCAGAGAAAGGAGTAGCGCCCTCCCCAACATCTCGGTGTTGTAGCTATTGAAAAAAGGGGCCTTCTGGTCGCCTTCAACTACGGTCGCCAACTTTACTTATTAGCATTGTGGGCCTTATCCACATGCAATTGTAATTATTTATACAATCAAATATCGGTTCACGATATGAACAGGAAGGCTAATTTGCATATTGATCTTAAAAATTTGATTTTGATAAATATTTGCTTGGTATTATTGATTTCTAATTGTTTAGATTTATTCTAATGAATAAAAGCTAAAGTCTTGTCGATAAATCTTACAAGAAATCCATTGACAAAAAGAAATAACTGTAATTCTATTCTTTACTATCTAATTTAGTTATATAATTAGATTTAGCAATGAAAGCCGAGAGTGAGCGAGAATAACGTAATAATTCAATTTTAAATAATATTAAAGGTTATTTTTTATTTTCTTCTACTTGATATTCTTTAAAATTATATTGGACAAAACAAAGGAGATTTTACTCATTTGAGAATTTTTCCGATCGGCGTTAGTTAATGGTTTTCCATTGCAGCCTGAGTGACAGCAAGTCTCCTCAAGTCTTTAGGACTCTTCTAAGTATTCTGGCTGATCTCAATAATGCTGTAATTTGAACAGTCCTTGTATCAATCCTTTGGTGACTGTACCAAGAGCACCAATTACAATTGGTATAATCGTCACTTTCATGTTCCACAGTTTTTTCCATTCCCTAGCAAGGTCCAGGTACTTATCCTTCTTTTCACTTTCTTTCAATTTTATTCAATGATCCGCTGGGACAGTAAAATCCACAATTCTGCAAGTTCTCTCTTTTTTGTTGACTATTATAAGGTCTTATTATTTGGCCGAGATTAGGTGATCCGTGTGTATGTCAAAATCCCAGAGTAGTTTGTGTGTTTCATTCTACAGGACAGATTTTTGGTTGTGCATATACTATTTGTTCGTATGTTTTTATTATTATTATTTACTCATTAGAGTTTTTCTCATCAGCGTTAGCTGATGGTCTTTCACTGGAGTTTGAGTGACAGCAAGTCTTTCCAAATCTCCAGGACTCTTCTCAGTATTCTGGCCGTTCTCAATAATGTAGTTGTTTGGATGGTCCCCACTCGTCAGCCAACTTCCAAGTCCTCCAATCCCTTTAGTAATCTTTTAGTTACTGTTCCAAACGTACCAATTACAATTGGTATAATGGTCACCTGCATGTTCCATAGTTTTTTCAATTCCCTATCAAGGTCGAGGTTCTTATCCTTCTTTTCACATTCTTTCAGTTTTATTCTGTGGTCAGCCGGGACAGCAAAGTCGACAGTTTTGCAAGTTATCTTTTTTTTGTTGTTGTTGATTATTATTAGGTCTGGTCTTCTGGCCGAGATTAGGTGATCCGTGTGTATGTCAAAGTCCCATAGGAGTTTATGCGTAATTTCTTTCTAGGACAGGTGCTAGGTCGGGAATATACCATTTGTTGGTATGGTCAAAATTAAATTTCTTGCACATCTCCCAGTGGATCACCTTGCCCATCCAGTCGTGTCTAGTCTTATACTCTTTCTGTGCTAATTTGCTGCATTTGCTTATCATGTGGTTGATGGTATTAGTGCTATGTGAAATGCAATCAGTCAGGTCCAGGATTTGAACTCGTGTCGCCGTGTCCATATCCTGCGACGGTAACCATTACACCACGGGCACCTCGATATATATGTAATTACGTTTATATCAGTTTATTTACAAGAGGTTTTGAAGTAACCGGCTAGTATTTTTTTTCATTGCTCTACAAGCTCATTTTTTTTAGCTGTGTTGCAGTTTATAATATTGGTACCTACTTACAAATTTCTCGTTTGAAAAATTATTGAACAGACGCTGTAAAACAGCCACTAAAACTGGAAGTCATATAACTAGAGAATGTGTGGATGACTTAAAAATAGATATAACAGACGTAACCCCGTTGAGCCGGTGATTAAATGGCAATTGTGCAAACGAACTGGTTCTGTGTATGTAAATAAATGGTACAGGGTCAGGCAAAATGATCTGATCTCTCTTTAATAAAAGACAAATAAAGTAAAGAAACAAAAAAGTGTTTTTATTTTCGAAAAGTACATATAATGCCATTCTGTTTCATTGGGTTTTGAAAATTAAATCAGTCAAATGGGATCCGTTATTGTCTACACACTGTCGAAGGCGTTCACGAAAGTTGTCTATAACTCGACTAGTCATTTCATGTGGAATGGCAGTAATTTCTTGACGAATTGCATTTTTAAGTTGTTCAACAGATTGAAGGCGATTACTGTATACCTTTGACTTGAGGTATCCCCAGAGAAAAAAATCGCACGGATTTAAATCAGGTGAACGGGCCGGCCAACCGATGTCACCACGCAATGAGATCAAATGACCAGGGAACATTTCCCTCAAAATCCCCATAGCACGTCGAGAAGGGTATTGCATGAAAAAAAAATGGCATTATATGTACTTTTCGAAAATAAAAACACTTTTTTTTTTTTTTTTTGTCTTTTATTAAACCTACAAATGTGTCAGATCATTTTGCCTGACCCTGTAAAATCAAAAACCTGATGTTGTTCTATGAAGCCTAAAACATAAAATTATTTGGGATTTTGTGATTCAAAGAAAAATACCCAGTCAAAGTGAGAAAAGAAAATCTAAAAAAATATTTTTGATAGTTAATAAAGACGGGAAAAATGTTAATGAAAACGGGAAAAATGTTTGAAAAATCGTGGAAATTTGACGGAAAATTTGAAAAAAAAAATGTTAAAACGTGAAAGAGACAATTGTAACCCAATGACCAACGTCGAATAAAAATGCTCTAAGACATAGAAAAATCTGAAGAATTTAAGCTATTCAGACAATGTTATTTTGAAAATGGGTAAGGAGTAGGATAATTTTGAAGAACTAATTAGCCTTCCTATCTTGGTTTCCGGCGAGAGCTATGAGATGCTAAAGCAGTTAATTTTAAAATCATATCCGATTATCTAATCCTTTGAGAGTTTTGTACACCAGCTGATAGTTTTTCACTGGATTTTGAGTGACTGCAAATCTCCTTAGTTTTACTCTGTTGTTTACCAGGATGGGAAAGCCCACTATTCGGCAGGTTCTCTTTTTTTTGTTGACTATCAATGTCTGGTCGTCTGGCTGAGATTTGGTGATCTGTATCTCAATATCACTGAGGTCAGAGTTGCGCATATATAATTTGTTCGTATGGTCAAATTTAAACTTCTTGCACAATTCCCTGTGAATTACCCCTCCTACCCAGTTGTCTCTAATCTTATAATCTTTTTGCTCTAATCTGCTGCATTGTCTTATTATATGATCGATCGTTTTGTCTCTATCAGTGCATAAACTACACTTGCTATTTTGTTGCGTCTTATCTATTTTTGCTTTTAGATAGTTGGTCTCTTTGGGGTTGTTTTATGCTGCTATTAGAAGAGATTCAGTTTTTCTCTTAAGGTTTCCCTTTCTTAGCGATGCCCAAGTCTTCTTATGTTAATACAGTTGTTTTTCTTCCCATTTTTGTTTTCTAGTTAATGTTGTTCTTTTGACCCTTGTGTTGTTTGAGTTGCTTGTGGTCGCTGTAATTAGCATTTCTTTGTTCTTTTTTACGTAGTCTTCGAGTCATCGTATCGATGTATCGACGCTATCTTCAATGCCGGCGAGTCCTCTACCTCCTTCTTTTCTTGACACATATAGTCTGTCTATATCATCTCTGTGATCGTCATTAGTGTTCTTGTTCTCTGGACCATTTATTGAAGTTCTTCTCTCGTCCACTTCAAGAATGTTCCTGAGTATCTTACAAGGGAGACAGTCCATGTATTTATCCATTTGATGAAATTTCTGCTACATAATTTGGTTTCGAGTAGTTTTCTTGTTTTCCTGAGATACGCTTTTAAACATTTTCTTTCATATCCGCTTGTTTGATGGTGTCCGCTTCTAATATTCCCAAGTATTATCATTACTACCTTACTCTTTTGTGAGATTTTCACACCAACGTTACTTGGTGGTTTTTCACTGGAATTTGAGTGACAGCAAGTATTCTCATGTCTCCAGGACTCTTCTGAGTATTCTGAATGATTTTAACAATGCCATATTTTGGATGGTTTCGGCTCATCCTCCGATTTTCAATTCTTTAAGCACCTTTACCAAGCCTTTGGGGACTGTTCCAAATGCACCATTTACAATTGATATCACCATCCTTTTCATGTTTCATAACTTTTTTAGTTCTCCTTTTTATTATTATTTGTGTTACTCCTTGGGAGTTATCACACCTGGTGGTCTTTCACTGGAGTCTGAGTGACCACAAATCTCCTTAAGTTTCCAGGACTCTTCTCAGTATTCTGGCCCATCTTAATAATGCTGTAGTCTAGATTTGTCTCCCCACTTGCCTTCTGATTTCTAAGTTTTCCAGCCCCTTTACCAAGCCTTTGGGGATCGTTCCAAGTGAACCAATTACAATTGGTATCACCGTCACCTTCATGTTCCATAGTTTATTTTGCTCATTGCTAGTTTTTCTTACCGATTTTAGCTGATGGTTATCCACTAGACTTTAAGTGACGGCAAGTCTCCACAGATTTCCTGAACTCTTCTAGGTATCCTTGCCGATTTTAGTAGTGTTTTTGGTTTAGATGGTTTTGGTTCTTCCTCTAATTCCCAAGCCTTCAGTCTCCATTCCAAACTAATTGGGATAGTTCCAAGCGCACCGGCTACAATTAGTATCACTGTTACCCTCATATTTCAAAACTTTTTCAGCTCTCCAGCAGGATCTTGGTATTCGTCTATCCTTTTGTTTTTCACTCTGTGGTTCTCTGGAACGGTAAAATAGACTTGATGACAAGTTTTATTTTTCTCATCAATTATCACTTGGTCTGGTCCTTTGATCGGGATTGAGTGACCTTTTTGTATCTCAAAATCCCTGAAAATGTTTCTTTTGTTTGTTTTTTCTTGGACAGATTCTGTTTTATGAATATACCATTTGTTAGTGCGGTAAAATCTTAATCTCGCATCATCAAAAGAAGAATCGAGACCATCCAGATCACAATATTATTAAGATCGGCTTGAATACCTAGAAAAGTCCTGGAGACCCAAAGGGACTTGTTGTCACTCACTCAAATGAAATACCACCGGCTCCGGTTGATGAGAAAAACTTGTAAGAAATAAAATTATAAAGATAATTCATTTACAAAAGTTTTGGAAGTATTTTCAATCATCATTTTTTTTTGTTTTTTTTTACATGGCTCTACAATTTATTTATGTTTTATTAGTATTGCA